>JAZGUH010000262.1:0-600000 GCA_037893225.1 Hippasteria phrygiana
GGTTAGGAACAGAACCAATACGCATTACTTCGATGCCGTGAATTTTTGTTCTTTTTGTTTTATTAACGAACAATCAATACATAATCAGCCAAAAATACAATTTTTTTAAAATTATAATTTGGTGCTTCAGATTATCATTCTACATGCCTGTCGATTGCTTACCCAATTTGCCTGTTTCAATTTTCCTTTTGAATACAACTCAAATTTCAAATGCAATTGTTTTAATCTCGTAATTATTGAACTGAAAACAAGTTTCTTAATAAAGTGTACAATAGCAAACTGCACGCCACTTTTAACACACGCTTCCTGCTTTTTATTCGATGTTATTCGTTTCTGACAAGAGCGAAATGACTTCAAAGCACGCTGTCATGGCAACTGGATATAAACTCGGTCTTACGCAATTAGTAAATCAGACCTTCGACTGAAGAGTCATTTGACCATTGTACTTTATACATTCGTCATTCGCAATTGTTTCATCAAGTTTTCCGATTGTACTTTTACGAATTATCGAGTGCAACTGGGTAACTAAGAATTATAATACTTCATTTCCATCTTCACGAAACTTCATTATCTATACACAGTTGCTCGGTATGCCTTACAAGTCATTTCGTGTAAAACATTAATTAAAATATGAAAATATAATCATTACACTATTTCTATTGGATCATCATTTCGTGGTTATGACAACCAATTACTCGATTAAAATGTCAAGATCCCTTTCCCCATTGCCTTCTCGTGCTACCAATTCCGTTTATGTTGTCATATCATAATTATTGTCATATCATAATTATTGTCATATCATAATTATTGTCATATTATGTTGGGTTAAATAGAAGGACGCTGTTTAAAGGAAATCTATGAACGCAACATTTTAAGCGCATTTGAATGGCCAGACCCCCCCCCCCCGCTCACTTGCACTAACCTTCCCCCCCCAAAAAAAAAAAAAAAAAAAAAAAACAGGCTTATTTCTAGATTTGTTGTGGAGTTACTGTTGTCTCTCGTGATGAAATTTTTTTGCGGTTTATCTTTGTTTGGAAAAGATGTTGACATTTCGATGAAAATACTTTGCCGTAACGTGTTTGAACGGGAATCCTACATCTTAGTGGACTACAATAGCTTCATAAACAGACTGTAAAGATGTATTTGATTTGATTTGATTTATTCGCAATTTCCACATATAGAAATAATATAAATTAGTTAATTATCTAAAACTATAAATACAAAGTTAAACAGAGTCCCCCATACTGTGGAAAAAGCAGGGATAACGCAAAAAGTAAAAAAAAAACTTATTTCCATTGCGGTCCCAGCTAAGTTAGCCAATTACATGAATCTGTATAGCTAACACTAGAATGCTTTAACTAGCTTTAACTAGAGTTCCGGGAGTTGGCTACGATAGTCGTCGTAGGCATCTATACCAGGAGATGCTTGGCGGCCAGGGCCAAGGCGAGTAAGGCCGCGAGAGGGCGGGCAGCGCTCACGCCGTTGCAGTTGTCAACTGAGCAGTAGCAGAGAGTGCTATCGATAGCGCCCAGGGAAAGTGATGTACACGTGTCAGGTTGAAGATCGACGACCATGTCATTAGCGCATTCTCTTAATGTCACTTCCTCGGTCTGGCCTTTTCAAGATAATTAAAAAGAAACAACTCAAACTAAAGCAATCAGGGGGCAAATTCGAGAGGCGACTATTTGTCGACCACTAGTCGATTTTGCCTGGTACCCAATATGTATTTAGTGTACAGGTTAACCATGGAAAATCGACTTGTGGTTGACAATAGTCGCCGCTCGCTCGAACTTGCTCCTTGATGACACGGCCCTCATCGTTGAAAGGATTCCCAGCCACTTAATAACCCAAGACGGGACTAAAAACAATAAAAAATGTATGCTTACGTTGTAGGTGTACGTGCTCACCCGAACAAAAATGCATTCTTTTCCACAAAAGAATTATCAAACAAAACCGCCTTCTGGAAACCTAAAACCAATTGTCTTCCATTCCTACGAGGAACGTGTTTAGAGCTATTCCGTTTCGGGAACGCGTTAAGATCAAATTTAAGCATGCAATTCTGGGATTGGCAAAAAGTACGGGTATGGGCGAAAACACCGATAAACTAATTTTGTGGTAAAAACGCAGGCGCGGATCCAGGGGTGGGGGGGGGATTTGGGGGGTCGAAACCCCTCCCCCTGCTCGTTGCCAATATTTTTCTTTATTTTTGGGCTTTTGCTTGTAGGGGCCTACGCCTTGCAAATACAGGTCTTATTTTTCCTATTGGTGAGAACAAAACAGAGGTTAAATGGCGCCACCAACGTTGAGAAAGTATATCAGGCCCCCCGGCGGGACATTTTGGGAGTCACTTTTCTGGGCAAATTTCAGAAACCCCCCTGCTCAAATTCCTGGATCCGCCCCTGAAACGGTACTTGAAATTCCCATCCTGTTGCAAATGTCCAAGGCAAGAGCTAAGTTTATCAACTCCCGCAGCACAAATTGAAATTCAATTAATTTAATGGGAAATGGTTTTAAGAAATAGCAGAAACCATTCAGGAAGAGAGTTCATAGTTCTCAATTGCATATTATTCAATTATAAGTCATGTCCGTGAGTTGTCTATTTCCAAGAAGCTGTGCTACTCTGTTGGGGAAACTAGATTTCGTACAAACGAGCCAACAATAGTGCGTATATTATCTTCAGGAATGGAAATATAAAGTGCTAACAAGTAACAAGTAGTTGTGGCTGCAGTTTTGGAGCTCAAGGAATAAATAGCAACATTTCCTGTGAAAAAAAAACACACCCCCAAAATCAATCACAACTATTAGCATATGCATTAAGCTATACTACATGAGGGGCGTTGGATCATGACTTATGAATATTCAGAAAAAGAAGAAAAATTGCGCCCTCTTGTAACAGTATGAAATAAAATGGTGTTTGACTGGCCTGCATGGATTCCACTAAGTTCTTCATTTCGACAGAAACGTTGTTGGCGGTGGTACTTTGAATGACTAAACATCAGTTTCTGAACCATGCCCAAATGCTTTATCACACCGTATGATATTTGCATTTAAAGTTCCTTTAAATCCAATAAAGAGAATCCATTAACACCTACCATCGACGGTCCTTGATGATACAGTTGTTTGACAATATTTAGCGGCTGCGAAACTACCGGAACAAGTTGCTTTATAGTTTTGGTTTGGCCAGTTGGCACAGTCAGCCTTGTTATCGTTTGGTACTGTACCGGTGGTATCTGTCGTTGCACACTGGTAGCAACTGAGTGCGGAAGCTGCAGTGAGAAACGGAGAAGCATTCTGAATAGAAAATATACACCCGTCGAAGTTTTCCCAACATATCGCGCGACTCGTATACCACAATAAAAGAAAACATCCATTATTTGCGACGTCATATTATCGTATTCTCAAAGCAACGGTAAAAGAATAAGTTTTTAATCTCCTGCAACTGCTGCAACTGCTGGCTTGACTTGTAACGCTTTGGGCTTAGCGTGAGCTTGAGAAAATATATAGGACACCGTCAACGGACTTCTGCTGTTTCGATCCGATCGGATCGGATCCGATTCGATTCGATGCCAGTCCAGTCCAATCAATTTCAACATTTGAAAACAAAAAAGTGACAGAAAGACAAACCAGTATTTCGACGTGAAGTTAAACTGAAATAACAGTACAGATCTAGTGCAGTGGTGATGGGTGTCAGAAACGGGTAAAATAAGTGGAAGATAGGAGATTGTTTTATACAGTTTGTCCACCGTGTATATGATATTGTCCACTGGTGACGTCTCACTTGACTTACCCTTCCCAGCTGCCAGGGCAACGACAAGAAACACGAGGAATTTCACACCTGTTAAAAAAAGATACAGGTGAAAGAAAAGCTTTTTGTAAAAATGTAGGGCTCGTACAGGAAAACCCAGACGGCAGATGACTTGTCATTGTGACCGGACGGCCATGGGTAATCAAGGTTTACATTTTAGTTATTTTGAAGTTCTAACAAGACTAATACTAAACTAATACAACTAATATAAAAAAGTACAAATGATTTTGTTTAGGATTTACAGGTAATTGAAGAGACATGGCAAACATGCGTCTATACGCATGCCCCAAAAATAGGCACTGTACGGATGTCGTTTGTTGAAAAATAATTAGTTGTCGGACGGCCTTGGGTAATCAGCCCCACTCCATACGACCCTCGGTTGCCCACAGACCAAACGAAATGCGTATGTTGAAATCCTGAACCAAACTATATTTTGACTTTCTGATCTTCAAGGACGTCTCTTACTTTGAAGGGTTGTTTATATCAAAGGAGGACTTTGTTGGTTTGCATTATACACAACAACAAATCAAAGACCTATGTACGATTCGTGACATGCCGTCAATTTATGGTAATTGATTGCTAAGCGTTTATACGAATTGATCGACCAGAAAGCAATGACCAGAACATGTTTAAACAATATTCCCTAATTCTAATAAATGAGAACCAGAAACGCTACTCATTATTATGTACATCAGTATCAAACTTACATCTTGCTAATTCGTCATTTCAATGGAAGAATCAGAAAGTTTGTGCGCCTATATGTACACTCTAAAAACTGAAGTGCTAAATTGTGCACTTCTAGGTGCTTGTAGTGACTGCACATGCCGTGCTGATTTAGCACAATCAAGCGTGCTATATGCCTATAATAGCACTAAAAAATAGCTGAACTAAATGCACTTCAACAACTCATAGGACTTAAAATAAAGCACTTTAGTCGTTATAGATAACATCTTGCACCGTTTTTACGGAATGGTATTTGCGTCCAAACTGCCAGGAAATTCCTGTAAAAGAACGGTGTTTTTTTTACAGTGTACTATATGTAGCCATTACAGTGTAATAAAGAAAGACAGCTTTTTGATAGCCTATAAATCAGTCGTTCATAGATCAGACCTTGACTCAGAGTGTGAGATTCTGTGGTGTGAAGTTTGTTGTAAAAGAAGAAATTCTGTTTTACTTGGTGTATTCTATATAGACCACCGTCCAGTGGCTCTGATACTGTCAAAGAATTAGGCAAGTGTTTAGATCTCTTGATCCTATCTGGCCGTCGTAAAATAACTAATGTTCTTACAGGTGATTTTAAATTCCCTAATATTAAATGGGACGACGGCCAGCCTATTGTTAGTAACACCACCGTTAATTACTGAATTATTTCTCCAGCTCATTTCTCCCAAGAAACATATTAGATCTTCTTTTTACCACCAACCCAAATGTCGTGTCAGACATCCATATCAATCCTGGCATTAGTGATCACGACGCCATTGTTTTCACAATCCATTCATGTGCCAAGAACTTCAAGCATAATCGCAGGAAACTTTACCAGTTTTCCCGTGCTGATTTTCAGCAATTCCGTTCTGACTTAAAGGTTTACAGAAATCCAAGATCATGTGAGGTTTAATAAATTGGTAGTTATAAAAGTCCACCTTTCTATTATATTTTGTGCTGAAAATTCTTTATTTGGCAAATAAAACGGTATTTTGGACCCATTATTGTACACCCCACTTTTCGCAACGATAAACCAGCGCAGCATACCACGTGACCCTACGTCATACATAGAACGCACAGCTCGGCAGTGAGAGGTCGCGAACTCGCTGACCCAGCGTTGTCTCTATTCTATAGCTAGCTGTTCGACAATCACAAAGAATTATTCTCGTGTTTGAAAGCAAAATTCGCCGCTGCAGTCGATATGCCAGTAAGGTGCATTGTTGCTGGTTGTAGTAATACTAGCAAAGATGGGGTCAGCATACATAGATTTCCGAAAAAGTTAGGAACATATGGACGTCGAAAGTGAAGCTGACGAGGGGGAATTGGCCAGGCCCGTCCGCTTCGATCAAGCGTGATCTGCAGCGATCACTTCGATGACTGGACTTCGATGCATCACACGCATTGCATATGCAATTCGGGATGTCCAAACACAGGCTACTCAAAAAAGGTGCCATTAAGCAACACTGCAGCGATGTTGAAAAATCCTGGCATTCATGGAAAACAATTTTGAGTATCGCAGATGAGAACATCCCTAAAAAACAATCTAGTAGTAAACATCCTTTACCATGGATGAACAGTGAAATCAGAGGTTTGATAAGGAAACGTAATGGATCATTTAAACGTGCCAAAAAAGAGGAAAAATTTTAGTCACGCACATTGGGAAAATTATCGTTGGTTGAGGCGTGAGGTAAAAAAGTAGCCGCCGTCACAGTAGTGTAAAATATGCATAACATGTAAGTTCGCGCAGTTTTGATTTTTAGTAAGTTATTTTTATGTCTTCTTGGATATCCATCACTCGAAACAAATGCTGAACTTCGTCTTCATCTAAATCATATATTTGTATTCATAACTAAGTTAAACAATTGCCAACAAAACCAAATGCATGCTTATAGGTTAAAGCAGAAAATATATAATCGATCTAATCGTGTGCATTCCAGATAAGGTTATTGAAAAACGCGAAGTCTTTAAATGCTTGAGTGTAGTTGTTCACAAATTGAGTTTGGGCCCAGATGTTGAGTACGTAAAGAAAACTATTTCGTCTGAATCGAATATCTTAAACAGAATTCGTGATTATATTCCCCAAAGCAGCCTGCACAGACTAAATGGGGTTCGTTTTTCTGAAAGATTTCAAAAGGCCTCGTTTTCAAAAGCCTTAACAAAATGACACCTTTGTACATGACGAATCTTTTCACACCACTTACTGTCCCAATGATTCGTGAAACAAGGCAAACCTAAGTAGTAGTAATAGGAGAGTTCTGGATCACCTCTAAAATTTCTCCTATCCCTATACGACAAATTTCAAAAACCTTTAAAAATCGAAAACCGAGAAAAAAAGCTCTCTGCCCAAAATCGCCTAAAATTTCTCTAAAATCGCCCCAAAAAATTGCCAAAAAAAATCGCCCAAAAATGTCTCTCCTTAAAATCGCCCAAAAAATCGCCCAAAATTTCTCTCTAAAATCGCCCAAAATTTATTTAAAATCGCCCTAAAACCGCCCCCAAAATCGCCCAAATCTCCAATTCGAAAATTATAAATCTCAAACTCAAATCCCAAATCTAAAATCCCAAATCTAAAATCTTAAATTTAAATCTCAAAATCTCCAATCCTAAATTCAAATCCCAAACCTCAAAATCTCCAATTCGAATCATAAAATCTCAAATTCGAAAATAGATTTCAAATTATATTTTCCCAAACCCCAAACCCTAAATCATAAGCCTAAATTCAGAAATTTCAATACCTATCCACCAGAAATTATAAATAGATGCTTTTTCTTAAATAGCGCCGTAAATTCCAACAGATTTTCAAAAAGACTATTGGCAAAAAACAAAAATTCCCTTAAATTGCACCCAAAATATCAAGCCATATATTTCCCGAATCATATAATCTAACCTCTCCAAGCCAAAAAGTCGACGGATTTGCGTAAAATTACAACAAATTATAAAAAAATTGCACCGACTTTTTCTTCGCTGCAATAAATAGGTTCATAAATCTGACCCCATTTATTGCGGTATACAACACAGTGTGGAGGACGTGTATAGCTAAGGGAATAAATATGTGCTGGGCCGGTTTTAAACTTACGTTTAAAACCGCCTTGGGGCCTGGGCGCTTGATAATGACCCGAGCCGAAGGCGAGGGTCATTATCAGCGTCCAGGCCCCAAGGCGGTTTTAAACGTACGTTTAAAACCGGCCCAGCACATATTTATTCCCATTCATAAAATACCTTTTTGTATAATTGAGCAAAAACCACCGAAAATTATAAATTTCCAATGATTTTGTTCAATTTGTTTTGCTTTGGTTTGTAAAACACCCCTTCAGTTATTTAATGGTTCGTGCCACGCGCGAGTAGTGGTAAACATTTCCTTATATGGAAATTGACGCGCTCGATCGCCAGGTGGTGCAGAACGCGAACGCAGCATGCAGTGCTGCAGCAGTATTGCGCTTGCGTTAGGAGAGTGACTGGTCGCTCGAGTGTTCAACCAATAAAATGGACCAGATTTTGTAGGACTCTACATTGGTACGAGTTGGCCAAGGTACGAGTTGACCTGTTACCAATCGGCTTGTCATAATAACGCCATGTTTAAGCATTCATTAAAACCCTCCTATGCAAACATGCATTCTGAGCCATGTTGTTGTATGGGTCAAAATCCGTCAAGGTGATTGTTTGTTACCCTTCTGCCACATGTATGTACAAACCACATGTAATCTGACCCTGTCTGTGTACAAAGGCTTTACAGTCACTTCGCCCAAAAACCACTTCGCCCTCAACCACTTCGCCCAATTACCCCTTCGCCCAAACGCCACTTCGCCCAAAAGCCACTTCGCCCAAAAACCACTTCGCCCATGCCCGATCCGTATGCCTTTTTTTCATTTCATTAGTTCGTTAATACATACATCATCCCTTATATCAGTTAAGATGTTACACTATAAATGTTTGTAAAAAAATTACTTTATAAATTTCACGCAATTTTTATAAAAACCTCTTGGAAAATATATCAATTTCAAAAATGGTTTTTGGGCGAAGTGGTTTATGGGCGAAGTAGTAATTGGGCGAAGTGGTTTTTGGGCGAAGTGGCGTTTGGGCGCGTTTGGGCGAAGTGGCGTTTGGGCGAAGTGGCGTTTGGGCGAAGTGGCGTTTGGGCGAAGTGGCGTTTGGGCGAAGTGGCGTTTGGGCGAAGTGGTTGAGGGCGAAGTGGTTGAGGGCGAAGTGGTTGAGGGGGCGATGTGGTTTTTGGGTGAAGTGACCGACAACCGTACAAAGTATAGGCAGGGGGGTTGTCGGTCACTTCGCCCAAAAACCACATCGCCCTCAACCACTTCGCCCTCAACCACTTCGCCCAAACGCCACTTCGCCCAAATCCCACTTTGCCCAATCACCCCTTCGCCCAAACGCCACTTCGCCCAAAAACCACTTCGCCCAATTACTACTTCGCCCAAAAACCACTTCGCCCCAAAACCACTTCGCCCAAAAACCACTTCGCCCAATTTTTAAGCACCCAAGATTTTGTTCCCAATGTGTTCGTTTTCGTTTTCTATTTCGTTTTGATGGTGCATTCAAAACTTTATTTGCGTTGTGACATCCTTTTTGTGACCATGCTTTTCTTTTCTTATTAGTTTATAGGCAATTGACCTGTCGCCGTTTACGAGTTAACCACGCCCCTTAGACAACCCTATGGGATTTTTGTGTGGTAATTTTTGTTTGTCTCAGATTTTGCGCGTTCCACTTGGAATTTTAATTGATGTGATTGGACAATACTTCATAAGCTGCGATTCCACCGCGATAGGTCAATTATTTTTATCAAGTGGTCATTCAAATTATTACGATTTTATGACTTCTGACTAGCGCCAAAGATAGTAGAGCGCCGTAGGCGCCTATGGCGCTCTACTATCTTTGCTAGCGCCCACCCAAACAAAGATACTGACAATTTGGGAGACCGCCAACATAGGGCAAGATAGCTCATTAGTTGGTAGTATCATGGAGGAAGGACTCCTACCTCATGGTAGTATAGAGCGCTGGTACGGTATTCCGGAGGTTTTTATAAAAAAATTATAACGTAATGTTTTACAAACATTTATATTCTAACATCTTAACTGATATGAGGGATGATGTACAATTTATGTAACAAACTAATGAAATGAAAAAAGGGCATACGGATCGGGGATGGGCGAAGTGGTTTTTGCCTTGGGCGAAGTGGTTTTTGGGCGAAGTGGATTTTGGGCGAAGTGGTTTTTGGGCGAAGTGGTTTTTGGGCGAAGTGGCGTTTGGGCGAAGTGGCGTTTGGGCGAAGTGGCGTTTGGGCGAAGTGGTTGAGGGCGAAGTGGTTGAGGGCGATGTGGTTTTTGGGCGAAGTGACTGTAAAGCGGCAGGGGAGGTGGAAGGAAATTTTGACTGATTTTGACCTTTTAAATAGCACAAGGGTTAATGACTATTTTAAAATAATATTTAGCACTTTTACCATTTCCGGTGGTTGTCATAATATTCTTTACCAAAGAGATGAGCTGTATGCAGTTAGGGCTTTAGGCCTACCAGCATTAATTTCCAACGGTGCAATATATTTTGTTTCGTTTTTGGTTCGATATCCTGAACAACCGACGCTCCGTGCAGATGTGAGTGAATGAATACACGCTTTTAATGGTGTCTGCAATATTGTCCTCTGCCAAAGAGAACATCTATCGGTCAACAAAGATCCGTATGAGACGATATTCTTGATCTGTTATCAAGGACTCACAGTTTCCCCTACTTGTATGCAATTATTGAAAGCACAAACTTACCCATTTCGGCTTCTCGGTATAAAACGCGGACTGGGTTTCTCTATGGAGGAATTATGTAGTTAGTGACGCAGGAATTGGGCGTTGGTTCATGTATGGGGACGCGGAGGGACGGAACTAGATTCTTGTTTACCTATCGCGCCGTCATCTGACCCCTGACATCTGACCCGCGAAACATAGACTTATTTCCAGTAGTAAACACCACTGTCTAAATAATGCGCAAAATACGCTGTAAGAGTCTTTAGGCTGGCGCCGCAGCCAGTGGCCTTGTAAACCTATCAGATGATCGCCAGGTACCATTCTCTACCTCGCGACACATCGCCAGTGCTGCGCGCCGTATACATCACAATGGATCAAACGTACTTCAACCAGCTGCGACTGGAAATACGACTGGTGAACATGGTCCGCCATTTTGTGGAGTCAAAAATTTGGTTCTACAAAATGGCGGACCGTTATTTGTCACGAAATTAAACAAAAACCACGCAATTTGAAGGGATAGATATATGTGAATCTTTATATTCTACTTTAAAAAAAGCTTCCCAACCATATCCATTTCAGTTTTATAGCCCAAATCGCAAATTCCAAAGAGGCATTTTTTAAGTAGAAGTTAGTAACATGTCCGTCTTACCTAATTTGGGGGTGCTGAATCCAAAAATCATTGTTACCAAACTGTATTTTGAGATTAAAGGGGTCTTATAGGCCAACAAAACCCAGAAAATAGTTTTCAAATGCTTATTTTAGTACAAAAATAGGTATTTTTAGATTAAAGTTGAATTACCGGCCCTTAAACCCCCAAATTAGTCTTTAAAATTGCATTTTTAGGTAAAAATGGCATTTTAAAATAAACTTGAGTTCGTGGCAATGCAATCTTAGCAAATGTTGGTGTGCTGAATCAAAAAACTGAGGTTAAAAAGCTGTATTTGGGGTTAAAGTGGTTTTATTTGCCAGAATTCCCCAAAATATTAAATAGGTTCATTCAAATAAAAGTTAGTAACACATCAATGTAACCTAATTTGGGGTACTTGTTCAAAAACTAGAACCTACCACTGAAGAGGTTTATTTTTAGACTAAAGTAGTCTTATTGCCAAACTAAATTATACGATAAAAAGAAGAATTATTAAAACCATTTGCTTCTCTGTAGTTTTATTTCACCATGATTTGCAATAAAATGTTACATGTAACCAAATGCACAAATGGTCCCACTGTTGTGATTTTGTTTTTCAATATCTTCAAGAAATCTCCACTGAACAGTTAAGGATTATTAGTTGTACACTGTAGTTGGGATGATTTTGTCTGACTTACTACGTCTGCAGCACTACTAGATGCATAATTTACATTGCTTGATTCAGCAGCATCTTGTAATCGCTGGATTTTGTTTTTGTCAGTGAAGAGGGCATTGCAGTTTCCATGCCAGACGAGACCAGAAACAGGACAAAGTGTCAGAGCCAAAAACATCAGCCAATCGATCAATGACATCTTTGTTTTGTACATATTTTACCTTTGTTTTTACCTCAAGCAATTTGGATACAGTTTGTATTCCTTGACTTTTTGCTTAGCAAAGATGGCCTCCTTTTGTTTGACAAAATAAACAGGCAGAAAGGTCAGTAGACAAAGGCCTTTTTAAGCTAACAACGGGATCCATTGCAGTTGCCTTAAACTTATAGTGTTTGTATTTTCCGTGTGTTTACCGAGTTATATGTACCAACAAGACAGCTGTGTTCGTGTTTCAACAGGATGGTGCACCCCCCCCCCCCCCCCCCCCCCCTCACAGTTCAAACCGCACTCTTGAGTACCGGAACAGTACTTTCCAGGGGACCGGCTAATTTCAAGGAGGACGGACAACCCATTAGCCTTTTAGAGGTATGGCGGACACAATAGGAGGGTGCTATTTGATTTGGGTAAACCTTTTGTATGGCACAAAAGGTATACCCAAATCAAATAGCGCCCTCCTATTGTGTCCGCCATACCTCTAAAAGGCTAATGGCCCCCCCAGTATCCCCGATCTCAACCCCCCAGACTACTTCCTCTGGGATTACCCGAAGGAGAGAGTCTACCATGCAGGGCAACCCTGACACAATCAAGAGACTTGAAAGAAAACATCAGCAGAGAAATAAGGAGAATTCCAAGAGATATGTTGGAGAGAGTTGTCAACAACTTTAATGTTAGGGTGGCAGCTGTGATTCAGCAGCGAGGGGCTTGGATCGAACATGTTATTAATTACTAGAATTTTGAAAATGCTTTTCACAGTAAAATCTTACAGTGGTATCCCACCCCTGGCAGAAAAATCTTGGGAAAACTGCAACATTTGTACAAATTATGACAAAACAAAAAGTGTCCGTTTTTTTATCGTGCTGTTTTTCTACGAGCATGGCACCGCGCGTGTGTCGCTTCAAGTCTGGTGCCTAGTAACTTGACCTTGAGTGTGTGTACGTACCTGACTAGTCTGAGTTGTGCAGTAAGTGGACATACAAATATTACAGTACCATACTATTTAGAGAATATGTGATATGTTTATACCCAGCACGATATGAGGCAGAGGGGTACCCCCCTTTTTGTCCCTATACCCTATACACTCTCCAGACTATTGTTACCTAACACATCCCCCCTAGACCTCTGAAAAGAATTCCTGAGATTCCGGGAACACAATGACCAACACAAAAGAGGGGGGGGGGGGGGGTTCGCTCTGCCCCATATCGTGCATCATATGGACATGTTCATGATGTCGTCTGCTATTTTCCTTGTCGGATTTGTGGGTTAATTTTCAAGGAAAGGACTTATAATTCAGCTTGGTAACGTATATTTTTGAATTTGGGGCACATTAATTGGGTATAAAAAGTTTGTTACACCTTTCTCCTAAAAAATGCCTCTTCATGTAACTTTTTTTGAAATCTCGCCTAGACTAAAAGTAGTATGTGTGGCGTTAACTTCAAGAATTTCAAAAGTTGTTTAAAAAATGTACTTGTGACTTGAATTGAAGAAAAAAAATTACTTAGCGGTGTCAATTTTTTAGGATTAGGATTAGGATTTTAAAATTGCTAACCTTTCTTAACATTTTTATCATGCCGTAATTTGTAGACGATTTTATCGCCATATCGGCAAAATAGTGGGAACAAATATCGGCTACGAAAACAAAATCAGTATCGCCAGCGCTAGGTCAAAAGCTGATTATGAAACACTAAAAGTCATCAGGGCACGTGTTAAAGTGGGGGAGATCCACAGCTGCATCACGCTGTCATGAAATTTGTTTAATTGAATGGCAAATCAATATTTTAAGATCGAAAATTGGGGTGGGTGTGTGGGTCAAACAAATTTAGAAAAATAATCGATATTTTAAAACATTGAACATTTTGAATAGCCCCTAATGGGGTAAAGGGTGTTTTCAAATTTCTTGGTTTACGTCAAGGCCGTCTTTGATTACTAAGAGCCCTAAATACCGCTTTTGTGTCGATTGCAAACTGGACCTTGACCTGGTGCCATAGAAACTCTACGACGCGATTTTACTGGATAAGGGCATCATCAGTGGATCTCTTTCAGTAAACATTAAAAATGTTGACTGAAACTTTATTCCCTGCAATTTAGCCCCCCCCCCCCTTATTTCGCCTCAAATATCATGCATGCAAGAACATAATGAAATTTGTTTGGTTTTTCTTATTCTGTGATATTGGACAGTTGCTCTTGCTTTTGTTTTGTTTTCACCATAAATCATCACGTTTAGGTTCACATGACACTTCATAATATTTGGGGCGTCCATTTTTACTTCTGTGGTTCTCATATTTTTTCGATTTGAAGGAGGGTCTTTCGGTAGAAAAAATAATAACAAATCTGGGGTGAATAGATTACTTGCTGAACGCACATGAGGCTATATAAAAATGGTGCATAAGTGTTCAATGTATGTCTGTCTCTTTCTGAATTAACTTTTATTTCCAAGATTTTGAAATAAATGAAAAAACGATTTTGGGCAACTTCTTTGGCAACCATAAAAATAACAATTTGCAGAAGCGAATAATGATTTAAGAGTCCTGCTGTGCTATAAATAACCGTTTCGCGTGCTGCAGCACACTTTCCGTGGATTAAAAAAAAAAATATATAGTGTTACAGATGGGATTGGTTCCTTTTAAAACTCACCTGCTACTGTTGTTTTTCCTTTATACTTACCTAAACATCTGTGGTATTTTGAAGATTGTTTTGCAGTAAGCCCAGAGGTTATGTAATTACCCTCCATATTGTATTATTTAACAATAACCATTGTTAAGTGTTGTGCAGTGGGCTCGCTGATTATGTAATAGCCCTCTGCCTTGTTAACTGGAAGTCCCTATAAGTACCGATTTTGTAGAGTCAAAAAAGCTTTTAGAAGTTGACTCTTTAGAACTTGCGTCGGAGGCCGACTGCGATCTTGTCACAGTTTTTGACCTATTGTCGAAAACGGGTTTAGATTGACCGAAAGTTTTATGGTCTTTCTTTCGATCATAATGATCACCGTGCGAGAAATTAGTTTTGTGTGTCAAAACGTAGTCATCCGCCAGCACGGCTGCTTTGTCTAACTCGGTAACATTTTGTTCTTCCAAGTGGGTTTTGACAGCATAAGGCATACTACCTTTAAATTCCTCCATCAGGATCAGCTGTTGTAACTTATCAAAATCTTTCTCAATTTTGCATGATCTACACCACTTATCAAACAAGATTTTTTTCTCATAAGCAAACTCAATGTAGGTTTCGTTTTCTCGTTTTCGATTTTCTCGAAACTTCTGTCGATAGGCCTCTGGTACAAGTTCATAGGCTTTCAAAATGGCAGCCTTGACTAAATCATAATCACCACATTTGTCAACAGGAAAGGTTGAATAAACCTCCTGTGCCTTTCCAACTAGTACACTTTGCAAAAGCAAAGTTAGCATATCTTTTGGCCACTCTAATCTATCCGCCACTTTTTCAAAGTGAGCAAAATATTTGTCCACATCTTTCTCCTTAAAAGGAGGTACCAATTTAATGAATTTGGTAGGATCAAATTTCTTTCCAGAAACATTAGAGCCCATTTGCTCCATTGATTTAGTTTGTTGTTTCAGGTGAAATAATTCCAATTCCATGTGCAATTTCTTTGTTTGTTCCATCTGAATTTCTAACTCCAACTGTTTTAGTTTAAGAGCAGTTTCATCAGAGTGACCACCGACATCTACCGAATGCTTTTCTTCAGCCATTGATTCTTCCAAAATCCCTTCATCAACAAGATGTTCTAAAATCACTGCCCGAATGTCAGCCTTTTTCATGCTGGCAGCTACAGTAATCTTGTAATGTTTGGCAACTTCGAATAACTCGTACCTTTTTAAACAAAACACTTTGTCCTCCGAGGGACTCTCTTCGAAGTCGGCGACAAAGTCTAGTACTGAAAACTTTTGCGCCATGTTGATAATTGCTGGTTAAACAACAAAGTGATTTTGTTCACTTTATATTTTTCCAAGTGAAATTGAAACAAATTGTATTTTCAAAATGGCTTGGAAATTCGCTGAATTTTGTTCAGTTCTTTCCCGGACCAGCCCCCAATTCTGTTACGTGCGACTAATTCATAATAACCAAAAAGAAATAGGGCACGACAGAGACAGATGAAACGGCAGTGGAAAAGGTAACCAGCAATTATAATCACAACAAATAGTTTATTCCCAACTTAAAAATGACATTTAAGACAATTCAATTAAATATTTAAAGTTAAACACACATTTCTATTTGGAAGTCCCTATAAGTACCGGATGTTCTTAGTCAGTTGTCGAGTTGCAGACATCACTAGTTTCGAGGAGTGGAAGCCTCCGAAAGTTCGTCTCGTTATTGCACTGGACCAGTCTGGACCAGGCCATCTAGGAAGAGCCTCGAAAACCGGTCTGGTTTTAGGCCATCTAGGGAGAGCCTCAAAACCAGTCTGGTTTTAGGCCATCAACTTGAAGGAGAACAAGAGCAGCGGTGACTCACTGCCTTGGGTGGTAGCACAAGAACCGGGTGGTTCAAAACATCAACTTGAAGGAGAACAAGAGAACAGCGGTGACTCGCTGTCTCTGCCGGTGGCACAAGACCGATGCACCAAGGCACTGGCTGAGCCAAGGTGTCACCAATCAGCCTTAGCCATTGGCCACACCTTGGCTCAGCCAGTGCCTTGGTGCATCGGTCTTGTGCCACCGGCAGAGACAGCGAGTCACCGCTGTTCTCTTGTTCTCCTTCAAGTTGATGTTTTGAACCACCCGGTTCTTGTGCTACCACCCAAGGCAGTGAGTCACCGCTGCTCTTGTTCTCCTTCAAGTTGATGGCCTAAAACCAGACTGGTTTTGAGGCTCTCCCTAGATGGCCTAAAACCAGACCGGTTTTCGAGGCTCTTCCTAGATGGCCTGGTCCAGACTGGTCCAGTGCAATAACGAGACGAACTTTCGGAGGCTTCCACTCCTCGAAACTAGTGATGTCTGCAACTCGACAACTGACTAAGAACATCCGGTACTTATAGGGACTTCCAAATAGAAATGTGTGTTTAACTTTAAATATTTAATTGAATTGTCTTAAATGTCATTTTTAAGTTGGGAATAAACTATTTGTTGTGATTATAATTGCTGGTTACCTTTTCCACTGCCGTTTCATCTGTCTCTGTCGTGCCCTATTTCTTTTTGGTTATTATGAATTAGTCGCACGTAACAATAGCAAATAAACAAAAGTTAAATGAACTGAAAAAGATTTGAATCATCTTTGGCAAAATTAGATTTTGGATTACAGTTAGTTTTCCTTAAAAAAAATAAAAATAAAAAAAATAACGTCAATCCAAAAACTAAATTTGCCAAAGATGATTCAAATTACTTTACTTGTAATTTCAGTTACATGTTGTAGAAAAATTAATTGCTTTAAGGATTTGAACATTAGTGGAATACACGTTAGCCCCAGTGGTGTGGGTCATTTGCACTGTTTTATACAGTGTCTGCCATTCATTGTCCATGTCCATGTACTATGTACGCGCGCGTGCTTTGGGTGCACAAAAAGCTTAGCATAATTACTTGTCAGTGTTCGTGCCGCTGTGAATGCACGTGCAAGAAGAATACTGCACATAATTGTCCTCGAAATTGGAAAAAAAAATATTTGATTCTTTAATTTGTTTTCTTAATAAGAAATTCCAGACATGGTCGGGGGCATTCTTCGGTTGGAAGCCGAAAATAATAATTATAATAACAAAGAGACACCCTTTTACCATTACAAAATGGGGACAATTGGCGACAGTCTCCGGTTCGCATTATTTAAAGGAAATTACATTTTCTGTTCATTGGAATTCTCGTTAAATAGACATTTTACTCAGACTAACTTGACAAAGAAGTTGTCACCACTTTTGCAAAACGTTTCTACTGTCGTTCTATTAATAGTGAAATAGGCCTATATTGTTCTTTTATCATATCGTGAATCAAACTGCAAATATCAAGGCGGACTTACGGGGCGTTATCAAGTTGCTTTGTCTACGTCAATGCCTCCATCGATAATATTAATGACCTCTTGTGACAAAAATGTGTCCAATATTGCAATAAACCGAAACTTAGACTGATATCACGAAGAAAAACTAAGGGTTAACAGTTTGGACATGTATACCTTCTATTGTGATACCGCCTGCAGTATAGCTTGGTGTCAATCCGTATTAGGCACGTACGTTGGATCTTTGATTCGACGGTGTGTGTTCGGGTGTAAAAGTTAATTCTGTCCCCCCTAATAAATCTGGCCCCGTGCGCTTATTTATCTTCCGTAGGCGGGTAAAGCAACGTTAATGAATAACTCAGTGGTTGCATTGATCACTGCACAGCTTCCCCCGGCCCCTTAAATAAAACATATCCCAAAGATATCACAGTAAAGAAAAATGGGTACAGGTGGATTCGAACCAGGGACCTTTTGGGCCATAGCCCCATCCCACTATATATCCACTAGACTAGTATGTAGCAGCTCGACAACAGCCGTTCTTTAAAATGATTGAATGCAACTATAGTTGACTAAATAATAACAATGCTGTGACGTTCTGTTCTATTATAATGAATAAACATATCTTTCTCATCAAAACTACCGGCACTGAATTATTCATGATTATTGTTTAACCGGCCTACGGAAAAAAATACGCTGAATCTTCGATTGAACAGTGTGTAATCGGGATTGGGAGGGACAGGTTTTTGTCGAGGCTTTGCGGAACAATTTGGTAAAATATTCTTTAAAATGTGACCCCTTTTATCCTCCAGCGATGAGAGGGGCGGGGACTAATTTTGAAATGAAGGCGCTTTCATTCCGAAGTGGTTTTTTGGCTTTTCCGCAAACTTGCTGGTGGTAGACTTGATTTCAAGTCCGAGATCATCCAAGAGCAATTCGGTTTGGCGACTAGAGTGACTAGACTTAACCATAGTCGATCTAGATGTCACCCGAACGCTGCGCGGTTTGACTAGCTTGTGCAACTAGATCAACCTAGCTAGCTCCGGACCATGGTTTCTCTAGTCACTCGCGAGTTTAATACGTCCACTGGTTACGTCACGGTTTCAAGATGGAGGATCGGTAAACTGGGCAAGTTTCGCAAACGTTTACGATAATTTGTTGGTTTTGTCCAATGATAATGAGTGATTGACTCTTTGCAATAAGATAATATTAATAAATTATTTATTGCACTAAAGTTAGGTAGAGAAAATAATAGAAATAAATAATAGAAATAGAAATGACACGCAAACATTTGCTTCGTTAACAACTAGCAGACGACATTCTTTACAGTTTGTTGTTGCTACACAAACGTAGTACTAGTAGTCGACTCGACTCGATGCGTTCGAGTGAAGGACAGACCACGCATGCGTTTTTTAAATAGAAAATTTACAAAAAGGACTAGGTCAGCAGGGAAGGGACTGTTCCAGAACCACCAAAACGACATCGTCATGTATTACTGAAAGTGCACTGGGCCTTACTGAATAGGCACAAGGCTTTATTGAATAGGCACAAGGCGTGACGATGTCATTTTGGTTGGTCTTTTTAAGTGCTTACCGGTCAGTAGTCTTGGTTCAAGACGTTGTTACGTATTACGCGATAACCGGCCGCCGCGAGAGGGCGTAATCACGACAAACCTAATAGCCGCGAACCGCCAGTAACAACGTCTTGGGAATCTTGTAGAAGCCGTGTTGTGCGCACGCACCTGCTTAGCCTAATGATTGCAGCGCGCATTATGAATACATAAAAAATGCATTAAGCATAGATCTAACCCCCTGACTACTACCGCCCGAGTGTCAGTATGAAGATAAAGGTACAGCAGTTCCGTGCTATTTAGATTGTTTGGTAGGGCCGAGGGGAATGAACTAAAAAGTTCCAGGATGATGGAAATATAATAAACAGAAAATCTTAACGGGCCTGAATATGATAATTGATATATTATAATGGTGCTGAGGAGACCTTGTTAGGTGATTTGATTGAGATATAAAATAGAAAAGGCCGTGATAATAAAACAAATAGCTTACGAGGCCCTAGTCTTTACGGCCGGGGAAAACGGAGATTGTCGTACTCTGGTGATTCGATTGTCACACAGTTCATAAAAAGATACTGAGACGCACTCTAGATCTCCTGTGGGTTTTCTCCACTGGTGAAACTCGACAAAAATTCAGGCTCATGTTTGCTTTGAGGCTGGACGCGAATCCCCGCCGAGACACCTCCGAGTCGACTTCAATTCAACGAACGACTTGTCTCAACGGAAGACTTGTCTCCACTGACGACTTAATTCTTCCCATTTGACGCAAAGACGGTCGAGTTGTCTCAACGGTCGAGTTGTCTCGAGTCGAGTCGGCCAACGATCGAGTTGTCCGAGCCCCTACGGTTTAATATAACGGAGAGGTATTTCTTGCATGTAACAAGTACTTTCCCGCAGATTACACACCATCACCCAGGTGGCCTGCCCGGTCCCGACGGGCACCTTACCCGTCGTGTCTCCCTCGTATCGATCGTCACAGTTGCAAGACGTCGCACGTGAACACGAGCGGTGAACACTGCAGCCGCTAGCGCATAGCCGGCCGGCCGGCTGCCTGCAATTAATGCAAAGCAGCAGAGCAAGCAGCTTCAATCGCTAACTTACCAGTGCCCCTTCGGCCAGTAGCAGTAGTACTAGTATAGATAGCTACCAGACTATTGTGCAACTTCATGGCAGCTCTTTTTCGTATGTGCGCGTGCGTGAAGAGAACATTTTCCTAATTTTCATACAGAATTGACGCATGCGCACTAGTTTCCCCCATTTTTCGGGGGGAGATTTTACAAGATTCCCAAGACGTTAATTACCGGCGGTTCGTGGCTATTAATAGTTCGTGGCTAATAACGCCCTCTCGCGGCGGCCGGCTATCGCGTATTATACGTAACAACGTCTTGAACCAAGACTAACCGGTTAACTCACAAGAGGACGCAAGAGGGCGCTATTTCCGGCACTATTCTGCGATTGTATTGGCTATCAGGCCGACAAAAACCACGATCACAGACTTGGAACTATTTCCTATTTTTTGGGCAAAGGGGGTTTGAACTCCCCCCTCCCCTCTCCCCCTCCCCCCCCCCCCCCTTCTCTCCCCCGCTACACCACTGTAGAATCTCTAGTAACCACAACGGTAATCATCGTACTGTTTGCCTATTCATACCAAATATATAAATATGTTATGAATAAATCTAGTTTATGTATCTATTTATTTCGTATTGTTTTACTAGGGTAGCCCTAATCCGTTATCAGTGAACTGTTCTCCCTGGGGGTTTAAAGAAGCAATTACAACCTGCCGGGGGAGGGGGGGGGGGGGGGGGGTTGAAGGGCAGCATTGTCTTGCATTACACCAAGTTTGTTATATTGAGCCTTATATAAAAATTCATTGGTGGTTATAAGAAATCAGCCTGGTTGGTAACAGAACCAATACGCATCACTTCGCTGCCGTGAATTTGTGTTTTTTTTTTTTTTATTATTAACGAACAATCAATATAACATCAGCCAAAAATACATTTTTTTTTTAAATTATAATTTGGTGCTTCAGAATATCATTCTACATGCCTGTCGATTGCTTACCCAATTTGCTCGTTTCAATTTTCCTTTTCAATACAACTCAAATTTCAAATGCAATTGTTTTAATCTCGTAATTATTAAACTAAAAACAAGTTTCTTAATAAAGTGTACAATAGCCAAACTGCACGCCACTTTTAACACACGCTTCCTGCTTTTTATTCGATGTTATTAGTTTCTGACCAGAGCGAAATGACTTCAAAGCACGCTGTCATGGCAACTGGATATAAACTCGGTCTTACGCAATTAGTAAATCAGACCTTCGACTGAAGAGTCATTTGACTATTGTACTTTATACATTCGTCATTCGCAATTGTTTCATCAAGTTTTCCGATTGTACTTTTACGAATTATCGAGTGCAACTGGGTAACTAAGAACTATAATACTTCATTTCCATTTTCACAAAACTTCATTATCTATACACAGTTGCTCGGTATGCCTTACAAGTCATTTCGTTCTCGTGTAAAACATTAATTAAAATATGAAAATATAATTAAATCATTACACTATTTCTATTGGATCATCATTTCGTGGTTATGACAATCAATTACTCGATTAAAATGTCAAGATCCCTTTCCCCATTAGCCTTTTAGAGGTATGGCGGACACAATAAATAGGAGGGCGCTATTTGATTTGGGTATACCTTTTGTGCCATACAAAAGGTATACCCAAATCAAATAGCGCCCTCCTATTGTGTCCGCCATACCTCTAAAAGGCTAATTGCCTTCTCGTGCTACCAATTCCGTTTATGTTGTCATATCATAATTATTGTCATATTATGTTGGGTTAAATAGAAGGACGCTGTTTAAAGGAAATCTATGAACGCAATATTTTAAGCGCATTTGAATGGCCAGATCCCCCCCCCCCCCCCCCCCCCCGCTCACTTGCACTAACCTTTTTCCCCCCAAAGAATACAGGCTTATTTCTAGATTTGTTGTGGAGTTACTGTTGTCTCTCGTGATAAAATGTTGTTGCGGTTTATCTTTGTTTGGAAAAGATTTTGACATTCCGATGAAAATACTTTGCCGTGACGTGGTTTGAACGGGAATCCTACATCTTAGTGGACTGCAACAGCTTCATAAACAGACTGTAAAGATGTAAATGGCCAAGTTAGCCAATTACATCTTTACAGTCTGTCTATTAATCTGTATAGCTAGCACTACAATGACTTTAACTAGAGTTCCGGGAGTCGGCTACGGTAGTCGTCGTAGACATCTATACCAGGAGATGTTTGGCGACCAGGGCCAAGGCGAGTAAGGCCGCAAGAGGGCGGGCAGCGCTCACGCCGTTGCAGTTGTCATCTTTGCAGTAGCATACAGTGCCATCGATACCGCCCAGAGAAACTGATGTACACGTGTTTTGAAGATTGCTGGGTACGCTAAGAGCGCATTGTCTTATTGTCCCTTCGACGGTCTGGCCTTTTCAAGATAATTAAAAAGAAACAACTCAAACTAAAGCAATCAGGATGACACGGCCCTCATCGTTGAAAGGATTCCCAGCCACTTAATAACACAAGACAGGACTAAAAAGAAAATTTATGCTTACGTTGTAGGTGTAGCCTACGTGCTCACCCGAACAAAAATGCATTCTTTTCCACAAACGAATTATCAAACAAAACTGCCTTCTGGGAACCTAAAACCAATTGTCTTCCTTTCTTACGAGAAACGTGTTTAGAGCTATTCCGTTTCGGGAACGCGTCAAGATCAAATTTAAGCATGCAATTCTGGGATGGGCGAAAAGTACGGGTATGGGCGAAAACACCGAGAAACACTCATTTTGTGGAAAAAACGGTACTTGAAATCCCCATCCTGTTGCAAATGTCCAAGGCAAGAGCTAAGTTTATCAACTCCCGCAGCACAAATTGAAATTTAATTAATTTAATGGGAAATGGTTTTAAGAAAAAGCAGAAACATTACTGGCTGAACATTTAGCCTAGACACGACATTCAGATTTGAATAAAGGAAGAGAGTTCATAGTTCTCAATTGCATATGATTCAATTATAAGTCATGTCCGTGGATTGTCTGTTTTCAAGAAGCTGTGCTACTCTGTTGGGGAAACTAGATTTCGTACAAACGAGCCAAAAATAGTGCGTATAGGAATGGAAATAAGAAGTGCTAAAAAGTAACAAGTAGTTAGCCAAATACTTGAAAGTCTATGTGGCTGCAGTTTTGGAACTCAAGGAATAAATAGCAACATTTCCTGTGAAAAAAACACACCCCCAAAATCAATTACACCTATTAGCATATGCATTAAGCTATACTGCATGGGGGCGTTGGATCATGACATTATGAATATTCAGAAAAAGAAGAAAAATTGCGCCCTCTTGTAACAGTATGAAATAAAATGGTGATCCAAATAGGTTTGTTTGACTGGCCTGCATGGATTGCACTGTAAGTTCTTCATTTCGACAGAAACGTTGTTGGCGGTGGTACTTTGAATGACTAAACATCAGTTTCTGAACCATGCCCAAATGCTTTATCACACCGTATGATATTCTGATTTCAAGTTCCTTTAAATCCAAGAAAGATAATCCATTAACACCTACCACCGATGGTCACTGATGATACAGTTGTTTGACAAGAATTAGCGCCTGCGTATGTACCCGAACAAGTTGCTTTGTAGTTTTGGTTTGGCCAGTTGGCACAGTCAGCCTTGTTCTCGTTTGGTACTGTACCGGCGGTATCTGTCGTTGCACACTGGTAGCAACTGAGTGCGGAAGCTGCAGTGAGAAACGGAGAAGCATTCTGAATGAAAAATATAAACCCGTCGAAGTTTTCCAACATATCGCGCGACTGGGCTTAGGGCGAGCTTGAGAAAATTATACAGGATACCGTCAACGGACTTCTGCTGTTTCGATCCGATCGGATCCGACCGGATCCGATTCGATTCCAGGCCAGTCCAGTCCAGTCAATTTCAACATTTGAAAACAAAAAATTGACAGAAAGACAAACCAGTATTTCGACGTGAAGTTAAACTGAAATAACAGTACAGATCTAGTGCAGTGGTGATGGGTGTCGGAAACGGGTAAAATAAGTGGAAGATTTACGGGGAAGGAGATTGTTTTATACGGTTTGTCCACCGTATAATGTCCACGTCTCACTTGACTTACCCTTCCCAGCTGCCAGGGCAACGACAAGAAACACGAGGAATTTCACACCTGTGAAAAAGATAGAGACAGGTGAAAGAAAAGCTTTTGTAAAAATGTAGGGCTCGTACAGGAAAACCCAGACGGCAGATGAACTGTCATTGTGACCAGACGGCCATGGGTAATCAAGGCTTACATTTTAGTTATTTCGAAGTTCTAACAAGACTAATACAACTAATAAAACAAACAAAAGTACACCCTTTGTCTTATGATTTTTTTAAAAGGATTTACAGGTAATTGAAGAGACATGGCAAACATACAACGTCCTACGCATGCCACAAAATTAGGCACTGTACGGATGTCGTTTGTGGAAAAATAATTAGTTGTCGGACGGCCTTGGGTAATCAGCCCCACCCCATACGATCCTCGGTTGCCCACAGACCAAACGAAATGCGTATGTTGAAATCTAAATGTGTATGTGTACTAATCTAAAAATAGAACGTGTATCCATGCAGCGGATGGATCTGTCTGCAAAGACCGGCAATCGGTTGTGCGTAGCAATTTATAGATCTAGGATAATTGTTGTTTACAGTTTTAAAAGGAGCATAAGTACTCAATACCAGATCTGTATGTAAGCCACAACAAGTTAGTTTTAGTTTCAAAGTAAACGAATGTGTTGATTGTAGGGGCTAGGGTGGAGGTGACCCAGACAGCGGTTATCAGGCTCGGAGCGACAGAGGTCCGGAACTAGTTCTAGTTTTGTCTGGAGAAGTTGAAGTAAGAAGAAGGTGAAAGTGGCGTCGAAAGACGTGGGATATTGTAAGCCTTGGGCTTAGATAATCTGAAATTCTGATGATTTATCCCGAGATGTAGGCCTTGATACCGTAGCCTGGTGCAGCATTGGAGTGGCTGCCTCCTCCCCTTCAATCTTGATGTCGATGATTTAACTGAATGATCTGAATTTATGAATCATGAATAAATGAGTGGAAATCAATCTTTAGTGTTCTGCGACTCGCCTTGAACGGTGTTAATATTTCTCTCGCCCCCAACGAGAACAGAATTCACCCCGCGCGCTACACCGCGCATACTACACAAGCAAGCGTGCTATAGGCCTATAATAGCACTCAAAAAGAGCTGAACTAAATGCACTTCAAGTGCTTTTTTTCAACAACTCATAGGACACAAAATAAAGCACTTTAGTCGTTATAGATAACATCTTGCACCGTTTTTACGGAATGGTATTTGCGTCCAAACTGCCAGGAAATTCACGTAAAAAAACGGTGTTTTTTTTTACAGTGTACTATGTAGTCATTACAGTGTAATAAGGAAAGACAGCTTTTTGATAGCCTATAAATCAGTCGTTTATAGATTAGACCTTGACTCAGAGTGTGAGATTCTGTGGTGTGAAGTTTGTTGTAAAAGAAGAAACTCTGTTTTACTTGGTGTATACTATAGGCCACCGTCCAGTGGCTCTGATACTGTCAAAGAATTAGGCAAGTGTTTAGATCTCTTGATCCTATCTGGCCGTCGTAAAATAACTATAATGTTGTTCTTACAAGCGATTTTAACTTCCCTAATATTAATGGGACGACGGCCAGCCTATTGTTAGTAACACTACCGTTAATTACTGAATTATTTCTCCAGCTCATTTCTCCCAAGAAACATATTAGATCTTCTTTTTACCACCAACCCAAATGTCGTGTCAGACATCCATATCAATCTATAGTGATCACAACGCCATTGTTTTCACAATCCATTCATGTGCCAAGAACTTCAAGCATAATCGCAGGAAACTTTACCAGTTTTCCCGTGCTGATTTTCAGCAATTCCGTTCTGACCTAAGTGCTGCTTCATTAAGTAACACTGCAGCGATGTTGAAAAATCCTGGCATTCATGGAAAACAATAATTTTGAGTATCGCGGTCGAGAACATACCTCAAAAACAATCTAGTAGTAAACATCCTTTACCATGGATGAACAGTGAAATCAGAGGTTTGATAAGGAAACGTAATAGATCTATTAAACGTGCCAAGAAAGAGTAAAAGTCACGCACATTGGGAAAATTATCGTTGGTTGAGGCGTGAGGTAAAAAAGAAGCTCTACACTGTCTTTATTTAACTCCGCCGTTAAATACATAGAGATGTGTAAAATATGCATAAGATGTAAGTTCGCGCAGTTTTGATTTTTTTGTGA
Organism: Hippasteria phrygiana; assembly: GCA_037893225.1. Lineage (NCBI taxonomy): Eukaryota > Metazoa > Echinodermata > Asteroidea > Valvatida > Goniasteridae > Hippasteria > Hippasteria phrygiana. The sequence goes on from JAZGUH010000262.1 coordinate 26,589, forward strand.
GTTATTCTTCTGTCTTCTTCGATATCCATCGCTCGAAACAAATGCTGAACTTCGTCTTCATCTAAATCATATATTTGTATTCATAACTATAAGTTAAACAATTGCCAACAAAACCAAATGCATGCTTATAGGTTAAAGCAGAAAATATATAATCGATCTAATCGTGTGCATTGCTGATAAACGCGATGTCTTTAAATGCTTGAGTGTAGTGTTGTTGACGAATTGAGTTGGGGCCCAGATTTTGAATACGTAAAGAAAACTGTTTCGTCTGAATCAAGTATCTTAAACAGAATTCGTGATTATATTCCCCAAAGCAGCCTATACACACTCTTTGTAAGTTTAGTCATGCCGTCTTTAGAGTATTGTGCTGTGTGGGGAGGAAAGTACATATCTCACCGTCGACAATATCCTCAACAAATGTCTCCAAGCAGCGCTAGACTAAATTGGGTTCGTTTTTCTGAAAGATTTCAAAAGGCCTCGTTTTCAAAAGCCTTAACAAAATGACACCTTTGTACATTAATCTTTTCACACCACTTACTGTCCCAATGATTCGTGAAACAAGGCAATCAACTTACATGACACTGAAAGTCCCTTTCGCCAAAAAAGAACGCTACACGCCACAAGTTTCGCTGCGAGTGGTGCTAGAATATGGAATAATCTTCATGAGCAATTAAAAACCACGAACTCCTTGTTTTGTACATTTAAATCGGAGCTACGGAAAACCACACATCGGTGATATTTCTGCCATGTGCACTGATCTACGGAGTTGTAAACTTGGTTGCCACAGTAATTTGGAGCCGGATGGAAATTTTCCTCTTTTCACCAAAAAGGTTTTTCCGGGGTTGTTTCGCCCATCTGTAAATCAGCAATAGCGTTATACCGGGACGCTAAAAATCCAACCGTCTACATTAGTGTATAGATTTATTTGTGTAAATATTATAGGTTTTCCCGGCCAATTTAGCAGATTTGACAGCTGAAATGACGACCAATCACCCATTTCCGCACGAATTTGAATGCACGTTTAAGATCAACATTCAATAAACTAAAATCCTCATTCAATTTAAATGTAGTAGCATGCGATTGTACATTTAAACCATGCAATTTAACAATTATTCATTCAAATTAAACTTGCATACTGCAGCATTCATATTCGCTGGAGCTTCCATCTGCGTAAGTTTGGTCATTTAAATTCGCTATAGAGCAAGCATTTTTGAAATGTAAGCATGAAAATTCGAAATAAGTCCATATTATTTATTTGTTTGATAGAAACTTCCGTGCAGCCCACTATTAGTGGAGATGTGACGTTCTGCAAGAAGTTGCGGTCGCAAACGTTGATGCCATAACCCCAGCGAAGTGTACACAGTGGTACAACCAGAGCATACATGCCGAGATGCTTAACACGGCAAGAGATTGACGGCTGACAGACCAACAGACACTAGCATCCCCAGCAGCCATGTAAATCATGTGTGCAAACGCAAATAAAAAGTAAATTGAGAAAAGACATTCTAAAGAGATGCAAGAAAATCCAGATCACAATTTATAACCAAAGGTAAAAGAGAAAGAAGTAAAGAATTAAGAATACAAATTATGTGAACACGACAAAAAGGGGACAACATACCTTGAATTTGATAGTTGCTTATAGGTTTATTTTCATTTTTATTCAATTTTCCATATCGTTTGTTTACATTTTACTTCTTTGGATTAAAAAGACAGATAACAGATACTTTGATAATTCAGAAACTATAGAATGAAAAGAAAAAACTAAATCAAAAGACTCGCAACGTACTTTTCTTTTTCTTTATTTTGAATGCAAAAAGTGTTAAATAGAATGCGCGGAAATAAAAACGAAAATGACAGTCCCATGCAAAAAAACCTTAACCAAACTTAGTGTTAAATTGAATGATCACTTAAACCGAATGACATAACTTCAAAATAGGATGCGTTAAACATGAAAATGCCAGGTTTGAAAACGATTTTGAACGTCTGAAATCTAATACGAGTTAATTTGCTTCAAATTGGCCACTACCAAGATGAATTTGAACGCTATTTTTGCGAAACTGGCCGGGAAAACCTATATTATATTTGTGTAAATATTTTTGTATTATATGTGTGTAAATATTCATTTTTTGTAAGTATTGATTTTTAATTTCAAATGTATGCAGGGCCCCATTGGAAACCAGTTTTAAACTGTTTGGGCACACCCTGGGTAAAGAAATGTAATGAATAAATAAATAAATAAATAAAAAAATTAATTAATTAATTAATTAATTAATTAATCGTCTATTTAGATCTAGACCTGGGAAAACCGTAAGGGTGGTGGAGCTGGCAACCTAAATGTGGCCAACCCCACCACCTCTGTTGTAGCCCTTTACCTAGAGAGGCTTCTAGCCTTGTATTGGGCGACTTCCATGAAAAAAACCCAAATCAATACTTACAAAAAATCAGCTTACTAGCTTCATTTGCAATTTGTACAGGGTAGGATACGATTTAGGACGGCTATCGTTGAAATTACACCATCTTAATCTCCCTGTCTTGCTATAGAAAATAACCTAAAATGGGTTCACAGTGTCAGTGGCGTCTGACATTCGTGAATTTGAAAGGTGGTTTATGTCTGAAGAAATATTTGTTGAGATTCCACTGTGCCCCCTATAGGCCTATACACAAGTCGATTTTAGGTGATAAATTGCACTGATAATTTGCACTGCAGATTACCAGTTTCGCATGGTAAGCGTTGTACGAGTTGGTCAATCGGAGAGTCATAATAACGCCATGTTTAAGCATTTCATTAATGACTATTTTAAAATATATGTAGCACTTTGACCATTTCCGGTGGTTTTCATAATATTCTTTACCAAAGAGATGAACTGCATGCAGTTACCAGCATTACTTTACAAGGGTGCAATATATTTTGTTTCGTTTTTGGTTTGATATCCTGAACAACAGACGCTCCGTGCAGATGTGAGTAAATGGTACACGCTTTTAATGGTGTCTGCAATATTGTCCTCACTGCCAAAGAGAACATCTATCGGTCAACAAAGATCCGTATGAGACGATATTCTTAATCTGTTATCAAGGACTCACAGTTTCCCCTACTTGTATGCAATAATTGAAAGCACAAACTTACCCATTTCGGCTTCTCGGTATAAAACGCGGACTGGGTTTCTCTATGGAGGAATTATGTAGTTAGTGACGCAGGAATTGGGCGTTGGTTCATTTATATAGACGCGGATCGAGGGACGGAACTAGATTCTTGTTTACCTATTGTGCCGTCGTCGTCGTTGCTTTGGTTAAAAAGATAAATTTCATCAAAACCTTATAAACCAAAGTACCATTATTTTGCAACAAAAAGCCTTGCCTGTGCCCAAAGACAGTTTGTGTTGGAGAATTGGCTTGTGATATTTGATATGAACGGTTAATCTGCACAGGAACTACATTCGCGTAAATTGCACAGGGGAACTATATTCCTCATAGAGAGACAGAGTGAGGAATGCATCGGACGAATAGTGGCAGCAAAACGGTTCTGATCATGCAGTCAATGAACACATCTGGCGCTTCGCAGGAAGCATATAGTATAGTTATAGGCGAGATTTCAAAAAAGGGCTTGTTTGAAGGCAAGAAGAGGCATTTTTTAAGTAGAAGTTAGTAACATGTCCATCTTACCTAATTTAGGGGTGCTGAATCCAAAAATCATTGTTACCAAACTGTATTTTGAGATTAAAGGGGTCTTATAGGCCAACAAAACCCAGAAAATAGTTTCAAAATGCTTATTTTAGTACAAAAATAGGTATTTTTAGATTAATGTTGTATTACCGGCCCTTAAACCCCCAAATTAGTCTTTAAAATTGCATTTTTAGGTAAAAATGGCATTTTTAAATAAAAGTTGGTAGCAATGCAATCTTAGCAAATGTTGGTGTGCTGAATCAAAAAACTAAGGTTAAAAAGCTGTATTTGGGGTTAAAATGGTTTTATTTGCCAGAATTCCCCAAAATATTAAATAGGTTCATTCAAATAGAAGTTAGTAACACATCAATGTAACCTAATTTGGGGTACTTGTTCAAAAACTAGAACCTACCACTGATGAGGTTTATTTTTAGACTAAAGTATTCTTCTTGCCAAACTAAATTATACGATAAAAAGAAGAATTATTTTAACCATTTGCTTCTCTGTAGTTTTATTTCACCATGATTTGCAATAAAATGTTACATGTAACCAAATGCACAAATGGATCCCACTGTTGTGATTTTGTTTTCCAATATCTTCAAGAAATCTCCACTGAACAGTTAAGGATTATTGGTTGGACACCACTTCTGCATGTTCGTGTTGTACACTGTAGTTGGGATGATTTTGTCTGACTTACTACGTCTGCAGCACTACTAGATGCATAATTTACATTGCTTGATTCAGCAGCATCTTGTAATCGCTGGATTTTGTTTTTGTCAGTGAAGAGGGCATTGCAGTTTCCATGCCAGACGAGACCGGAAACAGGACAATTGTCAGAGCCAAACACATCAGCCAATCGACTAATGACATCTTTGTTTTGTACATATTTTACCTTTTTTTAACCTCAAGCAATTTGAATACAGTTTGTATTCCTTGACTTTTTGCTTTGCTAAGTTGGCCTCCTTTTGTTTGACAAAATAAACAGGCAGAAAGGTCAGTAGACAAAGGCCTTTTAAGCTAACAACAGGATTCATTGTAGTTGCCTTAAACTTAAAGTGTTTGTATTTTCTGTGTGTTTACCGAGTTATATGTACCAACAAGACAGCTGTGTTCGTGTTTCAACAAGAGCAATAAGTCGAACTAAGAATTGCAAACACTTAACCACAAACAAGAAATCTAAATTCCAATCTGGACATACGTGAAATTTCTGTTGTTCTCGTCAACAAATGCTACAGTTGTTTTGTCATAATTTTTACAAATATTGCAGTTTTACCAAGATTTTTTCTGCCAGGGGTGGGATACCACAATCGAGAGACTGAAAGAAAACATCAGGAGAGAAATGAGGAGAATTCCAAGAGACATGTTGGAGAGAGTTGTCAACAACTTTAACGTTAGGGTGACAGCTGTGATTTAGCAGCGAGGGGCTTGTATTGAACATGTTATTAATTACTAGAAAAAGTAAGGGAAAAGGTGGACATTTTGAAAATGCTTTTAACAGTAAAACTTACAGTGGTATCCCACCCCTGGCAGAAAAATCTTGACAAAACAAAAAGTGTCAGTTTTTTTCTGGACCACCCTGTACTTGTTGGTTTTTAACAACACAGAAAAGTGCAACTGTTTTTTTTCTCGATATTATTGTGCAAAAGTTCAACCATGCAGAAGATCTAAATTTGTGTTTTTGTGTTGCTTTTGTTTTATGTTGGCCAACTATAACAGGCTATATGCATGTAGACCTACATCATGCAGATCAATTTTATTGCAATTTCAACCAAATATCCCTTACACTCGCATGTTTATGTGTTGTATCTACCATGTGTACGTTTCAGAACCAGTAAAACAAAACTTGAAGGCCTACAGAATCAAATGCTGAATGAAAGTAGATAATTTGGCATGATGAACACAAGTACATGTACGAGTTCGATTACTCAGTCATCATGGCATTGACACAAATGGTGGTTTATGCAGTCTAGAAAACACCCATTGTCAAATGCTAGGAACCTCCGATACCGTCTATATGTTCATGTACTAAACAGTAAATCCAGTCACCAGAACACACTCACAGACCACTAAAAAATCCCCCAAAAAAACCCGTTATTTTACAGTAATAAATTTAAATAAAAACAGTCGGAAATACCTCTAAAACCTCATAGATTTCCAAAACATTTGCAGGAAAAAGGATATGATTTCTGGCTTTTTTATCGTGCTGTTTTTCTACTGCACCGTGCATGTGTCACTTCAAGTCTGGTGCCTAGTAACTTGACCTTGAGTGTGTGTACGTACCTGACTAGTCTGAAATCCCATAGTATTGTGCAGTAAGTGGACATACAAATATTACAGTACCATACTATTTAGAGAATAATGTGATATGTTCATGATGTCGTCTGCTATTTTCCTTGTCGGATTTGTGGGTTAATTTTCAAGGGGAAGGACTCATAATTCAGCTTGGTAACGTATATTTTTGAATTCGGGGCACATTAATTGGGTATAAAAGTATGTTACACCTTTCTACTCAAAAATGCCTCTTCATGTAACCTTTTTTGAAATCTCGCCTAAACTATAGTGCATTGTAGTCCCGTAAAACGACCCCAGAGTTCATGGAGATACGGAAAATGACCAATCTATTCTAACTGATCACATCGAAAACGTAATGAGGCCTGCATTTTACAGCTGTTTTGTTGAAAGTTCCGGACTGTTTTTTTCAAAGGTAGTTGGTTGTACATAATACAGAAACGTCATTTCTGGATTGCTGTCCGACAATTCTCTAATGTTCGAGTAGTCTGCTGTTTAAAGCAGATTTTGAATCTCTTCATAGTGAAGGCCATTTGATTTTAAACAAAATACAAAGACAGTGATTCTGCTAATCTACTTAGAAAATGCCGCTTTTCTTACGGCCCATGGTTGGCACCATTGGAAAAGTTCTCGATAGAATGTAACTGTTTTTTCATCTCTCTGCCTGTCCTTTCTCGGCAAAGACTGTAATCCGAGTGTTGTTGCCCACTCTTTTGGGAGGAGATATTGAGATTTTGAGAATAACCAAAAGGAATATTTGTATATTTTCTACCAGCGAATTCTGCCTGTCCAAAATGATGACGCACGGCTCTTGCAAAATCAGACCGAGTTGGGTGGGGGTCGAAAAGGAGTTAATATTGGAAGAATCTCAGAGAAGAGTATATTAAATTTGTACTGCTAATTGTTCTATTGTAGTTGGACATTCTATCGCGAAGTTATGAATTTTCATATTAGTGTTTTCGTTTCGTTTCGTTTCGTTTTTCGGTCACAGCCTATGTCAAGTTTCATCTGATATTGTAAGAACCCGTCACAATTAGTTTTACCTGTTCGCTGGACAGGTGGACAGGTAGCTAAAATGAGACAAGGGCTGGAAACGCGCCTAAAGGTCATGGTGATACAATTGTGATTTTGCGGTCATTGTATAAAGATTACAGGTGTTCCGCTGGAACCAAACAAAAATCTAAAAACAAATGGACCAGAAACAAATAACAACAGGGATGCAAGAAGGGCTCAAGGGTGAAGAAATATTAGCTCATCATTGACAAGATGGTGTTGAAGGATACCAAGAAGAGAAAGAACAATATGGAGATGGCATATGGCTATACTAAAGAAGGCTTATGATTGGTGCCGCGCTCCGTGGATTTTGGATTGTTTCGATCTTGATGGGGCCTGCCGAAGGAGTCAAGCGCTTATTGGGCGAGAGCATGAAGACCTGGAGAACGAACTTGATGACTTTTTCTTGCAAGTTCGCCCTAAACAAAGCTAAAAGTCACTCTAGGTACGGAGCTACAGAGAGAAAAAAAAAGAATCAAAGATACAAGAGGTAGGAATTAAGATTCCTCTTGAAGCAGGAAAGATCATAAGATGAAGGGAAACACGCACGAAGCAAATAGTTCGACAGAGACACAGAACGAGGGGAAAAGCCATTGGCACAGCTTTTCGTTCTTTATATACATCTAGTTACAGCTATTGGTGGGAACAGGCGGAAAGCGGAGTTTGACGCTCAAACACCCTAACTGGAGGAACCGTCAAGCTGGACAAGCCAGAGGAACATTTACAATTGAAATATACGTAGAACAGACCAAGAGTAGCAACAGATCTCCGGTGAGAGAGTAAATGGATGAGTCAAACTCTTAATTTCGACCTATGTATGGTTTATGATATTTTATATTATAGACCCGTCATTAATATGAAATGACCGCCCCTCGCATTCGCTGTGCCCTGCAATTTACCACTTCCTCTGAATAGGACAAAGTTCAAGCAAACATGCCCCAACATGTTTGCTGACCGTTTTTGGTATAATATGAAGATATGAACAACAGGTAGTTTTCTCTCGCAACGGGATATAAACAGGCAAACAGATCAACACTTTACCTGGTGCTCAATTGGGAGCAAAGTGCATTCCGCGCCCTATAAGGGGCTCAATGAATATGGGGGTCTAGAGCATACAGCTACGGCCGGCTACGTCACGCGTAGTTTTAATGGACGAATACCTAGACAATAGCCCTAGACAAGCGATTCGGACGCAGCCTTATTAGCCCCCATTCCACTAAAAAGAAACTGAAAAATTGCTACGTCCGATAGAACGCGTTCATCAATATAACAGGTGCAATAAAATCTCAGGCATCAAATACATATAATATGCGCACATAAAACATTCAAAGAAATAGAATAGACATAATTATTCACATTGAAATACAAAACAATAAATGTTAAGAAAAATAAAAGATCAAGAACAGAGTCACATTGAACTGCGCTCAATAGACACCCCCATAAAACACCGACCCTGCGTGTGATTTTCTATTCAGAATGAACAATGGAGATTAGGACGTGACGATGTGATTTCGCCAATGGGCGTCCATAATCACACCATACTCAATTCAAAATCACACCTGAAGCCTGTAAACTATTGTCCCTCCTTGACAGGGAGTACATTGTGATTTACATCCCTGACCAATACTTTTTCGGAAGAACGCACAATCAGTTCAACTGTTATCAGAGAGATCATGTATATAGGCCTAATCGAAAATTTTGTATTTTGTGTCTTGTGTGTCTCCTGGGAAATGTTTGAAAATGTGTGCTGATGTTTGTGTTTTAGTGCACACATCAGGTGCATGTAAAAGTCACTGACCATGGAAAAATATTGGGGGAACACTGCCATAGCCGTCCCCTCCAAAAAAATATTGGGGGGGGGCGTGTCCCCCGGGATCGCCGCCCATGATTGACGTTGACCTCTTTGTTATTTGGAGCAGAGCTGTATTTTTCCATCTTTTTTGTACAAAAACTGCCGCGCTCTATACTAGTCGGTGCATGCCAGAAAATGATAATGGCTACCCGTGTCACCGTGAGGCATCTCATGTGTTTGTCCCAATTGCAAGTTCACTTTGGTGGTCAGTGATCTTGTAACCACTGCCCCCTTTATCAGTGTTGATCGTAAAAACACCCTCTTTAATGGAAAACTAGATATAAAATATTGAACTGACTGGGGGTCATTTCTTGTTGCGTGGGTCAATATCAATGTCGTTCGTCATGAACTTTTGTGCACCGTAAACTAAAAGGGGCCAGCATTTATTTTACCGTCGAATTAATTTTAGTGGTGTTTTGTTTTATTTTTAATAGTCTGTAAAATTGTTTTTTTGTCAGCTGTTGTTGGTGTTGCATTTTGTATTGCTCATAAAGTGCTCATGCAAAAAGCGCGTTCTGTGTGCGCGCATTTGCCTCATACGATATGTACATGCACCAAGATCAATCAACGGCGCGGCGGTAGTCTATATTGTGGTTGTTTTGTTTTCGTTTTATCGCTATATGGTCACGTTGTTTCAAAAGTCTCTTTAAAGGTCTTTTCATGTTTTCAGTTCAGTGGAATTATAGTCAGGCATTCTACCCACACTAACTTGCTGTTACCAACTTTCAAAAAAGGGTTCTCTATTTTAATAGCATGGCACGAAATGACCTTTAGCACATCGAGAATCAAACTCAACAAAAGTAAACTCAAGGGTTCAAACCGCACTTTGAGTACCGGAACAGTACTTTCCAGGGGACCGGCTCAAAAGCTCAACCATGCAGAAGATCTAAATTTGTTTGGTAATAGTGTGTTTTTGTGTTGCTTTTGTTTTATGTTGGCTAACTATAACAGGCTACATGCATGTATTGTAGACCTACATACATCATGCAGCCGATCATGTTTATTGCAATTTCAACCAAATATCCCACACACTCGCAATTATGTGTTGTAGTTGAGCATACAACAGGGAGAGCTACAGTCATGTGTACGTTTGAGAACTAGTAAAACAAAACAACTTGAAGGCCTACAGATAAATGCTGAATGAAAGTAGAGAATTTGGCATGATGAACATGTACGGGTTCGATTACTCAGTCATCATGGCATTGACACATCGTGGTTTATGCAGTCTAGAAAACACCCATTGTCAAATGCCAGGAACCTCCGATACCGTCTTCGTGTTCATCTGTGTGTACTAAACACTGTTTAAAACAGTAAATCCAGTCATGTAGTCGTACTTTCCCAATACTTCCGAGGACAATGCTTTGTGTTTCCTATTGTTCCTTTAATATAACCCAACCCTATAGACTAAGCACGTATTTTTACTTGCGAGGGCCGATTTCAACAAAAGGCTTGAGTTGCGAGGACTGAAACTTTCAGTGAAAGGTTTCTTTGTATTTTCTTTCCCCTCTTGTCCTCGGAAGTATATACAGAACCTGTACACCAGAACACACTCGCAGACCACTGAAAAATCCCCCCAAAAAACGTTATTTTACAGTAATAAATTCAAATAAAAAGTCGGAAATACCCTTTAAAACCTTCTCATAGATTTCCAATACAGGGCAGTGGAAAAGCCTGAAAACATTTGTAGGAAAAGGATATGATTTCTGGCTTTTTTATCGTGCTGTTTTTCTACTAGCAAGTAGCATATGGCACCGTGCATGTGTCGCTTCAAGTCTGGTGCCTAGTAACTTGACCTTGAGTGTGTGTACGTAGCTGACTAGTCTGAAATCCCATAGTATTGTGCGGTAAGTGGACATAGAATATGTGATATGTTCATGATGTCGTCTGCTATTTTCCTTGGTTAATTTTCAAGGGGAAGGACTCATAATTCAGCTTGGTAACGTATATTTTTGAATTCGGGGCACATTAATTGGGTATAAAAAGTATGTTACACCTTTCCACTAAAAAAATGCCTCTTCATTTAACCTTTTTTGAAATCTCGCCTAGACTAAAAGGAGTATGTGTGGCTTTAACTTCAAGAATTTCAAAAGTTGTTTAAATAATGTACTTGTGACTTGAATTGAAAAAAAAATGACTTAGCGGTGTCAAGTTTTTGAAAGTTGTTTAGGCCTATGCGTTTGTACATTAGGATTTTGAAATTGCTAACCTTTCATAACATTTTTATCATGCCGTAATTTGTAGACGATTTTATCGCCATATCGGCGATATAGCGGGATAAAATATCGGCTACAAAAACAAAATCAGTATCGCCAGCGCTAGGTCAGAAGCTGATTATGAAACACTAGAAGTCACCAGGGCACGTGTTAAAGTGGGGGAGATCCAAATCTGCATCACGCTGTCATGAAACTGGGTATTTTATTTAATTGAATGGCAAATAAATATTTTAAGATCGAAAATTGGGGTGGGTGGGTGGGTCGAACAAATTTCGAAAAATAATCGACATTTTAAAACATTGAACATTTTGAATGGCCCCTATTAAATGGGTAAAGGGTGTTTTCAAATTCCTTGGTTTACGTCAAGGCCGTCTTTGATTACTAAGAGCCCTATATACCGCTTTTGTGTCGATTGCAAACTGGACCTTGACCTGGTGCCATAGAAACTTTACGACGGGATTTTACTGGATAAGGGCATTATGTGGATCTATTTCAGCAAATATTAAAAATGTTGACAAACTTTATTCCCTGCAATTTAACCCCCCCCCCCCCATTTCGCCTCAAATATCATGCATGCAAGAACATAATGATATTTGTTTGGTTTTTCTTATTCTGTGATATTGGACAGTTGCTCTTGCTTTTGTTTTGTTTTCACCATAAATCATCACGTTTAGGTTCACATGACACTTTATAATATTAGGGCGTCCATTTTTACTTCTGTGGTTCTCATATTTTTTCGATTGAAAGGAGGGTCTTTCGGTAGAAAAAAAATAATAACAAATCTGGGGTAAATAAATAACTTGCTGAACGTACATGAGGCTATATAAAAATGGTGCATAAGTGTTAAATGTATGTCTGTCTTGTTCTGAATTAACTTTTATCAATTTGCAGAAGCGAAATATGATTTAAGAGTCCTGCTGTGCTATAAATAACCGTTTCGCGTGCCGCATCACACTTTCCGTGGATGATTTTTAAATTATAAAACAAATAAACAAAAGTTAAATGAACTGAAAAAGATTTGAATCAGCTTTGGCAAATTTAGATTTTAGATTTTCGATTTACGTTAGTTTTTCTTAAAAAGATAAAGAAAAGAAAAACTAACGTCAATCCAAAATCTAAATTTGCCAAAGATGATTCAAATGACTTTACTTGTAATTTCAGTTACATGTTGTAGAAAAATTAATTGCTTTAAGGATTTGAACATTAGTGGAATACACGTTAGCCCCAGTGGTGTGGGTCATTTGCACTGTTTTATACAGTGTCTGCCATTCATTGTCCATGTCCATGTACGCGCGCGTGCTTTGGGTGCGCAAAAACTTAGCATAATTACTTGTCAGTGTTCGTGCCGCTGTGAATGCACGTACAAGAAGAATACTGCACATAATTGTCCACGAAATTGGAAAATTATTTTTGATTATTTAATTTATCTTAATAAGAAATTCCAGACATGGTCGGGGGCATTCTTCGGTTAGAAGCCAAAAATTATAATTATAATAACAAAGAGACGCCCTAATTTTACCATTACAAAATGGGGACAATTGGCGACAGTCTCCGGTTCGCATTATTTAAAGGAAATTACATTTTCTGTTCATTGGAATTCTCGTCAAATAGACATTTTACTTAGACTAACTGGACAAAGAAGTTGTCACCACTTTTGCAAAACGTTGCTACTGTCGTTCTATTAATAGTAAAATATATTGTTCCTTTATCATATCGTGAATCAAACCGCAAATTTCAAGGCGGACTTACGGGGCGTTATCAAGTTGCTTTGTCTACGTCAATGCCTCCATCGATAATATTAATGACCTCTTGTGACAATTTGTTTTCCAATATTGTAATAAACCGAAACTTAGACTGATATCACGAAGAAAAACTAAGGGTTAACAGTTTGGACATGTATACCTTCTATTGTGATACCGCCTGCAGTATAGCTTGGTGTCAATCCGTATCAGGCACGTACGTTGGATCTTTGATTCGACGGTGTGTGTTCGGGTGTAAAAGTTAATTCTGTCCCCGTCCCCCCCCCCCCCCCCCCCCCTAATAAATCTGGCCCCGTGCGCTTATTTTATCTTCCGTAGGCGGGTAAAGCAACGTTAATGAATAACTCAGTGGTTGCATTGATCACTGCACAGCTTCCCCCGGCCCCTTAAATAAAAAATATCCCAAAGATATCACAGTAAAGAAAAATGGGTACAGGTGGATTCGAACCAGGGACCTTTTGGGCCATAACCCCATCCCACTATATATCCACTAGACTAGTATGTAGCAGCTCGACAACAGCCGTTCTTTAAAATGATTGAATGCAACTATAGTTGACTAAATAATAACAATGCTGTGACGTTCTGTTCTATTACAATGAATAAACATAACTTTCTCATCAAAACTACCGGCACTGAATTATTCATGATTATGCTCAACCGGCTTACGGAAAAAAATACACTGAATCTTCGATTGAACGGTGTGTGTTCGGGATTGGGAGGGACAGGTTTTTGTCGAGGCTTTACGAAACAATTTGGTAAAATATTCTTTAAAATGCGACCCCGTTTATCCTCAAGGGATGGGAGGGGCGGGGACTAATTTTGAAAAGAAGGCGCTTTCATTCCGAAGTGTTGTTTTGCTTCTCGGCCAACTTTGCGGAAAAGGCTTTGTTTTTGTTCTGATTTTTGGCTTTTCTGCAAGCTTTGCGCAAAAGGCTTTGTTTTTGTTCTGATTTTCTTTTTGCTTTTCCGACGAGTCGGAAAAGGCTTTGTTTTTGGTCCTGATTTTTTTGGGGGGGCTTTTCCGACAACCAGTCGGAAAAGGCCAATTTTCTTTTATTTTTGCTTTTCCGTTAACAGCGGCAAACCTTTGCTTTTGTTCTGTTCGCGCGATTGTGTATTTTAGTACACTTTCGCCCAGGCATGAACACAATCTGCCTTCTAGTGCAGACATCCTACCACTCGATCACCAAGCTTGCTGAGCTTGAGTCGGCTGGTTGGTTCGAATTAGATATAGCAGCGGGTACCGCAATAAAACTATTCATATTTTTACTGTTTATCACTCGCAACACACTTTGTTTTACAACTTTTACCTTATTTGGGTATACATTGTACAGTTAATTACACAAATTAATCAAGGAGCTTGTAACAAAGTGTATTTTTTTAAAGTGTAGCTTGGGAAACATAACACGGACCATGGCCAATGATATATCAACATAAAGCTTATTATAGCAGTATAAACTGTTACCAATTGTAATTTTTGTTCAAATTTTACCGTTTATATAATTGTTTGCAACCATTGTAAATGTTTAACTTTTACTGTAAACCAAATATTTTAGTCCTTGGACTTTTTCTTTAGTGGCTATTTTTAATAATAAAACCAGAAATGAAATGAAACATAAAAAGCTGTTTTCAAAAAAAACATGAAACAAGTGAAGTGTATGTCTTGAAACACAAAAATGAAGAAAGTCCATTGAAAAATAGTGCCTGACAACACCATTCCACATAGTGTCCCTGATGGGATTTCAACTGGGGTCACCAAAGATGGCAGGGTGAGGATGGATGGCCAATCGATGAAAGTAATGAACTGTAACAAAAACTGCAGCTCGTAAAATCTATCACATCCCCGCATCATCTGTGTCCGGCCGATTCCTCTGTTCGAAAAATCTCCGCTGCGCATCCAGTGCTTTGTAGTACATCACCACATCGACGCCGTCTACACATCGCACGACTCGTGCCCGCAGTATAGGCTGGCTGTTCCCTACTGCGTCAACCTCCCCAAGGAATTGAAACACTGAGCCAGGCCTCGCTGCGAATGGCTCGATGAGTCTTGTGTCCACATGGAGTCGGTGACTGCAGTGTTGCTCCACACTGCACACAACGGCTTGCTGCTTCATGCAGTCATGGCGTTCCAACCTGTGCATGTTTTCAAATATTAAAATAATAATGAAATAAAAACACTGCTCTGCAAAACTGCTTATCAACTTCAATGACCTGGGCCCCCAAAACAATTCACTGCCGAGGCCAAGTAAAAAAAAAACACCAGTTGATCGTCCCAGCCGCATCCTTTTTTGAAGCCGCATCCTCTTTTTGTTATTTGTTATTGTTTTCGCCCAAAAAGCTAGATTTTTCATGCATTTCGCTTGAAAAGAACATGCATAAACAATTGGGTACACACATAGGTACACACTGTTCTAACATGGATATTTTGACGAGTAGAATAGCTAATAAACAGCTGGCGGTTATTTTGAACTAAACATTTGGCGACCTTTTTAATTTAAATGCTTAGTGGCTATCTTGGAACAAAATAACAAAAAAGCCCTCATCATGGATTTGTTGACATTGTTTCAAAATTGGGACGGATTCGACTGATTTTCTGGTGTGCGCAAGCAAGGCAAATATGTCAAAAAGTAACAGACAGAATTTGGGGGTAAACGTTGCAGCTGTTTTTGTATTTACAGTGCATGAAAAAAACAGTTATTATTTTTGCTGTACAAGATAGTGGCTGGGCTCTGACAAGGACAAGGACGGTTGTCAGTCACTTCGCCCAAAAACCACATCGCCCTCAACCACTTCGCCCAAAAACCATTTTAATACCAGTGTATCAGTTCTAACATGGAGGAAGGAACACCTGCCTCCATGGTTCTAACTGAATGTTACTGCATGAGGCTTTTTGAGAAAAATGTCACCGCCACTGCCCTGGAAGAGTTTTAAGCCAAAAAAGATAGGGCCTATTCGTGTTTTTTGAAAGTACAAAATTACTTTGTGTTTTGCCCAACTTACTAGTTCTTTTTAGCGTTTTTTTTTTTCGCCCTTCCCGTACGGTATTAAGCAGGAATCACGACAATACTGGAATAAGTTAAAACCTTCTTATTGTATATATGCAGATTTAATTTATTTGTGTGGGAAAATGTACTTGTATGCGTGTATTTTAATGCCATTTACGCGTTTGTAATATAGGTTTTGCGGCCAATTTGCCGTTTTCGTTATTTGGTCATTCAAATTCGCGTGGTTTTTACACAACCGGAATTCATGTGTCCGTATTGCGTTATGCGTAAAAATGGAATTTCACGGAAAGCAATGGATCACGCGAAACGGATAACGCAATGCGCATATAATCGCAATACATTTGGCCATGGAGGTAGTTGTACTCCATGGTTTGGCCGGCAGGCATTCAGTTTCAATGTTTAACTTGCACCCAAGATTTTGTTCCTAATTTTCGTTTTCGTTTAGGGACATTCTATTCCGTTTTGATGGTGCATTCTAGACTTTTTTTGCGTTCTTATATTGAGTTTTGTGACATCCTTTTGTGACCATGCTTTTCTTTTCTTATTTTAATTATAGTATGGGAAATTATTTTCATCAATTTGTCATTCAGATTATTACGATTTTTATAATTCAAACAATCCACAAGGGAAACTGACTAGGTAATCTTGAATACATTTTCAAAGTGAACAAAGAAACTGGCATGAGCGGGATTCGAACCTGCGACCTCCGGGTTACCGTACCTGTGCTCTTCCAACTGGGATATCTTGCCCTATGGGCACCCACCCGAACAAAGATACTGACAATTTGGGAAACCGCCAACATAGGGCAAGATAGCTCAGTTGGAAAAGCGCCGGTACGGTAACCCAGAGGTCGCAGGTTCGAATCCCGCTCATGCCAGTTTCTTTGTTCACTTTGAAAATGATTTTTATAATTGATATATTTTCCAAGAGGTTTCTTTTTTATTACATTATAAATGTTTGTAAAACATTACATTATACATGTAACATCTTAACTGATATAAGGGATGACTGATGAATTGAAAATATGTCATACAGATTGGGCGAAGGGGTAATTGGGCGAAGTGGTTGAGGGCGAACTGGTTTTTGGGCGAAGTGACTGTGTAAAGCACAAGCCCAAGTTTTAATACGTACCTCGCCATAACCCGAACATGTCCAGTGATTCGCGGCGATCTATTAATCACTTCACCAAGTCTGAGTACTTGCCCGGTTTCTGGGAGGTTCCAGGCCATCGTTGGCACTTAAAGGTCGACATATCCCAACAATAATTGTTGCAAAATTAATAATAACCGCAACATTCATCAGATTCAGAACGCGCGCCGAGCACACTTTGTTGTTTACTTCCGCTCAGTGCTGTAGCGCCCCCTGCCGGTGAATTGAAGAAAAATTCTTAAAGTGGCCTCCTAACTTTTAATATGCATGGAGCCGGAGGGGCCGGTAGCGGGTTGGGGGGGGGGGGGGGGGGGGGGGGGGGGCTATATAGGGGTTGGGCGGCTTTAAGCCTTTAAAACGAGGGACTTTTGGACAATGACCAATACAAATTCTCAAGAAAAGTTTTTACCCAATATAAAAAGGTCCTCCCCAGCCAATTTCCCTTCCGCTGAACAAAATACATTCACCACAAATATTTTCTGCTCTTAAAGTTTCCAAACAAATTCACTTTTTTATTTGTGATCGTCAAAGTATTAATATACATTGTAGCTTTGGTAATGATCACAAAACAAAATTAATTAGTTTCAATCTTAAAGCTTACTGTCTATAAATCCCCAACTCCCTGTATAGTGTTAGGCCTTAGTTAAAACCTAGATCCGCCCCTGAAAATCATATTGAAATTGAAGGATTCAGGACTGTTGGGGTTAAAGATGGTACCAGTACCAATTATTGTCATTTTCAAGAACAAAATTGTATCCCAACACCTCAAAAAATGCCTGGTTGTGGTTTTCCAAACCAAACTGGCATCCCCAAAATGATTTTTGTCAAGTGCATTTTCTAGGGATGGTCATGCATCATTAGATTGTACTTTGGAATGCTCTTTCCAACAATAGCAATTTTTCGAAGAATGCATTATGTAGCCCAAATGGCCATCTCCAAAGTAATGTGTCCTTTAACTTGTCCGACTGTAGTAAAACAAAAAAGAAGGTTGAATAGAAACCCTGGTATTTATGTTTAATGCCCCCTGGAACTTCTGTTGTACACTTTAATGTGTTTTGCTGCATCAAACCCGCACTGTATATGCGCTGTGGTCTGAACTCTCACATTGGATCTTAGTGTGCTTCGCCTCAATATGTTTCTTAAGACCGATCTTCAGAGAGAAGACCTTGTCGCAATCTTTGCACTGGAACGGCTTATTGTGGGTGTTACTGTGATCGCTAAGCCCTCGCTTAGTGGTGAATGCCCGATTGCAGATGCCACAGACAAACTGCTTCTCTGCAGAGTGAAGCTTCTTGTGATGATTCAGAGAGGACGGGTGCGCGAAAGCCTTGTCGCACGTGTCACACTTGTGTGGTTCCTCCGCACTGTGAATCATCTTATGGCTTTTGAGGCGGTTCGACTGTGTGAAAGCCTTGTTGCAGATGTCGCAGACATAGGGTCGGTCCCCAGTGTGGATCCTCTTGTGGACCAACAGATGCTTTACGTCCCTGAAAGCCTTACCACAAAAGTTGCATTTGTACGGTTTCTCGCCGGTGTGGGTCCGCTCGTGGATTTTCAGGCAGGCCTTGTTCTGGTAGGCCTTCTTGCAAATGCTGCACAGGTACTTCTTTTCTGGTTCCGCATCCGAATGGGTCAGTTGGTGCCTCTTCAGACTACTTTCTTGCGAGAAGCCTCTGTGGCATGTGGTGCAAACAAAAGGCTTCTCTCCGGTGTGAACTCGCTGGTGACGGGTTAAATTGGCCTGCACTGCAAAGACTTTGTTGCATACGTCGCAAGGATACTGCTTCAGTCCACCACTGGCCGCAGCTGGGATGGATTTGTCGGGGCAGATGCTGGACAGCAGAACTTTGTTGGCAGTGTGGCTCTTCTGGTGTTCGTCAAGTATTTGCTTTTTCATGAAAGCTTGCCCGCATGTCATGGTGCAGACAAATACACACGGTAAGCTGGAATCCTCTGCTGGCGATGACATGATGGACTGTGTACATTTACCCGTGCGAAGTTTGTGTGACTGAACCTCTCAGAATCCAAGGCAGCATCTACATGAAATAAGCAAACCATACTCAACAGAGGAAAGAAAAAAATATTCAAGTTCAAACAGTATTCTGACTAGTGTTTCAGGGATATTATTACAAAATAAAATAATTTGGGAAGGGGAACTAACTTCACCCCCCAAAAAAGTATTGCGCACCAATCACCAGGAAGGTTTTTTTTCTCATCTAATTGGAGTTCCGAGAATCCTTTAATTCAACTCATTTATTTTTAACCCAGCAATTGAATTGAAAAATGGAAAAGAAGAAAGAAAGAACAAATCAAGAGGATGCATGTGAATAAAAGAGAATTTATCAAACCACAAACCCAGTGTACAACACATATAAACTTGTCCTAGATTCACACAGTTTTCAGAAGTCAGATACAACGGACAAGGCCAAGAACAACCTTTTTCCCGCATGCGCGAATTATGCCTGGGTCACGTAACTTTTGTCACACTTTGGTCACACGAGGATAGCCTACCAGTTACTGATGAATGTAACCCTCTGGAATTAGAACAGCTAATAATGTCACATTATTAGCCAATCAGAAGAGGATTTGACAACCAACATGTGACCAATGCGACCAATGCGTCCATTCTAGGAATGTGCTTGCTCTACTAATGCCTGTAAGGACTGATGCTGTTCCCATGATGCTCTGAGTTTGAGAATGTCGAAAAGCAGGTTTAGGCCTAGTCCGAGTAACTTTTTAACATTTGGACATGATCTGGCGATAGATCATGTCCAAATGTTAAAAAAGGCGATAAAGGGTCCAAGTTACTCGGACTAGTTTAGGCCTGGGCCTATTCTGTGTTCAACCATAGACCATATCGCAAATACCGCCTGGTTGAGACGTCACAATGGTCACAAGGGATTGTGGGAAGGAAATGGGAGAGATTTTGGTGCGCGTTTCTTTCCCACAATCCCTGGACCCTAGTACTAGTACTAGTAGTAACCATTGTGACGTCTCATCCAGGCGGTACTTGCGAAAGGTAGGGAGTCCACCATTCATTTTGGACCGTATATCTGAACCCATGCAAAATTAGGTCTTCAAACAATGATAATTAGTATTTTGAGCGGTCCAAAACACACACAAAAGTGAAGTATTATATGGACAAAAGGTTTATCCTATTATTCATCTACTTAATTCACAAACTTGGAGGTGAGAAAGTTACTTCAAAAGTTGCCATTGTTATAAGATCGAAACATTTTTCACAATAAAAACTAAACCAAAGAAAACGCCTCAAAATGCATTCATGTGTAGACAGATTAGACCTTCCTTAACACAATGCTTTTGATAATAATGTCAGCACGTTAGGCGCATTTGCATGGTCGCCACTTTTACAGACACCGGCACCCATAAATTACACCTTTAAAGTGCCATAACTCTAAAATGCAAGTACCTATCGAGCTAATTTTCAAACCATTCAATTTGTCTTGCAATTCCCTTTCCATTGGCACTGATTTGTGACAAATAGCAAAAAAAAACAAAAAACGCCAGACTCCCTACGATTACGAAAGGTCTATGGAGGAGTTTGTGGGCGTGTTTGTTTCACGCAGATCCGGAGCGCGATCAGTGATCCGGAGCGTCGAAAGCTGCTCCGGATCACGTTTTTAGTGATCCTGCTCGCGAGGTGGGTTCGCAAGTAGGGGTGTGCATTAGAACCGGGTACCCGAGTGCCCGACCGTTCATGTCAGGAACCGGTTCCAGATTATGGAATCGAGTACCCGTACAACTTTACATTATCGCATAGTTACTTCCCAGACAATGAAAAAAGAAAAGTTCTGAATGTTACATTTATTTGTCGGGAATTTTCAAAATTAAAACTGGACTACATGTATGTGGGAAAACAGCACAGATTTCACGTTTATGACGCTCACGAAAGTTGACAATAAAGGGAATTTACTGGTCGTGGTTTTTGCAGTCTGAGTATGGATAAAAGCCTCGACGAGACATAATACTAATAGAATGCCTCAATCCACAATAAATACAACTGTATAAGCTTCTGGACAAGTCTTTTGTGATGATGCCGGTGCATGCGCGTGCCGGCACACGCAAAGGTGGAGAAGTGATCATGTCTACTGGACAGGCATGACTGGAGATTTTCAGAATTTTGTCTGAATTCAGAGAAAGATATTATTACAACTTCCGGGATTGGAAGTTTTGGGTTGGGTTTCTTTAATTAACCCTCCTGTTCTCAGGGCCAAAATCGACCCAGCTGCTGTACAGTTCAAAACCTATCAAATTTCAGATTGAAACACACACAAACTGTCAGAGTTGGTGTTTAGAGATTTTGATAGGCTGTGATAGTTATAACTAGTATAGGAGGGTTAACGGGTGCCCTGGTACCCGTATTTTTTTCAGTCGACTCGGGTACCCGGTTCTTTTAATACCCGTAATATAGGCGTAAATGCACACCCCTATTCGCAAGATCTAAGATGGCGACGTGCGAGACGGACAGAAAAAAGTGACGGTATTTTTTCGTAGATTTGAAGCATTTAACAAGCTATTGTGACAGTATTTACTCATAATTCTTTTAGTGTATTTTTGTTATTAAAGCTATGTACGATTTATTTACTTTTCTGGAAATACTAGATAGTTTATCATAAAAATAGCCCTACAGAATCTGAAGCAGACGACATTGTCGTGTAATACAAATTCTCCCAGCATGCAACATATAGCGATCCTGTTTGTTTTCGTTCGGCTCTGGCCGGATCACCTCCCGTTCCGTGTGAAACAAACAGGCCCTATCTGGCCTATGTTCCCTATGTTCCCAAGTTCAAGGCTTCCATCATCATGTTCAAACAAAAATAAGCATAGCATATTGATTAAAAAAGGAACTGATCTGACGTCACCTATACAGCCAAAAAAAAGAAGGAAACTGCCGTCCAGTAAATGGGTATCTGGACAAAGTAAACGGAGGAAACATACCTGCAAAAAATATACAAAAGATCCTACAGCAGCAGTCTAGCGCCCTCTGCAGTTGAACATCAGAACGGTGGTGGCGTCCTTTGAGCTTTTTTGAGGGCCGGGGATGGATATGGGGGGTGGAGGGGGGGGGGGGGGGGGGGGGGGGGGGGGGGGGTTGATGGAAGGGGTATCCTGGGATCGGGCGTGGCTGCACTTTTTTATTTTGCTAAACAGTGTCGGGTTGCCACGGGGTTATTTTTCCCATAAAATAAACATTCCCGTGAATGGGTCTTCCACAAATGATTATTTTCTATAAAAGCTGTTTTACCATTATTCCTCGTCCATGGTTTTACTACTAGCCAGGGACAATTACTAACCATGGAGGTAGGAAATCCTACCTCCATGTACTAACCAACCAGCCTAAATTAACAGCCTTAGGAATAGTGCCATGGTTGTTAAGACATTTGATCTATTAAAACTTGTCTAAACATTTCAGAAAAAGAATACATCAGCAATGGTGTTTCTTAAAAAGTTAAAATATGTAAAATTATTGGTTGTTTTTGCACTAGACGCAGTTTTTTTTAAAAAGGAAGCATAAGATATATGTTAAATCAAAATGCTGGCAGTTACATAGCCAGAGGGGGACATGGAGGATAACTTTCCCCTTGCTCCCTCTGGAAATTTTGGATTTTTTTTCTCTAGATTTGGTTAAGGGGCTGACACGTCATCTGTAGTGCATTGATAAGCATTCAGTTGAGACATGTATATGTAAAGGCTATTGAAAGTGCCGCCCATTAAAAACTGGTCTGTTGCTCCTCCCCACCCCCACTTTTTCTAACTATTTTGCCAACACCCCACCTCCCCCCACCAATCGGGACACTTTTCTACAAAAATTAAAAACATTTGATCCTGAAAATATTCGGGAAAAATATCAAACTTCCCCCCCTTGAAAATGGCCAAACCCACACCCCTTCATCACCCATCCTCTTAACAGAACCTGGCTATCCAACTAAATGCATCAAGGGTAGTCCAGTAAAAAAAAAAAAAAAAAGAACAAAGAAGAGATGACGATAAATTTCAATGAATAGGGTATTCTGTTTTACGTTAGTAATGTTTTATTTTCAATCAGGTATTATTATTTGACATTGGATTACAGGGTCAGATAAAGTTTCAAAGAATGAAGAACTATATACAGGGTGGTAAAAAAACAAAAACAGAACGGCATACTTCCGCAACCTTTAGAGTCCAACCTTCTGTACCGATGGATGAAGAATCTTTCAAGAAAAAAGATGATACTAAGACCTCCTGATTCGGTCCAATAGTTTTTGCTGCAAGAATATTTTCTGGTCTTACAGTTTCCCAAACGTTCACCTTTTCATTTGTGATCTTCAAGGTATTAATATCGCTTTGGTAATGATCACAAATCAAATGGTTTTAATCTGGAAGCTTAATGTCTGTTAAGATGGCATCAGTACCAATCTTCATATTTTCATAAGCCATCTAAAACATTTCCATCTGAAATGCTGTCATCTTCGACAAAACTGTGTCTGAAGTCTGAACACGTTTTCAACAGTCCAAAATTAAATCACATGTGGATGTGCACAAATAGTGTTATTGCATTCAACCAAAAAAAATATTCTAAACGTTGAAAAGAAACCGAGGTATTTATGTTTTATGACCTTTGATGTTTTTTTGCAGAAATAAAAATCATGCTGTGTCTTCGCTGTGGTCTGAACTCTCATCCTGGATCTTGGTGTGTTTCGCCATATGTTTCTTAAGACTAGCCTCCAGAGTGAAAGCCTTGCCGCAATCTTCGCACAGGAACGGCTTATTGTGGGTCTTACGGTGACTCTTTAGCCCTCGCTTTGTAGGAAACACCCGGCTGCAGATGTCACAGACAAATTGTTTTAACCCGGAGTGAAGCTGCCTGTGCTCATACAGAGAGGATGGATGCGTGAAAGCTTTGTCGCATGTATCACACTTGTGCGGTCTCTCCGCGGTGTGAATCATCTTGTGGATTTTAAGGCGGCTTAACCGCGTGAAAGTCTTGCTGCAGATGTCGCAGACAAAGGGTCGGTCTCCAGTATGGCTCCTCTCGTGGACAGCCAGATAGCTTTGGCTTGTAAAGGCCTTATCACAAAAGTTGCATTTGTACGGTTTCTCGCCCGTGTGCATCCGCTCGTGGATTTTTAGGTAGGCCTTGTACTGGTAGGCATTGTTACAAAAACTGCACACAAACTTCTTTTCTCGCTCTGCATCCGAATGGGTCTGTTCGTGCCTCTTCAGACCACCTCCCTGCGAGAAGCCTTTATGGCATGTGGCACAAACAAAAGGCTTCTCCCCGGTGTGAACTCGCTGGTGACGGGTTAAATTGCTCTTCCCTGCGAAGACTTTGTCACATTTGTCACAAGGATGCGGAATCAGTCTACTGGCCGCGGCCAAATCTGGGATGGATTTGTCGGGGCAGATGCTGGACAGCAGAGTCTCGGTGGCAGTGTGGCTCTTCTGGTGTTCGTCAAGTTCTTGGCTGTTCATGAAAGCTTGCCCGCAAATCATGGTGCAGATAAATACACATGAGTTGGAATCCTCTTCAGACGGTGATGACATGATGAATTACTGACTGCGGACTCTCTTATATAAGGAGTTCTATGCAATGGCTGTGTGGTGAAGGCTAAGCCAACTTTCTCTCACAATCCAAAGCAACATCTACATGAAGTAATCAAACAATAGACAAAAGAATATTCAAACAGTATTCTGACTGGTGTTTCAGGGATATATGTAGAGTACATTGTTATAAAGCAATTTAAAGGGAAATCCGAAATGCTCCGTTACAACTTACATTTTGGCTTAATTAACATGATGAATGGCTACTGTAAGTTCATAAATAGGCGAAGCCAAAGAGACAACTGGACAAAGTGGTGATGGGATAAAGTAAAAATGGAGCAAATTTCTTTTGGGGAAAGATTTTACTTAAGAGTCCTCTAAGACTTGTCGCAAATACCGTCTGGTTGACACGTCACAATGAAACTTGAAAGGAAAAGGGGTGATGTTTGCTCTTGTTTCCTTCTCACAATCCGTTTTGGCCATTACATCTCATCCAGGCGGTATTTGCGATAAGGTCTATAAAACTTACAGGAATAATAGTTGTTTTTCTCAGATTTTTCAGTTCCTGACGTGACTAGCCAAGTCAGCAGGCCTAATTACTAATTAGGCCCTAAACTGCAAAATCACAGAAAATTCAAGTTCAAGACTTTTGTCAAGAAACTTTTGTGCAAAAGAGGCTCACAAGTGTGTGCCATAAATACTGAACATTTAGATGTTGTTGGGATGTGGGAATTCCGGGATGTGCTCAATGCATGGTCACTCACTCAGATTATCAGACGTTTTGCAGCTCGACTCGTGACAACTCGACCATTCCATTGAGACAACTCAAACGTTTACACGACTTGTCTTTCACACTACACAGACAGTCAAGTTTTCCACCGGCTGTGACTGTGTTGTCCCATGGAGGAAGCTCCATGGTTGTCCCGAGTCAAGTCAAGTCGAGTCGAGCGAGTTCGCAAACGCTCGAGTGTGCCCCTTCCTCCATGCTCACATCATTGATATAACTCTATGACATGATTTACATATGTACAAATAAACCTTTTCGACATTCTCAAAGCATCATGGGAACTGCATCACCTTTAACTGGCATTAGAAGAGCAAGCACATTAGAACGGACTTGATTGGTCGCATTGGTCACATGTTCGTTGTTATGTTATGCTTGCAAAAATCCTCTTCTGATTGGCTAAAAAGTAAAAATAATGTGACATTATTACTAATTAGCTGTTCTAATTCTAGAAATTTGCATTCATCAGTAACTGGTACCCTGAGACGGATTCCCCAATTATTTCCTTTATTTTTATTGCCATTTAAAATTGATTTTTCTGGTTATTATTTTTCTTATGTTTCATGCAAAGATATATGTGAAAAGGGTATCGCTAAAGTCACGTCAAATCATGACAGATATTTAGCATAAAATCAATTAATATTTGGACTGGTTCACAGTGCCATAGGTTTGTGTATAAATTACATGGTTTGTTTGGCCTCCAAACCCACAATGCATTGAGAATGTCAAAAAGGTTTATTGTAATGAATCATTTCCGGAGAGAATTTAAAAACTCACACACAAACGGAGAAGGACCGGAGAGGCACACGTACTCGGGCGGGAGTTATTAACATTGTCAAGAGAGGGCGCACTTCAATGACCACGTGCGCGCGCGCACCATGCACCACAACCACCACACGTCGATGATCTAAAAATAGAAGTAAGGGGGGGGGGGGGGATGTCTTCCTCGCCCGTCTTTCCAAGCGAAAAACAAAATAACCGATTTTCAAAGTGAACAAAGAAACTTGGCATGAGCGGGATTCGAACCTGCGACCTACGGAACGTACCGGCGCTCTACCAACTGCCCTATATGTTGTCTTTGCCTGTTTTTTGCCAGTTTTCTTTATGACATTCTGGGTTTATGACTTCTGACTAGCGCCCCTCCCCTTCCCCCCCCCCCCCCCCCCCCCCCCCCCCCCTCCCCCCCCCCCCCCCCCCCCCCCCCCCCCCCCCCTCCCCCCCCCCCCCCCCCCCCCCCCCACCCCCCCCCCCCCCCCCCCCACCCCCAACAAAGTCTTTAGACTCCAGTTGGATATAGAAGATGAGGAAGGAAGTATTTTAGACGTGGAAGGAAAACCCCAGAGAATAATTTTGGAGAAAACCCACGGAATCAGGTACAGGTAGAGACTGAAAACCCAATCCACATATGGCCCCGGGATATGGCCCCGGGATATGGCCCCATCCGGGATTCGAACCTGGGTCCCACAGTGGTACAAAAGGAGAGGAAAGTATCATTATACACCAACTTGATTCGAATCATATTTGTGCCCGCATAGGGCTAGTAGGCCTATCGTACGGGCGCCTCTAGTTCTCTACGTTGAAGCATTTTGATCTGTTCTCATCATGCAGATTGTATTTTTTGTGTGAAAATAGTAGCCGAGCAAAACGAATGATGAAACACATCACGTATTTCATCGTGATTTTTTTTGTTGTATTACTAAAAAACAAATCACGATGGAATACGTGATATTAATCGAATAACCAACCAACACGTACACGTTTTCACTGTCAGAGATTGTTATAATCATGCTGGCTAGATGGTGCTTTTTTGACCAATAGCGTGTCGCCACATTCAGGTCAACTGCACGACTTCCGGGTCACCAAATGTACACGTTTCCTTCGCACATGTTTTGTTTTACCGGCGTTTGTCGAAATGCGGTACACTTCTCATACGTGTTATTTCGCCTAGCCGTACTGAAAATTGATTAATCTGTCATTTTCCAACGGCTGTGTTCTTGAAGAAGAAGCCTCTGTAAGTATTCTTGAAGATCAGCTAGATTGATCGGGCTTTTTGTAGTAATTTTTGTTCGGGATGTTTGGAATGAACTCGATTTTGGAATCTCGAAACATGGAGGAATACGATGGCCATATTGTTGCGTCGTAGGCCTATATGTAATTGTTTGTAATGTTTCAACTTTGTGTTGGAATTGTTAGGGATTTGTAGCTGCTACTATACAACATAACATGGGATATAGTCTTGGTAAGATTTTAATTTAATCCCCCCCCCCCCCCCCCAGGAAGGTAGGCCTATTAATTATGCAAATTTATAGTTCCATTGTCTGGCACAAGTGGCAGGACTAGGCGGAGTAGGCCTACCAGCTGGCAAACAAAAACAATGAACAGATTTTCCGGGGGGGGGGGGGGGGGGGGGAGTGGTGTGAGGGTGGGGGTTGGGGAATAAATCAATAAGACTCAGATTTGCTATTTGGTAGCATGTACCATGGAGGTAGGAAACCTCCATGCATGTACATAACATGGAGGCATGGTACATTGTACTACTCAGATTCACGTGAACATGGTGTTGCCTTGGCGGTGCTATTTCAGTATTTGTGATGCCCAATTTTCTGTCAGTGACGGCGCTGTGACTGGCTTGTTTTTATTTAGTTTTTGATCATTTATTGTCAAATAATTGGTGTTTGTTAATTGTTACTATTTTAAATGACTCGGACAATTATTTTTATATTTATAACAAATTGATAAGAAATAAATGGGGCTCAAACTTTCAGTTAACGAAATTAGCAATTTGGCAATAGGGCCTATGGTCACAACTTTGTAACTGAAATTGTCCTCCAAAATGACCAAAAATTTAAATCAACAAAAATCTATAACTTTGCATAGGGATCCATGTGATAACCTATCAGGACCATTGACCCCTCATTATATATTTATATTTTTGTTTACTCTTTTCCAGTGATATAAAATTTAAAAGAATTGAAGCAACTTAAAATTGTTATGAATCTGCCTACATGTACCATGGAGAAATATAACTTCTCCATGCATGTACCATGCAATCTGGCCCATCATGGCAGCCATAATTCGGCTGTCAACTTTGTCACGAACGAACCACAGACAACACACATGGATTACTCTGAAATTTATTTCGATTTGTGGTACCCTTTTTTTTTTAGCTTCATAACTGAAACACCCGCTCCAAGAATGGAGACAAGAGCAAGTCTTCTCTCGTTGGCTTTTGTCCTCCTGGTGGTAGCCAATCACATTCCAGGTTCTGTTTCCTTAGCTGTGATGTCAATTGATCTCAGCTCGGAATGGCTGAAGATTGCCTTAGTAAAGGTGGGATTACATTAATTATTATGTGTTATTGCATTGTTCATTATAAACTTGGTAATGCGGTAGAAACAACATCCACGGGTCAAGAACTTTTCTCCTTGCCTCTGTGAAGTTCCGGGCCCGCATCTGCACATTGTTTAGACAACTTGACCATTGACCGTCTTGACTTGTGACAACTCGACCATTTAATATTGAGACAAACCATTCCCCTGTGCGTTAGACTACAAAAACAAGTTGTCTGTTGAGAAAAGCCAGCATTGACACAAGTTGACTGCCACTGTACAAGTTGCACGAGTGCACCAGATTGGATTACTGGTTCCCCGTCGTGCACGTTGCCCTATGGAATGAACATTGCCAACGTTCATCACTTTTTGTGCCTATCCAAAACCAATGAAAATTATTTTACAAAGTTGGCCACGTGCACAATTCTAGTTGTCGATGGTCTATTTGTCTCCATGTCGGATTCAATTTGTCTCAATTGTCTCAGATGCTATTTTGGCCAATAACCCATTTTTGCAAAGCAAATCTTTCTGTGCTTAGCAACGAAATGAAATTGGTTCCTTATGTATCAGCAAAACATTTGCAGTAGATACAATGAGAGTGTAATTTATGCAAATTTATGCAAATGCGTGTTGTTAAAGTGACCGCGAGTCTTCATTCCATGTATTGAGATATGAAACGGCAAAATTATCTAATACAGTCGAACCCTGATAATAAGAGCACTGTTAATACAACATCCTGCTTATAACAAGTAAAAAAATAGGTCCTGGGTCTTTGTTTTTCTTTGTTTTCCATTACTGATAATACAAGGTACCTGTTATAACAAGGTCAATTGTCAAGTTTGGGACTTGTTACAAAGGTGTTCGACTGTAATATCTTTGCTTATATTCAAAAAGTATTCATTTTTTTTCTTTTATTTAAGCCTGGTGTTTCCATGGAGATAATCCTAAATAAGTAAGTACCTGCCAAAGGAGTTCACTTCCTAAACTTGCAGCAGTCTATTGATTACTGAATTGATTGATGGAAGCAAAGTATACAATACAACAGTGGCACAGCTGTACAAATACGATATCTAACGAAATACGTGATTTCAGCGGAATAAGTGGAATAACTTCCTTGTTGTTCTAACCATTTTCCTTTTTCAAAATGAACAAAGAAAACTGGCAGGAGCGGGATTCAAACCTGCGACCTCCGGAATACAGTACCGGCGCTCTACCAACTGAGCTATCTCCCCCTATGTTGGCGGGCTCCCAAATTGTTCGGGGGTGCTAGTGAGAAGTCATAAACCCAGCTTCGCAATAAGATGTGATTTTTTAATTTTCTTTTTTTTCCAAAGAGAAACGCGTCGGAAAACACCTGTCATGGTGTCCATCCGGAATGGAGAGGTTAAGTTTGGTGACGACGCCCTCAATGAGGTAATCAATTTAACACTAGATGTACATTTATATAAGTAAAGCAGCAAATAAATACATGCCATTTTATTTAAAGTAGAAGGGTCGAGAGGCTAGACGTAGCACACAATCATCCAATCTTTTAACTTTAACCTGCCTTTTTGGTCCTCCAAAATCACCCAGGCAGTTTTGGAGGATTCTGGAGGATTGAGCCTGTGCATTTGGAAGTTGTGGTTGATTTTTGGAGTATCGAGGCCACATCCTGATTCACTGCCGGTTGATTTTGGAGGATTGAGGTTGAATGGCTATTTGAAATTGTTGTTGATTTTGGAAGATTGAGTTTGAACGGCTATTTGAAATGGTGGTTGATTTTGGAGAAGTGAGGTTGAATGGCTATTTAAAATGGTGGTAGATTTTGGCGGATTGAGGTTGAACGGCTATTTGAAATGGTGGTTGATTTTGCAGGATTGTCGGTAGAATGGCTATTTGAAATGGTGGTTGATTTTGGAGGATTGAGGTTGAACGGCTATTTGAAATGGTAGTTGATTTTGCAGGATTGAGGTAGAATGGCTATTTGAAATGGTGGTTGATTTTGCAGGATTGAGGTTGAACGGCTATTTGAAATGGTGGTTGATTTTGCAGGATTGAGGTAGAATGGCTATTTGAAATTGTTGATTTTGAAGGATTGAGGTTGAATGGCTATTTGAAATGGTGGTTGATTTTGGAGGACTGCAGTAAGATTGCTGTATGTTGCACCCAATACTTGCACGTATATTACATTATTCACTATTCAGTGGTCACTGTACACCAACCAGCATGGGTCACTCATCATACTGTATGTTTGTCTATTGCCAGATTAAATACATATATCATTTTTTTAGAATGTGGCATAGCCAGACAGTCATGAAACAGGCATTGTACTAAAATATTTTTGATGTTTTACCAGCCAGTAAGATTATTGATCACTTTTTAAAAGACGTTTTCAATAGGAAACAGTTTTATATGGAAAGGTTGCTGGTTTTTACTAGCCTGCCGGTTAACTTTAGCAGCAGTTTTATTCGTTTTATTCGCTGGGCTAGTTAAATATTTTGACCCAGTACTATTTTTCTTCTTTCAGGCAATCAGATATCCTCAAAATGCTTACTTCTACATGCAACACATACTGGCTAAGCGCTTAGACAGCCCGGCAGTAAAGAATTACATCAAGAGGTTTCCTTATGTTCAGCTTGGTGAAGATGAGGAACGAGGTAAGGCCCTAAGTCCATTTAGGGCCGGTCTGCATACCGGCTCCGGTATCAGATCGGTTTAAACCACGGCCGGTATTATATACCCCTTCCTCGGACAGTACAAGTCCACTTGCTCATCGGCATTTTAAAGCCACCTTAATGAATTGACTTGCGGTTGAGCTTGGCTAGCCTGCTGCCTGATGGCCCTGCAGAGTGTTTACAACGGGGAGTTTATTGACTGATGTGACTGAGTATACGCGTATGTGTAGTGATTACCGAAGTGTGAATACTGTGTGGTCAGATCTGTCTAGTGGCAAACTCTTTGAAACTGAGCAAACGTTTAGAGACTTTAACCCGTGGAAGATTATTATCGGATTGAAGTCACCCCCATTGTCTGCATTTAAAAGGAGTTCACCAACCCAGGAACTGCACACAATGGACTCCCAAACAGGGCCAGCCTTCCAGTAGAGGCTCATACTGTATCCAACCCGGTTTGGGAGGATTAAAATGAACCGGCTTGCATACCGGCCCTTTTTGAACTTGTTGTTAACGGTGTGCTGGTATGGCAATAAGGGCTTGTGCAGCCAAGCATACAATAGGCAAACAATGGATTGAGTACGCGCAGGAATGCACATATAAACGACAGGTGTTTTTTTCTACAAACTGCGGCTATGGTCGTCGTCCTTATTCAAGAGATATCCGTCCATGCATGTAAACAAAAGTCCAAGTGGGAACAAATTGAAGATTACGCAAAGGAATGTAACAGTGGGTCACGGTAACTTGCCACAAGAAAAAGTCTAATGGGAACATGGCATACTTGGACATACAATCAGTTATGGAAATGAACAGAGCTAAGCCCCCCTCCCCCCCCCCTAAAAAAAAACAACCCAAAAACAGTGCTTGGCAAATTTACGCTCTTAGCAATAATTAGCTGAGAACCACTTAAAAGCAATATAGCCATGCAGTATTTTGGCAGGTAATAACCTGTTTTTGCTATTGAGCAAATCTGGTGAGTAAATTGGTTTTGACCCAAGCCCCCCTCCACACGGTCACATTGGTGTGCATTATACAAATGGAACCGAAAGGTTCAATAATTGTCCCAAATCACTTAGTGTACATGTAATTGGCCATTTAAGTTAGAGACACAGAATATTTTTTTCTTTCTCAATTTAATTTTTGTTTTAATTTGTTGTGCTATTATAAAAAAAAGCCAACAAAACCAAACAATTCCATACCTACCTACCCTATTGTCAAATGCCATGTAATTGGAAGCAGAACTATTTTTGGGGGGCCTAAAAACTATTTTCTGGCTTTGTTTAGGCACGGTGTACTTCAAGAGTGGTGAAGAACGGTACTATCCGGAGGAATTGCTGGCCATCGTACTCAACAAGTCTAGAGAACTGGCCCAAGATTTTGCAGGTTAGTTTAGCGTTGTTTTATTCTCAGCATGTGTTACAACTCAAATGCGTACTGTGATTGGTCAATGTTTGCCACATCGTGCCTTACAGATTTTCCTATCGGCTGAATGGTTTCTTCATTGTCCGCAATGCAGCTTCAAACTGCAGTGCAGATCGAATGCTTAGCCACTCCGTGTTAATTTTCCCTCTGGAAAAATCTCTATCAAATTTTTTTGTTGATGCAAGTTCGATTCGCCCCGAACAAGGCTAAAAGCCACTCGAGGTACGGAGCTACAAAAAGAAAAAGAATCAAAGATACAAGAGCTAAGATTACTCTTGAAGCAGGAAAGATCGTAAGTTGAAGGGACACATGCACCATGCAACAGATTCCATGGAGATTCAGAACGAGGGAAAAAGCTATTGGCATAGCATTTTGTTTTGCATCTAGGTACAGCTAGGAGCAAGTTCGGGTGCTGCTGACCTAGTCCTTTTTGTCAATTTGCTATTTAAGAAACGCATGCGTGGTCTGTCCTTCACTCGAACACATCTAGTCGATCGACTACGTCAAATCTAGTTAGTGTGCAGCAACAACAAACTGCAAAGAATGTCGTCTGCTAGTTGTTAACGAAGCATGTCTTTTCTATTTTCTATTATTTATTTCTATTATTTTCTCTACTTAACTTTGGTGCAATAAATAATTCATTATCTTCTTGCAAAGAGTTATTATCATTGGACAAAACCAACAAATTAATTGTAAACGTATGCAAAACTTGCCCAGTTTACCGATCCTCCATCTTGAAACCGTCACGTAACTCACGAGTGACTAGAGAAACCATGGTCCGGAGCTAGGTTGATCCAGTTGCACTAGCTAGTCAAACCGCTCAGCGTTCGTGTGACATCTAGATCGACTATGGTTAAGTCTAGTCACTCCAGTCGCCCAACCGAACTTGCTCTAGAGTGTATTGGTGAGAAAATGCGGAAAGGCGAGTTTCACGCTCAAGCACCCTAACTGGAGGAACCAAGCAGGGCAAGCTGGTGGATCATTTAAATAGAAACAGGAAAATATCTGTTGCACAATCTAAGAGTAGGAACTGATCTCCGATGAGGGAGTGATTGTAAGGATGAGCCCAACTCTTCTCCAACCAAATTAACAATGCGCTTCTGTACTCTATCTAATAAAGATAAGTGACAAGCAGAAGCACCAGCCCAGATGTGGGAACAGTACTCCATGAGAGGACGTATAGTTGTCTTGTAAAGGTAAAGGATAGCATCGGGAGGTAGATACTTCCGAGCTCGATAAAGACAACCAACTCGCATTTGCTCCTTGTATTGCAATCTGTGACAGCAGTGAGTGTTTTTCTCTTTATTTTGGTTGATTGTTTTTTTGAATTTTTTTTTTTCAGAGCAAAAGGTGAAGGATATGGTCATCACAGTTCCAGCCTTCTTCAACCAAGCTGAGAGAAGGACTGTCATGTACGCGGCAGAGCTTGCCGATCTCAAGGTGCTGCAGCTTATCAATGACAACGCTGCAGGTATGTAGGCATGATGTGTAAGATTATTTGGAAGAAAATTCACCAGCCCACTGGTTTAGTTTGGTCTTAGAGTCTGCCAGATCAACAGACTATATTTGTTCTTTTACATGGCCCTTTACTCACCCAAACTTTCTGTATCTCTAGTGGCGCTAAACTATGGTGTATTCCGACGCAACGACTTCAACACTACTGTCCAAAACATCATGTTCTACGACATGGGTGCCGGCAGTACCACGGCAACCATCGTTGGTTACAAGGTCGTCAAGACAAAAGAGAAGGGGATCAGCGAAACCAACCCGCACCTGTTTGTCAAGGGCGTTGGGTAAGTATCGTCATTCAAATGACCAAAGATTTCTTGGATGCCTTGGATGTTCAGCTCAATTTGAATATCCGTCATTAGTTCTGATGTACCTTAACTGAAGACCATATTATGTGACCGGCTCTGCAAAAAGGAGTATTATGTCGCAAAATTTGAAAAATGAGTTATATACATAGTTGGATTTGTCACATCCTAAGCTTTAATTTGGTGTAGGTTTGATCCCTGTTGCATTTTGTGTTCTCGAGATATCTTGACATTTGTATACTCCTATTTTCCCAATTTAACGGAAGTGCTTTAAGAGATATAGGCCTTCAAACACAAAAAGTGCAAAGAAATAAGATAGAAGTAATTTTTCTCAACATTTATTTTTTCATCTTTATTCATCAAGATTAATGTTTCTGAAAGTAAATCATGAAAATATAGATGTAACAGCAGCCAACAAACCCAAAACAAACAAATCACTCATGTGAACATTTTTTCACCCGCTTCACAGCCCTGTGTGTGTTTGCACATAGTGCGACATAATACCCCTTTTTGTGGAGCGGGTCACATATATCATGTTAATAACATTTACATCACCCAATTAGTGTCATTATGTTGCCTAAAATCTTCTCTCTAAAATGATGGGTCACTCACCCAGATCAGGTCACAGATTACTGAGCAGGAGGTGTTAATTCAAAGCCAGTAAAATAATTTCCGTGTACAAGTTGATGTCGGATTGAGTGATATCGACTGGCGATCAGTGTGGGTGAACACACGTTTTTAATCGGGGAAGGGGATCTGGTCTCACTAACAGTGGAAGTTAGCCTGGGGGTCATGTCTTTTGTATCTGTTGAAGATGCATCCTCTATTTAGATCTGGACCCAGGAAAACCGCAAGGCTGGTAGGGCTGGTTAACCCCACCACTTCTGTTCCAGCCACAGCCAAAATTTGCATACTGATTCCCCTTTGCTGCAATCTGAGCCTTACCCACTATCTTGGGAGGAGCTACTGAGATTTTATTGACCAGAGTTAGAGAGTAACCCTAACCCCCTTGGCCTTTTTACTGGGAAGTCTCCTGAATCTGTCAATTTAACGCTGTGCAGTACACGCATGGCACATTCTTAAATAATAGCCAATCTCAAGTAACTGTGACAAGGCTTGTATAGTCCTGAGTCCATCAGAATACAAAAGAATGCGGACGGTTAGGGTTAATGTAAAAACAATGGTAATTTATACATTTTCTGCAAGCAACAACTGTCCGTCCAAAATTATTTTTGCCTGTCCCCTGGACACTGGCCACATAATGGGACACTGGTCATATTGCATCAGGCGGGTTGATTGTGTATAAATCTAATTTCATTTGCAATGCCCAGGTTTGACCGCACGCTTGGCGGCCTCGAGATTGACCTGAGACTCCGCGACCACCTGGCCAGTAAATTCAACGAAGCGGGGAAGACCAAGAACAACGCCTTTGACAGCCCCAGAGCCATGACCAAGCTCTTCAAGGAAGCCAAGCGGCTAAAGAAAGTACTGAGCGCTAACATGGACCACATGGCTCAGGTGATTATGGGAATGCCGCAACGAACTGAAGTGTAGCATTCTTACTCCTACTAGACATTTTTCTGTACAGATGTGCTCATTGACAGTTTTTATCTTATCTGGTAGGTTCCTGTCTGCTCCATGAAATTCTAACACTTCTCACAGATTGCTGTAGTCATGATTCCATCAAATTCTATATACTAGACTCATTACATCACATTACATCACATTCCAACATATTCTAACATTCTAACCTTTTCCAACATATTCTAACCTATTCCAACCTATTCCAACCTATTCCAACCTATTCCAACCTATTCCAACCTATTTTGCCTTATTTTGCCTTATTCCACCATATTCCATCAACTGCATTGTTATTGGGATTTAATGGAACTGACAGTCAACCTCAACTGAAACATTCTACTATGGTGTATATTTTTCAATTACATCAATGTATAGCTGATACATATACATTGCAAGGACTTTTGTAGTCCGTGTCGCTTTACATTTATCAGTAAAAATTTGATAAGCTTTGTCCAATTGCAGGTGGAGGGTGTTCTTGACGATACTGACCTGCGCACCAAGGTGACAAGAGCTGAGCTGGAAGAGATGTGTGCAGATTTATTTGATCGCATCGCCGGGCCAGTGGACATGGCCCTCAAGGCGTCTGAGATGACCATGGTCAGTGAAACGCTGTCTCATCGCTTGCTTTGCCATTTTTTTTACAATTTTTTTAATATTTTTTATTTACTATTTTTTTATTTATTATTTTTTTATTTATTTAAAGACTAAAACTAAAATTTGGAAATGATTGGATTACAATTCTTTATTGCAAGAATGTTTAAGAAAAACAACACTTAACCGTAAAATACCAATTAAATATAAATAAGAAACCTAAAATTATAAATGAGAAGTAAGAAAAGTTGATAAAACATACGATAACACTAAAAGAAGGTAAAGAGAATTTGTGCGACCGTAAAGAAAAATAACAAGCACACCATTATTTCTGAGAGTCCGAATATTAGGTTGTGAGCCGCAAGGCGGGGGTAACATGGACAAGTGCTTCGAAGCGACGACAAACTTAACCAATTCTTTAAATAGCTGGCTACGTCGTTGTTCTGAGGACAGTCGAATAATCAGAATAATTATTGTAGCCAACAATTAATCGACAAACATGTTTCTGAATTTGTTCGATTCGTTGAGATTGGTGAACTGTCGGGGGGTCCCATGCCAGTGTGGTTAAGTTAACCCTAACCCTCCAGGGCATGTTTGCTAGAACCCTGCCAGACGCATCAGATTGCATACTTTGTCACATTGACTTGTGTGGAGAGTGCAGCAAAGTGGAGCTCTCGGCACAGATGCACTGTGCTGCGTCTGGCAGGGTTAGGTGATATGCATGGGCCCTATGAATAATAATTGCTCTCTGGCGTTTACCTCCAACCACTAAAACTTAAAAATTCCTTTCCTTTTGCTCTCTTTCAAAAGCTCAGCAGGTGCGACCGTTCAAAATGATATTTCTGTCTGAGTGTCTTTTTCTTGTTTCCATCAGGGAGAGATCGACAGCGTCATCCTTGTCGGAGGCGGCACGAGGGTCCCCAAGGTACAAGAGAAACTTTTACAAGCCACAAAGAAGTGAGTAGAAATTGACGGTTTGCATATGTGTGAGTGGCCATGCCCTCGGCCATTCACCTTAATCGTAGGGCTGTTTATTTTCGAATAATTTAATATGAAATTATTCGAAACTGGGTTTGACTGAATATTTGAATATTTGATACTCGCCAATCAAGTTTTTTACGCATCAGCTGCAACTGCATGCCGCACCGGTAAAAAGTTGCAGGCAAAGCACGCCGCTGTTTTACGTGCGGCGATCGATATTATGGACCGCTCGATGGACAGTTTTGTTGCATGCGCCTGTTGTATCAAGATCATTACGGGTACGTATAACATTCTGATAACAAGAAACTAGCCTGCGTTTTGTCAAGTGTTTTGCGGACGGGAACAATAAACCTCCGCACACAAAAAGTACCATGACAAAATGCGACATTTGACACTGCTAAACGCTGTAAATTTTCTATTTAGAATTCGCAAGTCCGTGCATACGCACGACATCAGGAACCAAAATGAATGCCCGTGTTTGAAAGCACGTACTGATGGTTTCAAGGAACAAGCATAACATCATGAACTCGTAGATAAGGTTAATTCTGCTAAATTTTGTGTGGTAAAACTGAAATTATTAGACATTCTCACAAGCCGTGTTCACCGTGTTAGGTCAGAGGGAGCTGTGAATGCAAGTCCAGCGGGCTTGGGCTAAGTAGCAAGTTTCTTGAAATGCCGGGAAACAACATGCCCTGAAATAAGTAGCATTCTTGATATTTCAGGAGTGAGCTGGCCAAGAATATCAATGCCGATGAAGCGGCTGCCTTAGGAGCAGTCTACCAGGCCGCCCATCTCAGCAAGGGATTCAAAGTCAAGAAGTTTGTCGTCAAGGATGCCAACCTCTATCCAATACAGGTAGGCCAAGTCTAAATTCTCGAAAGTTGTTCAGAATCCATCGGGTTGTTTTAGAGGATTTTGCAAAATTGGGAGCAGAGCCCAGTGTAGGGCGCTGTTCTCCAATGGTAACACAGGCATGCAACTTTTCCTCGGATCAGCTGATTTTCTTGTTTTTCACTTCATACTTACGTCATTGAAAATTGAAAAACACTGTACAAAGTCTTGTAAAGATTGGAATTTCCTTGTTTTTAAAATTAATTCCAAGTTGCATGCCTGGTAACAATGTCTGGCTCGTGCAGTGGTGCGTTGGTTCAAATCCCTCTGGGGATCACGGAGCTTGTGTTCTTGAGCCAAGACACTTTATTATAATTACTGCATCTCCACCCAGGAATATAACTGGATACCCGTGTACATTTTCAAAGTGAACAAAGAAAACTGGCAGGAGCGGGATTTGAACCTGCAACCTCCGGATTATCATCCCCCATGCTCTACCAACTGAGCTAACTTGCCCTATGTTGGTGGTCTCCCAAATTGTCAGTTTCTTTGTTCGAGGGGTGCAAGTCAGAAGTCATCAAGCCGTACAGCCAGGGATCACGCCCAACTTTATGGTACAACCTGGGAAGTGACATTGTTGGGGTTACTTAATGAGTATATGACTTTAAAATAACGTCAAACAAACCACAAGGGCAACTGGACATTGGTGAGGAAAGGATTAAACCAGAAATTGTTTTGACTTCCTCGAGGACCTTTTAGCTATGAACATACAATCAGAAATACCTCCTACACGACTACAACTGTTCTGTCCAGGTTGAGTTCGAGCGTCTTGCCACCGATGACAACGGCGAAGAGGTCACAAAAGTCATCCGCAGGACGTTGTTCGGTCGCAACAACCCGTACCCACAGAAGAAGGTCATGACCTTTAATCGTCACAAGAGCGACTTTTCGTTCATCGTTGGCTACAAAGACCTGGAGGCCATACTGCCACTAGATGACCTGAAGTAAGTCCCAAGTCTGACTAGAAAAGTTTTCGCAGCTACACCTTGTCAATAGGGGTGGGATTTTTACCTGGGCTCAGGAAGACTGTAAGGATGGAAGGGTTGGCAATTCAAAAAGTCATCGATAGGGCTGTCCCGAATATACCATTTTGCCAGTTCGAATATTCGAAAAGATATATATGCACGTACAGATACGACTCTGATGCTATTTCAATAAAAAAAAATTACAGCGCTTAGCAGTGTCAAATGCCGCATTTTTGTCAATCGTAATTTTTTGTGGACGGAGGTTTATTGTTCCTGTCCGTAAAACCCTTGATACAACAGGGGCATGCAAAAAAAAATGCCGTTTGAACGGTCCATAATATCAATCGCCATACAGAAAAACACCGGTGTGCTTTTACGTGCGATTTTTTTTTTTACTGGTTTTGCATGCACTGAAAAACTTGATTGGCGAGTATCGAATATTTGAATATTCGGTCAAACCCAGTTTCGAATATTCGAATACTAAATTATTCGAATACTAAATTATTTGATTACTAAATTATTCGATTACTAAATTATTCGAAAATGAACAGCCCAGTTGTCGACCCTACCACAAATGTGACCCGCTCCAGAAAAGGGTGATATAAGTCGCGCTATGCATTTAAGTGTAATGGCCCTTTCAATGTTGAGAGGGTGAAATTTTTTGTCAAAATTCATTTTTTGTTTTTTGTCTTTAATGACTTCTTAAATATCACAAATTCAGGTTTAGTGCACAACAATGTTGATTTCAGTGAATAAAGTGAAAAAATAACCTTTTTAGAGTGCATTGTTCCATTGCATTGTATTAGAACTAGCTATTTCAAAGCCTGTTTTCTCTGTTGTGCAATTTGAACTCCATAGAACTAATTAATATGCAAAAACACGGTATCTCCAGAACGGAAAGGGCTTTAGAGCTCTATCATGTACCAAATGAAAGCTTACATTGCGGGCTTTCCAAACATACATAAAACTCACTTTTCATATTTTGCGACATAATATACCTTTTTCCAGAGCGGGTCACAAATCGTAACCCTTTACCTAGAGTGGCTTTTAGACTTGTTATTGGGTGATAAATGCTATGTTTAAAAGGCTCTATCTCTAAACGCACTTTCGTTAAATTGGAAAATATGAATATGCCAATGTCAAAGATATCTTGAGAACACAAAATGCCACAGGGGTCAAATGTATACCAAATTGAAGCTTAGGATGTGACAAATTGAACTGTATATAACTCCTTTTTCAGATTTTGCGACATCGTACCCATTTTTGTAGAGCCGTTCAAATATAGATCTTGCCTGAACAAGTTGTACGGAGATTTTAGGTTCAAGTACCAGTTCGTTTGAAGTTTCCTTATTTGCTTGTCTGAAATTCGAAATTCAAATTTGTTTTTCTCAGGTCATTTGGCACTACAAACCTGACGACGTATTCACTGAAGGGTGTTGGGAAAGCACTGCAGAAACATTTGGACGCGGAGCCTAAGGGTATCAAAGCTCACTTCCGATTGGATGATAGTAGGATACTCCACTTAGATTCGGTAAGATTCTCGGCGTCTTACATATTTGTTGTGAAGTTTACTGTCATTGGTTGCCTGCCTCCAGTCTGTTTGTGAACTGGCACAATTAAATAATTGGAGAGCAGCCAAATTTGAAAATGGGATTGTGATTTTTTTTCTATGGACTAATCCGACGAGCAAAATTAGAAGCCATCTTTGGGCACCCAATCCAGCGGTACTATACACGCGCGCGCGCGCTCATTGCGCCCTTGACCAATAGGATTGCCAAAGTAAACACGCGCCTCAAAAGTAGGAACGTGTATGACGCGCGCGCGAGCGCAGTACCGCCCGATTGGGTACCCAAAGATGGCTTCTAATTTTGCTCGTTGGATTAGTCTATAGGTAATAAGCTTTAATTTGATGTATAGACGAATCCGGCGACCAAAATTAGAAGCATTTACTGCGGTGGCGAGAGGCTCGCGTGCGTGTTAGACGCACGCGCTCCACGCAGCTTCGACCAACAGGGTGTTTACAACTTGCCAAAATGCGCGCGCGACTGAAATTAAAGAACACGCGCAATCAGCACGCGAGCGCAGCACCACTGTAAAAATGGCGTCGGCGAATTCCTGTATTGGTTGTTGCTGTAGCTTGTTCCTAGCTCATGCGGTGAAGACGTTAGTCCTGACCGCTAGTTTTTACAGGCATGCAACTTTTCCTCGGATCAGCTGATATCCTCGTTTTTCACTTCACACTTATGCCATTGAAAATTGAAAAACACTGTACAGAGTCTTGTAAAGATTGGAATTTTCTCGTTTTTTGTTAAATCCAAGTTGCATGCCTGTTTTAAGAAAATAGAGCTCAAAGTAAATTAACTGTATAGGCAATAGACGATGTGCCCTCTGACGTCACATGTTTACATCTGGGCAAATCCGCGGTAATGGTAACAGAATTTTAGAAGAATTTGGGCCTACCTGGGGCCAATTTCATAAAGCTGTTAAGCACACAAATTTGCTTAGCATGCAAATGCTTCCTTGATAAAAACTGGATTACCAACCAGATTTCCATGTGTGGAATATTGCTTTTGACTGGTATTCAGCTGTTGTTTGCATAGCATGAAAATTACTTGGATTTTTGGCTGGTAACCTGTTTTTATTAAGCAAGACATTTTCATGCTAAGCACAGTTTTGTGCTTAACAGCTTTATGAAATTGGGCCCTGATTACCAATACTTTTATATGGTCTGGTTACACCCCTGCTATCATATTAAAATGAAAAAAAATTTAAACTTCCTTCAAGTGGAAAGATCCAAGGCCAAAAATGTGTCGGTAACGGAATTAGGTCAGAAAATTATGGATTTTTTGTTTTTTACCTTAATTACCAAATAAAATTCTATGAAATCTGTATAACCAATAAAGATATTCCAAAACGGTTTTTGGTTCCTTGCTACATGTAATCATGCATTTAGCCACTCTCATCTAATTGAATGGCGATTTGATCAACTTTAAAATTAGTTTCCCAGGGGGAATTGCCATCTATATTGAAATTTGCACAGCGGTATGCGCACGCATCATTTTTTGCATTAAATTTGTGACCCGCTCTGCAAAAAGGGCACATAAGTCGCTGTATGCTTTTACGAGTTATGGGCCGTTCAAAGTGAAGAGGGTAAAAAATTCTTCAAACAAGTGATTTTGAAGGGAGGGAATTTTTTGCATCTTTGATACCTATATTATTCTATTTCATAACCAAAATCTTTGATTTCAGTGCGTAAAGTTGGAAAAAGAATGTGTTTTTGTCGAGTGCTTCCATCTATTGCCTTGCTTTTTGTTTTTTTAATTGGCTTGTTTCTCCTTAAGTCATTTCAAGAAATTCCTGAAAACAAACGTGAACATTTCCAAATATCTCGTGATTGCAAAATGCTAGAGACCTCAGACATATACCATATGCAAGCTTATAAAATGGCCTTTCCAGCTATATATAAAACACTATTTTCAAATTTTGCACCATAAGTGCCCTTTTTGCAGAGCGGGTCACATTTGGTTTAGGGGTGCTGTCACTGGTCAGAATTATGTGACCTTTGATGGCACTTCTTAACCAAATTTATGCAAATCACGATGCGTGTTTATACGGCTGAACACATTTAAATATTACATGCAAACAAAGGTCACGTGGTCTATACTCTCAACACAAAATAACCATTCACCCAAGTGTAAATAATTTGAGATTGAATACTGTTATGAAATTGTGGGATATGAAAGAAAGGTTTTTTCGGGTGTACAAATGTTAAAATCCCCAAATTGACATCCCGCTGAAAAAAAAAATGGCTTGTAACTCAAATAGCTATGGTGTGACTCTCTGCTTATTTCACAGGGCCTAATAACATAGGTCATTCGCAAACAAGTTATTCATAAAAATCTTGTCTTTTGTGTGTGAAGGTTGAGTCCGTCTTTGAGAAGACAAAGACTGTGATGGAAGAGGTGAATGACACAGACGAGGAGCAGTCCACATTACAGAGTGAGTGGGACAATATGTTGATCAAGTTCGGAAGCCATTCTGTCCGGCTGTTATGGGGTGACAACCAGCCAGGTGGTCTTTTTCAAACCGCAGCTATGGCCATACTTAGATTCACAAAATCTATACTTTAAAGGAGCACCCTATGACGTAACCTCAAAAACAAATTATTAGCAATTTGCTTAGCAAACAGTCCCCTTAAATGTTTTACTTATCGTTGGTCAAGTTTTTTGTGTTGAAATGTCTCATTGGAACGTTCATAACTTAATCGGCCTTCAATTGACTTGTGATGACTTGATTACAACTCTGCTCCCTCGGTCCATTTTTTTAGGAAGAGAACAGCCATTACTTTCTTGGGAATGTGACTACATTGTCTATTATTTATCTTCCTTCTAGAGCTGAGCAGTACCATCAGTCGATTTTTCTCGGGATCATCTGATGATGAAACCGAGGCGGGAAAGGCACCGGACAGCGATGGAACAGGGGAAAATGGAGCCACAGAGGAAGAAAGCAATGACAAGGATACCAGTGAAACAGAAACAAGTGACAAGGATACCAGTGAAACAGAAACCGGTGACAAGGATACCAGTGAAACAGAAACCGGTGACAAGGATACCAATGAGAAGGACACTAGTGGAATGGATACCAGTGATAAGGATACAGGTCAAAAAGAGGTGAGTATTCACCAAGCAGTAAAATAAATGTTTACCATCCCTCCACATTTACTTTTTTGGAGGCTGGTCGCATTTTTTAAATTACGATTTACTTATAGTGCATTTGATTACCTTTCCCGAGCTTACTCGTGCTAGCGAGACATCGTTTGATT
Source organism: Hippasteria phrygiana (assembly GCA_037893225.1). Classification (NCBI taxonomy): domain Eukaryota; kingdom Metazoa; phylum Echinodermata; class Asteroidea; order Valvatida; family Goniasteridae; genus Hippasteria; species Hippasteria phrygiana. The sequence continues at coordinate 70,943 of JAZGUH010000262.1, forward strand.
TATGTTTGACGTCCTCATTCGTGCTTACTTGCGCCAGGCCCAAGTGAGCGACCCGCAGAGCCGGTTACTTCGGGAAGTATCCCCCATTGATCTCCATTATTCCTCAACGCGTGATACTTTGCACGCCGGCTAAACTAGTCTGCATCACGGTTACCTTCCATTAAAACTAGGGCAAGCATCGTCAGCTTTCTCCGTCTTTCTTCTTAAAGATCTATGATTTCGCATTTTTCGCCCGTGAATAATTAATTTGTGTACGTCGCAATGTGTCGGTTCACATTACTTTCCCAGAGTTTGCGCGAAACCGTTCGTTTTTTTGGCTCCACTGCGCATGTCCGACATCGCACGCAGGGCAAGCGTGAAGCTCGGGGAAGGTAATCGAACGCACTATTAGTGAGTTGACTTCATTGTCCGCATGGAGCAGGTTGCGAGACTGTGGATGCCATTTTCCACCCCACTTCCCATAATGCACGCCGATGTTTAGATTTTGAACTCTTGTGATGTAAATGATGCCTAATTAAGCTTTTTCAACTGATTGTTCAATTCCCCTTTAAGGACAAAACGGAGGACAAGGATGCAGAGCCAGAACCTGAGCAGACAGAAGAACAGAAAGTCGAAGACAAAGTTGAAGATGACAGCGAGACTAGCAAGGAGGCAACAGAGGAAGGAGAAGAAGGGTTGGTGAAGGATGAAGACGCAGCTGAACAGGTACAGGAGGAGGAAGGAAAGGAAGACGAGAAAGATGACGAGGATGCTGGGATCGATGAGGCTACTGAGGACACTAAGGAGGAGACGGGAGAGACTGAAACCAAGGAGGACGGGGAGAAGCCAGATGAAGAGAAGGTTGATGGAGATGAAGAGGTTTGTATTTCAGTCAATAGTGTTATCAAGACCTGAAAGTCCGAGACCAAGACATGCTGGACTGAGACATGGTGGTCCAAGACCGAGAATGAGACCTGGTTGTCCGAGACTGAAACCATGAGACTCCTACACAACAAAGGTATCCTGATCACTGGCCTCCTTATCACTGGCCTCCTTATCACTGGCCTCATCACTTGTTATGAGAGTTGTGTGTAATTTTTCTGTTCATAGAAGAGCAGCGACGAGTCGGAAGTCGGTAAGGACAGCGAAGCCAAGCCAGATACCCCCGAGACAGAAGAGACCGACGATAAAAAGACGGAGGATGGCGAGCCGACGACAAAGAAGAAAGACAAGAAGAAAGACAAGAAGGGCAAGAAGGAGGAGGGATCCAAAAAGGACAAAGATGCCAAGGAAGCGAAGAAAGAGAAGAAGAAAGTGGCCAAGCCTAAGCAGGTTATCATCAAGGAGAACCTGACAGTGGAGGCGGAGGTTCACGGAGTGCCCAAGCCATCACGGGAGGCGAGGAAAGCATCCCGGAACAAGTAAGTCCCGAGCATTAATTTGGATGGTTCACAACGAAGAAAAGCTGCTGTTGATTGCACGGAAACCTGTCAGCCTCGCTGAGTATCATGGTAGAGAAGACAACTTGGGCAGTTCCCGTATCATGGGCATTGCCGTTTCCAATTCGGAAAACTCTTTATTTGCACTTGTAGCAGACTGGGAAGACCACATGGTCTCGAATGGGATCGTTGGCATGTTCGTTTCCATGTTATTTATTTGGGAGACCGCCCACATCGGGCATGATAACTGGGTTGGTAGAGTACCGGTACAAGTATTCCAGAGGTCGCAGGTTCAAGTCTCACTCCTGCCAGTTTTCTTTGTTCACTTTGAAAATCGATTCCAATTACCTGGTCAGTTTCCCTTGTGATTTGTTTGACGATATTACAAGTTTAAGTCGTATCCTCATTGAGTGATCCCCACAATGTTGCTTCCCGGGTTGTATTGTAAAAATTGGGCGCAATACCTAGCTATACGGCATTATGGGTTTATGTCTTCTGACTAGCGCCTCCCCCCCCCCCTTCCTTAAAAACAAAGACACCGACGATTTGGGAGACCACCAACATAGGGCAAGATAGCTCAGTTGGTAGAGAGCACCGGTACGGTATTTTGGAGGTGGTAGGTTCAAATCCCACTCCTGCCAGTTTTCTTTGTTCACTTTAAAACTTCTGTTTTATTTCGGCGGGAGTTGAAATCCATGGCCTGCTTACTAGTAGTCCTGTGCAGGAGGTTGGCCACTAGTAAGTAGGAAGTCATTAGTTGGAATCCCGCCCGAATAAGCCAGTGAATTAGTTAGCGCAGTCTCTTGGAAAGCAAACTTTCATCCGGAGAATTTCAGCCCGTTTACTTTCCTCCCCAGATTAAGCGACCTGAGGAAGAAAGAGGACGAGCGACTGGCCCGGGAGACGGCCATGAACGCCGTGGAGTCCTTCATCTACGACATGCAAGACAAGCTATACCATGAAGAGTATGAGAAATGCTCTACGGAGGAACATAGGGACAAGCTGCGAGAGAAACTAACGGAGGCCTCGGATTGGCTGTATGAAGTAGAGGATGACGCACCGCATACTGTGAGTCAAACGGGTTCAAGACGCTTCACGGGGCCAAAATGGTTTTAATTTGTGCGGAACTTGATATCGAGTAAGGACAAGTTTTTGTTCAGGCGTGTAGCCAGGAGGTGGCCAGGGTGGGGACCCTAGGAGCACCCCGAAAAACTCTTTGGCCCACCCAGTTCTCGAAGCAGTAAATATTCCAGTTTAACCTCTTGAAGACAGACGCAGCCATAGCCGAGGTTTGAAGAAGACCACCTGGCCGGTGGACGTCTGTACACGCATTCCTGTGCATACTCAATCCATTCATGTTTCAACTTTATTGTTCTTGATTGGAAGTGTTATGAATAGATGGAGCTTTTTCAAACAACGATTTCATTCACACAAAATGAGGGCTCTAAGTGCGATAAATAGGTGGTGCCTATTGTTTGCATTTACGCTCGGCTGCACAGCCCATTCTTGTTATACCAGCCCCCCCCCCCCCCCCCAAGACAAAAATTAAAACAAATAGACTGACACAAAAGTTGAGTGGATGTTAAACGTTTCTCTCCTTTTGTTCTTCAGGTCTTCACTGACAAGCTAAAGGAGCTCAAAAAGGCCACCAAGAACCTGTCGTTCCGCGTGAAAGAGCTCAGAGAGCGCCCCCAGCTCATCGCGGATCTCAAGCAGCTCCAGAACGTCTCAAATCTCTTCCTGACCGCGGTGAAAAATGCCTCGGAGGAACTCCAGATCTTCACCGAAGTCGAGATTGGGATGCTTGAAAAGGTCTGGTTCATTCACACTCAAATATTCCTGTTCTCTCTTTCCACAGTTGCTGTAATATCTGGTTCACATAGTTACAATGAACCCCAACAGCACACAAGATGACCCAGTCTCGGACTGTCGGGACAGACGGTTTGTGACATCATTCAAGTAAAAAAATAACAGACAAAATGTCTGGAAATTTTTTAGTAAAATTTACGATTTCAAAAGCTGAACTGGCACCTAATTTTAATTATTTCAATTATAGTCCGCTTGTTTATTGACATTTTATAGTCTTATTTCCTAGTCAAAGGAAAAAATTTGCTAAATTCATGGCAAATATGACCCGCTCTGGAAAAAGGTATATTATGTCGCAAAATATGAAAAATTAGTTTTATGTATGTTTGGAAAGCCCGCAATGTAAGCTTTCATTTGGTACATGATAGAGCTCCAAAGCCCTTTCCATTTTGGAGATATCGCATTTTTGCATATTAATTAGCTCTATGGAGTTCAAATTGCACAACAGAGAAAACATGCTTTGAAATAGCTAGTTCTAATACAATGCAATGGAACAATGCACTCTAAAAAAATTTTTTTTTTTTACTTTATTCACTGAAATCAACATTGTTGTGCACCCAACTTGAAACTTTAGATATTTAAGATGTCATTAAAGACAAAAACAAAAAATACATTTTTACGAAAAATGTCACCCTCTCAATGTTGAAAGGGCCATTACACGTAAATGCATAGTGCGACTTATATCACCTTTTTCTGGAGGGGGTCACAAATGGTGAGCGAGATCGTAAAAAAAGGTCTTTTCTTGTCGCTGTCTTGCCTCTTACTGTCAATGGATTCTTTTTAATCCCTTTAAGTACCACATTGTTTGTTGGCTTATCTTCCCCCAGTACCATATTCTTTGTTCAGTCAAGCGTGAATAAGTCAAACGGAAAAAGCAGCCAACTGCTTGTTGAATGTTGAATTTTCAACCAAAGATTTCACCCTCGAGAGTTGATTGAAACGGAAAATGTTGTGTTCAAAGTTTGTTGCATGAAAATTGCTCTTTCACATGGTGTAAAAATGAAAGTGGTAGCTGCTAAAATAGCAAAGTTATGGTTGTGTTCTCCTACTCCTGGCCAACTTTACCGAACAGGAAACTTGTTTGTCACATGAACAAATGACACTCCATACAAAAGGCTGTGGAAGAAACTTCAGATACAGTTTTCTCAAAATATTGTAATGGCGACACATAAATTTGATGGCACCATTAGAAAGATCTGAAAAAGCTCTTTCCGTTGGTATGAGGATGAAGTTTGGACAGGAAAAAAAAGCATTAAAAAAACTAGAGTTTATTGAAACATGGTGATGAGCATATCTGTTGTTTGGCTGCTTTGTGTGTGGTTTCCTGGTCGAGTAAACTCGACATTGGTAAGGAAAAGGTCAACTTACAATGCTTGGCAATAAATGCCTCTTGCACTGAATTGAATTCAAGGTTTACAACGAATCCATGGAGTGGTACGCCGAGAAATCCAAGGCGCAGCTCGAGATGCCCGACACAGAGAAACCGGTACTACTGACAGAGGACCTGAAAGAAAAGGTGGTAGCGTTGGATCGCGAGCTGAGGTACTTGGTGAACAAGGCCAAGGCAGGTCCGCCCAAGAAGAAAGAGAAGAAAGACAAGCCCAAGAAGAAGAAGAAGACTAACGAAACGGAGACGGTGGGAGATGAGGACATTGACGGAGTGAAAACCAAAATGAATGATACGGGTGGGTAGAAGTAAATGACAAAAAGAGACGGGTGTACGGACCCTTTTCACCTACTTGATCAGATAGCACTAGAAGCAAACGATGCCACCGCATGTGGATTGTCTTGAGTAGGGATGTTCGTTTTCGAATAATTTATTATTCGATTATTCAAAACTGGGTTTTGACCAAATATTCGATACTTATATTCGATTGATATTATAAACTGCTCGATCGACATTCTTTTGCATGCGCCTGTCTTATCAAGATCATTACGCGTACATACATTCTGATAACAAGAAACCAAACTCCAGCCTGCGTTGTTGCAGGAATTATTTTATTGGTGTCAAGGGATTTACTGACGGGAACAATAAACCTCTGTCAAAAAAGGCTAGTTGACAAAAATGCGACATTTGACACTAAGCGCAGTAACATTTCTTTTAAAATAGCATCTGGACGTGCATATATATATATTTTTTTGAATATTCAAACCGGCCAAAAGGTATTTGAATATTCGGTTAACGATCGAATATTTGAATATTCGGTATATTCGGGACAGCCCTACCTTGGAGTGACCATAGTACATTTATAGTATGGGCCGGTTAAACCACACAGGGCGCTTGTTGGGTTTATTTAAATTAGTATTTATTACCATTACTAGACTAATTCAAATAAATCCCTTCTTGTTCAGTCTTCCCATTAAGATGAATGCATTCTTGCGGTTAAGAAGAAAGCTACACAAAACTTGATATAGCCAGGGTTCCCACGGTCATGGAAAATCATGGAAAATCCTGGAAAAAAAAGGTTGTCTTGGAAAGTCATGGAAAATTGGGAAAAATGAAAAAGTCATGGAAATCAAGATCATGCAAGGGTTATTTTTGATGGGCTGCTTTTGATGTGAGGAGGAGGAGGAGGCCATTATTAATTAAAACTTATTTTCAGAAGCTAACAAATGGTTAGCCCAACATCAGCGGTTCATCAGTATCATAATACCAAACAACTTTTCTCTGCAAAATGGCGTTTAGTGTCATGGAAATTGTCATATTTTAGTCATGGAATTTAGTTTTCAGATTTCTGTGGGAACCCTGTAATTAATAATACCATACATCACCAAGCCTATTATCATCACACTTCACAGAAACGTCCGAGGCCACCGAGAAGCCAGCGGCCACTGAAGCCGAAGACAAGCCCGCTGAAAAAGAGACGCCGGAGGAAACGTTACAGTTACCTGCACCTGATGACGAAGGTAGAGCAACCTTGCATTGCCTGATAACAAATGAAATGTACCCATTGTAAAACTGAAATTAAAATTTTGAGGAGAAAGTTAAACCATGTACCCAGCAAAACCCAACAAATCATTCAAGTTGAGATTTCATTGGAGACACGAACTGTGTAAAACTTGGCAACAGCTTGTAAATCTTTTTCTGGAATCATTAAAACAAAAATCACAATTGTCAGAGTGAACAGAGAAAACTGGCAAGAGGGGGATTTCAGAGTTGTAATCAAGTCAATCACAAGTCGGATCAAAAGGCGGATCAAAAGGCGGATCAAAAGGCGGATCAAAAGGCGGATCAAAAGGGAGATCAAAAGGGAGATCAAAAGGGAGATCAAAAGGGAGATCAAAAGGGAGATCAAAAGGGAGATCACAAGTCAGCTCACAAGTCAGCTCACAAGCTACATGGGATGAACAATGACGAAGGAATGCTTTTGTTACATAATGTGTGTTTGAATAGCCTGTTACATGGCTTGAGACCAGAATTGTGAAGTGACTTGTGAAGTGACCTTCTGAAGTGACCTTCTGAAGTGACCTTCTGAAGTGACCTTCTGAAGTGACCTTCTGAAGTGACCTTCTGAAGTGACCTGTGAATGACCTGTGAATGACCTGTGAATGACCTGTGAATGACCTGTGATTGACCTGTGATTGACCTGTGATTGACCTGTGATTGACCTGTGATTGACCTGTGATTGACCTGTGATTGACCTGTGATTGACTTGTGATTGACCTGATTACAACTCTAGGGGATTTGAACTTGCGACCACTGGAGTACCTTAAAACCCTAACACTGCTGAATCCATCAATATCAATACGAATCTCCACACATCCTAGGGGGTTAGGGAATATATAAAGAAAGGAGTTGAGTTGGACTCACCGATGTTGGAAGTTACCCTGCCTGGGTCTATGGGTCTTGAAAATTGGGATAATTTCTCTGAATCTGTTGAAGAATTATCCTATTGAGATCTGGGCCCAGGAAAACCGTAAGGGTGGTAGGATTGGCAAGTTCAAAGTGTCGCCAAACCTACCACCTCGGATCGTAACCCTTAATACCAAGAGTGGCTTTTAGCCACTGCTGCGCTACCAAATGAGCTATCTTGCCATATGCTAGGCTGTCTTCCAATTTGTCAGTGTCTCTGTTGGGGGGGTACTAGTCACAAGTTACATACAGTACCATAAAGCTGAGGATCACAACCCGACTTTATGATACAACCTGGGAAGCGGCAATGTTGGGGATCACTTCAGAGGATACAACTTTTAATATCAAACAAACCATGAGAGAAACCGACTCGAAAATTTTAGGCATTCTCTTCTCTCTCGTATCTAGGTACGGATGCACCGGAGGAACAGTCGCAAGACGAAAAAGAAACAAAAGAAGAAGCCACAACAGAAACACCGACGACGACAACAAAAGAGAAAGAAACGAATACGGACACATCACGCAATACCGGGGATCTATGAGACTCAACTTTTAGGCTTGTAGAACTTTTATATCGCGGAAAGTGACTTGTACATGTGTTCTCGAGCGGGGATCAGTTCTACTCCCCAGCAGTAGCGTTCTTCGACAAGTGTTCTCATTGGGAGAAATATACCTTGGAAGGCTGGAAAATATCCATTGCACTGCTCGACTGACTCCAATAATTCCCCTAACCCTCCAAAATCCCTTAAAAATCTACCAGGTGGTTTTCGAGGATTTTGCAAGATTCAGAAGAGTAGATATAGCCCAGCCAGTGTTACTTTACATAGGGCTTGATGTAATGGTGGATTTTGGAGGATTCAAAAGTTTCCCAGCAAAAAAATGCCTGGGAAGTCGGTTAAACCTTTCAGGAAATTGAATATATTTGTACAAATTAGGCTTACATATTCAAACATTTTTGAATGATTTCAGACACCCTTGAAAACTATTGTTCTACAAGTTATTAGAGAAAAAAAACAGCCATAGAAATTGACCAATTCACTTTCCGAGTTGCGTTTGATGTATTTATCATCGGAGGTTATTGTGGATTTATATATAAAGTACAGTAAGACTATGCTGTCATGTTTGTTCAGTCTGTAAAGAATTTTTAACAGAGGTCTATGTTGGTACCTATATGTGTTTGTCTGTAAACATTCTAACTGAACGTATGTTCGTGTTTGGGTTGCCTGTCGAAAGGTCTCAAATCTGGGAACGTTCTGGTTCCTTCTGGGAATGCTCTGGGGCTGTTCATTTTCAAATAATTTAGCATTTAATTATTTGAAACTGGTTTGACCGAATATTCGAATATCTGATGAAGTTTTTCACACAAAAGTACACCGTTTTTTTTTACGTAGGCCGATCGATATTATGGACCGCCGGATCGACATTTTTTGCATGCGCCTGTTGTATCAAGATCATTATGGATACGTATAACGTTCCGATAACAAGAAACCAGCCTGCATTTGTGCAGTAATTATTTTGTAAGTGTCAAAGTGTTTTATGAACAGGAACAATAAACTTCCATCCACAAAAAGTTGCTGTCAACAAAAATGTGGCATTTGACACTGCTACGCGCCGTAACTTTCTATTAAAACAGCATCAGTCGTATCTGCAAGTGCATATATTTTTTTCTCCAATATTCGAACCGGCAAAAAGTATTCGAATATTCAGTTGGCGATCGAATATTTGAATATTCGGTATATTCGAGACGGCCCCAGAATGCTCCTTGCAGGAAGGTTACGGGACAAGTACCAAATCTGCGCTGTTTCAATTTTGTTCCATTTTGATCTTGTACGTGCACACTTTATGTGGACAATCACATGTTTGAGCAGTTACATTTCCAGTGGGTAGTGTGTACTTTATTCGGAGCTGTTGTCGAGTTCTTGCAAGTCCTTTTCACAAGTCCTTTTGCAAGCCCAGTAAGAAGTCCTTTCATATAAAGCCAGTCACAAGTAACTGGATGAACAATGACAAAGGAATGCCTTTGTCAAAGCTCATTTGAATAGCTTGTGATTGGAGTTAGGACTGGTTTGTGATGGACTTGCGGAGACTTGTGATGGACTCGTGATGGACTCGACTACAGCCCTGAATTTTTTTTAATGCAGCCATCAATTGTTCCCCCCACCCCTGTTCCTGCTAAAGTTTTGAGAATCTTTCCCAACTGTTGTACATGTTTATTTATTGAATTTACTGATTCCAAATCATAATTTCCAAGTTTGTTTGTTGGCTCAGCCAAGCTCAGATCTTTATACATGTAAATGCTTCTTGGGATCAGGTTTGCTTATTATTTTGTTGTAAGTTGTTTTCTTTAACTGTGGAAAATCTAAAAATAAAAATTATAATTTGTTTCTTTCATAATACATGTAAATCATTTCCCTTGACCAGAGCGAAAGAGATACTGCACATTTATATTCCATTTGAATCTGAAATATTTTTCTCTCCGATTTGACACTTCTCTTCGAGATAGCGACAATAAATGTATGGAAACAATTTCAATAAGTGTTAAAAATAAATGGCTATTACATTATTGAAACATCTGTGTTTAATTTATTTTTCAGTTGGCTTGGATACCGTACAGAAATATATGTTCGGAACACCTGGGTTTATGTTTAATTTATTTTTCAGGGGGCTTGGATACAAAAATAAAGAAGAGAGAAACAAAATTTGAAGTCTTCGCGTGTATACATTTATTTATTGTGTAATGTACAGTCGAACCCTGATAATAAGAGCACTGTTAATACAACATACTGCTTATAACGAGGAAAACAATAGGCCTGTTTAATAAGTCTGTTTTCCATTATTGGTAATACAAGGTACCTGTTATAACAAGGTAAAAATTGTCAAGAACCTCGTTATAAATGTGTTCCACTGCATACAATACCTATATTATAACTTTTGCTGCTAGTGTTCTGTCGGGGGCGGATCTAGCCTTTCATTTAGGGAGAGCCGGAGGGGTTGTACCATTCACCCACCAAACGTGGACCGTGCCGAAGGCAAGTTCCCACTAGGGGGTCTTGGGGAATGCCACCGACAAATTTTGAAATCCAGGGGCTTTCTACTGCAATCTAAGGCATCTCTGGCACCGTTTGAAGCTGCATAATTGTGTGGTTTTTAAAGAAGAATTTGCTCACATTAGGCTGAAAACAACATAGCTCAGCAGCTAAAGGGGGGGGGGGGGGGGGGGGGGGGGGTTGCAACCCCCCATAACCCCCCTCTAGATCCGCCCCTGTCTGTAGTAGAGGTATTTCATATCTTGGTCCTGAAAGACGAGGTGGTTAATTTAACAACCCTTTGTGTACGGAAGTGCCACTAGGCCGGATGACGCCATTTGCCGCTGTGTGTGCAGTTTCAATCCATTGTTGGATTATTGTTTATGTTACGCTTGACTGCACAAACACATTGTAGCGGTTCGCTTGGTTGCCAGAACCGCCGCGACACCCCGGCGTCTCCCGTAAAAACCCGTTCTCTTAATTATTGGGCGCATGGGTTTAAAAAAATAATGATATCATTGTAACTGCTCCTCCCCAGCAAATAATGTTTGGATGTGCGCCTGATAAGAAGCTCCTTATCTAGTGCTTTGGGAAAATCCTGGGCAACTTGAAAATAGCACATGATTTCTTTTTAAAATTCTTTTTAAAACTTTTTTTTTGGTGGCCTTCTGTTGCTTTGGACACTGCCTTTTCCAGCTTGTTTAATGATTAACTTTTCTGATAACGATACTCTACAAGTACCATGAACAAAAAACCTTTTCGACATTCTCATCAAAGCATCATGGGAACTGCATCAGCTGTAACTGGCATTAGAAGAGCAAGCACATTAGAACGGACGTGATTGGTCGCATTGGTCACATGTTCGTTGTTATGCTTGCAAAAATCCTCTTCTGATTGGCTAATAATGTGACATTGTTAGCTGTTCTAATTCCAGAAATTGAATTCATCAGTAATTAACTGGTACCCTGAGAGGGATTCCCCAATTATTTCCTTTATTTTTATTGCCATTTAAAATTGATTTTTCTGGTTATTATTTTTCTTATGTTCCATGCAAAGATATGTGAAAAGGGTATCGCTCAACTCATGACAGATATTTAGCATAAATTCAATTAATATTTGGACTGGTTCACAGTGCCATAGGTTTGTGTATAAATTACATGTTTGTTTGGCCTTCAAACCCACAATGCATTGAGAATGTCAAAAAGGTTTATTGTCAAATTGCCTTCCCTTTTTGCTTTTGTTTTGTTTTCTGTCAGAAACCCGAAACACTGAACGACGACAGCTTATTCTCAAGAATATTTCCCGCAGCCCTATCTTCCGGTCCGCCCTTCTTCCTGATTCTCCGTACGACTGTTTACTGTACCCAAACTATCGACGGCTGTTTTGTACGTAATCCAACTTTTAGCTGGTGTCCAGAAGATCGTAATAAAGTTATACTTCTTTAACATGTTATTGCGAAATTCAGGCGTCACAGTACCAGCGTTAAAGAAATAAATTACTCACCGACGTAACTACACGGCAGCTGCCGACAAAATGTTGGACCTTTTCACGATTTTTAGCAAGGGTGGAATCGTCCTGTGGTACTTCCAGGGAACATGCCAGGCCCTGGGATCACCCGTGAACGCACTGATCAAAAGCGTCATCCTACAGGTAATGAAAGTGGTGGAAAATTACGTTTCTTTTACTTTTGAAGAGCCAACATTATGAACATACATGACAATAGACCTTATCGCAAATACCGCCTGGACGAGACGTCACAATGGTTACTAGGGATTTTGAAAAAAAACGCGCACAAAAATCTATCCCAATTCCTTCCCACAATCCCTTGTGACCATTGTGACGTCTCGACCAGGCGGTATTTGCGATATGGTCTATGTCAATGACATTGTTGACACACATTTATTACGGCGATTGTGTAGTGTAGGGCCCCTCTTAGTTTAGTTTTGATGAAATTAGATTCAAGGGTATTTTTTCTCATTTCAAAATGACTTTTTCAACCTAAAGCAGGCTTCTCTTAAAACAGTTTATTTCGGTAGAAAATGCAATTTTCTTACGCGCTTTACGGCAGTTGCTATGCGAATGAATGGGGTTTTGCGTGTTTACTGTCAACTGACTGTGTGTCGCGGTGATTGCCATCTTTTATTTTCGCGTTGCGTTTTGTAAAGGCCGCTTTACCCCAAAATTTCCCTCAAAACTAAAACCCTGCCCTTTATCTGCGGCATACCTGTTGGTTTGTAATGTCGCTAACTATTTTGGCAATTCCAATAACCTAAAAAGTGGATTTTTGTTCCTTTATAGGGAACAGGGCCCTACAGTACACAATCGCCATGTACATGATGTAACGACATCTGTTTCAATTCCTTCCTCCATGAACGATACACATTTATTACGACACTCGTTTTGGGAGTAATTCATGTAATTGCCGAATACCCCGCCACCCGAAAATACCCCTAACATCTATATTTTGGGGGATTTTTGTATGCAGTGAAAGCACTTTATCAGGTTTTTATATATGTGTATGGACATAATCGTGCATGTTGGAAAGAGTCTTAGCACCCCCCCCCCCCCAACCCCCATTCCAGTTATTAAAAATTGTCAATAATGCAATAAATTCTTTTTGTTTCAGGAGCGTGGTGGAACAAGCACTTTCAACCACGAGTCGCTGACACTCAAGTATAAACTAGACAACGAGTTTGAACTCATTTTTGTTGTAAGTATTCAAGTGAATTTCTCCCAAGAAATACTTCAACAGAGGGTGAAATTATGCACAAAAATGCTCTGCCATTGCAAACACGCAAACCTTAGACAAAAAATAAACAACTCGTATGAAAGTAAAAAATTGTTGTATTCGTCGGTCGTTTGATTTCAACCTGCATAGTGCATATGTCACCCCACCTGTTTTAACTATTATTTGGAAATCTCGGCTATATTTGCTGAAAAAAACAAACCTTTTTTTGTACCCACGTAACCAGATGGAGAATGTAAACAAACTACGGAAAGAGTTCCATATCCGGCCATCACTTAGACCTCGTGCACAAAGTCTATTGGCCATGACAGAAAAAGTCAAAGTATTTTCAAAGAATAGGTTGAAATTTTCCCCTCCTAAATTCGTGTTTCTTCATCAGATTTACACTTTTTGGTAGTCTTTAAGTCATATTAAGGGAAAATAAGTGATGGCCGGATATGGAACTCTTTCCCAAACTACCATGTGTGGAATAATGGTAGGGGGCAGGTTTAACCCTAACTACCCAAAATCTTACAAACTCCAACAGCAGGTTTTGTCTAATTTTGATGGGTTCAGGACTGTAGCGTCTTGGCACCAATACTTTACATGGAGCTATGCCCCAATTTGTCCAAGTCCAAAGAATGTGCCATAGGTATACTGCACAGTGTTGGATTTTGACAGGTAGAGGACACTTCCTAGTAAAAATGCCTAGTAAGTGGGTTAGGGTTAAACCATGCATGTGGCATGCTTGACTGGTTTACTTGGATAGACACTTGCTTAGCATCACTACACGATGCAGTCATGACAACACACAGAAAAGGTGTACATGTTTTCCATTCAGTTCACTTTAAAAAAATACCAGTTGATCATCCAGGTTTCTTCAAAAAGAGGAGGATGAGGGCCTTTTTATTTGTTATTTGTTATTTTTTTCCAAGATGCCCCTGAGCATTTAAATTCAAAATGGTCGCCAAATTTTCAGTTTCAAATGACCGCCAGCCTGTTATTAGCTATTCTACTAGTAAGTTGAGTCGAAATATCTATGTTAAACTATGTATTTTATTAAAAGTACCCAATTGTTTATTTATGTTCTTTTCAATTGCATTTTCACTTCAACAAACTATGCTCGCATATCACGAATGCCAGTGAACTACTGCCCTCGCTGACTTTGTAGAACTCTAAAGTTTCGGGAAATGAAATCGGAAAGAGTTCCATATCCGGCCATCACTTATTTTCCCTTAATACGACTTAAAAACTACCAAAAATTGTAAATCTGATGAAGAAGCACGAATTTAGGACGGAAAAAATTTCAACTTTTTCTTTGAAAATACTTTGACTTTTTCTGTCATGGCCCATAGACTTTGTGCACGAGGTCTAAGTGATGGCCGGATATGGAACTCTTTCCATAAAATCTATCATCGAAAGAATGCTACCAAGATAAAGCGAAATACAAGAAAAATCTAGTTTTTTTAGGAAGAAAAATAACCCCCAAAAAGGACGCGGCTTTAAAAAAGGATGCGGGCGGGGACGATCAACTGGTGTTTTTTTTTACTTGGCCTTATACCAAACAAGGAAAAGAGGGTTTCCAATATAACACACCTCTTGCTAAATTATGCCCCCCTCCCCAAGACACGCACTCAAAGCTTTTATGATCATTTTTCATCTTTTCTTGGCCTTTGTGTGCATTCTTTTTGTGCGTGCAGGTCGCTTACCAAAAGATTCTGTCCTTGTCCTACGTGGACAAATTCATAGACGATGTTCATCAGGAGTTCAGGGACAAGTACAAGGAGGACCTGAAGATCGGCAGTTTGTTTGGCAAATTTGACTTCCGGGGGGAGTTTGACCGATTGCTCCTGCAGGCCGAGAGGGAGAGCCGGGACAAAGCTAAGATAGGCAAACAGGTGAGCATAGTGCCCTCTGTTGTTGATGTGCAAAGCGCCCACTCTTGAGCAAATGCGATCAAGGATTATAGTTGACTATTGTTGGAGTAAGACCATGTCTAAATTACTTTCTACGGCTTGAAATTACACACAAGTCTATGTGACGTGGCTGCAGCCACTACCATAGACATGTGTGTAATTTCAAGCCGTAGCCAAGTAATTCGGACATGGACTACCTTTGCTTAAATGCTGGCTAGTCAGCCATGTCTAGTCGACTGTCTGGACCAGATTCACAGGGATGGTGGTGCATGGTTATCAGTATTTGCCATACTATATTGTGACAAGTGACGAGGGAACCAGTGACACAATAGTTTGACTGGCTATCGTTTGCATTTGGATGTTATTGTGCCTGTGTGAATCAACCACTGGTTAACCAAGGAACAACTGATAGGCCAAAAAATAGGTCAAAAAAAAAATAGGCCCAAAAATAGTTCTGCTTCCGGTTACCCTACCTACCCTATTTTAACGGCCCCGAACCTACTTTTTTTTTCGGGAAAAAAATCCAAACCATAAATGCTGTAAATACTACCTTTAAACCTTGACTACACATGGACACCTACATATGATCAGCACAAAAAAGTGCCCAAAAACAATTCCCTACCTACCTACCCTATTTGCCATGTAATCGGAAGCAGATTTATAATTTTTTGGGCTCTACTTTTATGCATGTGTAAAACAATCCAAAAAGTTCAGGTTTTTTTGAGTAATTATCCCCCTACAATGGATTGAAAATGCAGAGAATGACGTGTATAGACGTCATCTGGCCAGGTGGAAAATCGTTTTTGACGTGTAATTTAAAAGACGTCATCCGGCTTCAAAGGGTTAATTTGTAACATGGTTTTCTTTCTCTTACAGATGCGAACTTTTGGAGAGTCCCAGAAATCCAAGAAGACTGTGGCTTCCATGAAAATTGAACCCAAGAAAGAAGACAAGAACAAGACAAACAAGGCCAAGAAAGAAGGTGAGCTTGTCTTAGCCAGTAATTAAGATCCCAGCCGCTATGAGTTTGGATGTCCCTCGATTCTGAAAAAGTACGAAAAATGCACCATTGCTTTAACTGCACAGTGTTGGAATATTTGGGGTTCAGGAAGGTTCCTAGAAACATTTCTGAAGGAGTTGGTTAATGTGTAACAATAAAAATGTTATTCTACCTCATACATATTCATGAGCGAGAGATGATATCTGTATAATAGTTTCCCTGTGTTGTACATAATGGGTAAAACCTGGGTCAATGTCATGTCGCTGCTAAGCGTACAATTTTTTGCTGATGGAGCCTCAGTATTAACCCTAACCCTCCAGGGCATGTTTGCTAGAACCCTGCCAGATGCATCAGATTGCATACTTTGTCACATTGACTTGTGTGCAGAGTGAAGCAAAGTGAAGCTGTCACCACAGATGCACTGTGCTGCGTCTGGCAGGGTTAGGGTTAAAGCAGTTAACAGTAAGCACGGTAAAATGCCAACGTTCCTAACTTTAGAAGCAAAATTTGCTTAACATTGTGATGCAACAGTAGATATCCCCCTGCAGGTGCGTGCAGGTGTGTATCCACCATCGAACGCGGACGTCCTATTGTTCCCTCTTTTGTTTGTACTTTTTCGGAAGACTCCCATAGGTTTTGTACACGATCTCAATCGCGGATGTATTTTGGGAATCGCGGACGATATTGTTCCCTTTGTTATACGTCCACGTTTTATTGGGAGAACACACGCAGGCGAAAGCGCGACTTGGCCGTAAAATAGTACTAGAGCTTTGCAATGTTTTTTTTTGCTGTAGTCGGCATAATTTGTTTGGCAACCTTGGCTCAGATTGGTAAGAAGAAAAAATAATAAAAATTAGGTCAATGAAAGAGCTCCTGCTTGACTGTCTCACCAATTCTTTTTTCCAGCTGTAAAGCCACAGGCAGCTCCCACCCAAATTATCACCAATGGGAACAAAGATGATCAGAATGAAATACAGCTGGATGAGGAGACTATCCGCAAGAACCGGGAACGTATGTTCAACAGGGCTAAACCCAAGAAGGTAGACAAGTTACCGTAAGTGTTGCAACTCCACAAAACATTCAACTTTTTTGGGGGAGTAATGAGTTCAACTGTGTTACTGTGTGTTTATATTATTAACCCTAACTCCCTAGGGCGTGTGGAAAATCGTATTAAAATTGGGAGTATTCAGGACTGTTAGGGTTAATGGTTTTTATTTGTAATAAATCTGACCCGAGACCGTATATGCTGAGAAACTGGGAAAAGTGGGTCTTGGTCAACAAAACTGCTATTAACTCGCCATGGACATGTCAATTCGTTCTGCATCTTTTACGCTAGTGACTTTGTGGCCTTGAGCATTCCACCTACCACATTTTAGCTTCAAACTAACATTTTGGAGATAAAGAAGCATGTTTAAATCCACACTCACCCAGTTCACTTAACTGCACTGGATTATAGGCAGACGTCATGCGAAAACTCCCCAGCTATCTGAATTCTGCTCGATTCATGACAATCTCAACAGCGCCCTCAACAATTAAACTTGTAGAATGCTCAAGATATAACCATTAGAGGGCGCTGTTAAAAAGTTTGTGAAATGAACAACTTCTTCTAGTATTGTCTGTCTTAGGTTTTGGGACTCCCGTACACATGTACATGTGCAGTGAGAGTCCCACATTTTCAGACTGCTTATAGCCACGTGCTGTGAATCGATGAAAAGATGAATTATATTGAATCCCGTTTTCTGTTTTTAGGAAAGTTAGTGCTACCAAGGCAGAGGAGAAGAAGAAAAAAGGCAAGGAGGCCCGACAGTGGAGCAACGGAGGAAATACGAAGGACATGCCATCACTGGATTACAGCGCCAAGGATGAGGGCAATGGGGGCATGAACGGGAACAGGCTGATGCCCCTAGATGACCAGGTAAGGGGTAGAGGAGCACCTACAAGGGGGGAAATTAGGGTATGGAAGGGAACAGGCTGATGCCCCTAGAGGACCAGGTAAGGGGTAGAGGAGCGCCTACAAGGGGGGAAATTAGGGTATGGAAGGGAACAGGCTGATGCCCCTAGAGGACCAGGTAAGGGGTAGAGGAGCACCTACAAGGGGGGAAATTAGGGTATGGAAGGGAACAGGCTGATGCCCCTAGAGGACCAGGTAAGGGGTAGAGGAGCGCCTACAAGGGGGGAAATTAGGGTATGGAAGGGAACAGGCTGATGCCCCTAGAGGACCAGGTAAGGGGTAGAGGAGCGCCTACAAGGGGGAAATTGGGGTATGGAAGGGAAATTAGGGTATGGAAGGGAACAGGCTGATGCCCCTAGATGATTGACAGGCCTTAGGTATAGGATTGACAGGCTTTCGAGTCACAGTGTTTTATTATACTTTTGTTAATCCTGGCCAGCTTGGATTGGTTTTTGTCGTGTTTATTTCTGTTGATTGTTTGTTGTATCTTAAAATTTGGGCCGAATAAATAAATAAATAATGATAAAAAAATAAAATAATAATGACCAAGTAAGGGATAGAGGAGCGCCTACAGGGGGGGGGGGGGGGGGGGGTGGGAAGGGGTGGGAAGGGGGTATTAACGGGAACATTAAAGGGAACAGGCTGATGCCCGTAGATGATCAGATTTGATCATTTGATTGGTCCAATTTTAATAGTGTGTCTTGAATTGTGCGTTTTCTTTCTGGTGCAGATGGCTATGGTGGGTTCGATGGCAGGCGATCTGCAGAACATTGACGAGTCCAGTGGGGATGAGGTTGAGGAGGAGGAGGAGGAGGAGGTTGACCAGCCAGAGGTTGACCAGCCAGAGGTTGACCAGCCGGAGAAGTCCAAAGCGACTAGTCAGAAGTAAGAACGAGACTGGCCTTTGGTTTGTGACACTGATACACTGCTCTGAATATCCACAGCCACAGACAAACATGTCCATTTTGGACATGCATCCCTTTGCGAGTTAAATTTAACCCTAACCCCCTAGGCATTTTTTACTAGGAGGCTTCCTCAACCTGTCAAAATCCAACACTGCGCAGTATACCTATGGGACATTCTTTAGACTCGGACAAATTGGGGCATCATAGCTCCATGTAAAGTAATGGTGCCAAGGCCCTGCAGTACTGAACCCATCAAAACTTGACAAAACCTGCTGTTGGAGTTTGTAAGACTTGGGGTAGTTAGGGTTAAGTAATATCTGGTACAGTTACTAATTTCAGTATTTGATGCATTTTGACCTTTGAATTCTCCAGCTTAAAGATGCTTTTACTGAGCTGGTCTCGCTGTCTTTACAGGTCCGCCAAGTCCAGTGGTTTTGGTGTGTTCAACATGTTCCGGAGCCTCGTGGGTTCCAAGAGCCTCACCAAGGAGGACATGGCCCCGGCAATGGATAAAATGCAAGACCACCTTACAGGTAAGTCGTTTGCTGCAGTCAGCCATATGAAATAAGACATGTTCCGGGGCCTTGTGTGATCCTAGGGCCTCACAGAAGAGGACATGGCCCCATCAATGGATAAAATGATCATCTAGAGGTGCATTTCATATTGTTTGGGTGCGCTATCAATTGCATACCTCAACTTATGAATGGGAATGCGGGCAGCTTAAATGATCAAGTTCAAAACTAGGGCTGTCTCGAATAATATTCGAATATTCGATCGTCAACCGAATATTCAAATATCTTTTTACCGCTTTGAATATTCGAAAAAATATATAATGCATGTACAGATACGACTGATGCTTTCTTAATTGAAAATGTATGGCGCTTAACAGTGTCAAATGCCACTTTTTGTCCACGGTAACTTTTTGTGGAGAGAGGTTTATGTAAAACCCTTGACACTTATAAAATAATTACTGCAAAAAGGCAGGCTTTAGTTTGGTTTCTTGTTATCAGAATGTTATACGTACCCGTAATGATCTTTATACAACAGGCGCAGGCAAGAGTCGATCGGGCGGTCCATTATTAATCGCCGCACGTAAAGCACCACAGTGCATTGCATGCAACTTTTTACCGGCATGAAAAACTTGATCGACGAGTATCGAATATTCGGTCAAACACAGTTTCGAATAATCAAATACTAAATTATTCGAAAATGAACACCCCTATTCGAAACTGGAGTTTGGAGCTCATTACAGCCCTTGCAGTTTTCCTGGCCCAAGATCTAAGATAGAGGATGAATCTTCAATGGATACCAAAGAAATTATCCCAGTTTTCAGACCTGTAGACCTGTAGACCAGAATTAAATGCACCCAAATGGATTAGTGAATGCAGTGTTCAGTAATAAGAGTAAAAGAAAATTTCACTTGTTTTTTTTCAGCTAAGAACGTGGCGCGTGACATCGCTGAGAAGCTGTGTGACTCTGTGTCTACTAAGCTGGAGGGGAAAGTCATGGGAACACTGAGCCGTAAGTTAAAAAAAACAAATTGGCACTCGTGGAAAACGCAATCACATGACATCTTAAAATCTCATCCAACAAATAATGTTTTGTCTGTTAAGCAATATCGCACAGATATTTGGATCAAAGCCCAGTTCTCATTGGACTTTTTGGGTCAGTCTCCTTCTATTTTCGTCAAACAAACCACAAGGCAAACTGACTAGGTAAATTTGAATAAATTAGACCGCCAACATATAGGGCAAGATAGCTCAGTTGGTAGAGCGCCGGTACAGTATTCCGGAGGTCGCAGGTTCGAATCCCGCTCCTGCCAGTTTTCTTTCTTCACTTTGAAAATTTACTTCAACTTTCCTGTTAGAGTAACAGAATTAATGGACGGAGAATTAATGTCCCTATTAAGATAAAGCAGACGTGATGAAAAACTAACAGGCTGACAGGGGGCATGGTAGACTTTTCCCAGCCATGGTAGTTTTACAGGGACACCAAATGCTTATTAACCCTAACACCCTAGGCATTTTTACTAGGAAGTTTCCTCAACCTGTCAAAATCCACACTGTGCAGTATACCTATGGCACATTCTTTGGACTTGGACAAATTGGGGCATCATAGCTCCATGTAAAAGTAATGGTGCCAAGGCGCTACAGTCCTAAACCCATCAAAATTCAACACAATCCTAGTGTTTGTGTCATTTCTGTCCACTCCTTGCTCTGATTCCCATTTACCCACAGGTGTGACTTCGGTGATCCGTGAAGGAATCGAGGAGTCCCTGGTTCAGATCCTGTCTCCTCGTCGCCGTATTGATATCTTACGCGATGCTATGGAGGCGCGTTCCCGTGGCAAGCCTTACTCCATGGTCTTCTGTGGCGTCAACGGAGTCGGGAAGTCCACCAACCTGGCCAAGGTGTCAATCAGATTCCTAGATATAAAAAAAAACAATCCCAGTCTTGATTCATTTCCGTGTCCCGATTGCTTGGACAAGGGTCACTCTCTGCAAGAGTGATGCCAAGAAGTCTAGGACAAAAGGTAAATTTGAATAAATTTCCTTTTTTTTTTTCAGATTTGTTTCTGGTTGGTTGAGAATGGCTTCAACGTCCTGATTGCGGCCTGCGATACATTCCGTGCGGGTGCTGTGGAGCAGCTGCGCACCCACACCAGCCATCTGAATGCCCTCCATCCCGCCGAGAAACACGAAGGGCGCTCTCCGGTCCAGCTGTACGAGAAGGGGTATGGGAAGGATGCAGCCGGGATTGCTATGGAGGCTATCAAATATGGTACGTGTTCTGTGGTTGGCCGAGGAAGTTTAGGTACATCTTTTCTGATTGGTACAAAGGTAGTCAGCTGTGGTACGTGCCACCTGATTGGCTGATGTGATGTAGTGTATCATTTCCTGATTGGTTACAGGTATGGTAGATGTGTGATTTTGTGTAGATTATTGTACATATCATTTGATTGGCTGATGCAATATGGTATATCATTTGTGATTGGTTGCAGGGGCATTTTGCTAATTGTTGCGTGGAGCAGGTTAATGTCTGTTTACTGTGGTCTTAAACCTCACCATGAGTTCGTAATTTTTGCACCCTTTTGCAGCTCGAGATTTCCACTTTGACATCGTGTTGGTCGATACAGCAGGCAGGATGCAGGACAACGAACCACTCATGAGAGCTCTCTCCAAAGTAAATACACCTGTTCAATTTATAATTTGATTATCTGATCCCTTGAATACTTGAACAGAAAGGCTGTGGCGTGAGCTTCAAGTTTGAGACTTTTATTAGTCTGATTGGGGGTAGCAAAAACGGGGCCCACCTGCAAGCCGAGGTTTGAAAAAATAATGTGGTGCACATAAAGCACTTTTATACGAATTTACAAATTGTTTTACAAAATTGTCGAAATTGTCTTCAAGTAACAAGGTTTATGTCTCTCCCTTTCTGAACAGCTGATCAAAATCAACCAGCCTGATCTTGTGTTGTTTGTCGGGGAGGCACTGGTTGGTAACGAGGCCGTGGACCAGCTGACCAAGTTCAACCATGCCCTAGCCGACCACTCGGACATGGAAGAACCGCGCCTCATCGATGGGATTGTGCTGACCAAGTTTGATACAATTGACGACAAGGTAGGCGACTTGATGCATTGTGAAAAGGGACGGAGGTATTTATGATCCGGTCTTTAACTGTAAAGAATAACTTTGGAGGGTTGGACTGCTGTTGACCCCTGGGGCCAATTTCATTGAGCTGCTTAAGCAGAAAAAAATTGCTTAAGCACAAAAAACCTTGCTTTAGAAAATCAGGTTAGCAGCCAAAACCCCATGTGAATTTTATGATCAGCAAACAACAGCTAAATACCAGTCACAAGCAATATAAATCACATGGAATTTTGGCTGGCAACATGATGTTATTAAGCAATGATTTTTTGCGCTAAGCAGCTCTATGAAATTGGCCCCTGATGTCCAGGGGCCAATTTCATAGAGCTGTTAAGCACAAAAATTAGCTTAGCATGAAAATGTCTTGCTAAGTAAAAACAGGTTACCAGCCAAAAGTCAATGTGATTTTCATGCTAAGCAAACAACAGCTGAATACCAATCAAAAGCAATATTCCACACATGGAAATCTGGTTGGTAATCCAGTTTTTATCAAGGAAGCATTTTCATGCTAAGCAAATGTTTGTGCTTAACAGCTTTATGAAATTGGCCCCAGCTGTTATTGATGGAGGGCTGGTATGCCAAGAACGGGCTGTGCAGCCAAGCGTAAACGCAAACAGTAGGCACCACACTGAATAGAGTGGTCCCTTTTTCATCGCACTCGAAAAAGCTCCATCTATTCGTTACACTCCCATTCAAAAACAATATAGTCGAAACATGAATTGATTGAATATGCGCAGGAATGCGCCTGCAGATGACAACCGGCCAGGTGGTCTTTTTCAAATCATTCAAACTACGGCTATGGCCGTCCAAGATGTTAATAGACCTCGCCTTGGTTCGGTCCATTAACAGCGGTCACACCCCTCCTTAGTTATTATTGATGTGGTGAAGGCCGTTCATCACACTTTCATCCCCTTATTTACATATTCATGAGCGGAAGTAACAGGCACAACAGTAGTGTCTTAACCCCTTGAGTACGGTATTTTACGGGAGATGTCGGGGTGCTGCGGCAGCTCTGGCAGCCAAACGAACCGCTACAATGTGTTTGTGCAGTCAAGCGTAACCTATACACAATAATCCAACAATGGATTGAAACTGCACAAACAGCGGCCAATGGCGTCATCCGGCCTGGTGGTACTGTTTAATCCAACAATGGATTGAAACTGCACAAACGGCGGCCAATTGCATCATCCGGCCTGGTGGCACTGGTTTTTTGCTCCAAATTCCGTCATCCGTACGCAAGGGGTTAACAGCGTTGTGTACAGAAATAACAAATTCACCCTACATTTTATTTGGTTTATAATTCTCTGCAGGTTGGTGCAGCTATCTCTATGACCTACACCACTGGTCAGCCCATTGTCTTCGTCGGGACCGGTCAGACATACCGCGACCTGCGTAAGCTGAACGTAAAGGCTGTTGTCAAAGCTCTTCTGAAGGCCTAATACACCCTGCAGGATTTCCGGTAGAAACTCACAGAATCAAAGATTTCCACCTTCTATCACAGTCTTAAACGCACCCAATTGGGCTATGTAAAGCATTTGCCCTGAAATGATTACAGCTCCATAGCTCCTAAAAGTAAACTGAGACACTCAAGCACCCCTTCATATGGATTCCTTTGGGGAACTAACCCATTGGGCAGGTTTTCATGTGCAACCTCTATAAGAGAACGCGGCAAAAAAACATTAAAAATTGACCCTTTTTCGTATCTGTCGCCACCACTACATTATTCAACAGAGTATACCTTAGATCTTGCTACATCTTGAACCAAACATTGCATTCTTTCAGAAAATAAAAGAAAAACTGAACAAAAACTTGATTTCCCCTCGCTTAAATCATGTTAAGAACTGTATTTTTAGTCAAAAATCTACCCGTTTTGTGTGTAAAATACTCGTTCAGCCAAAAACTGGTCATAACGTTAAATAGCATCACCTGGGAGCTTAGATCTCTTGAGTAATTTTTCTTTGTCTCGTCGGCTTTCTAACAATATAACCCTTGTTGTGATTGGTTGAGGCTTAGACTCGCGTATATTGATTTAGTAAAGAATTGTTTATCTGAAATCCAAAGAAATTTGCCGTTGCTCATGGCTTTCCTGAAATTTCTGATGAAAAGACCTTCAACATCAAATTTGTTACCCGAAACAAAAATAAAGTTGGGGTTAGATGTATACGTCTGGTGTACTTCCATCAAGGTTGAACTGAAATCAGAGCTTTGTCCATACATAATGTAAACCTGTTCAAGAAAATAAATCGATACACCTATGTAGGTATGAGCTTATTTTGTCACTGAAAATAATATATGTTGCCGTCGGTTCCAAGCATGGTATGCGTAAGCGTTGCAATTTCCTACTGAAAATGCTAAAGGATAATTGTTTTTCTATCACTGTGGATGGAACACAATATGGTTGTTTTTTCTTTAAATCTTGGCAAGGGTACAAACAACAAATTAAAAAGACCAACATTTGTTGAATTTCAGAACATTTTTGTCCTTTTTATGTATTGAATCAGGATGTAGTTTCAGATTTAAAGAAAAATTACCATTTAAGAAAAACAAAAAAACAACAACTAATAAACACCAGATTTTGTAAGCGCCACGTCTTGATACGTTTGGAAACAGCTGCCAAATTCTAGGTTAAAAGGGTGACTCATGAAAGTAAACGGTTTGTCACAATAGCAATTCTGGTAAATCTGGAAAAATTGCACAACAGTATTCAGATTATAAGTTATAAAGCGAAATGTTGAGTTTTGAATATGCGTGGAATAAAAACTTGTCGAAAAGTTTGTGGGAACAAGAGAATTGAGAAACTTCGCAGCTTTAATATGTAGTCATTATTAGAACTTTATTTATAAGAAGAAAATATATTATGTATGTTGTATTACAAATGGAAATTCTACGACCAAGAATATAGTCACTGACTTTTTAAGTTTCATATATACATGTAGTTTTACTTCACATCAGTGGGTTTTAATTCTTACTATTTAATGCTTCACATGCTATTGACAGTCGGATCCAATGTACTTTGAGTGCCCAGGATTAGGTGTGGCATAGAAACCAATTATCTTCCAGCAAACCTGAATCCCCGATTCTGATTAGTCAAATCATGGAGGAAGTCAAATGCATGGCAACGACCGTTGAATATTTTTTTATTTTTCAATGGTCCATCTTCAAGTCCATGATGTGCATATTACTACCGTACAAAAAGTTTTCATTTTCCAAGTCTACACGTGAACAGTCAATGCACTTGCTCTGTTAAGAATGCACTCGATAAACACAAAAATACTAAGTGAATTTTTAGTTTCAAAGATGGACGTTTGAGAGCTTTGTATTTAAAGATCTCTCCTGATGCGATTTTTTTTGTCAGTTTCGATCAGTTGTTGAATTAAAAAGTTTATTTAATCGATTTTGCTGGAAGATGAAATGGCTATCCTGCTTGTGCGCGTGGAACACAGACAAAATGGATTAAATGTAGTGATCTGCATCGCGCATATCATGCGGCCGTTGGCCTGAGGCATACTTGGATGTAGAAGCAATACATATTTTCTGTGTTCCATTAGCCTTTTAGAGGTATGGCGGACACAATAGGAGGGCGCTATTTGATTTGGATATAAATACAAAGGTTTTACCCAAATCAAATAGTGCCCTCCTATTGTGTCCGCCATACCTCTAAAAGGCTAATTGGTTGGGCGCAGAATATCTAATAGTAAATCTTGGGTGTGGGATCTGAAGGTGTTTTGCATAACCCAGGATATCCTGGGTGTGGGATCAGAAGGTGTGTGTGTGACAACCTGGGATATCCTGGGTGTGGGATCTGAAGGTGTGTGGCATAACCTGGGATATCCTGGGTGTGGGATCAGAAGGTGTGTGACAACTTGGGATATCCTGGGTGTGGGATCAGAAGGTGTGTGTGACAACCTGGGATATCCTGGGTGTGGGATCTGAAGGTGTGTGGCATAACCTGGGATATCCTGGGTGTGGGATCAGAAGGTGTGTGACAACTTGGGATATCCTGGGTGTGGGATCAGAAGGTGTGTGTGACAACCTGGGATATCCTGGGTGTGGGATCTGAAGGTGTGTGGCATAACCTGGGATATCCTGGGTGTGGGATCAGAAGGTGTGTGACAACTTGGGATATCCTGGGTGTGGGATCAGAAGGTGTGTGTGACAACCTGGGATATCCTGGGTGTGGGATCTGAAGGTGTGTGGCATAACCTGGGATATCCTGGGTGTGGGATCAGAAGGTGTGTGACAACTTGGGATATCCTGGGTGTGGGATCAGAAGGTGTGTGTGACAACCTGGGATATCCTGGGTGTGGGATCTGAAGGTGTGTGGCATAACCTGGGATATCCTGGGTGTGGGATCAGAAGGTGTGTGACAACTTGGGATATCCTGGGTGTGGGATCAGAAGGTGTGTGTGACAACCTGGGATATCCTGGGTGTGGGATCTGAAGGTGTGTGGCATAACCTGGGATATCCTGGGTGTGGGATCTGAAGGTGTGTGGCATAACCTGGGATATCCCGGGTTTGGGATCTAAAGGTGTGTGGCACAACCCAAGATATCCTGGGTTCTGGATCTGAATGCACATGAAACGAGGACGGGTATCCTGGGTACTGTAAGGTTGACACAAAAATTACTACCAACTGGTGCCTGCTAAAGTTTCATAATGTGCATTGAACAAGTCTAGATACTAGCTCAGGACAAGCACTCATTTTTGGAACATTCCTCTGTAATTTAGTTTTCACCTGACCATTTTTTGGGACAACTTTATTTTCAAAAAGAGCAATTCATTCCCTGAAATGACGATTTAAGAAACATTTTTTTGAAAATTAAATTATAATTGTGCATCAAGTTGGATGACCATTCACTTTTTAAATGTCTCTTTTCATAATTGTTTTTTGTCTAAGTCTTTAATTTTGTTTTATTGTATTAATCATTAATTATGAGGGTGGTGAACTATTTTCAAATTTCAAATTTGCATCGGCATGATAAAGATGTATTAAGTACACATTGCATCCTTGGTAGTTTTTTTTAAGTTTCACTTTAAATTGTCAGGTTCATAAAAATGGCGATAAAGAAAGTTCATTGTATCAATTTTCAGCCGTGTAAAAGGTTCGGGAAATTTTTTTCTTTAAAAGAGAGGGAAATCCTTGCCAAAGTGTGTAAGTTATACTGTTAAAGTGACTGTTCTAAAAACAATAACATGCAAGGGAGATGGATATGAAATTTTTAAAGTATGACGAGGAAAACTGGAAATAAAATAACAGTATTTATGAAGCAAGTGATTCAGTTATTTATTTTATGTGTTAAGTATGAAGGTAACTGTTTTGTTATAATTAATGTTCTGATAGAAGAAATTGAACTCCGAATTTTAAGAAAATGGGTAGTAAAATAGAAAGGACTGAAGAAAAGCTGTAGAACATGGGGAATGGGAGTTTCTTTAAAGAGAGGAATTAAATGAATGCGTTTCGCCGGGATACTATTTGTGACATCTTTTGACGGTTGAAACATTAGCGAACGTCGATGTGCATTATCCTTTTAGAGGTATGGCGGACACAATAGGAGAGGGCGCTATTTGATTTGGGTATACCTTTTGTTAAACCACAGGAAATTTCAAAGGTGAAGATTAGGCATGATCTATGGATTGTACTATGGATTGTACTTTAACTCAAAACAATATCTGATTCTGACTTTCACTGGAATTTGTGGTTTCACAAAATGTTTACCCAAATCAAATAGCGCCCTCCTATTGTGTCCGCCATACCTCTAAAAGGCTAATGTGACATATGACCATGCTTTCTTGTCTTATTCGTTTATAGGCAATCATTTTCACCAAATGGTCATTCAAATTAATCAGATTTCTTAATTGATATATTTTCCTATTGTCTGAGTTTTTTGTAAACATTTTGTAAACTTTATAATGGAATTTTTAAAAACATTTATAATGGTTTGGCAATGGTTGTACCATCGGGAACACTTCTCTTGGGTAATTTGTTTCTTTGGGCCGATTCCACTAGACGATCACACCTCCCTTCCCGTAGGCTCGCCATCTTATCTGTCTAAAGATTTTATAGAAAGAGCGGTGTACATCTCATACTGGGATTGAAGACGTCAGATATGATTTACGTTGAGATAACTCAGACTTTTATAGGAATACGGACATGCAGGAAAAGATGCTTGAAAAAAAGGAAATATGCCTATGTTTTCCCATGGAGGAAGAAATTCCCATCATTGAAAATGAATGCCCGATCAACTCCTAACTGCTGCAGACGAAATTGAATGAACAATTATACGATACTTTTATTTTGAATGCATCTTCTACAGGCACGAGTAAAACAGACGATAGAATGCTCGGATAGTGAATTTGAATCTCTATTTTTGATTGTCGAATGATGATCTGCGTGACCATTCAATTTTAATCTAAATTGAATGATCTAGGCGGAAAATGAATAAAAACATCGTGAAATTGGCCGGGAAAACCTATACTATAAAACAAATTAAAAATAGAAACAAAAATAAACTAATAAATACGTAAAATTTACCTGGTTATATTAGACAAAAAAATGTACAAAAGACAAAAGGTCGTTTTACAAAACACAAGTAAACGACCTAAGGGGCCATTCAAAATGTTCAATGTTTTAAAATTTCGATTTCTTTTCGAAAATGTGGGTGGGTGGGTCAAGGAAATTTATTGAAAATCGAAATTTACTTTTTAAAGAAAAATTAAAAGAAATGCTCTTTTCGATTCCCGCATTTCGATTCGTTTGTTTTTTTCAACCCTTACCCATACGGCCTATGCGTAGTCTTAGCCGTTGTGTCATCCGTTGTTCAACAGAGTGGATATTCTATACTTCATAGACTGTTCGTATGGCCTTTCGGCATTTGGCAAAGCACTGCCGTACCATGAAGGATGAAACATCATCTTACAACGACTGCTATCGTCTTTGCTATAGGCCTACATGTAAATGTACAATTAAAGCGTAGCAAAAATTCCTCTTTTTCGCCAAAAACGCTTGGCAAATGCTTTACTTCAAACTTTCAAAACGATAAGTAACGTTTATAATTATATAATCATAATACATCTTTGAAATGCAAATAAGGGTGATCGAGAGAGTAAAATTCGATACACCATGGAGGAAGGAACACAAACTATGTTCCTTCCTCCATGGATAGACCTATTTAAATTCTCCCTAATTATAAGTCATGCATCAAAATATACCCAATCGAGTCCGCACTGTAGACTGGTTCCCGTCTCTACTGCTATCAATTAAATACCGCAGCAGAGACGGGAACCGTACTAATAAGCATACACGTTGCTTGCGCGTTGCGAAGCCCTGGGGAAAACGATACATGTACATGCATGATTTTTTTTACACGAATGTCAACTTCAAAAGGGGTATTGTGTGGCTTCGACTTCAAGAATTTCGGAAGTTGTTGAAACATTTTTACTTGTGACTTGAATTGAAAAAAAAAAGACTTGGTAAAACAAGTTGGCTACAACACTGGCCGCCACGTGGGTATAGACTAGTGGACCATTCCTCCATATGGGTACGGTGGACCATGGAGGAAAACTTCCTCCATGGGTGGACAATCTGAGTGGCGATATTGTGACAGAGAAAGTTGTTTAGGCCTACGCGTTTCACAACATTTTTATCATGCCGTAATTTGTAGACGATTTTATCGCCATATCGGCGATACAGCGAGAACAAATATCGACTACGAAAAAATCAGTATTACCAGCGGTAGGTCAGAACATGGAGGAACTTCCTCCATGGTCAGAAGCTGATTATGAAACACAAGAAGTCATGGGGGCACGTGTTAAAGTGGGGAGACCCACAGCTGCAACACGCTGTCATGAAACTGGGCATTTTATTATTTGTTTAATTTAATGGAAAAATCAATATTTTAAGATCGAAAATTAGGGTGGGTGGGATAAACAAATTTCGAAAAAAAATATTGAAATTTTAAATCATTGAAAATTTTGAATGACCCTTAAGGTCGTTTTCTTTTTTTGCTGTCACAGTTGAATATGCAAACGTGACTGGACTAATACTTCGCGACATTTGTGTTATACCGCCCTCTTGCGCCCTAAATTACATGTTGTAATTTCCAAAACGAGGCTGGCAACGAGACTGGTTCCGTAATCGAATTTGGTGCACAGACTTAATCAAACAACGCGGCGGGCATCAGACAAATCGTGCCATGCAAAATGGCGACAAGTCAGTCGCGATTAATTTTCTTTGACATAAACAATTAAATTTTAGTCAAATATACCGCATATGGGTCCATAGATATAGCCTTATGTTTTCACCATGGATGCAGAAGATATTCAAGGTCATCAGATCGACGAAAATGAAGTTAATCGACGAACCGAATTGATAACAAATGCCGCTGAAAAATACCTAAACGGTGAAGTCGCCGCAGAGTCGGACAACGCTACGACTGTAGACACGGGTATGTACATTTGTACATGTACTATGTAGGCTACACATCGTCACATGTACATGATGTATGATTTTTGTGTCCAGTGAAATAAAAAAGTATCGTCAAAATAGAAAAGAAAGGGCTAATTTTTAAGTTCTCAAGATAAAATGATTGGCGATTGTGTAGTGTAGGGCCCCTCTTTAGTTTTGATGAAATTAGATTCAAGGGTAGGATTATTTCTCATTCCAAAATGACTTTTTTAACCTAAACCAGATTTCACTTAATTCTATTATTAACCATGTTGACATCGTTTTTTGTAATTTTGAACAGTTTATTTCGGTAGAAAATGCAATTTCCTTACATGCTTTACGGCAGTTGCTATGCGAATGAATGCGGTTTTGCGTGTTTACTGTGCGTCGCGGTGATTGCCATCTTTATTTTCGCGTTGTGTTTTGTCATCCTCATCGCCGCTTTACCCCAAAATTTCCCTCAAAACTAAAACCCTGGTCTCGGAAAGAGTTCCATATCCGGACATCACTTATTTTTCCATAACATGACTTAAAAACTACCAAAAAGTGTAAATCTGATGAAGAAACACGAATTTAGGAGGGACAAAATTTCAACTTATTCTTTGAAAATACTTTGACTTTTTCTGTCATGGCCCCATAGACTTTGTGCGCGTGCACGAGGTATAAGTGATGTCCGGATATGGAACTCTTTCCCTTCCCTTTATCTCCGGCATACCTGTTAGTTTGTAATGTCGCTAACTAGTTTGGCAATTCCAATAACCTAAAAGTGGATTTTTGTTCCCTTATAGGGAACAGGGCCCTACACTACACAATCGCCAAATGATTAAAAATAAAACGTCTCAAGAATGCATATTGACAAAGAATATCTAACCTGTCTGGCATATCTATGGTCTAATCGACGTTGCTTAAATTAAAGGGTGGCTGCAATGAAATTGTACCAACAATTTAATTTTGTGTTGTATAACTCTTTTACAATATAAGAAATGTGATTAAAATGTGTTTTCTGTGTTTCTGCCCATTTTTGGTGTTTAATTTTCCCGGAATAAAGTCCCCCCCCCTTTCTCTATTGTTTCCGCGCCCCTAACTGCGTGACGTCATCTCGGGAACACAGAAACTCAGCAAGAGTAGTTTGATCAGTGTACGTTTGTGTGTGGATGTATGCCGTGGTTGAGGGAACCAGCCACGTGCGATTAAATAGCTTTGGATGAAGGGACCAGGGAAACATTTCTCGTCGCGTTAAAATCTTCAAACAGAATCTTTTGGATCTGAATCCGACAATCAAGTGTCGATTTTAGACTTGCTGATTCAGACACTTCTTCGGAACATTATTAGGGCGAGGAAGAGGAGGATCTTGGAGCTCTTTCATACATGTATGAGCCAGAAGGTGAGAGTAACAGCGAAACTACTGAAGACTCCGAATCGGACTCCCGATGCGGAACGCGTGAAAGACTTGAAAACAACGATTGCTAGGCTAAATAACACTCTCCGAGTTCTACTGGAAAGAGGTGAAGACTGACACCATCCTTAGTGGTGTTGCTGAATCCAGCAGCAACACAACAACACGGTATTATCAACGAAAAACATTAGCAAAACACTGAAAGCTTTCCACAACACAGTGAAAACACACGTGCATGTCAATGCAACGCACGCTCGGTGTACTATGGCCGACCATCCAACACAGCCAGCCGGGTTCCCGGGATGACGTCACATCGGCGTTACCACTTGATGGGCGGGGCTGACCCCCTCCCGCCTTGAAAAAATTATTTTCAAATGCTTACGCGAAATAAAAAAATACAAACATCACACAGTTGTGTTTCAAAAACTTTATTTCATCGATATACACAATAAAAATTCCATACCATCCACCCTTTAAGCATGTCAAAAATCATAAACGTTAACATTCAGACATGTGATTTTCAGTGTTGTCGTCACTTCAGCCATTCTCCACTTTGCCCTCAGCTCAAACACTTCATCACCCTCAACCACTTCGCCCTCAACCACTTCGCCCTCAACCACTTCGCCCTCAACCACTTCGCCCTCAACCACTTCGCCCTCAACCACTTCGCCCTCAACCACTTCGCCCTCAACCACTTCGCCCTCAACCACTTCGCCCTCAACCACTTCGCCCTCAACCACTTCGCCCTCAACCACTTCGCCCTCAACCACTTCGCCCTCAACCACTTCGCCCAAATGCCACTTCGCCCAAATGCCACTTTGCCCAAATGCCACTTTGCCCAAATGCCACTTTGCCCAAATGCCACTTTGCCCAAATGCCACTTTGCCCAAATGCCACTTTGCCCAAATGCCACTTTGCCCAAATGCCACTTTGCCCAAATGCCACTTCGCCCAAATGCCACTTTGCCCAAATGCCACTTTGCCCAAATGCCACTTTGCCCAAATGCCACTTCGCCCAAATGCCACTTCGCCCAAACGCCACTTTGCCCAAACGCCACTTTGCCCAAACGCCACTTCGCCCAAACGCCACTTCGCCCAAACGCCACTTCGCCCAAACGCCACTTCAGCCCAAACGCCACTTCAGCCCAAACGCCACTTCAGCCCAAACGCCACTTCAGCCCAAACGCCACTTCAGCCCAAACGCCACTTCAGCCCAAACGCCACTTCAGCCCAAACGCCACTTCAGCCCAAACGCCACTTCAGCCCAAACGCCACTTCGCCCAAATGCCACTTCGCCCAAATGCCACTTTGCCCAAATGCCACTTTGCCCAAATGCCACTTTGCCCAAATGCCACTTTGCCCAAATGCCACTTCGCCCAAATGCCACTTTGCCCAAATGCCACTTTGCCCAAATGCCACTTTGCCCAAATGCCACTTCGCCCAAATGCCACTTTGCCCAAACGCCACTTTGCCCAAACGCCACTTTGCCCAAACGCCACTTCGCCCAAACGCCACTTCGCCCAAACGCCACTTCAGCCCAAACGCCACTTCAGCCCAAACGCCACTTCAGCCCAAACGCCACTTCAGCCCAAACGCCACTTCAGCCCAAACGCCACTTCAGCCCAAACGCCACTTCAGCCCAAACGCCACTTCAGCCCAAACGCCACTTCGCCCAAACGCCACTTCGCCCATGCCCTATCTGCATGAGGTGCATGCCTTATTTTGTTTTTACAAACCAGTGTAATTATTTGTTGACATAAAAAAAAATACGATTTGGGAAAACTAAGGGATGAATGGCTGACCTTTGTTATGATAATTAGGCCTATGGGATGAAAAAAAGTGAGACCGGGATGCAACATTCTTTCCAAAACGAAACTAAAACTGAATGGATGGAGGCTTGGAGTTAGTTGTGGGAAATAGAGCCTGAAAGTAACAAATCTTTATTTCAAACCTAATTAACACGCCTCTACTGAATCGGTGCAAAATCACAGCCAACCTAATTAAAGTTAAAGACTCAATTCCGATTTAATACAAAAAAAGCTTAAAATCACTACAGTCTCATTGTTGCAAAATGCCATTCCTACAATGTTGTTGTAAAGGGCCAAAAATTCATTATATTTTTCTTGTGTATAGTTGTGCTAAAGTTATCAGCTTTGTGAAATTGGATCTGCTAAAATTTCTTAGCATGAAAAGTGCTCTTTGGTACCAGCCAGATTTTCATGTGATGTATTACATGTGGCTGGTATTCAGCTTTTTTTTTTTTTTTTTGCTTAGGATGAAACAGTAACCTGTTTTTACTAAGCAAGACTGTTTTGTGCTTAGGCAACATAAACAAAATTAGTTGTTTCTCATCAGAACCCTTGTGGCGAAAAGGCAGGGCTTGAAATGAACGACGGCCACGACGGCCAGTGCCGCCGTTGCCTTCTTACTGGCCGAGGTGCCCCACAAAAAATCTCCGTCTTCACGGCCAGTTTTGCCTTGCCCCATATTTACCTTGGCCGCCGTGCCCTTTTTGCAAAAACACAGCCACTACAATCCTTCATATCATTTGTTTTTTCGATGTCATGCCAGCCCTTCATAAAATCTCGCTGCACAACACGTTGGCGATCGTACAGAATCACATGCACACAATACGTGCAGCATATGCACATACTTTGCACACAAACTGAATCTGGTCCAGTTTCGGAGTATGCCGATACTTCAAGCATCAACACCCCCACCGCAAGATTAAATGTGTGTATTCGTACGTACACACAAATCAGCAGGAGTATGTACATGTACGGCAACGTAATACGTGCAGTCAACTGACTTTCTTTTTCTCAGTACTTGCACGAGTGCGCCTCACAATACGCATCGATGTTCGTGTACGAGGAAACGCGCCCTGTAGGCGGCGCTATGAAGCACGCCTTCGGCGCGCTACATACAGTAACTTCATGAACTTTGGTCACAACACGCGGTGTTCCGATTGTCAAAAGTTTCGATGAATAATTAGGCTAAAAAATTTGATAGAGAAAGAAGATTTCTGCACGTTAATTCACAGAACTTGATCTATTTTGTCTGTGTATGCATTTTCCGTGTTCATGAATTTATTTCGAGGTTGTACTGCTCGTACACCGCAGCGTGTTTCCCCGACATTCCCCGGCATCACGCACGCTTACCACCGTACGATAAACAGACAGTGTTGGCCAGTTTCCCATCGTGGTTAGCGTTGTGCATAGTGATGTGTACGACCTAAATTCTCCATGATTTTTAAGAATTATCGACCGTAAATATTTTTGACATTAATTAAGGCAAGTTTTGAAAAAAAAATTGAAATTTTTTGTTATAGCTTTGGTAGCGTAAACGGAAATAGTTTAGGCTGAAATTCACATATAATTGAATACCCATGTGATCGGAAGCAGTATGTTTTTGGCCTCATAGTCTTACTCTCACGTTTTGAACGAAAAAAAATCAACAATGCCGCGCCCTCCGTGCTCTTTCTGCAGATATAATTTGGCCTTGGTGCCCTACTTACTGGCCTTGGTGCCCTACTTACTGGCCTTGGTGCCCTCCATAATTTTGCTTTATTCAAGGCCAAAGTGGCCTTGCCCTAAAAATTACCAAATTCAAGGCCTGAAAAGGTCCGTCAGGGCAATTTATATTTGATATTTTATAGTGCAGCGAGCTTGATCCAAATACGTACGTGCGTATAGCGAACGCCGATCCGTGGCACGCACGGTGCCTGCAGTGCTTGTGTATACGCACCGCCCCGTACTATCCGTGCTCCGCCAGGAGCGCTAGCACAGCCTTGATGAAACTGTTTACTTCTGGGTTTTTCGTTATGTTAATGATTAAGCTATTTGCAATCGCGCGCGATCTGATTGGTCCTAAATTGAACGGCACGTTGAGTAATTCATGCTACATGTGCGTGTGAAAAACATGGCATCATCGCGCGATGAACGCACGTTGGTTCACAAAGGTCAACAGTAAAACATTCCAGGTAGCTGATTGGACATTCGTAAATGAATAATTCAGATTCAGCTGCGCAAACCAAGAAGCGATTGGCCATTGGGAAACATACCAGACTAGATTTATTGATTTTCCCGGCTTCTGGCACATGGCCACTCACGTTACTACATGTATCATTACAGTAGAGTTCACACGGCCAGCTGTTGGGTCAGGTTGCCGAAGTTTATAATAGAAACCTCTCCAACGTGAGTTTTAACTGGTCTTGTTGAAGGCCTAGTCAGGCCGAAAATTCAGCTCCAATATACTTGGTTAGCACTGCTTTAACTTTTATCAAACTTTGTACTACATGTATATATATATATATATATTTATATAACAATTCTGCTCGGAATTTCTGGGCGTCCTGTACATTTATATTTTATATTTTATAATTATAAAATATATACAAAAATATCCACCCGGCACGAAAAATCCGCCCGGCCGCTGATGAGAAACAAGTAATTTTTGTTTAGGTTGCCTTAACAAAGTTTTGTGCTCAACAGATCCATGGAATTGGCTGCAGGTCTCTGTCCTATCAATGGAACATGTGTCCTTTGTTTACATCTAAACCCAATGCGCCCGGCTGTATGCACACGCATTCGTGTTTTGCATGAATTCTGTTAAGGAGTGACGTCACAGGTCACATAATCCAAGGGCAAGCTGATCTTCAATATCACTGCTAAACCAAATTTTATGCAAAACATGACGCGTGCACATACTGCTGGTCACATTCCAGTAAAACCAATATAGATGTAAACATGTGACATCGGAGGGAACATCGTCCATTCAGGCAGTGCACACTGCACAAATGTCCCCATACTAACTCTAACTTAACTACCCAAAGCCTTGCAAACTCAAACAGCAGGTTTTGTCACGTTTTGAAGGGTTCAGTACTAGGGCTGTCCCGAATATACCAAATATTCGATCGTCAAGCGAATATTCGAATACCATTTTGCCAGTTCGAATATTCGAAAAGATATATATGCACGTACAGATACGACTCTGATGCTATTTAATAGAAAAGTTACGGCGCTTTAGCAGTGTCAAATGCCGCATTTTTGTCAATCGCAATTTTTTGTTTACGGAAGTTTATTGTTCCTGTCGGTAAAACCCTTGATACAACAGGGGCATGCAAAAAAATGCTGTTTGAACGGTCCATAATATCTATCGCCATACGTAAAACAGCGGCGTGCTTTTACGTGCACATTCTTTTTTACCGGTGTGGCATGCACTGAAAAAATTGATCGGCGAGTATCGAATATTTGAATATTTGGTCAAACCCAGTTTAAAATATTCGAATAGTAAATTATTTGAAAATGAACAGCCCTATTCAGTACTGCAGGGCCTTGGCACCATTAACCCTAACCATCCCTAACCTGCCAAAATCAAACACCCCATTGTGTTGAATTTTGTGTGATTGGGTACTGTAGAGCCTTGGCACCATCACTTTGCATGGGACTTGATGCCCTGATTTTGTCTAAGTACAAAGAATGTGCCATTGGCTTACTACACAGTGTTGGAGTTTGTGTGGTTAGGGAAGGATTCTAGTAAAAAGGTTTGGGCTGTTAAGGTTAATTTACATGCCCCAATTTGTCCAAGTCTAAAGAATGTGCCACAGGTATACTGCACAGTGTTGGATTTTGACAGGGTTGAGGAAGCCTCCTAGTAAAAATGCCTAGGGGGTTAGGGTTTAAGGACAAATGGTTAACCCTCCCTCTCTCGGTGCATAAATGGAGCAAATTACCCTGTCTATTAAAACCTATCGAGTGATAGGTTGCAACACACAAGCTATGAGAGAGGAAGGGGGTTGGTTTTTGATAGGTTGTGATAGTTATAATAGTAGGAGGGTTAATAAGAAATGTTTTATTCTTTTTTATTTGTACAGTGATGACTCAGCAGCTTCTGACGACAACTCCTCTTGAGATGGGTCTCCAGATGCATAACATCGGCCCCAACCTCTCGTAAGTACAACTCTTGCTTAGTTTTGCCTTGCTAATAAATATCTGCATTATTTTTATGTTTTAGGCAACTTTAACTTTACTTCCAAAACCTTACAACCCTAACCCTGCCAGACGCAGCACAGTGCATCTGTGCTGACAGCTCCACTTTGCTAGACTCTCCACACAAGTCAATGTGACAAAGTATGCAATCTGATGCGTCTGGCAGGGTTCTAGCAAAAATGGCCCTGGAGGGTTAGGGTTAATTGAGGATGGAGCACAAGTGTTGTGAGTACAGAACATGCCAAATGAGACTTATGATGATGAGGACATGGGAAAGTATCAATGAAAACTACTCCTGAAAGCCCGCAAAAGTCCCACTTTTATCCTGATTTTTTTCTCCAAAGTCCTACTTTTCTCCTACTTTTTTCACCTGGGTCTGCTTGAAAGTCTGCTGTACGTAAACTGGACATTCATGTGTATGAGTCCCCAAAAGAAGACTGGCTGTCTTTCTGACCGATTTGAAAAGTTTACATGTAAACAAGTGGACCTTTTGGGATTTTTTGTTTTGTTTTGTTGGGAGGATACAAAAAAGTGGACCTTTCAAATTTCAGATGTTTTTAGTTGACCTGAACTACATGACACAAATTGTGAAGCAGACATTTCAAAACAATCTTGTGGATAAAATTGAATTCAAGATTACCAAACTACATGATTTTTCTTTTTAAACAAATCATCCATGTTATAAAATGAATAAGAGATTTCACAATTTGAATGAATGAATAAATGAATGTAGTCTGCCTTGTTGATTTTATTCATTTTACTAATGTTCAATTATAAACAAGTTGACACGTTAACACGGCACAGTGAGCACACCTGAAACGAATGTGAATTTTGATGAACGTTGGTCTTAAAAACAATCACGCTAGTCTAGCGGATCACCTGTACTACTAGCCTTAGGTCTAGTAAAATTGAAGCATTATGTTTGTGTAGTTCAAATAACTGGTCTGCCACAGAGATTGTACTCTTTATGATTTTAATATTTTTTTTTCTTCAAATCTGACCAGGCAAGACAAGAAGAAGCGAGATTCTCACAATGAGATTGAACGTCGACGGAAATGTAAAATAAACATTGGCATCATCAAGCTTGGGGATATTATCCCAATATGCCAGACAACCAAAATGGTAAGTCTGATTTTATTCAGAAAAAAACCTTAAGATCCTGCACCCCAGATAACTTGCGCTATGCATTGCAGATCCCTCGCCCGGGATATCCTGAGTTATGTCACTCAGCTTCAAGTCCAAAATCCCAAGGATCTCAAATGCTATGTATGCTGTGTCAGACACCTTCAGATCCAGTACCCGGGACATGCTGGGCTATGCCACACACCTTCAGATGTGTTGAGCAGTGTAACATGCACAAGACTGTAAGGATGAAAGAAATCATACATGTGCCCTGCTCAACCAAAATGCATAGCTGCCAACTGGTACGAATTGTTCGTAATTGTTACAAATTTAACTTGGAATTACGAAAATAAGAATTGCCTTTAAAAAGTTACGAATTTCAAATTTTCCGCCTAAAATAAAAAGAAATAGGATAATTTTCACAAAACGCTACTATTAATTTTGAAATTGTTATGTTGTTGTCGAATTTGTGTAAAAAAGAGTCGATACCATACCTTTGGAAACGTAGTCATTACACACAATACTGAAACACCGAAATATTGCCAACATCGATTTGTTCAGTATCGATACTGTGTGTCAGGGTACCAGTGTCAAATGTAGAAGTATGGACAAAGGTGTGGGAGCCAGTGACAAAACACACGTGCTGAACTGTCAACATTTTACGAACTTTCTGAGATTGCATTGTGAAACAAGACTGTGGAAGGGAATAGATGAAAGGACATTTTTACAGTAGATAAGCCGGTGAGAATTTCGCTGTTTTGCGGGAAGAAAAATAGCTCTTGATGAACGGCATGAACGTGATGAAAATGCAGGAAAACATGTGCACGAACGCAGCACAGCACATCGTGAGTTTAATGTTATCCCAGGTATACATCGTGATTGTCAAGTTTAACTGTTGGTTTGAAAACTTTACAGAATTTTTCGAGATTTCATCGTTTCTCATGGCTTCCAAAGGTAGACAGAAACGAAACATTTTTGTTTCCCTTAATATGACTTAAAAACTACAAAAAAGTGTAAATCTAAACACGAATTTAGGAGAGGAAAAATTTCAACTTTTTCTTTGAAAATACTTTGACTTTTTCTGTCATGGCCCATAGACTTTGTGCACGAGGTCCAAGTGATGGCTGGATATGGAACTCTTTCCGGCTGTTCCGCACTGCGCCGCGCCGCGATGTGCCGCGCCGCGATATTTTGTTACTATTTGGAATTTTCAAATGTTGGCAGCTATGAAAATGTCCCTTTTTGGCTTCAACGTGACATAATATTTCTGTCCCGAGCAGCAATAAAGTACTCGACACAAAACTACATTAACCCTAAGCCTGTGAAATGCAACAGAACGCACCAATGGTAAAAAGTTGTTGCATTTAGCAGTCAAGGCATGTCTCCTGGTCTGATGCATTCTTTCGTATTTAGCATTATACATGTATAAGCCTCCAGCAACAAGGCTGGTACAGATGAGTTCACTGCACAGTGCAACATTGCATTTGGCAGGGTTCTTATTTCAGCTGTGTTGCATTCTGTTGCATTTGGCAGGGTGCTCAGAGAATACCCCGTGGGGGTTAGGGTTGAAGTATCAAATGTGTTCATCATTTAAAACATTTGTAACGTTTTTCGGAATTTCATTTATGTCAGCCTTTAACTTTTTACAGACAGTGGGAAAAAACCGAAAAGGAAATGTGAAATCATTAACTGCATAACATACACAATGAAATTAAATTGAAGGATGCTTGGACCATGATGTACAGTGGAACGCTGCTATAACAAACATCCCGGGATCCACAGATTTTGTTCGGTATAGCGATCGTTCGTTATAGCGATTTTCAGCCACCAGTCCGCCAACATGGCGTCTGTTCTTTTAAATAGCGCCCTCTTGCGTCGTATTTGAAGTGCACTCTCTTTTTTATTGTAATTGAATATGTGCTGGCCATTACATGTTCATTCTTTCTAAGCCTTACCGAATTCTAAAGCAACAGTTGGCTTTCCCTTCTATTTCTTGGGGAAATATTAGCCGCCTGTACTCTTCAACAACCTAAATACCCGGTACATTTTAAAAATATGTTGCCTTTTTTTCAGCAACACTGTTTGGTAAGTTTTCTACACAAAATTTGGGAGCCAAGGATGGCTTTCGGTATAGCCGAATGTTCGGTATAGCGGTGTTCGTTTTCGCGGCATTCCACTGTATATCCGTAGTGAAATTACACTAAACAACTCTTCTTTTTGCTGTCTACAGAGCAAGAATCAAATTCTGGAGCAGGCGTGTGTCTACATCGATGAACTTCGAGAAAAGAGCGAGAAACTGCTCCTAGCAAACACTTCAGATCCTGAAGGTAAGTATGTAACATAAACACCAGAAATGTGATTATGACAACGATGATGATTGTGATGAAAGATGTTGAAGGGAATTATAATAACAATGATGATGGTTTCTATGGCGATGATTGATGACGATGATACTGGCGTCACTGACGCTGATAATGATAAAATGAAAAAAATGATCGAGATAATCTCGATTACAATTACGACAATACCAATCAGGCCAAAAAAAACAATAGTTGTTACCCTCTGCGACCGACCCTAAAAGTAAAAAAAAAAAATCGCATTTTAAACTTTTTATTTATTTATTTATTTTGTTTAAAGGAAATTTCAAAATCTAACCTTTTAAACACAAAATGAACAAGTTTTATTAATCATTGTCTTTAAATACAGCTACGACGGCACAGTCGTGCATTTTACCATCTCACTTTTAAAAAAGCTTACTTTTTGCTTCCCAACTTCTGAGTTACACAACATGTAGTATTGTTTTAATGTTTTCATGGATGGTAAAAAAAATAAAATCGACCGACCAACCCTCCCTCCGATTGTTCCCTAATAATGGTAGTGATAATAATCCCCAGAAAGGTACATTAGGGAGACATGTGCTTAGGGTTAGGTACAAACTTTATGTACCCTGTTCTAAGAAACTCTTGACCTCTGAGCATTTCCTACAGTTTTCATTTTTGAAACAAATGAAATCCTTTGAATAAGGTAGGTACATGTAGTACATTAGGGAGACATCAAGGAAGACATCAAAATGTCTCCTAATGCCTCATGCCTCCTTAAAAATGTCTAAGACCCTATTTAGTAAAATCAAACAAATGGTGATGTTGTTGATGATGATGATGATGATGATGATGATGATGATGGTGGTTATTATGATGCTAATGTAAAGAACACACAGTAAGTGTAGCCTCGGAAAATGCTTAGAACATGATTTTGTTTCTCATTTCAGCTGCTGAAGAGATCAAGAAGCTTCGGAAGGAGAATGAAAAGCTGCGACTAGAGAACAAACGCTACCAGGAGATCATCCAAGACATGGAGACCCAGCC
Organism: Hippasteria phrygiana; assembly: GCA_037893225.1. Taxonomy (NCBI): domain Eukaryota; kingdom Metazoa; phylum Echinodermata; class Asteroidea; order Valvatida; family Goniasteridae; genus Hippasteria; species Hippasteria phrygiana. The sequence continues at coordinate 113,561 of JAZGUH010000262.1, forward strand.
CAATGGGACGGTGGAGCAGCCCAAGCCCGTCTCCAGGTCATCCCGCAAGTCAGATAGGAGCTCCTCTTCGGTCAGTAGCAAGATGGCCGCCATGCAGAGCAAACCTCATATTACCTACTTGCCCGGAGGTCCCAATCAGGTCACGGTGGCCGTCCAGGGAGTCAATCAGATGCAGAGTCACATCATGGGTGGGGGACCCACGACGCTGGTCGGCAATGTCCAGGGATCCCAAGGAGGCATGGCCATCCTGCAGCCTAACCCCAATGGCACTGGATATATCCTAGTCCCTGCGGTCAGCAAGTATACCGGTACGTCTGTCTCCAACCAGCCTTCTGTTGTGGTGACAATGTCCAGTAACCAGGCAAGCAATGCCGGGGGGATGGTGGCCGCAAACCAAGCCTCGGTGTCACAGACCGCAGTGGCAGGTAGCCAAGTTCCTGCAGATGCAAGTGCTATGGCAGCCCAGGTGCAGCAGATCACCAGCATGCAGCAACAGACGGCCAACCAACCCAGCACCCAACTTAGTACAAACATCTCAGAAACCACCACAGCTCAGAGTACAGTAGTCACACAAGCCGTCAATACGCCAATCACAACACCGGGGAACCAGGGCACAGTGGTGCTACAAGGAGGCAATGTTCAAGCCCCTGGCCAGGTGCCGACCGTCAGGTACATCGTACCGCTTGTACCAGGAACCGGACAGGCTGGCAGCTCCCAGCCAGCCAATCAGGCAATCATGTTAACACTTCCTGTCAGGCAAGGCCAGAATCTACCCGTTCGCATTGCCCCATCATCAGCTGCACCATCCACGCGTTCCTCCCAACCAATGATCTTACCCCAGCCAGCCTCAGGTGGCAGCAGCGTCAATGCCCAGATCATGCAGGGAGTTGATAGCACCCCAAAATCTAAGAAAAAGTCTTCGTCAAAGGTTAAGAACATTTCAGAGTCAGAAGTGGAGCAGTCTAGGACAGGCTCTCCATCTGTTGGCCAAATGGCTGGAGCACAGCTGAATATGGCTACCCCACCCCCTGGAGGGGTAGCTGTTCGTCTGCCAGTTGCTGGAGGGAATGCAGAGCAGAGCAGTGTCATTGTAAACTCACAGGGCCAGCAGATCATCATGCAGAAGCCAAATCAAGGGTCTGCACAGAATGTCATAATGCCCATGCAGATCAACAGACCGGTGATGACACAGAATTTAGTGTACATCCAGCAAAACGGCCAACTGATACCAGTCATTCTGCAGCAGCAGAGCAACCCAGCCACAGCCCCTTCTGCAGCCCAGACCGTGGTGCAGTCATTGCAGCAGCAACCAGCAGGAGTCAATCAGAACTTTGTGACAGTGCCCGTGAGTCAGGGCAGCCGGGTCCTACAAACAAACACTGGTGGGCAGATCATCATGTCTGGTCCGAGCTTCCAGAATGCAGTACCCGTCAATGCGCATCAGGGAGCCACTGCAAACCAGTCTGGAGTCGGTTTCACACAGCACCAGGCGAACACAAGTAGTGTGGTAGCTGGTCGGGGAGAAGGCTCATCACAGCACAGCGTCATTCTTGCCAGGGAGGATCTTCTCATTCCAAAAGAAGAGCCACAGGATGGGAAGGGGTTAGGTGGGATGGATTCCACTGGAGATTCTAGCATGTTGGCCCCTCTTAATGTGCTCACATCAGGCCAAGAGTCTTCAGATCGTAGCCAAGAGGAGATGGGAGACTACAGCAACGACAGAGACAACGACATCCTTGCAAAAGCCGCCGAGTCCATTTTCTCTCCAAATTCCATGAGTGAGAGTTCGCCCATGATGAATTTCAGTGACATGTCAGGGTCTGGGCCCGACATCAAACCAAACATTGGTACACAGCAGGCCATTGGCCCCAGTGGTATTGTGACCCTGCAGTCTGGCATGCAGCTAGGCCAAGACATGCCAAGTTCGTTCACCACATCTCTACCCAATGTGGTGCCTGCTACCGATGACGCTATGGATACGTCGAGCCACCGGCACGAGAAACACAAATCCAAAAAGAAAAAGAAAAAGAAGAACAAGGAAAAGGACAAGGACAAAGACAAGGACAAGGACAAAGAGAAGAAGAAGCACCATCACCATCATCATAGCCACACCTCAAAGACGGCGGCGTCCACAGATGATACTGCACCTGTGATCAAGTCGGACGTGTCCATGGAGGGTTCTCCCATCGAGAGAGCTAACATGATTGCAGAGTCCTTGCTGCAGAGCTGGATGGAGAAACCAGACACCACCGAGGAAAAGGAAGCAGAAGCCCAAGGATCAACAGCCCTCTCATCCAGCTACTCGACAGAGGCCCTAATAGCGGGCAGTACAAATGACCCACCTGCTGTTTCTGCTGCAGGCAGTGTTCCTGTCTGTGGTTCGATGGAATCCACACCAACAAATTCAAGTAATGCCTTTACATCCTTTCCATCCTTTAATTTTGGCAGCGACATCCTGAGCAGCTCCATGAGTGTCAGTGGACTGCCGACGTACATCGAAGAGGAAGCAGACTTTCAGAAAAATGACAGTGAAGTGAATTCCCTGAAAGCCCTAACCAGTCTACGTGACTCCATCTCCTCGCTCAACACTGGGCAACCGGTGGCAACTTCACAAGGAGCAGATGTTATCTCAAATCTGACCTCTGAGCAGACGATAGTGCCATCTACCAGCACCCAGCCAGGGATTGTGAGTGCTCCGTGTGATGTCCCAGTGGCATCCTCTGCACCAAACTTCATGCTAGACTCCCCAACAGTCAGTCAGGCATCTGTTGCTACATCTGATGGCGGTGGTCCAGGTTTTGTATCTCCAGTTCCAAGTATATTCTCAATCAACTCGTCCATTACAGAAAGAAACGTCCAGAAGCCTGAATCACGTACAGCGACTCCTATCATCAGTGAAAGTGATCAGGATCCCATCACAACTCAGGTAGCTCACCAGTCGGGATGGATATCCCACCATTCAAAGGCCTCGGAACTTGCTCGAGGTCTGCAGCCTGCCAGGTTGCAAAGTCAACCGCCGTCTACGAGTGGCTCTGCCACAATTCAAATGCCCATACCACCACAGACATCGGATGCATCAATGAATCAGCAAGGAAGCTCTGGTATGTTTTCCCCGATGTGGCTAAGTCCAACGTCCAACATGGGTAGCAAGCCAGCCTCCACACCGCAAACACCAAGTCAGGAATCCCCACCATTGAATTTCAGTCGAGATATTTCTGAAACCGGGTCATTCTCGACCACTGACGCAATGCAGCACATCACTGAAGCTGCTTCGATTGTGCCACAAGATCAACCCCAATTGATGGACTTGAACAAAACTGTTTTACATAGACACGATGGCCTGAGAGGTCTGCAACATCCAACAATTAGTAGTCAAGGCTCTCCTGTTCAGCGCCCTTCCATTTTTGATGTAGCACCTGCTGTGAGTGGTGGAGGCAGCCTTGACTCGCCGCAGTCTTCTGTTGGCATCGCCTGGAATCCAAGCACAGTTGACAGGAGGCACAGAGTAGACAGCCCAGGAGGGATCGGAACCAGGACGACTGATTTCCCAAATCCCCTGCAAGTTGAAAGCCGGATGACATCTGATATACTTCAAGGTCCATCGCAGAATATTCTCCGTGACACACTAGACCAAGCAAACATTGGACAAAGTTCTGATGCTACAAGTGGAGTGAACCAGGGCAGTGAAGGCACAATTGAAAACATTGGGCTTCAGAATCTCAGGTCATTGGCAGAGAGCACAGCAAAATCATGTGTTGAAACTTCAAATTCTATTTCAATACCTCTGACCACATCATCGGGAAGACCCATGGATAACTCAATAGGAAAGAAGAACCAGCCGGGGAAGACATTCTCAATCAAGAACCTTCACCGTACTCTGACCTCAGAGATCACTGAGTCACCTAAAAGGCCCACAAGCCCCTCTCCAGTCGTTGAGCCACCTCCAAAGGTCAAGACTGCAGAGAAGACAATTCCACCATTGAAAATAAAGATCCCAAAAAGCAAACGGAGGTCCAGTTGTCAGAAGGAGCAATCTGAACGGCAGCTGGACAACAGTGATGCCGGCAAGGGAGCTAAAGTAGCAAGCGCCTCCGACTTGGATCAAATTGGGAAACGAGAACTGAACCCGAACTTGATTGATAAGTATCCCTGGCTGGCAGAGGGTGAAGAGGATGGTGATAGCAGCCAGGCATCAACGGGGGATTCTAGTCATAACAGGGAGAAGCACTCTTTCAGCGTCCAGAATATCTCTCAGAGCTCCCAGCGAAGTGGTCGCAAGGACTCCGGTCTTGTGATGACATTTCAACGAAGGGACATCAAGCAGAGCACTAAAGACAAGCCCAGAACGAACATTGAAAGTTCACTCTCAACAACTGTGACATCTTCGCACTCGGTTGCGCAGGTGCACTCATTATGGAATCCTTCCAGCAATGAGGGTTACAGTCGCCCCAACACATCCAAGCCCGATAGCTCAAACATGCCTTCCATGTATTCTTCACATCTTAATGATACACCTGTCACAAACAGGCCAGCAAGTAACTTGTCAAGTTCCTCGCCAGTGATTCAGCATAGCCCTCATGTGGATTCTCAGTCTACCGATGTGTCCCACTTCTCTGTGCCAATCAATAGGGACCCAAACCCAGTGGTCCTGGTTGGGGCTGAAAAGTCAAAGGTAAAAAAAACCAGCCGCAGGGGTTCAAATAGCTCCAGTCACTCAATTCGTAGTAGCTCTGAGCCTGATTGTTCCCCTGTGCAATCTTGCATCAGTGAACACTCCTCACCCTCTGGGTTCCACGACCTCCAAGCGCACAGCATACCCTCTGATAACCAAACAGGCCCCACCACAACCCAGACCAGCAACATCAGGAATCCGAGGCAGTCACCTGTTATCAATCTGCCTCATCAGCAGCAACAGCAGCAGCAACAGCAACAGCAGCAGCAGCAGCAGCAACAACAGCAGCAGCAGCAGCAACAGGGCAGCAACATGCATGACCCCAAACGTTACGCATTCCAGCAGAGTCAAAGTCAGATGTTCCTTTCCCACGAGGAGCCCCGTTCAGCTCCAAATCATCCCTCCAATTCTTTCCAGAATTTTCTGCAGCCGGCACGGGGGACGGATTTCCTAGGGCAGTCGACAGACCCCACGGACCCTATCGACTTCAACTTGAACATGTTTGACAATCAGAAGCAGACCTCGTCGGAGCCCATTGTCATAAACAGTGCTAGTGATTCACGGCAGGACGACAGCAGGACTATGCCAGGCAGACAGGTGCAGTCGCAACCTGCCTATATAAGCCAGGGAGACATTGCTCAGGTGTCTGATCCGTCTCATGACATGCATAACAAGACTGCCGTGTATACCCAATCTGACATGGACCATTCGACAAGGTTTGGGGTATCCCAATCCCAGACCATGCACGTCCAGCAGCATGGGCAGGCCGTAAAGAGAATGGCAAACACGCCAACGCAGAGCAACCCTGCCAAGCGTGCAAACATTCACCATAATCACCACGGACATCAGCACATACAGGTGCCAGACCAGCGGCAGTCTAATGTATCCATGGAACAGCATCAGCCAGTCAGTGTGACAGACACTCGATCCCCTGCCCACCAAATGCACCAATCCATGGTGCCCTCAACGCATGCTAACACCATGCGCAGAACTACACAAAGTGAGAGAACGTTACCGAGTGTTGTCCAGTCACAGAGACAGACATTTGAGAGTGGGCAGGGTGTCTCTAGGTTCCCGGAGGGTTCCTCCAAGGGCAGAAAGCGTGCCCAAAACTCGGAGCAGTTTTTCCAAGGACTGAGCCAGGGACAGAACCTTGACAGTTCGCTTAGACACAGGGATGTCAGCAGCCAGGATCAGTCCAACTGGCCCAGCTTCCCGTCACAGCGTGCCACGGATTCTTCAGAACCTTTCCTCACGTTATTTTCCTCCAGCAGCATGACCCAGAGTCAGAATGCACCTGCGTCCACCACGAATGCATCCATCGTGTCCAGCTTGTCACCGTCCACTTCCCGTAGGTTACGAGGGAATGAATTACCAACCTACCTACCCCACTTACCTGGGCCGATCCTGCCAAGTCCTTCCCAGTCCAACAAATCACATCAAAACCGCAATGAATCTGACATCAGCGCTCCATTCAATGCCATGTTCGGTCCTGGCAGACCCGGAAGCATACCGATGAACGTTGGACCAAACTTTCCTGTTTTCACAGAACACCAGGCACCTCACAGCTTCAATGTCAGCAAAACGGCGCAGATCAGTGGAGGCGTGAACGTGCCACCTCCATTCAACTTTAATTTGTTCAACGACCAGCATTCGCAACCCGGTCACTGTAATGATCCCCCATTGGGTCTGCCGGCAATGCATCTCCATGGAAACCCAGCACTACAGATGGATGATGGGATGGCATCGTTGCGAGGTAATGTTGCAGCGAGACATCCGCAGTCATTTGGTAACAATATGAGACTGGATAGTCTATTGTCACAGGGTGCGACACCCGACGGTCGACCGTTTAAGGTTGGTATGCCAATGGGTCCACACTTCCATTCATCATTTGGCCCTCCATTCTAGTAAACACAATGAACGGCAAAATATCAACCACCCCCCCCCCCCCCCAAGCGTAAGCAGTCCTGCATCCAAAAGATCCTAACAATTGAAAGTGATCTACTTTAAACTGATTTTTTCTACTAGTCCGAAAAGGAGATTTTGTTTTTAATTAAAGAGTGCTGTTTTTAATGTCCCGTCATCAGGACAAAATGTAAAAATGCCCTTAGATTTAATTATTCATTTGGTCACCTTTCTTTAATAATAATAAGAATAATAATAAATAATAATAATAATAATAATAATAATAATAATAATAAATTACATTTAAGAATGCTCAAATAGTAAACTACATCACAGCGCTTACAGTATTATTATTACCCCCGCTCATCAGGCCCATTAATTATTCCGGAAACCTTCTCCACTCCCTGGGGAGTATACATTATATTTAAGTCTGGTTTTCAGATACATGTAATACTTTTACAATTGCTGACAGCATCCCTGAAGATTCCCTTATGATAGTCCTGTCATATGGAAATGGAAATAGACCTTTATCATGGTGCAGCCATCTTGTTTTTCTCCTATTAAAATCAATGTAACCAAACCGAGGCTGGAAGGAAAAATAGTCTGGCACTTTCATTCAATAATTGGAATCCCTATTCATAATTGCTAATGCATACAGGGAACAAGACAAAGATGGTGACAGCATGATAAAGGTCTATAGTCGGCAAAGTTTGACCCAGGTCAGGTTTGCCAAACTATTTTGCATTGAGTTGGAAGAGTAGAACTGTACGAAACAGTACACGTGCTTGCACTGCCGTGCGTAAAACATGCCCCACAACTTGAATACTACAAATTTGGCCCAGTGTCTTCTTGTCTTTCCTGTCAAATAAAGCTGTCAGTATCAAATAGCTTTTTCCATAACTGAAATGGTGCTTCAAAATGAAGCATCAGTTCAACTTTCAGAAAAGTTCTAACCATGCAACCTGAAATGTTGTGATTGTTTAAACACCATTTCTTTTTAAAGTTTTTTGGGTCACATGACATCATAAACCTGTCTGCCCTGGCAATCTGCAACTTGCAGAGTTGCAGTCAAGTCCTGATCTGAGTCCGATGAAAAAACACCAGATAAAGTGCATTTTAGCAAACAAGAAGTCCAAAACTTAAAAAGAAAACACCACAAGGTGATATCTGGACTTGACTAGAGTTCTGGCTCATATGTAGACTTGAAGCTGATTCTAAAGTACTTTTTAATATCATTATGGCCCCGGAACTTTAGAATACAGCTTTCAGTGTATGTTTGAGCCAGGGCTGTAGCCAAGTCCAGATTTCAGCGTGTTTATTGAGTTTTGGACTCCTATTGGACTCAAGTCCACTTTTCTTCTATTCTTGCATCATATTGGGCCTCGACTACAACTCTGGCAGCTTGAACGTCTGACGTGCTGTTGGTGATTTTTCTGACTATATGGAAACCAGCCTTTACACTTGTGGTTATGCATTCCTGAAAAATAACATTGTCCTACCCTACCTGGACTAACATTCAGGTACATTCAACTCGTCACGGGTTGCTTCATTTTGCCGTTCAGTTGATCAATCTGCACCGACATCGTGCATCTTCTGAAATTGTTCTATTTTCAGTTACATCTAAGAGCAAGTTTGTGCAATTACTATAGCTAACTCATGTTGTTAATTGTTGGACTAAACCTGTGAACCCCTTTGATGTGATTTTCTATTCAAAATGAACAGGTAGATTAGGACGATGTGATTTAGACAATGGGCGGTCAAAATCACATTCTATTGTCCAAAACTATTTTCCCACCTGACAAAATGTACATTGTGACTTCTGGGATGAATAGCCTAAGGGAGCACTGCCTAACCCATGGTCGGGCCAAGCCGTTGAAAAGCCTGGCCAAGCCCGGGCCTGGTGGCTTTTAGTCTTGCTATTTTGAGCCACAAATCACCCAACAATAGAGCATCTACTAGATGATTGCTTTTGTAGTCATTCCATTCACGGGCCGGAGATCAAATCTGGGTGAACAATGGGAGCTGGCTGGACTCCAGCATTAGTGGGCAGGTTATTGTGAACAACCAGGGGATTACAGAAGCCCGAAGGCCCGGGCGTTCCCGGGACTTGGCCAGGCTTTCCAACAGCCTGGCCCGACCATGGATTAGGCAGTGCTCCCTAATCCATATTGTGATTCATCTGGGCTCTGGAAGTGATTTTGAACCCCCATTGTTAAAAATCACATTCACCTAATCCCATGTACATTTTGAATAGAAAAATCACCTGCAGGGGTTTCACAGTGTAACCTTGGCCAAACCTGGATATTCAACCACGTCTAGTTGGGCATGGTTGCACTGGTTTGAATGGATATGGTTTGAATGGATATGGTAATAAGCTGTGACAAGTGAAGTGGGTTACCACAGGCACCCCAGTTTGACTGCAGCTGTTGGTGCTGTCTATTGTGTAGGTGCGATGATTTATGTCACAAATCAACCACTGGTTAGGCCCGAATTCCATTTAGGCCGGTCTGCATACCGGCTCCTGGTATCAGACTGGTTTAAACCCCGGACGGTTTTATACCCCTCGCGGGACGGTACAAGTCCACTTGCTCGTCAGCATTTCAAAGCCATCTTAATGAATAGACTTGCGGTTGAGCTTGGCTAGCCTGCTGCCTGATGGCCCTGCAGAGTGTTGACAATGGGGAGTTTATTGACTGATGACTGACTGAGTATACCTGTATGTGTAGTGATTACCAAAGTGTGAATACTGGGTGGTCAGATCTGTCCAGCGGCAAACTCTTTGAAACTGAGCAAACGTTTAGGGCCCGTGGAAGATTATTATCGGATTAAAGTCACCCCATTGTCTGCATTTAAAAGGAGTTCACCAGCCCAGGAATTGGACATAATGGACTCTTAAATAGGGCCAGGCTTGGACGGTATCTAACCCGGTTTGTGAGGATTCAAATTAATCGGTTTGCGTACCGGGAGACGGTATACATACCGGCCCTATTTGGACTTGGGGGCCTTAACCAATGGTCGTTGCTGAAACTTGCTCTGATTTGCTTGCAGATCTCAGCCCAGCAAAACATGGTTATTCTTATTATCCAGAGAGGTAGATAATACAATCTTTTGTGTCAGATATGTACATTTTCCGTTTGGGGTAAGCCCGAGTTCCGTTGCAGCCATTACAACAGTGTTCACAACTTCTCTTTCAGATAGCAACAAAATTTAGAGACAGTTACACCAACTAAAAAGATGGTCTGTCCATCAGTTTTAATCTTGCACAATTTACCGTCCACAAAACTGGAAACTCTGATATTCTCAAAGAAATTTGTTTACTATTGGATTGCAAAAGGTAATGTTACTGATGGGCGAATCAGAATTTGGTAGCCTGTAGCCCTTATCCTTGACCCCTGTAGCCCCACCCCCTCTGTGACTGCGCCCCCTCTGGCCTCACCCCCTCTGTGCCCCCCCCCCCCTGTGGCCCAACCCCCCCCTCTGTGGCCCCACCCCCTTTGTGGACACACCTCCTTTGTGGCCCCACACCCCCCTCTGTGACCCCACCCCCCCCCCCCCCCCTCTGTGACCCCACCCCCTCTGTGACCCCACCCCCTCTGTGACCACACCCCCTCTGTGACCCCCCCCCCCCTCTGTGGCCCCACCCCCTTTGTGGACACACCTCCTTTGTGGCCCCACACCCCCCCTCTGTGACCCCACCCCCCCCTCTGTGACCCCACCCCCTCTGTGACCCCACCCCCTCTGTGACCACACCCCTCTGTGACCCCACCCCCCTCTGTGACCCCACCCCCTCTGTGACCCCACCCCCTCTGTGACCACACCCCCTCTGTGACCCCACCCCCTCTGTGACCACACCCCCTCTGTGACCCCACCCCCTCTGTGACCACACCCCCTCTGTGACCACACCCCCTCTGTGACCCCACCCCCCTCTGTGACCCCACCCCCCTCTGTGACCCCACCCCCCTCTGTGACCCACTCCCTTGTGTGTTAATTCCAAAATGTGTATCCTTGTAGATACATGGCTTGGTTCTTTCCTTTGTTCCTGTACTGAAGCATTCCTTCATAGACTTTATGCACAGATTTCCTTGTGGGGACATCCTCCTCTTTAGAATTTCCTTGTGGAGACCTTTTCATCCTTTTGTCCTCTATTGTTTCTTGGTCTTCGAAAGGTAGCAAATTTAGAGTTATCCCCACCCTCTCTAAAGTCCCCACCCCCATACCTACTGATTAGTGAAATCCCACAAGATGACACAGTAGATTTTCAGTGTCTCGCAATTCTCTTGAAAAAAACCTCTGACCTTAATTTAGCATGACCACGGAACCAGGTCATTTGGAAATCTAAATCAACCTGTCTGCACAGTCTCAGTAACGAAACCCTATTCTGCCTTCCAGTTGTTGAGATCTGTGACCAAACAAACAACTGTTTGAGAGAAAAATATTATGAATCGGCTGAGAAATTAAAATGGGGATAACAGATTCTTTCAGTATTTTAATGAAACCATGTAAACTTAACCAATAATTTCAATTATTCAATAATTTCAATTAACTAATAGTTTCAAAATGAAAATAAGAATTTTATTTTTTATTACTGACGTGTGCTTTGTTTTATTTGATATTCCTGTTGTATTTTTGAATGGAAGTGTGAAGCTGAACTTGTTTTACAAGAGGTGCAAGATTATCTCCCCCCCCCCCCAAAAAAAAAAATCACAAACTGTCTTGCTGTTTTTAATCTTATCATGAAAACATTTCTTGATGGATTTAAAGTGTTCTGGAAGAGGCCAAAGGTCAGACAATAATTTCACTAGTCTCTTTTCAAGCATACATTGAGTACATGTACTTAACAGGTCCCGGACAATCATGTGTTCACCAATTGTTTTTTCAATTTTGTTTTTAGGAGAGTTGTTGAATACATTGTTTTAAATATATCTTGAAGATGTTGTAAATATTTTGAAATAATTTATACATGTATAAAATGAATGCAGGCAGGCTATGCTGTATCTTTTTTTTCTTTTTTTTAAATCTCCTTGATGTACATGTAAGCGTACAGTAGTCTATTTTGTGATATTTTGTGCCGTTGGAACAAACAAATCTAAATTTTAACAATGTTTTCTTTTTAATTTTCGAATTGATCTGTTCATTGACTCGGTACATGTACATTTGTGTGAGATTTTGTGCTTTGCAAACTTTGTGCTTACATGTCATATTTTCTTTTGTTTTCTTTTGTTTGAATTGTCTTCGATTCACTTAAAAGTGCTGTTTGAAATATCCAAACTTCAAGCTCTTTGTCTAAAAAGAATATGGTTTTAATCGTACATGTACATTCATGCATATGTAAATTGACATGCATGTGCATGCCACATTGTAGACGTGCTCATGTATATGTACATGTACATGTCATTCTTACAAAGCCAGCTTTTCGTTAGGCCAACCCATTAAGCTTCGCCCCCTTCTTGACCAATCACAACCATTTGCGGGACGCATGTCAGACTTGCCAGACCATACTCACGGCTGTGATTGGTGTGTACATCAAGCCCCGCAGCTTAAAGGGACACATTGCTTTGGATTTTGCGATTTGGGCTATAAAACAAATGGATATGGTTGGGAAGCTTTTTTAAAAGTAGAATATAAAGATTCACATAACTATCCTTTCAAATTGCGTGGTTTTTGTTTAATTTCGTGACAAATAACGGTCCGCCATTTTGTAGAATCAAATTTTTGACTCCACAAAATGGCGGACCGCGTTCACCAGTCGTATTTCCAGTCGCATCTGGTTGAAGTACGTTCTGTTGATCCATTTTGATGTGATGTGGCACGGCGCGCAGCACTGGCGATATGTGTCGCGAGGTAGAGAATTGTACCTGGCGATCATCTGATAGGTTCACAAGGCCACTGGCTGCGGCGCCATCCTAAAGGCTCTTACAGCGTATTTTGCGCATTATTTAGACGGTGGTATTTACTACTGGAAATAAGTCTATGTTTCGCGGGTCAGATGTCAGAGGGCAGCGGCAAATTTTTTGTTTTGTAATCACTACTCACTAATTACAACACATTATACGTGCTTTTTGCATGAACAACTCTTATAAAAGATAAGGAACATTTCCAAACGGCAACATTTCATGACATTCGAAGGCAATGTGTCCCTTTAATGGAGCGTTCCGTTACACCTGCAGACAAGTTGACCTTGGTTACTCATTGTTCCAGTATTTTCATCTAATGTATTTATTTCTTAAATTTTGTTTGGGGGGGGGGGGGGGGTGGTGGGTGGGATTCTGTTCAATGTTTAAGAACTAAAAATACCAGTATTATTTGCATTAAATCCCTGTGAATTGGTCCATGCTTGAAGTTGTTATGGGAGAAATCTTAAGGGGCAATTAAACATGATTGCGTCTATTTTAAAGAAAAGTTCTTTATCTTTCAACATCTTTAAAATTGTGTCATTCTCATTTGGGTTCTACGTTTTACAGCTGTTAATGTGTCAGGAACATAATGTGTATTCATTACATGCAAATTTCTTTGTGTGAAATTATGCGTGATGTCCGGGCATATCATGCATGTCATGCATAATTATTCAAATCGCATGCCTAATGCATAGCAGTGTATTAGAATCCCTGTATTAAAATCTTTGTTATGTGCATTATTAGAGAGTACGTGTAGAATTGACCCCTGATGCCTGTTTTTAACTTGTTCCATAGCCTGTATCTGTATTTTAATACATGACTATTACATTGTAAATTTTGTACAGAGCCGAATGGACGTCCAGGCTATGTAATATTTTGTATGAAATAAAGAGTGTACAGTGTATGTGCACAGGAACGAAAGGAAATTGAAACGTGTACAAAATGTAGTTTGTATTTTGACCAAGGCAGCACCGAACTACATGTATCTTTCTGGGTGAACTAAGACCATTCAAAAGATAAGACTGGATTGAGGGCAGGATTTATCTTTAACTCCCCCCCCCCCCCCCCCCCCCCCCCCACGAAAACAGAACAACGGGCAGTAGAGGGCGTTCTTTCTAGCGACCGGCGCGAATAGGGTTCCCATGACAAAGACCATCCCTCGACAAGGAACAACGTTTTGTTAAACAATTTGGGTAAAAGCGGTTTCATGCCTTGGAATCTTGAAAGTGTGATGAATGCAGAAGTACAAAACTTGTCAAAAGATTCTGTATTATACGGACTAAGTAGATATGAGGCAAAATTATCAGACGAATATTAAAAACTTTCAGAGGCAGATTTCAGAATAATCAGGTCAGTTCAAGAGTAATTTCTGACTTTTTACTTTTTTCAGATGAACAAACAAGATAATGAAGTGGGATTGGGAAATGTTGGGCACCCCCTCCCATATATCCACGCCCCCAGTGTCGTAAATCCGTGTCGGCGAGTAGGGTAGATGGAAGAAAGGGCAACAATTAATGGGGACAATGCTACCCCACGAGGGTGTCTTTAGAAATCGACCTACCCCAGAAAGTTAACGCTATGGGTTTGAGATTTCAATAGGGACAAAGGGGCAGGCCTACCCCTTGCAATTTTTTGTCAATTTTGGCCCCAAAATGGCATTTTTATTGTTATTATTGGACGATATTGCTTTTTTATCCAAATTTTAACAATGTGAAAAAAAAATCATCAATAAATTAACGTTGATCCCTGTAATTACAGGATTATTTTGTTCATATCATCGGCCACATTTCCTGCAATTTTCAGAGCAACTATTTGTATCGACCCAAAATAGAATGGATAGGGGCGCCCCTTGCCATTTGTGTAGATTTTGGCCCACAAATCGCATTTTGTTTTTATTGACATCAATTGTAGAGAGCCCTGGCAGCTTATTTTGCCGATTGTAACTCAAATATTATTATTATTGGACGACATGACGATATTGCATTTTTATCTAAATTTGAAAAATGTAAACGAAAAATCATTAAAACAAATTTACGTTGACCCCTGACCCCTGTAATTACAGGGTTATTTTGTTCGGGGCAACTATTTTTATCGACCCAAAATAAAATGGCTAGGGGTACCCCTTGTCATTTTTGTCGATTTTGGCCCCAAAATGGCGTTGTTGTTTTTTTGATTGATATCGATGTAGAGAGCCCTGGCAGCCTATTTTTGCCGATTGTAACTCAAATAATATTATTATTGGACGATATTGCAAATTTTATCCAAAATTTGTGTAAACAAAAAATCATTAAACAAAATTAACGTTGACCCCTGTAATTACAGAGTTATTCTTTTCATGTCATTGGCCACATTTCCTGCAATTTTCAGGGCAACTTTTTTTTCGACCCAAAACAAAATGGCAAGGGAAATAAATCCCTTGTCATTTTTGTTGATTTTGGCCAAAAAATGACATTTTTAAAAATTTGATTGAAATCAATTGTAGAGAGCCCCGGCAGCCTATTTTGCCGATTGTAACTCAAATAATATTATTATTGGACGATATTGCATTTTTATCCAAATTTTAATAATGTTAACAAACAAATCATAAAAAAATTTACGTTGACCCCTGACCCCTGTAATGACAGGGTTATTGGCTGT
Source organism: Hippasteria phrygiana (assembly GCA_037893225.1). NCBI lineage: Eukaryota > Metazoa > Echinodermata > Asteroidea > Valvatida > Goniasteridae > Hippasteria > Hippasteria phrygiana. Next base: position 128,669 of record JAZGUH010000262.1, read on the forward strand.
TTCGAAAGCTTTTCGAAACAGCCCTTGTTTTCGTTAAGATTTTTTTTTTTTTCTTTTTGGCTGTTTCGAAATTTTTTCGAAACAGCCCTTGTTTTCGTTAAGATTTTTTTTTTTTTCTTTTTTTTTTTTGGCTGTTTCGGAAGTTTTCCGAAACAGCCCTTGTTTTCGTTAAGATTTTTTTTTTTTTCTTTTTTTTTTTTTTTTTTTTTTTTTTTTGGCTGTTTCGGAAGTTTTCCGAAACAGCCCTTGTTTTCGTTAAGATTTTTTTTTTTTTCTTTTTTTTTTTTTTTTTTTTTGGCTGTTTTGGAAACTTTTCCGAAACAGCCCTTGTTTTCGTTAAGATTTTTTTTTTTTTCTTTTTTTTTTTTTTTTCTTTTTGGCTGTTTTGGAAACTTTTCCAAAACAGCCCTTGTTTTCGTTAAGATTTTTTTTTGGCTGTTTTGGAAACTTTTCCAAAACAGCCCTTGTTTTCGTTAAGATTTTTTTTTTTTTTGGCTTTTCCGAAATTTTTCGGAAAAGCCATTGTTTTTGTTCTGATTGTTTTTTTTTTTCTTCTTCTCCTTCTTGTTCTTCTATCAAAAATGCCATAGACAAAGCACACGTTTTATTCTCACCGCCACTTTTGCCATTAAACAGACTTCAATCTTAATGAAAGTTTGCATAGACTAAGACCCTATACCGAACTCGTGCATATTACTCTGACGTCATGATGACGTCATCACGTGGCACGTGACGTCATCTCAAAAGTGCATTTTTGAAGGGCCTATATCTAGAGAACCCTAAGTCCGATTGAGCTCAAACTTGGTTTGTTGGTGGACCGGCTTGTGTTATAGATAAAAATCGACGTGACGTCATGATGACGTCATCATACGATTTTGCAGTAATTTTTAAAGTTTTGAACCCTTAAGCCATATCTCATCAACTGAACATGCTAATTTCGAAATTCTTTTTGTAATAGGTTTGTTAGATCATAGATACTTACATATAATTGTGAAAAATGTATGACGTCATCATGACGTCATCAAAAATGTGCTTTTTTGAAACACATATAAGGGTAGGTCCGATCGTCACAAAACTTGGTGGGTAGGCAGATATTGTCACTAGCATGCAAAATCCGAAGTGACGTCATGATGACGTCATTGGCTGATTTTCTATGATTTTTTAAATGTTTCAAATTTCATTATACACTCAAAAACTTACACTGTCATTGATCGGATTGACTACAAACTCGATCCAGGCCAAGACGACGTTGCAAATGTTTGCTTCGACGAGTACAGTTGTGATGACGTCATCGTGGGTCACGTGACGTCATCTTAAAGGTGCACACTTTCAGGTCCTATATCTAGAGAACCGTAAGTCCGATTGGGTGCAGTCTTAATGCTGATGTGCCAGGATTTGTTACAGATAAAAAATTGATGTGACGTCATGATGACGTCATCATGACGTCATCTAGAGGTAATTAAATTCAAGTCAAAATTTGGTATATTTAGCAATCTCTTATGACAAAAACCTTCAGAAGTTTTATACACTGTATTTTTGTGTACCTAATTCCAAGTTCCTATGATCATAGCTCTCTTCAGCGTCAAAATATACCCATTTCAATATTTAGCCCCAAAACAATATGATAACAAAGGAATTCTGGGAAGGCAGTGTAACCATGGGTGTCACGTTGCACGTTCTTAATTTATCCTACAATCCAACGTAAACTTGTGTGTGGAGTTGCGCTGTACGAGCGAAATCATATAGCAGTGCATGTTTGGCGTAAACCTGTGTGTTGTTGCGGTGCTTTTTGGAACTGTGCTTTGTATACGGAGCTTTGAGCGCCAAGGGATACCATTTCCTTGCACTATGATTATACAATGGCGTACGGACTGCATGGATTTTCCTCGATGTGCCTCTCGGAATTGAACGGTAAATTTCACTTTTTATCCGGATGGTAGGTGAACCTAATAGTACCTCAATCTTAATCATGGAACTCCACTTGTTCCTCAAGTGGCGTATCTAGTATTTTGGTGGTCGTTTTAATGGTGAAATCCGATGTTTTGTTGGGTCTTCGGACGTACTTAATTAATGAATAGGAAAACGCCGCACACGTACTTGGACACTACTATTGCTAGATCATGTATACAAACCAATGCTGAGGGCAGCAGGCCTGGCAACCTGTTTCAAAACCGCGGTTCAAAAACCTCCTCAACTCCAACACTTCGTACACTTTTTCTACACAGGGCTTTTGGTGCAAGTGTCCAAATTTGCGCTCGAGTGACCATAACGTGCTTTAAGATTGCGGAAATACTGTACACATTTGTTAATATTACACGTGAATGTTGTTATCATCACTTCCTTTGCTGTGAACGCGAGATAAAGAACATTTTAGCACGGAGTTTCAGCGAAGTCACGCATAGAAAACCACATTCAGCTCAGGTAAGCATGTAGAAAAAATAATATTTCAGTTATAAGACCACAATCTCAAAAAGGTTTTCTCACTGTGCATATAACGTCGCATCATTTGAACTCACACGTTGTCAGCATATTTTATTTCTTTGTGCGTGTACAATACACATTGTACGTAAAGAGTTTGATGTTTGAAATAGAAACTTGGAAATAATTTACCACAATACCCCCATTAAAATCAGTCAGGAATAGCAAAATCTTGGAAAATAACAACAACCCCCCCCCCCCCCCTCGATAAAGGTGTCTAAACATACAACCTGTTATTTCAAGATTCATGTCAGCAAAATTTGTGAAAACTAATGAGGCAGAAATAAACAATGCCAAGAGCAACTAATTTCACAGAAAACAAAAGCCTTCTTCCCTTGTATTGCACAAACAATTCCCAATTAGTCTCAAAATTAAAGGTTGTGCCAAGTTTTTACACAAATGGAGAAATACTTAAGAGAGGGCGCTAGACTGACCTAACGGTATTAAACTGCACGAGTGCAGTTCGGGACCGTTAGGTTAGTCGAGCGCCCTCTTTTGAGTATTTTTGAGGCTGTTGAGGACAGCACATGGAATGAGACGTGATGCGATAATAAGAAAATTAATTTACTGATCGGGTAGCAAGCCGTACATTATATATATATTGCTGATCTTCATCTCGGGCTCCGCAAGTGTCGATAATAGCCTCATCATATTGTGGAATTAAACATTATTGAGAATTTCATTCAATCATTTGTATTTTGTTGCTATGTTGGACTACATGTTCCCCTTGCCAAACAAATCTAACAAAAGTTGATGTATTTTTCTGTTGAAACAAATATGTAACATTGTTGTTCTTCTCTCAAATGGTGTCTAAAGCCCTGATGATAAATATTGTGATAAATGTCAGACTTTCATAAAAGTAAAGATGATGGTCATAACCAATAACGAAATTGAATCAATTCAGTAAGCAAAATAAAATATTTACCCAACATCATTCACTCAGTTAAGATATTTGGAGAAGGGAAGCATACCTTTGTGTCTATTTGTGCCTATTGTGAAACTTGCGGTCTGAATCAATTCCTTTTGCAATAGCTTTAGTATGGCGTATTATGTGCACAAAGTCGGGCAAAATATGTGACGTCCCGATGACCTCATCAAAAAAGTGCATTTTGAAGGTCCTATATATACACACCGTACGTGTGATTGTGTTCAATTGTGACATGCAGATGAGCCGGCATGTATTTTAGATAAAAACGTATGTGACGTCATGTTGACATAACGACATGAAAATTGGTGGGTAGGTAGATATTGTCACTAGCATACATAATCCAAAGTGACGTCATGATGACGTCATCAACTGATTTTTCAAATGTTTTTAAATATATTTCTACTCCCAAAATTTGACAGTCATTGATCAGACTGCAATCTGGACACATGACAAGACCACATTCCGAATGTTTGCTTTCACAAGTGCCCTAGTGATGACGTCATCACGTGTCACATGACATAATCTTAAATGTGCATTTTTGAATGGCCTATATTTAGAGAACCGTAGGTCTGATTAGATCAAACGTGGTAGGCTGGTAGGTGAACATGTTATAGATGAAAATTGATGTGACGTCATGATGACGTCATCATATGATTTTATAGTATTGTTTAAGTTTTTGGACCTTAAAGCCATATATCATCAACAGAACATGCTAATTTAGAAATTCTTTTTGTAATAGGTTTGTTAGATCATACATAATTGTATATAAATGTGAAAAATGTGTGTTGTCATGAGGACGTCATCACAAAATGTGCTTTTTTTGAAACACGTATAAGGGTACATCCGATCGTCACGAAAATTGGTGGGTATACAGATATTGTCACAAGAATGCAAACTCCGAAGTGACGTCATTATGTGTCACGTGACGTCACCTTAAAGGTGCGTTTTTAAAAGGGGCCATATCTAGACAGTTGTTGGACCGATTAGGGTGAAACCTGGTATGTTGAAAGGCCGGTAATTGAATATGATGTTAACATGGTTACGTTTTTGAATCTGTAAGCCATATCCCGTCAACAGAACAAACTACTTTCGAAATTCTTTTTGAAATAAGTTTGTTAGGTCATAAATAATATGTAAAAAATAGAGGCGATTGATGTGGAACATCATAATGACGTTATTAAAGGCGTAATTTATAGACACATATAAATTGGTAGATCCGTCGGATTGTCACGAAACTTGGTGGGTAGTCGAATTTCTCATTAGTAGGCAATATTCTAAGTGACATTATAGTATAGGCCTACGAAACTCAATACTGTTTTTATTCTGTAAAACAACGTACTTTAGTATTATAGAAAAACTGCATCTCACGCAGCAAAACAATCTTTCACCAAACAAAAAACAAAAACGGAAAAGCCATGTGTTCTGTTAAAACAGACACACTATATCTAGTCTTTTTTTTTTTTTTTTGGCTGTTTTGGAAACTTTTCCAAAACAGCCCTTGTTTTCGTTAAGATTTTTTTTTTTTTCTTTTTTTTTTTTTTTTTTTTTGGCTGTTTCGGAAGTTTTCCGAAACAGCCTTTGTTTTCGTTAAGATTTTTTTTTTTTTCTTTTTTTTTTCTTTTTCTCTTTCAGACTATTGCCCATAGCATTTGTACACGTTTTCCTTTTTACCGGCACTTTGGCTACTTTTATGCAGCCGATTGTCTTTAAACTTAGCAAACACTTAAAGCAACTGCTCAGAATGTGTGCCGAACTTTTACGTCATGATGACATCATCACGTGATTTTTTATGAATTTTTGAATTTTGAAAATCGTAACATTTGTTTCAATATATCTAGCAAACAAAACAAGATATTTTCAAAATTCTTTTTGTGATAGCTTTGGTATGTCTCAAAGATATGCCCTAAAAGGCGAAAATTGTGTGACGTCATGATGACGTCATCAAAAATGTTTTTTTTTTTTAACGCATGTAAGCGTCAAACCGATTACAAAAATGTATATATTGAATTTTCCTCTCCCTAATTCCAAAATGTCATGATTGTGGCTCACTCAAGTAAGAAATAACAGCCATTTCAAAATTTAGACCAAATTCAATATAACACAAAGGAATTCTGGGAAGGGCAGATAACCATGGCTCAAATGTGCATGCTGTTTATAAAAAGGGTTGATTTGTAGTCTTTTTTCAAGTCGCTAGACTATTGCCCATAGCATTTGTAAACGTTTTCTTTCTTACCGGCCACTTTGGCTACTTTTAAACTTGACAGACACTTACCCCAACTGCTCACAATGTGTGCCGAATTTTATGTCATGATGACGTCGTCACATGTCACGTGACGTCATCTTAAAGGGGCATTTTTCGAAGCCATATATCTACAAAAGTACAAGTCCGATTAAGTTGGAACGTGATATCTAGGTATGCCACCGGGTGTTATAGATGAAAATTGACATGACGTTATGATTATAAGTCAGAACATGTCACGTGACGTCATCTTAAAGGGGCAGTTTTTGAAGGTCCATATCTACAGAAGTACAAGTCCAATTAAGTTATAAAGTAATATCTAGGTAGCCCAATAGGTCTATAGTTGAAAATTGACATGACATTATCATGTTGTCATCACATGTTACGTGACGTCATCTTAAAGGGGCAGTTTTTGAAGCCACATATAAACAAAAGTACAAGTTCGATTAAGTTGAAATGTAATATCCAGGCAGGTCTGCAGGTTCATAGATGAAAATTGACATGACATTATGACTTCATCACATGTCACGTGACGTCATCTTAAAGAGCCAGTTTTTGAAGCCATATATATACAAAAGTACAAGTCCGATTAAGTTGAAAAGTTATATCTAGGTAGGTCAGCAAGTTTATAGATGAAAATTTATGTGACTTTATGATGACGTCATCACATGTCACTATTACAAACAACTTTAATTAATTTCAAAATTAACAAAGAAAAGTGGCAGTAGTGCGATTGTTTGACAAACTTTAATTGTTGTATTCACATTTCACATCCAAACTAAAAAAAAAAAACGAAACAGCCCTGTGTTTGTCCACAAACACCAACCTCATGCCTCTAGTTTTTTTTTTTTTTTGTGCTTCCTTTTCAGACTTTTTCCCCATAGCATTTGTGCACGTTTTCTTTCTTACCGGCACTTTGTCTACTTTGGTGCACCCGATTGACTTTAAACTTGGCAGACACTTAGACAAACTACTCAGAATGTGTCCCGAACTTTTTGGTCATGATGACGTCATCACGTGATTTTTTATGAATTTTTGAAATTTTGAAATCGTAACATTCTTTTAAATATATCTGCCGAACAAAACAAGGTATTTTCAAAATTCTTTTTGTTATAGCTTTGGTAGGTCTCAAAGATATGCCAAAAAAAAAAAAAAATGTGTGACGTCATGATGACATCATCAAAAATGTGCTTTTTTAAACCACATATAAGGATAGGTCCGATCGTCATGACAATTGGTGGGTAGGTAGATACTGGCACTAGGATGCAAAATCCAAAGTGACGTCATGATGACGTCATCACGTGATTTGTTATGAATTTTTGAAATTTTGAAAATCGTAACATTCTTTTAAATATATCTGGCAAACAAAACAAGATATTTTCAAAATTATTTTTCAAAGTGAACAAAGAAACTGGCACGAGCGGGATTCGAACCTGCGACCTCCGGGTTACCGTACCGGCGCTCTACCAACTGAAAAAAAAAATTATTTTTGTTATAGCTTTGGTAGGTCTCAAAGATATGCCCTAAAAAGGAAAAAAATGTGTGACGTCATGATGACATCTTTAAAAATGTGCTTTTTTAAAACACATATAAGGATAGGTCCGATCGTCATGAAAATTGGTGGGTAGGTAGATACTGGCACTAGGATGCAAAATCCAAAGTGACGTCATGATGACGTCATCACGTGATTTTTTATGAATTTTTGAAATTTTGAAAATCGTAACATTCTTTTAAATATATCTGGCAAACAAAACAAGATATTTTCAAAATTCTTTTTGTTATAGCTTTGGTAGGTCTCAAAGATATGCCCTAAAAAGGAAAAAAATGTGTGACGTCATGATGACATCATTAAAAATGTGCTTTTTTAAAACACATATAAGGATAGGTCCGATCGTCATGAAAATTGGTGGGTAGGTAGATACTGTCACTAGCATGCAAAATCTAAAATGATGTCATGATGACGTAATCAGCAATTTTTTTTATGATTTTTGAAATTTTTGAAATTTCATTTTAATCACAAAATTTTACACAAAAAAACAAAACAGCCCTGTGTTTGTCCACAAACACTGTACCAGATGTCTAGTTTTTTTTTTTTTTCCTTTTCAGACTTTTGCCCATAGCATTTGTACACGTTTTCTTTCTTACCGGCACTTTGGCTACTTTGGTGCACCCGATTGCCTTTAAACTTGGCAGACACTTAGACAAACTGCTCAGAATGTGTCCCGAACTTTTTGGTCATGATGACGTCATCACGTGATTTTTTATGAATTTTTGAAATTTTGAAATCGTAAAATTCTTTTCAATATATCTAGCGAACAAAACAAGATATTTTCAAAATTCTTTTTGTTATAGCTTTGGTAGGTCTCAAAGATATGCCCTAAAAAGGAAAAAAATGTGTGACGTCATGATGACATCATCAAAAATGTGCTTTTTTAAAACACATATAAGGATAGGTCCGATCGTCATGAAAATTGGTGGGTAGGTAGATAATGGCACTAGGATGCAAAATCCAAAGTGACGTCATGATGACGTCATCACCTGATTTGTTATGAATTTTTGAAATTTTGAAAATCGTAACATTCTTTTAAATATATCTGGCAAACAAAACAAGATATTTTCAAAATTCTTTTTGTTATAGCTTTGGTAGGTCTCAAAGATATGCCCTAAAAAGGAAACAAATGTGTGACGTCATGATGACATCATCAAAAATGTGCTTTTTTAAAACACATATAAGGATAGGTCCGATCGTCATGAAAAGTAGTGGGTAGGTAGATACTGTCACTTGCATGCAAAATCTGAAATGATGTCATGATGACGTCATCGTCAATTTTTTTGTGATTTTTGAAATTTTTGAAATTTCATTTTAATCACAATTTTACACAAAAAACAAAACAGCCCTGTGTTTGTCCACAAACACTGTACCAGATGTCTAGTTTTTTCTTTTTTTTTTTTTTTTTTTTTTTTGGCTGTTTCGGAAACTTTTCCGAAACAGCCCTTGTTTTCGTTAAGATTTTTTTTTTTTTCTTTTTTTTTTTTTTTTTTTTTTTTGGCTGTTTCGGAAACTTTTCCGAAACAGCCCTTGTTTTCGTTAAGATTTTTTTTTTTTTCTTTTTTTTTTTTTTTTTTTTTTTTTTCTTTTTTTTTTTCTTTTTCAGCCAAATGCCCATAGCATTTGTGCACGTTTTCTTTCTAACCGGCATTTTGGCCACTTTTAAGCAGCCGATTGGCTTTAAACTTGGCAGACACTTAGACCAACTGCTCAGAATGTCTGCCGAACTTTTACGTAATGATGACGTCATCACGTGATTTTTTATGAATTTTTGAATTTTGAAAATCGTAACATTCTTTTCAATATATCTAACGAAAAAAACAAGATATTTTGAAAATTCTTTTTGTTATAGCTTTGGTATGTCTCAAAGATATGCCCTAAAAGGCGAAAATTGTGTGAGGTCATGATGACGTCATCAAAAATTTTTTTTTTTTAAACGCATGTAAGGGTCAATCTGATTACAAAAATGTATACATTGAATTTTTCTGTACCTAATTCCAAAATTTCATGATCGTGGCTCACTCAAGTAAGAAATAACAGCCATTTCAAAATTTAGACCAAATTCAATATAACACAAAGGAATTCTGGGAAGGGCAGGTAACCATGGCTTAAATGTGCATGCTGTTTATAAAAAGGGTTGATTTGTAGTCTTTTTTCAAGTCGCTAAATTATAAAACAATTTTAATCGTAACATTCTTTTCAATATATCTACCGAACAAAACAAGATATTTTCAAAATGCTTTTTGTTATAGCTTTGGTATGTCTCAAAAATATGCCCTAAAAAGCGAAAATTGTGTGACGTCATGATGACGTCATAAAGAAATATGTTTTTCAAGTCGCTAGAATATTGCCCATAGCATTTGTAAACGTTTTCTTTCTTACCGGCCACTTTGGCTACTTTTAAACTTGGCAGACACTTACCCCAACTGCTGAATTTTTGAATTTTGAAAATCGTAACATTCTTTTCAATATATCTAACGAAAAAAACAAGATATTTTGAAAATTCTTTTTGTTATAGCTTTGGTATGTCTCAAAGATATGCCCTAAAAGGCGAAAATTGTGTGAGGTCATGATGACGTCATCAAAAACTGCTCACAATGTGTAACGAACGTTTACGTCATGATGACGTCATCACATGTCACGTGACGTCATCTTAAAGGGGCATTTTTCGAAGCCATATATAAACAAAAGTACAAGTCCGATTAAGTTGAAAAGTAATATCTAGGTAGCCCAGTAGGTTTATAGATGAAATTTGACTTGACATTATGATGACGTCATCACATGTCCGTGACGTCATTTTAAAGGGGCAGTTTTTGAAGCCATATATAGACAAAGGTACAATTCCGATTAAGTTTTTTAAAAATACCTAGGTAGGCCAGTTGGTTTATAGATGAAAATTGACATGACATGATGATGACGTCATCACATGCCACATGACGTCATCTTAAAGGGACAGTTTTTTAAGCCATATGAAAACAAAAGTACAAGTCCGATTAAGTTGAAAAGTAATATCTAGGTAGCCCAGTACATATAGGTTTATAGATGAAAATTGACTTGACATTATGATGACGTCATCACATGTCACGTGACGTCATCTTAAAGGGGCAGTTTTTGAAGCTATATAAACAAAAGTATCAGTCCGATTAAGTTGAAAAGTAATATCTAGGTAGCCCAGTACATATAGGTTTATATATGAAAAGTGACTTGACATTATGATGATGTCATCACATGTCACGTGACGTCATCTTAAAGGGGCTGTTTATGAAGCCATATATAAACAAAAGTATAAGTCCGATTAAGTTGAAAAGTAATATCTAGGTAGGTCAGCAAGTTTATAGATACGTTATGATGACGTCATCACATGTTACTACTACAAACAACTTTAATTAATTTCAAAATTACCAAAGAAAACTGGCAGCAGCGCGATTCTTTGACAAACTTAAATTATTGTATTCACATTTCACATCCAAACTAAAAAAACAAAAACGAAACAGCCCTGTGTTTGTCCACAAACACCAACCTCATGCCTCTAGTTTCTTTTTTTTTTTCTTTTTCAGCCAAATGCCCATAGCATTTGTGCACGTTTTCTTTCTAACCGGCATTTTGGCCACTTTTAAGCAGCCGATTGGCTTTAAACTTGGCAGACACTTAGACCAACTGCTCAGAATGTCTGCCGAACTTTTACGTAATGATGACGTCATCACGTGATTTTTTATGAATTTTTGAATTTTGAAAATCGTAACATTCTTTTCAATATATCTAACGAAAAAAACAAGATATTTTGAAAATTCTTTTTGTTATAGCTTTGGTATGTCTCAAAGATATGCCCTAAAAGGCGAAAATTGTGTGAGGTCATGATGACGTCATCAAAAATTTTTTTTTTTTAAACGCATGTAAGGGTCAATCTGATTACAAAAATGTATACATTGAATTTTTCTGTACCTAATTCCAAAATTTCATGATCGTGGCTCACTCAAGTAAGAAATAACAGCCATTTCAAAATTTAGACCAAATTCAATATAACACAAAGGAATTCTGGGAAGGGCAGGTAACCCTGGCTTAAATGTGCATGCTGTTTATAAAAAGGGTTGATTTGTAGTCTTTTTTCAAGTCGCTAAATTATAAAACAATTTTAATCGTAACATTCTTTTCAATATATCTACCGAACAAAACAAGATATTTTCAAAATGCTTTTTGTTATAGCTTTGGTATGTCTCAAAGATATGCCCTAAAAAGCGAAAATTGTGTGACGTCATGATGACGTCATAAAACAATATGTTTTTCAAGTCGCTAGAATATTGCCCATAGCATTTGTAAACGTTTTTTTCTTACCGGCCACTTTGGCTACTTTTAAACTTGGCAGACACTTACCCCAACTGCTCACAATGTGTAACGAACGTTTACGTCATGATGACGTCATCACATGTCACGTGACGTCATCTTAAAGGGGCATTTTTCGAAGCCATATATAAACAAAAGTACAAGTCCGATTAAGTTGAAAAGTAATATCTAGTTCTTTTTTTTTTTCTTTTTCAGCCAAATGCCCATAGCATTTGTACACGTTTTCTTTCTTACCGGCACTTTGGCTACTTTTATGCTGCCGATTGGCTTTAAACTTGGCAGACACTTGGACTAACTGCTCAGAATGTATGCCGAACATTTACGTCATGATGACGTCATCACGTGATTTTTTATGAATTTTTGAAATTTCAAAATCGTAAAATTCTTTTCAATATATCTAGCGAACAAAACAAGATATTTTCGAAATTCTTTTTGTTATAGCTTTGGTATGTCTCAAAGATATGCCCTAAAAAGCGAACATTGTGTGACGTCATGATGACGTCATCAAAAATGTTTTTTTTTTTTTACGCATGTAAGGGTCAATCCGATTACAAAAATGTATATATTGAATTTTCCTCTCCCTAATTCCAAAATTTCATGATCGTGGCTCACTCAAGTAAGAAATAACAGCCATTTCAAAATTTAGACCAAATTCAATATAACACAAAGGAATTCTGGGAAGGGCAGATAACCATGGCTTAAATGTGCATGCTGTTTATAAAAAGGTTGATTTGTAGTCTTTGTTCAAGTCGCTGAATTTTAAAATTGTGTAAATCGTAACATTCTTTTCAATATATCTAGCGAACAAAACAAGAAATTTTCTAAATTCTTTTTGTTATAGCTTTGGTATGTCTCAAAGATATGCCCTAAAAAGCGAAAATTGTGTGACGTCATGATGACGTCATGAAAAAATTCTTTTTTTCAAGTCGCTAGAATATTGCCCATAGCATTTGTAAACGTTTTCTTTCTTACCGGCCACTTTACCTAATTTTAAACTTGGCAGACACTTACCCCAACTGCTCACAATGTGTGCCGAACTTTTACGTCATAATGACGTCATCACATGTCACGTGACGTCATCTTAAAGGGGCATTTTTCTAAGCCATATATCTACAAAAGTACAAGTTCGATTAAGTTAAAATGTAATATCTAGGTATTCCAGTAGTTTTATAAATGAAAATTGACATGACGTTATGATGACGTCATCACATGTGACGTCATCTTAAAGGGGCAGTTTTTGAAGGCGCATATCTACAGAAGTACATGTCCGATTAAGTTTAAAAGTAATATCTAGGTAGCCCAGTAGGTTTATAGATGAAAATTGACATGACATGATGATGACGTCATCACATGTCACGTGACGTCATCTTAAAGGGGCAGTTTTTGAAGCCATATAATATAAACAAAAGTACAAGTCCGATTAAGTTGAAAAGTTATATCTAGTTTTTGTTCTTCTTTTTCAGCCAAAATGCCCATAGCATTTGTACACGTTTTCTTTCTTACTGGCACTTTGGCTACTTTTATGCTGCCGATTGGCTTTAAACTTGGCAGACACTTAGACTAACTGCTCAGAATGTATGCCGAACATTTACGTCATGATGACGTCATCACGTGATTTTTTATGAATTTTTGAAATTTTGAAATCGTAAAATTCTTTTCAATATATCTAGCGAACAAAACAAGATATTTTCAAAATTCTTTTTGTTATAGCTTCGGTATGTCTCAAAGATATGCACTAAAAGGGACAAAAATGTGTGATGTCATGATGACGTCATCAAAAATGTGCTTTTTTAAAACACATATAAGGATAGGTCCGATCGTCATGCAAATTGGTGGGTAGGTAGATACTGTCACTGGGATGCTGAATCCAAAGTGACGTCATGATGACGTCATCACGTGATTTTTTATGAATTTTTCAAAATTTGAAAATCGTAACATTCTTTTCAATATATCTAGCGAACAAAACAAGATATTTTCAAAATTCTCTTTGTTATAGCTTTGGTATGTCTCAAAGATATGCCCTAAAAAGGAAAAAAATGTGTGACGTCATGATGACGTCATCAAAAATGTGCTTTTTAAAAACACATATAAGGATAGGCCCGATCGTCATGAAAATTGGTGGGTAGGTAGATACTGCCACCAGCATGCCAAATCTGAAATGACGTCATGATGACGTCATCATGTGATTTGTTATGAATTTTTGAAATTTTGAAATCGTAAAATTCTTTTAAATATATCTGGCAAACAAAACAAGATATTTTTAAAATTCTTTTTGTTATAGCTTTGGTAGGTCTCAAAGATATGCCCTAAAAAGGAAAAAAATGTGTGACGTCATGATGACATCATCAAAAATGTGCTTTTTAAAAACACATATAAGGATAGGTCCGATCGTCATGAAAATTGGTGGGTAGGTAGATACTGTCACTAGCATGCAAAATCTGAAATGATGTCATGATGACGATGTCATGATGACGTAATCGGCATTTTTTTTAATGATTTTTGAAATTTTTGAAATTTCATTTTAATCACAAAATTTTACACCAAAAAACAAAACAGCCCTGTGTTTGTCCACAAACACTGTACCAGATGTCTAGTTTTTCTTTTTTCTTTTTCAGACTTTTGCCCATAGCATTTGTACACGATTTCTTTCTGCCAGGCACTTTGGCTACTTTTATGCAGCCGATTGCCTTTAAACTTAACAGACACTTACACCAACTGCTCAGAATGCATGCCGATCTTTTACGTCATGATGACGTCATCACGTGATTTTTTATGAATTTTTTTAATTTGAAAATCGTAACATTCTTTTTAATATATCTAGCGAACAAAACAAGATATTTTCAAAATTCTTTTTGTTATAGGTTTGGTATGTCTCAAAGATATGCCCTAAAAGGCACAAATTGTGTGACGTCATGATGACGTCATCAAAAATGTTTTTTTTTTTTTACGCATGTAAGGGTTAATCCGATTACAAAAATGTATATATTGAATTTTCCTGTACCTAATTCCAAAATTTCATGATCGTGGCTCACTTAAGTAAGAAATAGGAGCCATTTCAAAATTTAGACCAAATTCAATATAACACAAAGGAATTCTGGGAAGGGCTGATAACCATGGCTTAAATGTGCATGCTGTTTATAAAAAGGGGTTGATTTCTAGTCTTTTTTCAAGTCGCTGAATTTTTGAAGTATTAAAACCGTAACATTCTTTTCACTATATCTAGCGAACAAAACAAGATATTTTCAAAATTCTTTTTGTTATAGATTTGGTATGTCTCAAAGATATGCCCTAAAAGGCGAAAATTGTGTGACGTCATCAACAATATTCTTTTTAAAAACGCATGTAAGGGTCAATCTGATTACAAAAATGTATACATTGAATTTTCCTGTACCTAATTCCAAAATTTCATGATCGTGGCTCACTCAAGTAAGAAATAGGAGCCATTTCAAAATTTAGACCAAATTCAATATAACACAAAGGAATTCTGGGAAGGGCAGATAACCATGGCTTAAACGTGCATGCTGTTTATAAAAAGGGTTGATTTGTAGTCTTTTTTCAAGTCGCTAAATTATAAAAAATTTCAATCATAACATTCTTTTCAATATATCTAGCGAACAAAACAAGATATTTTCAAAATGCTTTTTGTTATAGCTTTGGTATGTCTCAAAGATATGCCCTAAAAAGCGAAAATTGTGTGACGTCATGATGACGTCATAACAAAAATTTTTTTTTCAAGTCGCTAGAATATTGCCCATAGCATTTGTAAACGTTTTCTTTCTTACCGGCCACTTTGGCTACTTTTAAACTTGGCAGACACTTACCCCAACTGCTCACAATGTGTGCCGAACGTTTACGTCATGATGACATCATCACATGTCACGTGACGTCATCTTAAAGGGGCATTTTTCGAAGCCATATATAAACAAAAGTACAAGTCCGATTAAGTTGAAAAATAATACCTAGGTAGCCCAGTAGGTTTATAGATGAAATTTGACTTGACATTATGATGACGTCATCACATGTCCTTGACGTCATTTTAAAGGGGCAGTTTTTGAAGCCATATATAAACAAAAGTACAAGTCCGATTAAGTAGAAAAATAATACCTAGGTAGCCCAGTAGGTTTATAGATGAAAATTGACATGACATGATGATGACGTCATCACATGCCACATGACGTCATCTTAAAGGGACAGTTTTTGGAGCCATATATAAACAAAAGTACACGTCCGATTAAGTTGAAAAGTAACATCTAGGTAGCCCAGTACATATAGGTTTATATATGAAAATTGAATTGACATGATGACATCATCACATGTCACGTGACGTCATCTTAAAGGGGCAGTTTTTAAGGCCATATAAACAAAAGTATCAGTCCGATTAAGTTGAAAAGTAATATCTAGGTAGCCCAGTACATATAGGTTTATATATGATAAGTGACTTGACATTATGATGACGTCATCACATGTCACGTGACGTCATCTTAAAGGGGCTGTTTATGAAGCCATATATAAACAAAATTATAAGTCCGATTAAGTTGAAAAGCAATATCTAGGTAGGTCAGCAAGTTTATAGATGAACATTTATGTGACGTTATGATGACGTCATCACGTGTTACTACTACAAACAACATTAATTAATTTCAAAATTACCAAAGAAAACTGGCAGCAGCGCGATTGTTTGACAAACTTAAATTATTGTATTCACATTTCACATCCAAACTAAAAAAACAAAAACGAAACAGCCCTGTGTTTGTCCACAAACACCAACCTCATGCCTCTAGTTTTTTTTTTTTTTCCTTTTCAGACTTTTTGCCCATAGCATTTGTGCACATTTTCTTTCTTACCGGCACTTTGGCTACTTTGGTACACCCGATTGCCTCTAAACTTGGCAGACACTTAGACCAACTGCTCAGAATGTATGCCGAACATTTACGTCATGATGACGTCATCACGTGATTTTTTATGAATTTTTGAAATTTGAAAATCGTAAAATTCTTTTCAATATATCTAGCGAACAAAACAAGATATTTTCAAAATTCTTTTTGTTACAGCTTTGGTAGGTCTCAAAGATATGCCCTAAAAAGGAAAAAAGTGTGTGACGTCATGATGACATCATCAAAAATGTGCTTTTTTAAAACACATATAAGAATAGGTCCGATCGTCATGAAAATTGGTGGGTAGGTAGATACTAGCACTAGGATGCAAAATCCAAAGTGACGTCATGCTGACGTCATCACGTGATTTGTTATGAATTTTTGAAATTTTGAAAATCGTAACATTCTTTTAAATATATCTGGCAAACAAAACAAGATATTTTCAAAATTCTTTTTGTTATAGCTTTGGTAGGTCTCAAAGATATGCCCTAAAAAGGAAAAAAATGTGTGACGTCATGATGACATCATCAAAAATGTGCTTTTTTAAAACACATATAAGGATAGGTCCGATCGTCATGAAAATTGGTGGGTAGGTAGATACTGGTACTAGGATGCAAAATCCAAAGTGACGTCATGATGACGTCATCACGTGATTTGTTATGAATTTTTGAAATTTTGAAATCGTAACATTCTTTTAAATATATCTCGCAAACAAAACAAGAGATTTTCAAAATTCTTTTTGATACAGCTTTTGGTATGTCTCAAAGATATGCCCTAAAAGGCGAAAATTGTGTGACGTCATAATGACGTCATCAATTTTTTTTTTTAACGCATGTAAGGGTCGGTCCGATTAAAAATTTATACATTGAATTTTTTTCTACCTAATTCAACAATTTCGTGATCGTGGCTCACTCAAGTATTAAGAAATAACAGGCATCTAAAAAATTGTGACCAAATTCAATATAACACAAAGGAATTCTGGGAAGGACAGAAACCATGGCTTTCATGTGGCA
Source organism: Hippasteria phrygiana (assembly GCA_037893225.1). Lineage (NCBI taxonomy): Eukaryota > Metazoa > Echinodermata > Asteroidea > Valvatida > Goniasteridae > Hippasteria > Hippasteria phrygiana. The sequence continues at coordinate 146,091 of JAZGUH010000262.1, forward strand.
TGCTGTCTATAAAGAGTTGATCTCTAGTCTTTTTTTCAAGTCGTTAGACAAGTCGTAGGCAGATACTTACACCAACTGCTCAGAATGTGCGCCGAACTTTTAGGTCATGATGACGTCATCACATGTCACGTGACGTCATCTTAAAGGGGCATTTTTGGAAACCATATATCTACAAAAGTACAAGTCACATTAAGTTAAAACGTGGTATTTAGTTATGCCAGCATGTGTTAGATGAAAATGTATGTGACGTCATGGTGACGTCATGATGACGTCATCGGCTAATTTTCTATGATTTTTTTCATTTTTGAAATTTCATTTAAATCACATAATTTTACACAAAAAAACAAAACAGCCCTGTGTTTGTCCACAAACACTGCACCAGATGTCTAGTTTTTTTTTTTTTTCTTTTTCAGCCAAATGCCCATAGCATTTGTACACGTTTTCTTTCTTACCGGCACTTTGGCTACTTTTATGCTGCCGATTGGCTTTAAACTTGGCAGACACTTAGACTAACTACTCAGAATGTATGCCGAACATTTACGTCATGATGACGTCATCACGTGATTTTTTATGAATTTTTGAAATTTGAAAATCGTAAAATTCTTTTCAATATATCTGGCGAACAAAACAAGATATTTTCAAAATTCTTTTTGGTATAGCTTTGGTACGTCTCAGAGATATCCCCTAAAAGGGAGAAAATGTGTGACGTCATGATGACATCATCAAAAATGTGCTTTTTTAAAACACATATAAGGATAGGTCCGATCGTCATGAAAATTGGTGGGTAGGTAGATAGTGCCACTAGCATGGAAAATCCAAAGTGACGTCATGATGACGTCATCGGCTGATTTTCTATGAATTTTTAGTTCTATCCCAAATCCCATAGACTTTGTACACGAATTTTGTAAGAGCCACTTTGGTCACTAAACAACCTCAGATCTTAATCAGGTTTAACTCAAACAGAGACCCTAAGCTGAAAATGTATGCCGAAGAGTGACGTCATGATGACGTCATCACTTGTCATGTGACGTCATCTTAAAGGTGCATTTTTCAAGGGCACATATCTAGAGAACCGTAGGTCCGATTGCATTCAAACCTGCTATGGTGGTAGACAAGTACGTGTTATAGATGGAAATTGAGGTGACGTCATGATGACCTCATCATACGATTTTATAGTAATTTTAAAGTTTTTTAACCTTAAAGTTTCTTAAACCCATATCTCTTTAACAGAACATGCTAAATTCAAAATTCTTTTTGTAATAGCTTTGTTAGCTCCTATACTTTTTCACATAAATGGGAAAATGTGTGACGTCATCATGACGTCATCAAAAATATGCTTTTTTGAAACACATATAAGGGTAGGTCCGATCGTCATAAAAATTGGTGGGTATGTAGATAGTGCCACCAGCATGCAGAAGCCGAAGTGACGTCATGATGACCTCATCGGCTAATTTTCTATAATTTTTTTAATTTTTGAAATTTTATTGAAATTTTTGAAATTTCATTTTAATCACCAAATTTTACACACAAAAAACCGAAACAGCCCTGTGTTTGTCCACAAACACTATTGGCTCTAGTTTTTTTTTTTTTTTCTTTTTCAGACTTTTGCCCATAGCGTTTGTACACGATTTCTTTCTGCCAGGCACTTTGGCTACTTTTATGCAGCCGATTGCCTTTAAACTTAACAGACACTTAGACCAACTGCTCAGAATGTATGCCGAACTTTTACGTCTTGATGACGTCATCACGTGATTTTTTATGAATTTTTGAATTTTGAAAATCGTAACATTCATTAAATTATATCTAGCGAACAAAACAAGATATTTTCAAAATTCTTTTTCTTATAGCTTTGGTATGTCTCAAAGATATGCCTTAAAAAGCGAAAATTGTGTGACGTCATGATGACGTCATCAAAAATGCTTTTTTTTTTTAACGCATGTAAGGGTCAATCTGATTACAAAAATGTATATATTGAATTTTGCTGTACCCAATTCCAAAATTTCATGATCGTGGCTCACTCAAGTAAGAAATGACAGCCATTTCAAAATTTAGACCAAATTCAATATAACACAAAGGAATTCTGGGACGGGCTGATAACCATGGCTATTATGAGCTTGCTGTTTATAAAAGGGGTTGATTTCTAGTCTTTTTTCAAGTCGCTGAATTTTTGAAGTTTTAAAATCGTAACATTCTTTTCAGTATATCTAGCGAACAAAACAAGATATTTTCAAAATTATTTTTGTTACAGCTTTGGTATGTCTCAAAGATATGCCCTAAAAAGCGAAAATTGTGTGACGTCATGATGACGTCATCAACAATATTTTTTTTTTTAAACGCATGTAAGGGTCAATCTGATTAGAAAAATGTATACATTGAATTTTCCTGTACCTAATTCAAAAATTTCGTGATCGTGGCTCACTCAAGTAAGAAATAGGAGCCATTTCAAAATGTAGACCAAATTCAATATAACACAAAGGAATTCTGGGAAGGGCTGATAACCATGGCTTAAATGTGCATGCTGTTTATAAAAAGGGTTGATTTGTAGTCTTTTTTCAAGTCGCTGAATTCTTGAAGTTTTATAATCGTAACATTCTTTTCACTATATCTAGCGAACAAAACAAGATATTTTCAAAATTCTTTTTTGTTATAGCTTTGGTATGTCTCAAAGATATGCCCTAAAAAGCGAAAATTGTGTGACGTCATGATGACGTCATAAAAAAATTCTTTTTTCAAGTCGATAGAATATTGCCCATAGCATTTGTAAACGTTTACTTTCTTACCGGCCACATTGGCTACTTTTAAACTTGGCAGACACTTACCCCAACTGCTCACAATGTGTGCCGAACTTTTACGTCCTGATGACGTCATCACATGTCACGTGACGTCATCTTAAAGGGTCATTTTTCGAAGCCATATATCTACAAAAGTACAAGTCCGATTCAGTTGGAACGTAAGGTATGCCACCTGGTGTTATAGATGAAAATTGACATGACGTTATGATCAAGTCATAACATGTCACGTGGTGTCATCTTAAAGGGGCACTCGCTAGATTATTGCCTATAGCATTTGTACACGTTTTCTTTCTTACCGGCACTTTGGGTACTTTTAAACTTGGCAGACACTTAGACTAACTGCTCACAATGTGTGCCGAACTTTTACCTCTTGATGACGTCATGACATGCCACGTGACGTCATCTTAAAGGGGCAGTTTTTGAAGCCATATATCTACAAAAGTACAAATTCGATTAAGTTGAAAAGTAATATCTAGGTAGCCCAGTAGGTTTATAGCTGAAAATTGACATGACATTATCATAATTGATGTCATCACATGTCACGTGACGTCATCTTAAAGGGGCAGTTTTTGAAGCCATATGTCTACAAAAGCACAAGTCCGATTAAGTTCAAAAGTAATATCTAGCTAGCCCAGTAGGTTTATAGATAAAAATTGAATTGACGTTATGATGACGTCATCACATGTCACGTGACGTCATCTTAAAGGGGCAGTTTTTGAAGCCATATATAAACAAAATTACAAGTTCGATTCAGTTGAAAAGTAATATCTAGGTAGCCAGGTAGGTTTATAGCTGAAAATTGACATGACATTATCATGATGTCATCACATGTCACGTGACGTCATCTTAAAGGGGCAGTTTTTGAAGCCATATCTACAAAAGTACAAGCTCGATTAAGTTGAAATGTAATATCTAAGTAGGCCAGCAGGTTTATAGATGAAAATTGACATGACGTTATGATGACTTCATCACATGTCACCTGACGTCATCTTAAAGGGGCAGTTTTTGAAGCCACATATAAACAAAAGTACAAGTTCGATTAAGTTGAAATGTAATATCCAGGCAGATCTGCAGGTTCATAGATGAAAATTGACATGACATTATGATGACTTCATCACATGTCACGTGACGTCATCTTAAAGGGGCAGTTTTTGAAGCCATCTATCTACAAAAGTACAAGTTCGATTAAGTTGAAACGTGGTATCTAACATGAATTTTAAACAATTTTTGATAATTCTTGTAATATATTTTTAGGTCATACACACTTAAATATAAATGTGAAAAATGTGTGACGTCTGATGACGTAATCATGGTCATCAACTCCTTGTATGCTCACATTTCCAAAACGATTATGAATAAGCCTACGTGATTGCATGACCTGTCGTAGACGACCATGAATGTAAAACGAGATTTTTTGATCCACCATTGAAATCTCAAAAATTAAGAATCAAACTACCAAAAACCCCCCAAACGAAACAGCCCTGTGTTTGTCCACAAACACCAAAGCTCTAGTTGGCTGTTTCGAAATTTTTTCGAAACAGCCCTTGTTTTCGTTAAGATTTTTTTTTTTTTCTTTTTTTTTTTTGGCTGTTTCGTAGTTTTACGAAACAGCCCTTGTTTTCGTTAAGATTTTTTTTTTTTTCTTTTTTTTTTTTTTTTTTGGCTGTTTCGAAAGTTTTTCGAAACAGCCCTTGTTTTCGTTAAGATTTTTTTTTTTTTTTTTTTTTTTTTTTTTTTTTTTTTTTTTTTCTTTTTCAGACTTTTTGCCCATAGCGTTTGTACACGTTTTCTTTCTGCCAGGCACTTTGGCTACTTTTATGCAGCCGATTGCCTTTAAATTTAACAGACACTTAGACCAACTGCTCAGGATGCATGCCGAACTTTTACGTCATGATGACGTCATCACGTAATTTTTTATGAATTTTTGAATTTTGAAAATCGTAACATTCATTAAATTATATCTAGCGAACCAAATAAGATATTTTCAAAATTCTTTTTCTTATGGCTTTGGTATGTCTCAAAGATATGCCCTAAATTGCGAAAATTGTGTGACGTCATGATGACGTCATCAAAAATGTGTTTTTTTGTTAACGCATGTAAGGGTCAATCCGATTACAAAAATGTATATATTGAATTTTCCTGTACCCAATTCCAAAATTTCATGATCGTGGCTCACTCAAGTATGAAATAGGAGCCATTTCAAAATTTAGACCAAATTCAATATAACACAAAGGAATTCTGGGAAGGGCTGATAACCATGGGTATTATGTGCTTGCTGTTTATAAAAGGGTTGATTTCTAGTCTTTTTTCAAGTCGCCAAATTTTTGAAGTATTAAAATCGTAACATTCTTTTCAATATATCTAGCGAACAAAACAAGATATTTTCAAAATTCTTTTTGTTACAGCTTTGGTATGTCTCAAAGATATGCCCTAAAAAGCGAAAATTGTGTGACGTCATGATGACGTCATCAACAAATCTTTTTTTTTTTAACGCATGTAAGGGTCAATCCGATTACAAAAATGTATACATTGTATTTTTCTGTACCCAATTCCAAAATTTCATGATCGTGGCTCACTCAAGTAAGAAATGACAGCCATTTCAAAATTTAGACCAAATTCAATATAACACAAAGGAATTCTGGGACGGGCTGATAACCATGGCTATTATGAGCTTGCTGTTTATAAACGGGGTTGATTTCTAGTCTTTTTTCAAGTCGCTGAATTTTTGAAGTTTTAAAATCGTAACATTCTTTTCAATATATCTAGCGAACAAAACAAGATATTTTCAAAATTATTTTTGTTACAGCTTTGGTATGTCTCAAAGATATGCCCTAAATGGCGAAAATTGTGTGACGTCATGATGACGTCATAAAAAAATTCTTTTTTTTAAGTCGCTAGAATATTGCCCATAGCATTTGTAAACTTTTTCTTTCTTACCGGCCACTTTGGCTACTTTTAAACTTGGCAGACACTTACCCCAACTGCTCACAATGTGTGCCGAACCTTTACGTCATGATGACGTCATCACATGTCACGTGACGTCATCTTAAAGGGGCATTTTTCGAAGCCATATCGTCACACAAAAAGTACAAGACCGATTAAGTTGGAACATAATATCTAGGTATGCCACCGGGTGTTATAGATGAACATTGACATGACGTTATGATCAAGTCATAACATGTCACGTGGTGTCATCTTAAAGGGGCACTCGCTAGATTATTGCCCATAGCATTTGTAAACGTTTTCTTTCTTACCGGCCAGTTTGGCTACTTTTAAACTTGGCAGACACTTACCCCAACTGCTCACAATATGTGCCGAACTTTTACGTCATGATGACGTCATCACATGCCACGTGACGTCATCTGAAAGGGGCATTTTTCGAAGCCATATTTTTACCGAAGTAGAAGTCAGATTAAGTTGAAAAGTAATATCTAGGTAGCCCAGTAGATTATCTTAAACAATTTTGTGTCAGGAATGCTTGTAGGCCGGCATGTGTTATATATGAAAATTGATGCGACGTTGTGGTGACGTCATCATATGATTTTAGAGTAATTGTTTTACTTTTGAATCTTTAAGCTATAAGGCCTATCTCATCAACTGAACATGCTAATTTCGAAATTCTTATTGTAATTCTTTTTGAAATAGGTTGTTTAGGTAAACAAGTTTTACGTTCTGTGATTTGGGAGGATTTAACATAATTTTCAAAAATAGTTGTTGTATTTTGTTCCACTCAAGTAAATGTTGTCTCAATCGTATTTTGGATTACCTTACTTTTAATTTCCAGTTTATAATTCCCAATGTATTAAAAAAAATGCGCTCTGTGATTTTCTACTGCTCAAATAAAGTTTGTTTCAGCCGTCTATTCTTTAAGGTGTGTTGCGTTAATTACTGGTTTTCCGTTTTCAAACACTACATGGGTTATGCTTCGCTCTCACCCACCGCTCTATGTGTGTGTTTGCCTTAAATTGTTAGTTAAGTTTGGTATACAGTGCTAGGCGCCACCGGACAAAATCCGTGAATGAATTTTTACCAGTAAACTCGTATGCTGCCCTCTACAGTTCACTAAACACAACCAGAGGAGTATTTTTTTAAGTACTACCGCCCTCTTGCGCTAAAAAGTTGACAGGTTTGTCAATTGTGGCAGAGAAACTTTTGACCAGTAAGATTATGTCGAACTTTCCTTGCATTTAACTGTACCTCCCTAGGGTGTGTGGAAAATCATATTACAATTGGAGAATTCAGGACTATTAGGGTTAATAAGACCGTATTTTCTTTCAATTATATACTGTAATAAAAATATACTAGTAAGACTTCATTAAATAACTCTCTTTATTCAAAGGTCTTGTTTTCAAAGAATTCTTTTTATTGCTTCCTACGTGCCACAATGTCAACATGCATTTTTATCAAGAACATATCACATAATATTAATAAAGATTCAAATTTGAGAGGCAAGTTACTCCAATACAAGCCTGAAAACAAAATGTTGAAGAGAAAAAGTTGTGTATTTAACAAGTGCATTCAGTGAAAAGCACAGAAACAATCATGCGTCTTATAACATTCTTTCCAAATTCTTATTGTAATTCTTTTTGAAATATGTTTTTTACGTCATAGGTAAACAAGTTTTGCGTTCTGTGATTTGGGAGGATTTAACATAATTTTCAAAAATAATTGTTGTATTTTGTTCCACTCAAGTAAATGTTGTCTCAATCGTCATTTGGATTACCTTACATTTAATTTCCAGTTTATAATTCCCAATGTATTAAAACAAATGCGTTCTGTGATTTTCTACTGCTCAAATAAAGTTTGTTTCAGCCGTGCATTCTTTAAGGTGTGTTGCGTTAATTTCTGGTTTTCCGTCTTCAAACACTACAGGGGGTATGCTTCGGTCTCACCCACCGCTCTATGTGTTTGTTTGCCTTAAATTGTTAGTTAAGTTTGGTATACAGTGCTAGGCGCCACCGGACAAAATCCGTGAATGAATTTTTACCAGTAAACTCGTATGCTGCCCTCTACAATTCACTAAACACAACCAGAGGAGTATTTTTGTAAGTACTACCGCCCTCTTGCGCTAAAAAGTTGACAGGTTTGTCAATTGTGGCAGAGAAACTTTTGACCAGCAAGATTATGTCGGACTTTCTTTGCATTTAACTGTACCTCCCTAGGGTGTGTGGAAAATCATATTAAAATTTGAGAATTCAGGACTATTAGGGTTAATAAGACCGTATTTTCTTTCAATTATATACTGTAATAAAAATATACCAGTAAGACTTCATTAAATAACTCTCTTCATTCAAAGGTCTTGTTTTCAAAGAATTCTTTTTATTGCTTCCTACGTGCCACAATGTCAACATGCATTTTTATCAAGAACATATCACATAATATTAATAAAGATTCAAATTTGAGAGGCAAGTTACTCCAATACAAGGCTGAAAACAAAATGTTGAAGAGAAAAAGTTGTATTTAACAAGTGCATTCAGTGAAAAGCACACAAACAATCAGGCGTCTTATAACATTCTTTTTGAATTACAGACATACATGATGACGTCATCACATGCCACGTGACGTCATCTTAAAGGGGCAGTTTTTGAAGCTATATATCTACAAAAGTACAAGTTCGATTAAGTTGAAAAGTAATATCTAGGTAGCCCAGTAGGTTTATAGCTGAAAATTGACATGACATTATCATGATTGATGTCATCACATGTCACGTGACGTCATCTTAAAGGGGCAGTTTTGAAGCCATATATCTACAAAAGTACAAATTCGATTAAGTTGAAATGTAATATCCAGGTAGGTCTGCAGGTTCATAGATGAAAATAAACATGACAATAGGACGACGTCATCACATGTCACGTGACGTCATCTTAAAGGGGCAGTTTTGGAAGCCATATATCAACAAAAGTACAAGTTCAATTAAGTTGAAACGTAATATCTAGGTAGGCCAGTAGGTTTATAGATGGAAATTGACATGACATTATCATGATGTCATCACATGTCACGTGATGTCATCTTAAAGGGGCATTCGCTAGACTATATTGCATTTGTACATGTTTTTTTCTTACTGGCACTTTGGGTACTTTTAAAATTGGCAGAATTGCTCAGAATGTGTGTCGAACTTTTATGTCATGATGACGTCATCACATGTCAACTTGACGTCATCTTAAAGGGGCATTTTTCGTAGCCATACATTGTGTATCTACACAAGTACAAGTCCGATTAAGTTGAAACGTAATATCTAAGTATGCTACACGGTGTGTTATAGATGAAAGTTGACATAACGTTATGATGACATCACATGTCACGTGATGTCATCTTAAAGGAGCATTCGCTAGACTATTGCCCATAGCATTTGTACACTTTTTTCTTATTGGCACTTTGGGTACTTTTCAAATTGGCAGACACTTAGACCAACTGCTCAGAATGTGTGTCGAACTTTTACGTCATGATGACATCATCACATGTCACGTGACGTCATCTTAAAGAGGCATTTTTCAAAGCCATATATCTACAAAAGTACAAGTCCGATTAAGTTGAAACATGTATCTAGGTATGCCACCGGGTGTTATAGGTGAACATTGACTTGACGTTATGAAGTGATCACATGTCACGTGATGTCATTTTAAAGGGGCATTCGCTACACTATTCCCCATAACATTTGTACTCGATTTCTTTCTTTAAACCAATCCTTCACACATCCAATAACGTTAATTATTGTATAAACATTTGACTAACTAACACAATAAAAAAAACACGAAACAGCCCTGTGTTTGTCCACGGGACAAACACATAACATGTCTATTTTTTTTTTTTTTTGCTTCTTTTTCAGACTTTTGGCCCATAGCATTTGTACACGTTTTCTTTCTACCAGGCACTTTTGCTACTTTGATGCAGCCGATTGCCTTTAAACTTAACAGACACTTAGACCAACTGCTCAGAATGCATGCCGAACTTTTACGTCATGATGACGTCATCACGTGATTTTTTATGAATTTTTGAAATTTGAAAATCGTAACATTGTTTTTAATATATCTAGCGAACAAAACAAGATATTTTCAAAATTCTTTTTGTTATAGCTTTGGTATGTCTCAAAGATATGCCCTAAAAAGCGAAAATTGTTTGACGTCATGATGACGTCATCAAAAATATGTTTTTTTGTTAATGCATGTAAGGGTCAATTCGATTACAAAAATGTATACATTGAATTTTCCTGTACCCAATTCCAAAATTTCATGATCGTGGCTCACTCAAGTAAGAAATGACAGCCATTTCAAAATTTAGACCAAATTCAATATAACACAAAGGAATTCTGGGACGGGCTGATAACCATGGCTATTATGAGCTTGCTGTTTATAAAAGGGGTTGATTTCTAGTCTTTTTTCAAGTCGCTGAATTTTTGAAGTATTAAAATCGTAACATTCTTTTCAATATATCTAGCGAACAAAACAAGATATTTTCAAAATTCTTTTTGTTATAGCTTTGGTATGTCTCAAAGATATGCCCTAAAAGGCGAAAATTGTGTGACGTCATGATGACGTCATCAAAAATATGTTTTTTTTTTAACGCATGTAAGGGTCAATCCGATTACAAAAATGTATACATTGTATTTTTCTGTACCCAATTCCAAAATTTCATGATCGTGGCTCACTCAAGTGTGAAATAGGAGCCATTTCAAAATTTAGACCAAATTCAATATAACACAAAGGAATTCTGGGAAGAGCTGATAACCATGGGTATTATGTGCTTGCTGTTTATAAAAGGGGTTGATTTCTAGTCTTTTTTCAAGTCGCTAAATTTTTGAAGTTTTAGAATCGTAACATTCTTTTCAATATATCTAGCGAACAAAACAAGATATTTTCAAAATTATTTTTGTTATAGCTTTGGTATGTCTCAAAGATATGCCCTAAAAAGCGCAAATTGTGTGACGTCATGATGACGTCATGAAAAAAATTCTTTTTTCAAGTCGCTAGAATATTGCACATAGCATTTGTAAACGTTTTCTTTCTTACCGGCCACTTTGGCTACTTTTAAACTTGGCAGACACTTACACCAACTGCTCACAATGTGTGCCGAACTTTTACGTCATGATGACGTCATCACATGTCACGTGACGTCATCTTAAAGCGGCATTTTTCGAAGCCATATATCTACAAAAGTACAAGTCCGATTAAGTTGGAACGTAATATCTAGGTATGCCACCGGGTGTTATAGATGAACATTGACATGACGTTATGATCAAGTCATAACATGTCACGTGGTGTCATCTTAAAGGGGCACTCGCTAGATTATTGCCCATTGCATTTGTAAACGTTTTCTTTCTTACCGGCCAGTTTGGCTACTTTTAAACTTGGCAGACACTTACCCCAACTGCTCACAATGTGTGCCTAACTTTTACGTCATGATGACGTCATTACATGTCACGTGACGTCATCTTAAAGGGGCATTTTTCGAAGCCATATATCTACAAATGTACAAGTCCGATTCAGTTGAAACACACTATTTAGGTATGCCACCCGGTGTCATAGATGAAAATTGACATGACGTTATGATGAAGTCATTACATGTTATGTGATGTCATCTTAAAGGGGCATTCGCTAGGCTATTTCCCATAGCATTTGTACACGATTCCTTTTTTAAACCAATCCTTCACACATCCAATAACATCTTCATCCCTCCGTCATTGTTAACAAACAAACAACTTTAAATATTGCATGCACATTTGACATCCAAACTAACAATAAAAAAATTAGAAACAGCCCTGTGTTTGTCCACAAACACTTGCCTCTAGTTTTTTTTTTTTTTTTTGCTTCTTTTTCAGACTTTTTGCCCATAGACTTTGTACACGTTTTCGTTCTGCCAGGCACTTTGGCTACTTTTATGCAGCCGATTGCATTTAAACTTAGCAGACACTTAGACCAACTGCTCAGAATGCATGCCGAACTTTTACGTCATGATGACGTCATCACGTGATTTTTTATGAATTTTTGAATTTTGAAAATCGTAACATTCATTAAATTATATCTAGCGAACAAAACAAGATATTTTCAAAATTCTTTTTGTTATAGCTTTGGTATGTCTCAAAGATATGCCTTAAAAAGCGAAAATTGTGTGACGTCATGATGACGTCATCAAAAATGCTTTTTTTTTTTTACGCATGTAAGGGTCAATCTGATTACAAAAATGTATATATTGAATTTTGCTGTACCCAATTCCAAAATTTCATGATCGTGGCTCACTCAAGTAAGAAATAACAGCCATTTCAAAATTTAGACCAAATTCAATATAACACAAAGGAATTCTGGGACGGGCAGATAACCATGGCTATTATGTGCTTGATGTTTATAAAAGGGGTTGATTTCTAGTCTTTTTTCAAGTCGCTGAATTTTTGAAGTATTAAAATCGTAACATTCTTTTCAATATATCTAGCGAACAAAACAAGATATTTTCAAAATTCTTTTTGTTATAGCTTTGGTATGTCTCAAAGATATGCCCTAAAAGGCGAAAATTGTGTGACGTCATGATGACGTCATCAACAAATCTTTTTTTTTTAAACGCATGTAAGGGTCAATCCGATTACAAAAATGTATTCGTTGAATTTTCCTGTACCTAATTCCAAAATTTCATGATCGTGGCTCACTCAAGTGTGAAATAGGAGCCATTTCAAAATTTAGACCAAATTCAATATAACACAAAGGAATTCTGGGAAGGGCTGATAACCATGGGTATTATGTGCTTGCTGTTTATAAAACGGGTTGATTTCTAGTCTTTTTTCAAGTCGCTAAATTTTTGAAGTTTTAGAATCGTAACATTCTTTTCAATATATCTAGCGAACAAAACAAGATATTTTCAAAATTCTTTTTGTTATAGCTTTGGTATGTCTCAAAGATATGCCCTAAAAAGCGCAAATTGTGTGACGTCATGATGACGTCATGAAAAAATTTTTTTTTCAAGTCGCTAGAATATTGCACATAGCATTTGTAAACGTTTTCTTTCTTACCGGCCACTTTGGCTACTTTTAAACTTGGCAGACACTTACACCAACTGCTCACAATGTGTGCCGAACTTTTACGTCATGAGACGTCATCACATGTCACGTGACGTCATCTTAAAGGGGCATTTTTCGAAGCCATATATCTACAAAAGTACAAGTCCGATTAAGTTGGAACGTAATATCTAGGTATGCCACCTGGTGTTATAGATGAACATTGACATGACATTATGATCAAGTCATAACATGTCACGTGGTGTCATCTTAAAGGGGCATTCGCTAGATTATTGCCCATAGCATTTGTAAACGTTTTCTTTCTTACCGGCCAGTTTGGCTACTTTTAAACTTGGCAGACACTTACCCCAACTGCTCAGAATGTGTGCCTAACTTTTACGTCATGATGACGTCATTACATGTCACGTGACGTCATCTTAAAGGGGCATTTTTCGAAGCCATATATCTACAAATGTACAAGTCCGATTCAGTTGAAACACACTATTTAGGTATGCCACCCGGTGTCATAGATGAAAATTGACATGACGTTATGATGAAGTCATTACATGTTATGTGATGTCATCTTAAAGGGGCATTCGCTAGGCTATTTCCCATAGCATTTGTACACGATTCCTTTTTTAAACCAATCCTTCACACATCCAATAACAACATCTTCATCCCTCCGTCATTGTTAACTAACAAACAACTTTAAATATTGCATACACATTTGACATCCAAACTAACAATAAAAAAATTAGAAACAGCCCTGTGTTTGTCCACAAACACTTGCCTCTAGTTTTTTTTTTTTTTTCTTCTTTTTCAGACTTTTGCCCATAGCATTTGTACACGTTTTCTTTCTGCCAGGCACTTTGGCTACTTTTATGCAGCCGATTGCTTTTAAACTTAACAGACACTTAGACCAACTGCTCAGGATGCATGCCGATCTTTTACGTCATGATGACGTCATCACGTGATTTTTTATGAATTTTTGAATTTTGAAAATCGTAACATTCATTAAATTATATCTAGCGAACAAAACAAGATATTTTCAAAATTCTTTTTCTTATAGCTTTGGTATGTCTCAAAGATATGCCCTAAATTGCGAAAATTGTGTGACGTCATGATGACGTCATCAAAAATGTGTTTTTTTGTTAACGCATGTAAGGGTCAATCCGATTACAAAAATGTATACATTGAATTTTCCTGTACCTAATTCCAAAATTTCATGATCGTGGCTCACTCAAGTATGAAATAGGAGCCATTTCAAAATTTAGACCAAATTCAATATAACACAAAGGAATTCTGGGAAGGGCTGATAACCATGGGTATTTTGTGCTTGCTGTTTATAAAAGGGGTTGATTTCTAGTCTTTTTTCAAGTCGCTAAATTTTTGAAGTATTAAAATCGTAACATTCTTTTCAATATATCTAGCGAACAAAACAAGATATTTTCAAAATTATTTTTGTTACAGCTTTGGTATGTCTCAAAGATATGCCATAAAAAGCGAAAATTGTGTGACGTCATGATGACGTCATCAACAAATCTTTTTTTTTAAACGCATGTAAGGGTCAATCCGATTACAAAAATGTATTCGTTGAATTTTCCTGTACCTAATTCCAAAATTTGATGATCGTGGCTCACTCAAGTATGAAATAGGAGCCATTTCAAAATTTAGACCAAATTCAATATAACACAAAGGAATTCTGGGAAGGGCTGATAACCATGGGTATTTTGTGCTTGCTGTTTATAAAAGGGGTTGATTTCTAGTCTTTTTTCAAGTCGCTAAATTTTTGAAGTTTTAGAATCGTAACAGTCTTTTCAATATATCTAGCGAACAAAACAAGATATTTTCAAAATTCTTTTTGTTATAGGTTTGGTATGTCTCAAAGATATGCCATAAAAAGCGCTAATTGTGTGACGTCATGATGACGTCATAAAAAAAATTCTTTTTTCAAGTCGCTAGAATATTGCACATAGCATTTGTAAACGTTTTCTTTCTTACCGGCCACTTTGGCTACTTTTAAACTTGGCAGACACTTACCCCAACTGCTCACAATGTGTGCCGAACTTTTACGTCCTGATGACGTCATCACATGTCACGTGACGTCATCTTAAAGGGGCATTTTTCGAAGCCATATATCTACAAAAGTACAAGTCCGATTCAGTTGGAACGTAAGGTATGCCACCTGGTGTTATAGATGAAAATTGACATGACGTTATGATCAAGTCATAACATGTCACGTGGTGTCATCTTAAAGGGGCACTCGCTAGATTATTGCCTATAGCATTTGTACACGTTTTCTTTCTTACCGGCACTTTGGGTACTTTTAAACTTGGCAGACACTTAGACTAACTGCTCACAATGTGTGCCGAACTTTTACCTCTTGATGACGTCATGACATGCCACGTGACGTCATCTTAAAGGGGCAGTTTTTGAAGCCATATATCTACAAAAGTACAAATTCGATTAAGTTGAAAAGTAATATCTAGGTAGCCCAGTAGGTTTATAGCTGAAAATTGACATGACATTATCATAATTGATGTCATCACATGTCACGTGACGTCATCTTAAAGGGGCAGTTTTTGAAGCCATATGTCTACAAAAGCACAAGTCCGATTAAGTTCAAAAGTAATATCTAGGTAGCCCAGTAGGTTTATAGATAAAAATTGAATTGACGTTATGATGACGTCATCACATGTCACGTGACGTCATCTTAAAGGGGCACTTTTTGAAGCCATATATAAACAAAATTACAAGTTCGATTAAGTTGAAAAGTAATATCTAGGTAGCCCAGTAGGTTTATAGCTGAAAATTGACATGACGTTATGATGACTTCATCACATGTCACCTGACGTCATCTTAAAGGGGCAGTTTTTGAAGCCATATATAAACAAAAGTACAAGTCCGATTAAGTTCAAAAGTAATATCTAGGTAGCCCAGTAGGTATTTTAAATTAAAAAAATTATGATGTCATGATTACGTCATCACTTGTTTCGTGTCATTATCTTAAAGGGGCATTTTTCGAAGCCATAAATCTACAAAAGTACAAGTCCGATTTATTTGAAATGTAATATATAGTCGGGTAGGCAAGCAGGTTCATAGATAAAAATTGACGTGACGTTATGATGACGTCATCACATGTCACGTGACGTTATCTTAAAGGGGCAGTTTTTAAAGCCATACATTGTATATCTACAAAAGTACAAGTTTGATTATTTTAAATGTAATATCTAGGTAGGTCAGCAAGTTTACAGATGTAAATTTACATTACGTTATGATGACGTCATCACAAGTGACTATTACAAACAACCTAAATTATTTTCAAAGTCTAACATAGAAAACTGGCAGGAGCGCGATTGTTTGACGAAGTTTAATTATTGTATTCCCATTTCACATCCAAACTAAAAAAAAAAAAAAACGAAACAGCCCTGTGTTTGTCCACAAACACCGTCCGTCTAGTTTTTTTTTTTTTTCTTTTTCAGACTTTTGCCCATAGCGTTTGTACACGATTTCTTTCTGCCAGGGACTTTGGCTACTTTTATGCAGCCGATTGCCTTTAAACTTAACAGACACTTAGACCAACTACTCAGGATGCATGCCGAACTTTTACGTCATGATGACGTCATCACGTGATTTTTTATGAATTTTTGAATTTTGAAAATCGTAACATTCATTAAATTATATCTAGCGAACAAAACAAGATATTTTCAAAATTCTTTTTCTTATAGCTTTGGTATGTCTCAAAGATATGCCCTAAATTGCGAAAATTGTGTGACGTCATGATGACGTCATCAAAAATATGTTTTTTTTTTAACGCATGTAAGGGTCAATCCGATTACAAAAATGTATACATTGTATTTTTCTGTACCCAATTCCAAAATTTCATGATCGTGGCTCACTCAAGTAAGAAATGACAGCCATTTCAAAATTTAGACCAAATTCAATATAACACAAAGGAATTCTGGGACGGGTCGATAACCATGGCTATTATGAGCTTGCTGTTTATAAAAGGGGTTGATTTCTAGTCTTTTTTCAAGTCGCTGAATTTTTGAAGTTTTAAAATCGTAACATTCTTTTCAATATATCTAGCGAACAAAACAAGATATTTTCAAAATTATTTTTTTTACAGCTTTGATATGTCTCAAAGATATGCCCTAAATGGCGAAAATTGTGTGACGTCATGATGACGTCATCAACAATATTTTTTTTTTTAAACGCATGTAAGGGTCAATCTGATTACAAAAATGTATACATTGAATTTTCCTGTACCTAATTCCAAAATTTCGTGATCGTGGCTCACTCAAGTAAGAAATAGGAGCCATTTCAAAATGTAGACCAAATTCAATATAACACAAAGGAATTCTGGGAAGGGCTGATAACCATGGCTTAAATGTGCATGCTGTTTATAAAAAGGGTTGATTTGTAGTCTTTTTTCAAGTCGCTGAATTCTTGAAGTTTTATAATCGTAACATTCTTTTCACTATATCTAGCGAACAAAACAAGATATTTTCAAAATTCTTTTTGTTATAGCTTTGGTATGTCTCAAAGATATGCCCTAAAAAGCGAAAATTGTGTGACGTCATGATGACGTCATAAAAAAATTCTTTTTTCAAGTCGATAGAATATTGCCCATAGCATTTGTAAACGTTTACTTTCTTACCGGCCACATTGGCTACTTTTAAACTTAGCAGACACTTACCCCAACTGCTCACAATGTGTGCCGAACTTTTACGTCCTGATGACGTCATCACATGTCACGTGACGTCATCTTAAAGGGGCATTTTTCGAAGCCATATATCTACAAAAGTACAAGTCCGATTCAGTTGGAACGTAAGGTATGCCACCTGGTGTTATAGATGAAAATTGACATGACGTTATGATCAAGTCATAACATGTCACGTGGTGTCATCTTAAAGGGGCACTCGCTAGATTATTGCCTATAGCATTTGTACACGTTTTCTTTCTTACCGGCACTTTGGGTACTTTTAAACTTGGCAGACACTTAGACTAACTGCTCACAATGTGTGCCGAACTTTTACCTCTTGATGACGTCATGACATGCCACGTGACGTCATCTTAAAGGGGCAGTTTTTGAAGCCATATATCTACAAAAGTACAAATTCGATTAAGTTGAAAAGTAATATCTAGGTAGCCCAGTAGGTTTATAGCTGAAAATTGACATGACATTATCATAATTGATGTCATCACATGTCACGTGACGTCATCTTAAAGGGGCAGTTTTTGAAGCCATATGTCTACAAAAGCACAAGTCCGATTAAGTTCAAAAGTAATATCTAGGTAGCCCAGTAGGTTTATAGATAAAAATTGAATTGACGTTATGATGACGTCATCACATGTCACGTGACGTCATCTTAAAGGGGCAGTTTTTGAAGCCATATATAAACAAAATTACAAGTTCGATTAAGTTGAAAAGTAATATCTAGGTAGCCCAGTAGGTTTATAGCTGAAAATTGACATGACATTATCATGATGTCATCACATGTCACGTGACGTCATCTTAAAGGGGCAGTTTTTGAAGCCATATCTACAAAAGTACAAGCTCGATTAAGTTGAAATGTAATATCTAAGTAGGCCAGCAGGTTTATAGATGAAAATTGACATGACGTTATGATGACTTCATCACATGTCACCTGACGTCATCTTAAAGGGGCAGTTTTTGAAGCCACATATAAACAAAAGTACAAGTTCGATTAAGTTGAAATGTAATATCCAGGCAGATCTGCAGGTTCATAGATGAAAATTGACATGACATTATGATGACTTCATCACATGTCACGTGACGTCATCTTAAAGGGGCAGTTTTTGAAGCCATCTATCTTTTTTTTTTTTTTTTCTTTTTCAGACTTTTGCCCATAGCGTTTGTACACGATTTCTTTCTGCCAGGGACTTTGGCTACTTTTATGCAGCCGATTGCCTTTAAACTTAACAGACACTTAGACCAACTGCTCAGCATGCATGCCGAACTTTTACGTCATGATGACGTCATCACGTGATTTTTTATGAATTTTTGAATTTTGAAAATCGTAACATTCATTAAATTATATCTAGCGAACAAAACAAGATATTTTCAAAATTCTTTTTCTTATAGCTTTGGTATGTCTCAAAGATATGCCCTAAATTGCGAAAATTGTGTGACGTCATGATGACGTCATCAAAAATATGTTTTTTTGTAAACGCATGTAAGGGTCAATCCGATTACAAAAATGTATACATTGAATTTTCCTGTACCTAATTCCAAAATTTCATGATCGTGGCTCACTCAAGTATGAAATAGGAGCCATTTCAAAATTTAGACCAAATTCAATATAACACAAAGGAATTCTGGGAAGGGCTGATAACCATGGGTATTATGTGCTTGCTGTTTATAAAAGGGATTGATTTCTAGTCTTTTTTCAAGTCGCTAAATTTTTGAAGTTTTGGAATCGTAACATTCTTTTCAATATATCTAGCGAACAAAACAAGATATTTTCAAAATTCTTTTTGTTATAGCTTTGGTATGTCTCAAAGATATGCCATAAAAAGCGCAAATTGTGTGACGTCATGATGACGTCATAAAAAAAATTCTTTTTTCAAGTCGCTAGAATATTGCACATAGCATTTGTAAACGTTTTCTGTCTTACCGGCCACTTTGGCTACTTTTAAACTTGGCAGACACTTACACCAACTGCTAACAATGTGTGCCGAACTTTTACGTCATGATGACGTCATCACATGTCACGTGACGTCATCTTAAAGGGGCATTTTTTCGAAGCCATAAATCTACAAAAGTACAAGTCCGATTAAGTTGAAACGTAATATCTAGGTATGCCACCGGGTGTTATAGATGAACATTGACATGATGTTATGATGACGTCATCACATGTCATGTGACGTCATCTTAAAGGGGCATTTTTCGAAGCCATATATCTACAAAAGTACAAGTCCGATTAAGTTGGAACGTAATATCTAGGTATGCCACCGGGTGTTATAGATAAACATGGACATAACGTTATGATCAAGTCATAACATGTCACGTGGTGTCATCTTAAAGGGGCACTTGCTAGATTATTGCCCATAGCATTTTTAAACGTTTACTTTCTAACCGGCCACTTTGGCTACTTTTAAACTTGGTAGACACTTACCCCAACTGCTCACAATGTGTGCCAAACTTTTACGTCATGATGATGTCATCACATGTCACGTGACGTCATATTAAATGGGCATTTTTTCAAAGCTATATATCTACAAAAGTACAAGTCCGATTAAGTTGAAAAGTAATATCCAGGTAGCCTAGTAGGTTTATAGATGAAAATTGACATTACGTTATGATGACATCATCACATGTTACGTGACGTCATCTTAAAGGGGCAGTTTTTGAATCCATATATATTAAGAAGTACATGTCTGATTAAGTTGAAAAGTAATATCTAGGTTGCCCAATAGGTATTTTAAATAAACAAAAATTATGATGTCATGATTACGTCATCACTTGTTTCGTGTCATTATCTTAAAGGGGCATTTTTCGAAGCCATAAATCTACAAAAGTACAGGTCCGATTTATTTGAAATGTAATATATAGTCGGGTACTCAAGCAGGTTCATAGATAAAAATTGACGTGACGTTATGATGACGTCATCACATGTCACGTGACGTTATCTTAAAGGGGCAGTTTTTAAAGCCATACATTGTATATCTACAAAAGTACAAGTTCGATTATTTTAAATGTAATATCTAGGTAGGTCAGTAAGTTTACAGATGTAAATTTACATTACGTTATGATGACGTCATCACAAGTGACTATTACAAACAACCTAAATTATTTTCAAAGTCTAACATAGAAAACTGGCAGGAGCGCGATTGTTTGACGAAGTTTAATTATTGTATTCCCATTTCACATCCAAACTAAAAAAAAAAAAAAACGAAACAGCCCTGTGTTTGTCCACAAACACCGTCCGTCTAGTTTTTTTTTTTTTTTCTTCTTTTTCAGACTTTTGCCCATAGCATTTGTACACGTTTTCTTTCTGCCAGGCACTTTGGCTACTTTTATGCAGCCGATTGCTTTTAAACTTAACAGACACTTAGACCAACTGCTCAGGATGCATGCCGATCTTTTACGTCATGATGACGTCATCACGTGATTTTTTATGAATTTTTGAATTTTGAAAATCGTAACATTCATTAAATTATATCTAGCGAACAAAACAAGATATTTTCAAAATTCTTTTTCTTATAGCTTTGGTATGTCTCAAAGATATGCCCTAAATTGCGAAAATTGTGTGACGTCATGATGACGTCATCAAAAATGTGTTTTTTTGTTAACGCATGTAAGGGTCAATCCGATTACAAAAATGTATACATTGAATTTTCCTGTACCTAATTCCAAAATTTCATGATCGTGGCTCACTCAAGTATGAAATAGGAGCCATTTCAAAATTTAGACCAAATTCAATATAACACAAAGGAATTCTGGGAAGGGCTGATAACCATGGGTATTTTGTGCTTGCTGTTTATAAAAGGGGTTGATTTCTAGTCTTTTTTCAAGTCGCTAAATTTTTGAAGTATTAAAATCGTAACATTCTTTTCAATATATCTAGCGAACAAAACAAGATATTTTCAAAATTATTTTTGTTACAGCTTTGGTATGTCTCAAAGATATGCCATAAAAAGCGAAAATTGTGTGACGTCATGATGACGTCATCAACAAATCTTTTTTTTTAAACGCATGTAAGGGTCAATCCGATTACAAAAATGTATTCGTTGAATTTTCCTGTACCTAATTCCAAAATTTGATGATCGTGGCTCACTCAAGTATGAAATAGGAGCCATTTCAAAATTTAGACCAAATTCAATATAACACAAAGGAATTCTGGGAAGGGCTGATAACCATGGGTATTTTGTGCTTGCTGTTTATAAAAGGGGTTGATTTCTAGTCTTTTTTCAAGTCGCTAAATTTTTGAAGTTTTAGAATCGTAACAGTCTTTTCAATATATCTAGCGAACAAAACAAGATATTTTCAAAATTCTTTTTGTTATAGGTTTGGTATGTCTCAAAGATATGCCATAAAAAGCGCAAATTGTGTGACGTCATGATGACGTCATAAAAAAAATTCTTTTTTCAAGTCGCTAGAATATTGCACATAGCATTTGTAAACGTTTTCTTTCTTACCGGCCACTTTGGCTACTTTTAAACTTGGCAGACACTTACCCCAACTGCTCACAATGTGTGCCGAACTTTTACGTCCTGATGACGTCATCACATGTCACGTGACGTCATCTTAAAGGGGCATTTTTCGAAGCCATATATCTACAAAAGTACAAGTCCGATTCAGTTGGAACGTAAGGTATGCCACCTGGTGTTATAGATGAAAATTGACATGACGTTATGATCAAGTCATAACATGTCACGTGGTGTCATCTTAAAGGGGCACTCGCTAGATTATTGCCTATAGCATTTGTACACGTTTTCTTTCTTACCGGCACTTTGGGTACTTTTAAACTTGGCAGACACTCAGACTAACTGCTCACAATGTGTGCCGAACTTTTACCTCTTGATGACGTCATGACATGCCACGTGACGTCATCTTAAAGGGGCAGTTTTTGAAGCCATATATCTACAAAAGTACAAATTCGATTAAGTTGAAAAGTAATATCTAGGTAGCCCAGTAGGTTTATAGCTGAAAATTGACATGACATTATCATAATTGATGTCATCACATGTCACGTGACGTCATCTTAAAGGGGCAGTTTTTGAAGCCATATGTCTACAAAAGCACAAGTCCGATTAAGTTCAAAAGTAATATCTAGGTAGCCCAGTAGGTTTATAGATAAAAATTGAATTGACGTTATGATGACGTCATCACATGTCACGTGACGTCATCTTAAAGGGGCACTTTTTGAAGCCATATATAAACAAAATTACAAGTTCGATTAAGTTGAAAAGTAATATCTAGGTAGCCCAGTAGGTTTATAGCTGAAAATTGACATGACGTTATGATGACTTCATCACATGTCACCTGACGTCATCTTAAAGGGGCAGTTTTTGAAGCCATATATAAACAAAAGTACAAGTCCGATTAAGTTCAAAAGTAATATCTAGGTAGCCCAGTAGGTATTTTAAATTAAAAAAATTATGATGTCATGATTACGTCATCACTTGTTTCGTGTCATTATCTTAAAGGGGCATTTTTCGAAGCCATAAATCTACAAAAGTACAAGTCCGATTTATTTGAAATGTAATATATAGTCGGGTAGGCAAGCAGGTTCATAGATAAAAATTGACGTGACGTTATGATGACGTCATCACATGTCACGTGACGTTATCTTAAAGGGGCAGTTTTTAAAGCCATACATTGTATATCTACAAAAGTACAAGTTTGATTATTTTAAATGTAATATCTAGGTAGGTCAGCAAGTTTACAGATGTAAATTTACATTACGTTATGATGACGTCATCACAAGTGACTATTACAAACAACCTAAATTATTTTCAAAGTCTAACATAGAAAACTGGCAGGAGCGCGATTGTTTGACGAAGTTTAATTATTGTATTCCCATTTCACATCCAAACTAAAAAAAAAAAAAAACGAAACAGCCCTGTGTTTGTCCACAAACACCGTCCGTCTAGTTTTTTTTTCTTCTTCTTTTTCAGACTTTTGCCCATAGCATTTGTACACGTTTTCTTTCTGACCGGCACTTTGGCTACTTTTAAGCAACCGATTGCATTTAAACTTAGCAGACACTTAGACCAACTGCTCAGAATGCATGCCGATCTTTTACGTCATGATGACGTCATCACGTGATTTTTTATGAATTTTTGAAATTTGAAAATCGTAACATTCATTAAATTATATCTAGCGAACAAAACAAGATATTTTCAAAATTCTTTTTCTTATAGCTTTGGTATGTCTCAAAGATATGCCATAAAAAGCGAAAATTGTGTGACGTCATGATGACGTCATCAAAAATGCTTTTTTTTTTAACGCATGTAAGGGTCAATCCGATTACAAAAATGCATACATTGTATTTTTCTGTACCCAATTCCAAAATTTCATGATCGTGGCTCACTCAAGTAAGAGATGACAGCCATTTCAAAATTTAGACCAAATTCAATATAACACAAAGGAATTCTGGGACGGACTGATAACCATGGCTATTATGAGCTTGCTGTTTATAAAAGGGGTTGATTTCTAGTCTTTTTTCAAGTCGCTGAATTTTTGAAGTTTTAAAATCGTAACATTCTTTTCAATATATCTAGCGAACAAAAAAAGATATTTTCAAAATTATTTTTGTTACAGCTTTGGTATGTCTCAAAGATATGCCCTAAATGGCGAAAATTGTGTGACGTCATGATGACGTCATCAACAATATTTTTTTTTTAAAACGCATGTAAGGGTCAATCTGATTACAAAAATGTATACATTGTATTTTTCTGTACCCAATTCCAAAATTTCATGATCGTGGCTCACTCAAGTAAGAAATAACAGCCATTTCAAAATTTAGACCAAATTCAATATAACACAAAGGAATTCTGGGACGGGCAGATAACCATGGCTATTATGTGCTTGCTGTTTATAAAAGGGGTTGATTTCTAGTCTTTTTTCAAGTCGCTAAATTTTTGAAGTTTTAAAATCGTAACATTCTTTTCAATATATCTAGCGAACAAAACACGATATTTTCAATTTCTTTTTTGTGATAGCTTTGGTATGTCTCAAAGATATGCCCTAAAAGGGAAAAAATGTGTGACGTCATGATGACGTCATCAAAAGTGTGATTTTTTAAAACACATATAAGGATAAGTCCGATCGTCATGAAAAGTGGTGGGTAGGTAGATACTGTCACTAGCATGCAAAATCTAAAATGAGGTCATAATGACGTCATCACGTGACTTTTTATGAATTTTTGAAATTTTTAAATCGTAACATTCTTTTCAATATATCTAGCGAACAAAACAATATATTTTCAAAATTATTTTTGTTATAGCTTTGGTATGTCTCAAAGATATCCCCTAAAAGGGAGAAAATGTGTGACGTCATGATGACGTCATCAAAACATTTCTTTTTTTAAACGCATGTATGGGTCAATCCGATTACAAAAATGTATATATTGAATTTTCCTCTCCCTGATTCCAAAATTTCATGATCGTGGCTCACTCAAGTAAGAAATAAGAGCCATTTCAAAATTTAGACCAAATTCAATATAACACAAAGGAATTCTGGGACGGGCAGATAACCATGGCTATTATGTGCTTGCTGTTTATAAAAGGGGTTGATTTCTAGTCTTTTTTCAAGTCGCTAAATTTTTGAAGTTTTAAAATCGTAACATTCTTTTCAATATATCTAGCGAACAAAACATGATATTTTCAATTTCTTTTTTGTGATAGCTTTGATATGTCTCAAAGATATACCCTAAAAGCGAAAATTGTGTGACGTCATGATGACGTCATAAAACAATTCTCTTTTTCAAGTCGCTAGAATATTGCCCATAGCAATTGTAAATTTTTTCTTTCTTACCAGCCACTTTGGCTACTTTTAAACTTGGCAGACACTTACCCCAACTGCTCACAATGTGTGCCGAACTTTTACGTCATGGTGACGTCATCACATGTCACGTGACGTCATCTTTAAAGGGGCATTTTTCGAAGTCATATATCTACAAAAGTACAAGTCCGATTAAGTTGGAACGTAATATCTAGGTATGCCACTGGGTGTTATAGATGAACATTGACATAACGTTATGATCAAGTCATAACATGTCACGTGGTTTCCTCTTAAAGGGGCACTCGCTAGATTATTGCCCTTAGCATTTGTAAACGTTTTCTTTCTTACCGTTCACTTTGGCTACTTTTAAACTTGGCAGACACTTACCCCAACTGCTCACAACGTGTGCCAAACTTTTACGTCATGATGATGTCATCACATGTCACGTGATGTCATCTTAAAGGGGCATTTTTTCGAAGCCATATATCTACAAAAGTACAAGTCCGATTAAGTTGAAACGTAATATCTAGGTATGCCACCGGGTGTTATAAATGGAAATTGACATGACGTTATGTTGACGTCATCACATGTCACGTGACGTCATCTTAAAGGGGCAGTTTTTGAAGCCATATATAAACAAAAGTACAAGTCCGATTAAGTTGAAAAGTAATATCTAGGTAGCCTAGTAGGTTTATAGATGAAAATTGACATTACATTATGATGACGTCATCACATGTTACGTGACGTCATCTTAAAGGGGCAGTTTTTGAAGCCATATATATTAAGAAGTACAAGTCCGATTAAGTTGAAACGTGGTATCTAACATGAATTTTAAACAATTTTGTAGAATTATTTTTGTAATATATTTTTAGGTCATACACACTTAAATATAAATGTGAAAAATGTGTGACGTCTGATGACGTAATCATGGTCATCAACTGCTTGTATGCTCACATTTCTAAAAAGATTATGAATAAGCCTACATGATTGCTTGACCTAGACGACCATAAAACGAGATATTTTATCCACCATTGAAATCTCAAGAATAAGAATCAAACTACCAAAAAAAACCAAAACGAAACAGCCCTGTGTTTGTCCACAAACACTAAAGCTCTAGTTTTGTTCATATTATCGGCCACATTTCCTGCAATTTTCAGGGCAACTTCTTTTTCGACCCAAAACAAAATGGCAAGGGATATCCCTTGCCATTTTTGTTGATTTGGGCCAAAAAAT
Organism: Hippasteria phrygiana; assembly: GCA_037893225.1. Lineage (NCBI taxonomy): Eukaryota > Metazoa > Echinodermata > Asteroidea > Valvatida > Goniasteridae > Hippasteria > Hippasteria phrygiana. The sequence continues at coordinate 172,570 of JAZGUH010000262.1, forward strand.
GACATTCTTAAAAATTTGATTGAAATCAAATGTAGAGAGCCCCGGCAGCCTATTTTGCCGATTGTAACTCAAATAATATTATTATTGGACGATATTGCATTTTTATCCAAATTTGAAAAATGTTAACAAAAAATCATCAAAAAATTAACGTTGACCCCTGACCCTTCTAATGACAGGGTTATTCTGTTCATATCATCGGCCACATTTCCTGCAATTTTGAGGGCAACTTTATTTTTTTCGACCCAGAATAAAATGTCGATTTTGGCCCAAAAATGGCAATTAAAAAAAAATGATTGACATCGATTATTAGAGAGCCCTAGCAGCCTATATTGCCGATCATAACTCAAATATTATTATTATTATTGGACGATATTGCATTTTCATCTAAATTTGAAAAATTTGAACCAAAAAATCATAAAAAAATTCACGTTGACCTTTGACCCCTGTAATTACAGGGTTATTCTGTTCATATCATCAGCCACATTTCCTGCAATTTTGAGGGCAACTTCTTTTTTGACCCAAAATAAAATGGCTAGGGGTACCCCTTGCCATTTTTGTCGATTTTGGCCCCAAAATGGCGTTTTTTTCTATTTGATTGATATCGATTGTAGAGAGCCCTGGCAGCCTATTTTTGCCGATTGTAACTCAAATAATATTATTTTTGGACGATATTGCATTTGTATCCAAATTTGTGTGAAAAAAAATCATAAACAAATGTTACGTTGACCCCTGACCCCTGCAAATACAGGGTTATTCTTTTCATGTCATTGGCCACATTTCCTGCAATTTTCAGGTCAACTTTTTTTCGACCCAAAACAAAATGGCAAGGGATATCCCTTGCCATTTTTGTCGATTTTGGCCCCAAAATGGCGTTTTTTCTATTTGATTGATATCGATTGTAGAGAGCCCTGGCAGCCTATTTTTGCCGATTGTAACTCAAATAATATTATTATTGGACGATATTGTATTTTTATTCAAATTTGTGTGAACAAAAATCATAATATTTTTTTACGTTGACCCCTGACCCCTGCAAATACAGGGTTATTCTTTTCATGTCATTGGCCACATTTCCTGCAATTTTCAGGTCAACTTTTTTTCGACCCAAAACAAAATGGCAAGGGATATCCCTTGCCATTTTTGTTGATTTTGGCCAAAAAATGACATTTTTAAAAATTTGATTGAAATCAATTGTAGAGAGCCCCGGCAGCCTATTTTGCCGATTGTAACTCAAATAATATTATTATTGGACGATATTGCATTTTTATCCAAATTTGAAAAATGTTAACAAAAAATCATCAAAAAATTAACGTTGACCCCTGACCCTTCTAATGACAGGGTTATTCTGTTCATATCATCGGCCACATTTCCTGCAATTTTGAGGGCAACTTTATTTTTTTCGACCCAGAATAAAATGTCGATTTTGGCCCAAAAATGGCAATTAAAAAAAAATGATTGACATCGATTATTAGAGAGCCCTAGCAGCCTATATTGCCGATTATAACTCAAATATTATTATTATTATTGGACGATATTGCATTTTCATCTAAATTTGAAAAATTTGAACCAAAAAATCATAAAAAAATCACGTTGACCTCTGACCCCTGTAATTACAGGGTTATTCTGTTCATATCATCAGCCACATTTCCTGCAATTTTGAGGGCAACTTCTTTTTTGACCCAAAATAAAATGGCTAGGGGTACCCCTTGCCATTTTTGTCGATTTTGGCCCCAAAATGGCGTTTTTTTCTATTTGATTGATATCGATTGTAGAGAGCCCTGGCAGCCTATTTTTGCCGATTGTAACTCAAATAATATTATTTTTGGACGATATTGCATTTGTATCCAAATTTGTGTGAAAAAAAATCATAAACAAATGTTACGTTGACCCCTGACCCCTGCAAATACAGGGTTATTCTTTTCATGTCATTGGCCACATTTCCTGCAATTTTCAGGTCAACTTTTTTTCGACCCAAAACAAAATGGCAAGGGATATCCCTTGCCATTTTTGTCGATTTTGGCCCCAAAATGGCGTTTTTTCTATTTGATTGATATCGATTGTAGAGAGCCCTGGCAGCCTATTTTTGCCGATTGTAACTCAAATAATATTATTATTGGACGATATTGTATTTTTATTCAAATTTGTGTGAACAAAAATCATAATATTTTTTTACGTTGACCCCTGACCCCTGCAAATACAGGGTTATTCTTTTCATGTCATTGGCCACATTTCCTGCAATTTTCAGGTCAACTTTTTTTCGACCCAAAACAAAATGGCAAGGGATATCCCTTGCCATTTTTGTTGATTTTGGCCAAAAAATGACATTTTTAAAAATTTGATTGAAATCAATTGTAGAGAGCCCCGGCAGCCTATTTTGCCGATTGTAACTCAAATAATATTATTATTGGACGATATTGCATTTTTATCCAAATTTGAAAAATGTTAACAAAAAATCATCAAAAAATTAACGTTGACCCCTGACCCTTCTAATGACAGGGTTATTCTGTTCATATCATCGGCCACATTTCCTGCAATTTTGAGGGCAACTTTATTTTTTTTCGACCCAGAATAAAATGTCGATTTTGGCCCAAAAATGGCAATTAAAAAAAAATGATTGACATCGATTATTAGAGAGCCCTAGCAGCCTATATTGCCGATTATAACTCAAATATTATTATTATTATTGGACGATATTGCATTTTCATCTAAATTTGAAAAATGTGAACCAAAAAATCATAACAAAATTAACGTTGACCTCTGACCCCTGTAATTACAGGGCTATTCTGTTCATATCATCGGCCACATTTCCTGCAATTTTGAGGGCAACTTCTTTTTTGACCCAAAATAAAATGGCTAGGGGTACCCCTTGCCATTTTTGTCGATTTTGGCCCCAAAATGGCGTTTTTTTCTATTTGATTGATATCGATTGTAGAGAGCCCTGGCAGCCTATTTTTGCCGATTGTAACTCAAATAATATTATTTTTGGACGATATTGCATTTGTATCCAAATTTGTGTGAAAAAAAATCATAAACAAATGTTACGTTGACCCCTGACCCCTGCAAATACAGGGTTATTCTTTTCATGTCATTGGCCACATCTCCTGCAATTTTCAGGTCAACTTTTTTTCGACCCAAAACAAAATGGCAAGGGATATCCCTTGCCATTTTTGTTGATTTTGGCCAAAAAATGACATTTTTAAAAATTTGATTGAAATCAATTGTAGAGAGCCCCGGCAGCCTATTTTGCCGATTGTAACTCAAATAATATTATTATTGGACGATATTGCATTTTTATCCAAATTTGAAAAATGTTAACAAAAAATCATCAAAAAATTAACGTTGACCCCTGACCCTTCTAATGACAGGGTTATTCTGTTCATATCATCGGCCACATTTCCTGCAATTTTGAGGGCAACTTTATTTTTTTCGACCCAGAATAAAATGTCGATTTTGGCCCAAAAATGGCAATTAAAAAAAAATGATTGACATCGATTATTAGAGAGCCCTAGCAGCCTATATTGCCGATTATAACTCAAATATTATTATTATTATTGGACGATATTGCATTTTCATCTAAATTTGAAAAATTTGAACCAAAAAATCATAAAAAAATTCACGTTGACCTCTGACCCCTGTAATTACAGGGTTATTCTGTTCATATCATCAGCCACATTTCCTGCAATTTTGAGGGCAACTTCTTTTTTGACCCAAAATAAAATGGCCAGGGGTACCCCTTGCCATTTTTGTCGATTTTGGCCCCAAAATGGCGTTTTTTTCTATTTGATTGATATCGATTGTAGAGAGCCCTGGCAGCCTATTTTTGCCGATTGTAACTCAAATAATATTATTTTTGGACGATATTGCATTTGTATCCAAATTTGTGTGAAAAAAAATCATAAACAAATGTTACGTTGACCCCTGACCCCTGCAAATACAGGGTTATTCTTTTCATGTCATTGGCCACATTTCCTGCAATTTTCAGGTCAACTTTTTTTCGACCCAAAACAAAATGGCAAGGGATATCCCTTGCCATTTTTGTCGATTTTGGCCCCAAAATGGCGTTTTTTCTATTTGATTGATATCGATTGTAGAGAGCCCTGGCAGCCTATTTTTGCCGATTGTAACTCAAATAATATTATTATTGGACGATATTGTATTTTTATTCAAATTTGTGTGAACAAAAATCATAATATTTTTTTACGTTGACCCCTGACCCCTGCAAATACAGGGTTATTCTTTTCATGTCATTGGCCACATTTCCTGCAATTTTCAGGTCAACTTTTTGTTAACCAAAAACAAAATGGCAAGGGATATCCCTTGCCATTTTTGTTGATTTTGGCCAAAAAATGACATTTTTAAAAATTTGATTGAAATCAATTGTAGAGAGCCCCGGCAGCCTATTTTGCCGATTGTAACATAAATAATATTATTATTGGACGATATTGCATTTTTATCCAAATTTGAAAAATGTTAACAAAAAATCATCAAAAAATTAACGTTGACCCCTGACCCTTCTAATGACAGGGTTATTCTGTTCATATCATCGGCCACATTTCCTGCAATTTTGAGGGCAACTTTATTTTTTTCGACCCAGAATAAAATGTCGATTTTGGCCCAAAAATGGCAATTAAAAAAAAATGATTGACATCGATTATTAGAGAGCCCTAGCAGCCTATATTGCCGATTATAACTCAAATATTATTATTATTATTGGACGATATTGCATTTTCATCTAAATTTGAAAAATTTGAACCAAAAAATCATAAAAAAATCACGTTGACCTCTGACCCCTGTAATTACAGGGTTATTCTGTTCATATCATCAGCCACATTTCCTGCAATTTTGAGGGCAACTTCTTTTTTGACCCAAAATAAAATGGCTAGGGGTACCCCTTGCCATTTTTGTCGATTTTGGCCCCAAAATGGCGTTTTTTTCTATTTGATTGATATCGATTGTAGAGAGCCCTGGCAGCCTATTTTTGCCGATTGTAACTCAAATAATATTATTTTTGGACGATATTGCATTTGTATCCAAATTTGTGTGAAAAAAAATCATAAACAAATGTTACGTTGACCCCTGACCCCTGCAAATACAGGGTTATTCTTTTCATGTCATTGGCCACATTTCCTGCAATTTTCAGGTCAACTTTTTTTCGACCCAAAACAAAATGGCAAGGGATATCCCTTGCCATTTTTGTCGATTTTGGCCCCAAAATGGCGTTTTTTCTATTTGATTGATATCGATTGTAGAGAGCCCTGGCAGCCTATTTTTGCCGATTGTAACTCAAATAATATTATTATTGGACGATATTGTATTTTTATTCAAATTTGTGTGAACAAAAATCATAATATTTTTTTACGTTGACCCCTGACCCCTGCAAATACAGGGTTATTCTTTTCATGTCATTGGCCACATTTCCTGCAATTTTCAGGTCAACTTTTTTTCGACCCAAAACAAAATGGCAAGGGATATCCCTTGCCATTTTTGTTGATTTTGGCCAAAAAATGACATTTTTAAAAATTTGATTGAAATCAATTGTAGAGAGCCCCGGCAGCCTATTTTGCCGATTGTAACTCAAATAATATTATTATTGGACGATATTGCATTTTTATCCAAATTTGAAAAATGTTAACAAAAAATCATCAAAAAATTAACGTTGACCCCTGACCCTTCTAATGACAGGGTTATTCTGTTCATATCATCGGCCACATTTCCTGCAATTTTGAGGGCAACTTTATTTTTTTTCGACCCAGAATAAAATGTCGATTTTGGCCCAAAAATGGCAATTAAAAAAAAATGATTGACATCGATTATTAGAGAGCCCTAGCAGCCTATATTGCCGATTATAACTCAAATATTATTATTATTATTGGACGATATTGCATTTTCATCTAAATTTGAAAAATGTGAACCAAAAAATCATAACAAAATTAACGTTGACCTCTGACCCCTGTAATTACAGGGCTATTCTGTTCATATCATCGGCCACATTTCCTGCAATTTTGAGGGCAACTTCTTTTTTGACCCAAAATAAAATGGCTAGGGGTACCCCTTGCCATTTTTGTCGATTTTGGCCCCAAAATGGCGTTTTTTTCTATTTGATTGATATCGATTGTAGAGAGCCCTGGCAGCCTATTTTTGCCGATTGTAACTCAAATAATATTATTTTTGGACGATATTGCATTTGTATCCAAATTTGTGTGAAAAAAAATCATAAACAAATGTTACGTTGACCCCTGACCCCTGCAAATACAGGGTTATTCTTTTCATGTCATTGGCCACATCTCCTGCAATTTTCAGGTCAACTTTTTTTCGACCCAAAACAAAATGGCAAGGGATATCCCTTGCCATTTTTGTTGATTTTGGCCAAAAAATGACATTTTTAAAAATTTGATTGAAATCAATTGTAGAGAGCCCCGGCAGCCTATTTTGCCGATTGTAACTCAAATAATATTATTATTGGACGATATTGCATTTTTATCCAAATTTGAAAAATGTTAACAAAAAATCATCAAAAAATTAACGTTGACCCCTGACCCTTCTAATGACAGGGTTATTCTGTTCATATCATCGGCCACATTTCCTGCAATTTTGAGGGCAACTTTATTTTTTTCGACCCAGAATAAAATGTCGATTTTGGCCCAAAAATGGCAATTAAAAAAAAATGATTGACATCGATTATTAGAGAGCCCTAGCAGCCTATATTGCCGATTATAACTCAAATATTATTATTATTATTGGACGATATTGCATTTTCATCTAAATTTGAAAAATTTGAACCAAAAAATCATAAAAAAATTCACGTTGACCTCTGACCCCTGTAATTACAGGGTTATTCTGTTCATATCATCAGCCACATTTCCTGCAATTTTGAGGGCAACTTCTTTTTTGACCCAAAATAAAATGGCCAGGGGTACTCCTTGCCATTTTTGTCGATTTTGGCCCCAAAATGGCGTTTTTTTCTATTTGATTGATATCGATTGTAGAGAGCCCTGGCAGCCTATTTTTGCCGATTGTAACTCAAATAATATTATTTTTGGACGATATTGCATTTGTATCCAAATTTGTGTGAAAAAAAATCATAAACAAATGTTACGTTGACCCCTGACCCCTGCAAATACAGGGTTATTCTTTTCATGTCATTGGCCACATTTCCTGCAATTTTCAGGTCAACTTTTTTTCGACCCAAAACAAAATGGCAAGGGATATCCCTTGCCATTTTTGTCGATTTTGGCCCCAAAATGGCGTTTTTTCTATTTGATTGATATCGATTGTAGAGAGCCCTGGCAGCCTATTTTTGCCGATTGTAACTCAAATAATATTATTATTGGACGATATTGTATTTTTATTCAAATTTGTGTGAACAAAAATCATAATATTTTTTTACGTTGACCCCTGACCCCTGCAAATACAGGGTTATTCTTTTCATGTCATTGGCCACATTTCCTGCAATTTTCAGGTCAACTTTTTGTTAACCAAAAACAAAATGGCAAGGGATATCCCTTGCCATTTTTGTTGATTTTGGCCAAAAAATGACATTTTTAAAAATTTGATTGAAATCAATTGTAGAGAGCCCCGGCAGCCTATTTTGCCGATTGTAACATAAATAATATTATTATTGGACGATATTGCATTTTTATCCAAAATGTCGATTTTGCCCCAAAAATGGCAATAAAAAAAAAATGATTGACATCGATTATTAGAGAGCCCTAGCAGCCTATATTGCCAATTATAACTCAAATATTATTATTATTATTGGACGATATTGCATTTTCATCTAAATTTGAAAAATGTGAACCAAAAAATCATAAAAAAATTAACGTTGACCTCTGACCCCTGTAATTACAGGGCTATTCTGTTCATATCATCGGCCACATTTCCTGCAATTTTGAGGGCAACTTCTTTTTTGACCCAAAATAAAATGGCTAGGGGTACCCCTTGCCATTTTTGTCGATTTTGGCCCCAAAATGGCGTTTTTTTCTATTTGATTGATATCGATTGTAGAGAGCCCTGGCAGCCTATTTTTGCCGATTGTAACTCAAATAATATTATTATTGGACGATATTGCATTTGTATCCAAATTTGTGTGAAAAAAAATCATAAACAAATGTTACGTTGACCCCTGACCCCTGCAAATACAGGGTTATTCTTTTCATGTCATTGGCCACATTTCCTGCAATTTTCAGGTCAACTTTTTTTCGACCAAAACCAAAATGGCAAGGGATATCCCTTGCCATTTTTGTTGATTTTGGCCAAAAAATGACATTTTAAAAAATTTGATTGAAATCAATTGTAGAGAGCCCCGGCAGCCTATTTTGCCGATTGTAACTCAAATAATATTATTATTGGACGATATTGCATTTTTATCCAAATTTGAAAAATGTTAACAAAAAATCATCAAAAAATTAACGTTGACCCCTGACCCTTCTAATGACAGGGTTATTCTGTTCATATCATCGGCCACATTTCCTGCAATTTTGAGGGCAACTTTATTTTTTTCGACCCAGAATAAAATGTCGATTTTGGCTCAAAAATGGCAATTAAAAAAAAATGATTGACATCGATTATTAGAGAGCCCTAGCAGCCTATATTGCCGATTATAACTCAAATATTATTATTATTATTGGACGATATTGCATTTTCATCTAAATTTGAAAAATTTGAACCAAAAAATCATAAAAAAATTCACGTTGACCTCTGACCCCTGTAATTACAGGGTTATTCTGTTCATATCATCAGCCACATTTCCTGCAATTTTGAGGGCAACTTCTTTTTTGACCCAAAATAAAATGGCTAGGGGTACCCCTTGCCATTTTTGTCGATTTTGGCCCCAAAATGGCGTTTTTTTCTATTTGATTGATATCGATTGTAGAGAGCCCTGGCAGCCTATTTTTGCCGATTGTAACTCAAATAATATTATTTTTGGACGATATTGCATTTGTATCCAAATTTGTGTGAAAAAAAATCATAAACAAATGTTACGTTGACCCCCTGACCCCTGCAAATACAGGGTTATTCTTTTCATGTCATTGGCCACATTTCCTGCAATTTTCAGGTCAACTTTTTTTCGACCAAAAACAAAATGGCAAGGGATATCCCTTGCCATTTTTGTTGATTTTGGCCAAAAAATGACATATTTAAAAATTTGATTGAAATCAATTGTAGAGAGCCCCAGCAGCCTATTTTGCCGATTGTAACTCAAATAATATTATTATTGGACGATATTGCATTTTTATCCAAATTTGAAAAATGTTAACAAAAAATCATACAAAAATTAACGTTGACCCCTGACCCCTGTAATGACAGGGTTATTCTGTTCATATCATCGGCCACATTTCCTGCAATTTTCAGGGCAACTTTATTTTTTTCGACCCAAAATAGAATGGCAAGGGGTACCCCTTGCCATTTTTGTCGATTTTGGCCCAAAAATGGCATTAAAAAAAAAATGATTGACATCGATTATTAGAGAGCCCTAGCAGCTTATTTTGCCGATTATAACTCAAATATTATTATTATTATTGGACGATATTGCATTTTCATCTGAATTTGAAAAATGTGAACCAAAAATCATAAAAAAATTAACGTTGACCTCTGACCCCTGTAATTACAGGGTTATTCTGTTCATATCATCGGCCACATTTCCTGCAATTTTCAGGTCAACTTTTTTTCGACCAAAAACAAAATGGCAAGGGATATCCCTTGCCATTTTTGTTGATTTTGGCCCAAAAATGACATTTTTAAAAATTTGATTGAAATCAGTTGTAGAGAGCCCCGGCTGCCTATTTTGCCGATTGTAACTCAAATAATATTATTATTGGACGATATTGCATTTTTATCGAAATTTGAAAAATGTTAACAAAAAAATCATAAAAAAATTAACGTTGACCCCTGACCCCTGTAATTACAGGGTTATTCTGTTCATATCATCAGCCACATTTCCTGCAATTTTGAGGGCAACTTCTTTTTTGACCCAAAATAAAATGGCCAGGGGTACCCCTTGCCATTTTTGTCGATTTTGGCCCCAAAATGGCGTTTTTTTCTATTTGATTGATATCGATTGTAGAGAGCCCTGGCAGCCTATTTTTGCCGATTGTAACTCAAATAATATTATTTTTGGACGATATTGCATTTGTATCCAAATTTGTGTGAAAAAAAATCATAAACAAATGTTACGTTGACCCCTGACCCCTGCAAATACAGGGTTATTCTTTTCATGTCATTGGCCACATTTCCTGCAATTTTCAGGTCAACTTTTTTTCGACCCAAAACAAAATGGCAAGGGATATCCCTTGCCATTTTTGTCGATTTTGGCCCCAAAATGGCGTTTTTTCTATTTGATTGATATCGATTGTAGAGAGCCCTGGCAGCCTATTTTTGCCGATTGTAACTCAAATAATATTATTATTGGACGATATTGTATTTTTATTCAAATTTGTGTGAACAAAAATCATAATATTTTTTTACGTTGACCCCTGACCCCTGCAAATACAGGGTTATTCTTTTCATGTCATTGGCCACATTTCCTGCAATTTTCAGGTCAACTTTTTGTTAACCAAAAACAAAATGGCAAGGGATATCCCTTGCCATTTTTGTTGATTTTGGCCAAAAAATGACATTTTTAAAAATTTGATTGAAATCAATTGTAGAGAGCCCCGGCAGCCTATTTTGCCGATTGTAACATAAATAATATTATTATTGGACGATATTGCATTTTTATCCAAAATGTCGATTTTGCCCCAAAAATGGCAATAAAAAAAAAATGATTGACATCGATTATTAGAGAGCCCTAGCAGCCTATATTGCCAATTATAACTCAAATATTATTATTATTATTGGACGATATTGCATTTTCATCTAAATTTGAAAAATGTGAACCAAAAAATCATAAAAAAATTAACGTTGACCTCTGACCCCTGTAATTACAGGGCTATTCTGTTCATATCATCGGCCACATTTCCTGCAATTTTGAGGGCAACTTCTTTTTTGACCCAAAATAAAATGGCTAGGGGTACCCCTTGCCATTTTTGTCGATTTTGGCCCCAAAATGGCGTTTTTTTCTATTTGATTGATATCGATTGTAGAGAGCCCTGGCAGCCTATTTTTGCCGATTGTAACTCAAATAATATTATTATTGGACGATATTGCATTTGTATCCAAATTTGTGTGAAAAAAAATCATAAACAAATGTTACGTTGACCCCTGACCCCTGCAAATACAGGGTTATTCTTTTCATGTCATTGGCCACATTTCCTGCAATTTTCAGGTCAACTTTTTTTCGACCAAAACCAAAATGGCAAGGGATATCCCTTGCCATTTTTGTTGATTTTGGCCAAAAAATGACATTTTAAAAAATTTGATTGAAATCAATTGTAGAGAGCCCCGGCAGCCTATTTTGCCGATTGTAACTCAAATAATATTATTATTGGACGATATTGCATTTTTATCCAAATTTGAAAAATGTTAACAAAAAATCATCAAAAAATTAACGTTGACCCCTGACCCTTCTAATGACAGGGTTATTCTGTTCATATCATCGGCCACATTTCCTGCAATTTTGAGGGCAACTTTATTTTTTTCGACCCAGAATAAAATGTCGATTTTGGCCCAAAAATGGCAATTAAAAAAAAATGATTGACATCGATTATTAGAGAGCCCTAGCAGCCTATATTGCCGATTATAACTCAAATATTATTATTATTATTGGACGATATTGCATTTTCATCTAAATTTGAAAAATTTGAACCAAAAAATCATAAAAAAATTCACGTTGACCTCTGACCCCTGTAATTACAGGGTTATTCTGTTCATATCATCAGCCACATTTCCTGCAATTTTGAGGGCAACTTCTTTTTTGACCCAAAATAAAATGGCTAGGGGTACCCCTTGCCATTTTTGTCGATTTTGGCCCCAAAATGGCGTTTTTTTCTATTTGATTGATATCGATTGTAGAGAGCCCTGGCAGCCTATTTTTGCCGATTGTAACTCAAATAATATTATTTTTGGACGATATTGCATTTGTATCCAAATTTGTGTGAAAAAAAATCATAAACAAATGTTACGTTGACCCCCTGACCCCTGCAAATACAGGGTTATTCTTTTCATGTCATTGGCCACATTTCCTGCAATTTTCAGGTCAACTTTTTTTCGACCAAAAACAAAATGGCAAGGGATATCCCTTGCCATTTTTGTTGATTTTGGCCAAAAAATGACATATTTAAAAATTTGATTGAAATCAATTGTAGAGAGCCCCAGCAGCCTATTTTGCCGATTGTAACTCAAATAATATTATTATTGGACGATATTGCATTTTTATCCAAATTTGAAAAATGTTAACAAAAAATCATACAAAAATTAACGTTGACCCCTGACCCCTGTAATGACAGGGTTATTCTGTTCATATCATCGGCCACATTTCCTGCAATTTTCAGGGCAACTTTATTTTTTTCGACCCAAAATAGAATGGCAAGGGGTACCCCTTGCCATTTTTGTCGATTTTGGCCCAAAAATGGCATTAAAAAAAAAATGATTGACATCGATTATTAGAGAGCCCTAGCAGCTTATTTTGCCGATTATAACTCAAATATTATTATTATTATTGGACGATATTGCATTTTCATCTGAATTTAAAAAATGTGAACCAAAAATCATAAAAAAATTAACGTTGACCTCTGACCCCTGTAATTACAGGGTTATTCTGTTCATATCATCGGCCACATTTCCTGCAATTTTCAGGTCAACTTTTTTTCGACCAAAAACAAAATGGCAAGGGATATCCCTTGCCATTTTTGTTGATTTTGGCCCAAAAATGACATTTTTAAAAATTTGATTGAAATCAGTTGTAGAGAGCCCTGGCTGCCTATTTTGCCGATTGTAACTCAAATAATATTATTATTGGACGATATTGCATTTTTATCCAAATTAAGAAAATGTTAACAAAAAAATCATAAAAAAATTAACGTTGACCCCTGACCCCTGTAATTACAGGGTTATTCTGTTCATATCATCGGCCACATTTCCTGCAATTTTCAGGGCAACTTTATTTGTTTCGACCCAAAATATAATGCAATTTTTGTCGATTTTGGCCCAAAAATGGCATTTAAATAAAATAGATTGACATCGATTATAGAGAGCCCTGGCAGCTTATTTTGCCGATTGTAACTCAAATAATATTATTATTGGACGATATTGCATTTTTATCCAAATTTGAAAAATGTTAATAAAAGATCATACCAAAACTAACGTTGACCCCTGACCCCTGTAATGACAGGGTTATTCTGTTCATATCATCGGCAGCATTTCCTGCAATTTTGAGGGCAACTTTTGTTTTTACCCAAAATAACATGGCTAGGGGTACCCCTTGTCATTTTTGTCGATTTTGGCCCCAAAATGGCCTTTTTGTATTTGATTGATATCGATTGTAGAGAGCCCTGGCAGCCTATTTTTGCCGATTGTAACTGAAATAATATTATTATTGGACGATATTGTATTTTTATCCAAATTTGTGTGAACAAAAAATCATAACAAAATTAACGTTGACCCCTGACCCCTGACCCCTGTAAATAAAATGGCAAGGGGTATCCCTTCCCATTTTTGTCGATTTTGGCCCAAAAATGGCATTTAATAAAATTGATTGACATCGATTGTAAAGGGCCTAATTTTGCCGATTGTAACTCAAATAGTATTATTGTATTTTTATCCAAATTTATAAAATGGGAACAAAAAATCATTAAAATTTTAACGTTGACCCCTGACCCCTGTAATCACAGGGTTATTCTTTTCATGTCATTGGCCACATTTCCTGCTATTTTCAGGGCAACTTTTTTTCCAACCCAAAATAAAATGGCAATTTTGTGGATTTTGGCCCAAAAATGGCATTTAAAAAAATTTGATTGAAATCGGACGAAGACCTATGGCATCGTATTTTGACGATTGCAACTCATATTTTTCCTTATTATTGGACGATATTGTATTTTTATAAAAAGTATAAAAAATATCAAAAATATCAAATAGAAATTATAAAAAAGTTAATGTTCACCCTCTGACCCCTGTAATTACACGGTTATTCTTTTCATGTCATTGGCCACGTTTCCTGCAATTTTCAGGGCAACTTTTTTTGACGCAAAATAGAATGGCAAGGGGTGTGATCCTTGGCTATACGGCATTCTGGGTTGATGACTTCTGACTAGCGCCCACCCGAAGAAAGATACTGACAATTTGGAAGACTGCCAACATAGGGCAAGATGCTCAGTTGGTAGAGCGCCGGTATGGTATTCCGGAGGTCGCAGGTTCGAATCCCTTGTGGAATGTTTGATAAATTAAATTAAATAAAATATAATAAAATAGAATAAAATAAAATAAAATAAAATTAAATTAAACTAATTTTAATTAAATTAAATTAAAAGCAGTGGCTTAAAAAAGCAAGAAATCAAGCATAGGGTCTTCATATTTCATTTGATTCTGAAATCTTATAAGTGATCGTCTGAAAAGAAAATTATCCACAATTTCGTATAACTTTCCAGCTGAAGCTTTGGCAAACGTAATTATTATCAAATGTTATACAATGTAGTTCTTAATCACGGTCATCCACAGAAACCGGCTTGTATTTGTAAAGGCGTTTGTTGCGTTTCCGCATCACGGCAACTACTCCGCCGAGTAACATCACACAGCCAACCAATAGGCAGACAGCCGTCAGAAGAACTGGCAGCTGAACGGATGACATCTCGGATTTGCTTTCTGAAAATGAGCAGAGATTTTTAAATACTTTAACACAATTAAATCAGATCTGCAGCTATGGGATCTAGTCAACAACAATCAGGGTCCAATTTCATTGTCTTTTTCTTCGGATCTATGATTTTTGTGTTCATTCACTGGTGAGTGGAAAAGAACTGCAACACGTCCGTTGTTTGAACAAAATTACAAAGTAGTTGATTCAACAACTAATCCTACATATCAAAGCATCTCCGCTCTGGTAAAGCGCGGTGTGGGTTGCCGATCACATTCCCTTATATTTATTTCTTCTGGAATCTGGATCTCCCCTGCCCTGCTGGGATGAGGCGTGGCCACTGGGGTCTGGCTGGGACTGGGGCTGGGGCTGGGGCTAGGACTTGGCTGACCCCGCTCAACCCCAATCATAGTCAAGCCCAGTATAGTAAAGGCAAGCTCCAAATCAACCCAAGCAAAGCCAACCCATCGATAATCCTTGCCCATCCAACCAAAACCTACCTTATGGAATTCCATTGCTGCCGTTTACGCGTCGCATTTGTGGCAGTGTTTTACTTGGGTCCGCAGCCGTTTGCGCAGTCAATGGCGCATAATCGCGTCGTACCGTCGGATAGTCGCGTCGTGCCGTCGCATAGTCGCGTCGTGCCGTCGCATAGTCGCGTCGTGCCGTCGCGTCGTACCTTCGCATAGATTTGTACTGTTTGTATATGGCCGTCGGATAGTCGCGTCGTGCCGTCGCATATGAGTCGCGTCGTGCCGTCGCATAGTCGCGTCGTGCCGTCGCATAGTCGCGTCGTGCCGTCGCATAGTCGCGTCGTGCCGTCGCATAGTCGCATTGTCGCATTGTTGATTTTCAGGGTTTACGGCGTAAACGGCTAAGGACCCGAAATCAACTATGCGACAATGCGACAATGCGACGGCACGACGCGACTATGCGACGGCACGACGCGACTATGCGCCGTTGACGGCGCAAACGGCTGCGGACCCAAGCATCACTGCCACACATGCGACGCGTAAATGGCAGCAATGGAAATCCATACCAACGCGACCCACTCCACCCTATCCCAACCCAACGCGACCCACTCCGCCCCATCCCATGCAGCTCAGCCTAACCCATCACAACCCAGTCGGGTTCCTTACAGCCTCGTCTCTTCTTAACCTACCTTCCTCTCCTTTCCTTTTCTCGGCCTCCAGTGCTATGGGTCCCTGTGTGATGGCATAAGCGCGGGAACCAGTCGCAGACCTTGCATGACGCCTGCGCATACTGAGTAGGGTGTTCAGGTTACCAGTGGGGCATCCGATGGCGCATCTCGATAGTGCATCACTGGAGTTGCACAGGATCATGTCGCAGTGAACGTACACCTTCGAGAAAGAAAACGATATGTTTAATAATTAATATAACTTCTTTGAAAAATTCCCTACTCCGTTAATATTACACATTATGGTATAATTTTCACACACAGACCTTGAATTGAAAAGCGGTTAGGTGCCACAATAAAGCCGAAAACTCAATCTTTCTAATACATAGCGCCGGTACGGTAACCTGGAGGTCGCAGGTTCGAATCCCGCTCCTGTCAGTTTCTTTGTTCACTTTGAAAACATATCCTTTGATTTAATATTGTATCCCCCATAATTGAGAAATATTGATCTGTTTTTCGGTTGCCTTAGGCTACCGATAGAAGTACAAAAGGAGCACAACAATAGGTCCCCGATTGAAGGTGCTTTACACACTGGTGTGAGTGTGATAATGAATACAAAAATCGCTCTGAGAGCATTCTACATGTTTGTCCGGTTTGTTGGGGTACATATTGTGAGAATCGATCTGGGAGCATTCTACTTCAGGGTTCTACTTTAAAGCTTTTTTACCTACCACTGGTTGGGGTAATGAGTCTATGAATGCAAACACGTCGATCTCGAAGCGCTCTACGTCAGGGTTGTACGAGGGATAAAACACCACAGAGTTATCTTCAATGCATCTAAAGGGAGATAGAATGGAGATTACAAATCAGTTTTATTTTTGCGTTATATCAGCTACAAATCGTTTTTAGAGCAGTAAGGCTCCTTATTATCATCGCTGCTGACATGTATAAAAACTAGAAAAAAACCGAACAATTCCCCGTCTTTTCCACGATTATAGTCATTTTAAAGGCAATTACAAAACGTGGCTTCTTATCAGTATAGCAAATAAAAAATCAATAACTATTCATTAGAGCCGAAAGTTGAAGGAAACTAATAGTTAACAATGGTTGCCTTTACCGTTTTTCCTTAACATTTCCAAATGTACTTTTAATTTGGCGTCTTAGATTCAAATAAGAATGGATAAAAACTAAAAGGCAATGGAGAAATTTTGAAAAAAAAACTATTAGTTCCAGTGAGCTTTTGACTGATCATTTCCAAAATTACATTCACTGGTTTAAACTTGATTTTGAGACCCAGTCACATAATAAACCACATATATGACTCACCCATACTTAATGAAACTGTATCGGTGAAAGTCGTCCGGGTTCGAGGTGGGCGTGGCACGGCACGTCTGCACGAACAACTCCAGTCCAGGCTCGGTCCAGGTCCTCGCCTCGAAGTACAACTTGTCACCGAACGTAACTTTGACTGGGTAGTCAGCAGCGACGTAGGGTGTGACGTAATCGTTGCCACGGTAAAGGCTCAGGGAGAAGTTGAAGGACCCGAAGCCATCCTCACGGAAGGTGATTTTTGAGGTGTCAGGACGGAAACTGCCGACAGAGGAAAAAAATCAAATCAAGTTGTCGAGAAAAAACTCCTTTCAAATCGCACCTCTATAATTTATTACGGACGAATTTCACATTAGCCAATTCTGCGCAGTTCGGGTTGAAAGCGAGGCTCGCAATGCTAAACAAGCAGTGCTATTTAACAAGTCAATTGATGCATGCATAAATCACGGCAAATGACAGCGTAGCGGTCATGAAAACGTGTTAACACCTTGAAAGTACGGTCTGGTACTAAGTGCTTGCCTGTGAAAAATTGTTCTATCGAGAAGTTTCTTCTATCTGTCAAAATTGCACAATTCTTGTTTGGACGCAACCCAAATAGGCACCAACCTTAATTCGGCCATGCCTTCCAAGTCCATGATGCACTGCACTGGAATATCGATATCGCGGTCTCGGGTTACAACGCTGCCAGGTTCCACCGGGACAGCTTCATCATGGATCACGTTGAAGAAGATCACATTCTCCCCGCGAACCTACCAGGAGAAGGAAAAAGAACCACACAGATGAATTTCAGATTAAAGTTTTTTACCAGCAATTTTAGGCATGACATCAATACCCGCGGACCGCAACAGATTCTTAATGAAAAGAAAAACTTGGATGCCCTCGAGACAGTTCTGACATTTGCGGCCGAACGTTTGCATACACTTGGAATCGTTCCTGGAGCTGTTCTGCTCCTTGAACCTTTTCTACTGTTAAATCACTGTTTATTCAATAAAATTATGTTTTAAAAATCCTTCCTCGTGCATGTACTTATTTACAATAAATTAATTAGGTTCACAGCTTAGGGATGAATTTGCTCACAAGACTGCGTTGTATGTAAAATTTCGACCGCAACTGTACATTAGGGAACACGAGCAGAGCTGCCATATTTCTGCCGTACCCGAGTTCACTTGCACTTCGCCTAGAGATCGGATATAGGCCGTACGCAGGTATCTGCGGATTTCTATAGATAAAACACTGCAGAGGCAATAAAGAAGAAAAATACATTATACAGCTGTCTAGTATCTGTGACGAAAATGTCCCCTTTGGATATACACATATTTATGAAGAAACACAACTGAGATATAACTGGGAATGAAAAACAATCGACCACCCTAAAACAACCATTAAGCTCCGCCCCTTGACGCATTGACCAATTACAGCAGCTGCTGTGGTCCGACAAAAGTGACAGACGTGTGGCGCGCGCGGCTACGATTGGCCAATACGGGCGGCGCCTAATATACCTGTCAATGACGAAAACAGGAACTGGTGATTTTTTTGTTTAATAGCCATAAACAAGGAAAGCGGCCTTTTTATCTGGGAAATCAAAGAAGAAATAATTTAAAATGCTTTCTTCTTCTGAAGATGCTGATCGTTTTTCTTTAACCTGGCCTAAAGCGGAAAATATCGGAAACTTTTACCTCCATGAATGTTCCGCATCGGTTATAGGTGGTCACGATTTTGACGTGGGTCCCGTTGTGGTGACTGCCCACGCATGCGCGGTCAAGAAAATGCAAATGAGACGCCAGGGTGTCACCAATCACCGACCTGGGGATGTAGACCGTCATTCCGGACTCGGAGCAGTCCATCGAGGGCTGCAGGGGTGGTTGGGTGATGACCGGCGCGTTGGTAGCCAATCCGGCTGTGATAGGCAAGGCCTGAGGAGTGGTCAGATCGATGGGAATGCCCAGAGGTAGAGTAGTTGCAGGAAACTCTGGGACTGGGTACGAAGTTGTACCTTCGTCTAGAAGGAGACTAGTTGTTGGTGCTGATGTGATTTCAATGGCTGCGAATGGAAAAGGAGTTCAGAAATAGACTAGCTTCCTTTTAGAGGCTGCATGCTTTTCCCTTGATTTCTCCAAAACAAAAATCCATTCAGATGCAAAAGAGAGGTAGATAGCGTGGCTCTATAGCGCTTTTGATTTGTCCTCGTGTGCGAAAGCGCCCTAACAATTTTCCAAGAGTTAAATGCCGTTTTAATGTTCGTAAATTTGGTTAAACACTTTGCATCATAGAGAAATGTATTTTGTTGAAAGCACGTGTGGAACCGATAATTACGTTACCGCTGAATATATTTGTACATACTCAATTATCAAGCGACATACCTTGTACCAACAGATACACACAGCGTACTTCACTGGTGTGCCTGAAAAACAAACACCAAACAAAACAAATATATATCTTCTGTATATATAATCTGTAAGTTTTTATTATAATATAATATTCTGTCGACCACATACTGCAAAAAACCAATGATCGTATGCATAATCGGACATACTGAAATTATTTAACATTTGGCGTATGCTTATGCGCACACGCATGACATCGGGTTCATACTTTGGCCAAGTACGAACGCTCCATCCGAAAATCGAATGTGTGGACGCGCACACGCAGTCACAGCGAGTCTGAACCGGCCTTTGCCCGTCCAAGTCAAGAGCGTTGAAGCACATGATGTGATGTCCCAATTGACTACTCATGGTTGGTGTCCACGTGGCTGTGATGTGATACTCGTTGGTCTTGCCGGGTACCAGTGAAACGGAAGACGTTGTCATGCCAACGGGTGAGGTTGTTTCAATCTCAATTATTCTGCAAAAAGTTAAAAGTTGATAAAATTACGAGCTGGAACTCATCATTGATCTCATCGGTGGAGGTGAATTTTTTTTATGGGGATTACGCCTTATGCTTGGCGTATGTGTATTGTAAAGGCTATGGAAAGCGCTGCCGTTAAAAACTGGAACCAAGCATCCTTATAAATTACTTTGCGGGGCCGCTAAGAGTAGATAATTTTTTTGCGAAAATTGTTAACATTAATCATCAAAATCTGGGGAAAATCTGAGTTGCTCCCCCTTAAAAATAGCCATGCCCCTTTGCCCCCCCCCCCCCCCCCGACTAAAAGAACATGCTTTTTTCTCTTTGTTTTCCAGCATCTAACACATTAAAATTTAAACAGGCCAGTGTTACAGTATTTGCTATAAAATAATAAGGCCCCAAATCCATTAATTTCAGAGAAATTAATTACAGCAAAAGCAAATGTTGTATACTACGTTTAGATAAGCGCACTGAACTGCACATCGCCTGATTTTAAGCCCAACCCCTTAACATATGTACTTACTGAGAATATGAAGCTCTTGCTCGGACCTCAAGGCTAAACTGCCGTCCTAGCTGGTGCCACCATGTAAAGGCTCCCTTGGCTAGGAGTAGGGCTTATAAGTACTGGCTTGTCTGGGCAGGCGTCGTAGCTATTGTAGATGTTGACAAGAAACTGCAGAGGGATTTTGCTTTTCGCCGTGACTGAGGTGGGTGAGGCAAAGTCTTCAATGATGAGTACGATGGCGTACCACCCAGACGAAGAGAGTACGTTCATGGTCAAGACACAGTTGCTCTGGATTAGGAGAACAAAAAGTAAGGATGGCTTGAGGGCAGGCACGAGAGACAAAACTTGGCAATAAAATAAAAATAATGGTCAAGTATCTTTGGGATATTCTTGATGACTCATTCACATCATTAAGATTAGTATTCTGCATCTGGGTCACACTCCCTCCTTCAGCG
The DNA here is from genome assembly GCA_037893225.1 of Hippasteria phrygiana. Lineage (NCBI taxonomy): Eukaryota > Metazoa > Echinodermata > Asteroidea > Valvatida > Goniasteridae > Hippasteria > Hippasteria phrygiana. The sequence continues at coordinate 193,560 of JAZGUH010000262.1, forward strand.
GTGCTCGATGGCCAGCGACATTTGACTACATCCCCATCAGGGTCCACCACTGGGGGGAAAATGCAAAACAATGACAGTGTAGTGTTATCATTACCTAATTCGGATTAGGCTCAAGTGATTAATCGCACTAATCTCCATTAATCAACAAATGTTACTTGTCAATATTTTGTAAAGACACACTTATTTTCGTGTTACCCCCAAAATCCATGTGTCCGTCACCCGTGCTTATATGGGCAGCCATTAGGGCAAAACAAGGAAAAATCGGCAAAATATATAATTATCCACACGAAAAGACAATAATCTGCCGGTACATAAAAAGATAATTAGGCACATAAATAGACAATTGTCTTTTTTGTGTACATTATTGTCTTTGTGTTGATTTTTGTCTAATTTGCTGATTTGTCTTCTTTTTGCCCTAATGGCTGCCCATACGCGTAGTACCTGATGCGTCGAAATAAAATTTCCATTGCTTTTCGTGTTGTTTTATTTTTACGCACTACGCATGAAATACGGACACGTGGATTTTGGACCTATAAGCTACTTTTAACACATTGAAGGAATACATTGTGTTGGAGGCTGAAAAGCCTCCTAAAATTGTCCTAAAATTGCTGTGGTTGGAAAGATCATTAAATAGTAGAAGATAATAATGCACACGACTATTCCTTAAAAATACTGACGAAAAATAAGGGTGCAATCCGGTTTCAATAGCTCCGACTTTTCAGAATCAATATTGACCTATCACAGGATGCTTGAGACTATTATTTATTTAGTGTCAAGTAAGGTATTTGGTAATAATTGAGTAGTTTTGTTTTTTGCTGTTTGCAAATGTTGTATAATTATCACCTTTAAATCACCCCAAATGCTTATATAAGTTACCTATTTATTGGAAAGTCGGGCAGGGTTTCCATTGACCGTTGCGAATCCTTTTGAATTTTTTTTGTCCGTGCATGGCGACAGCTAGCAATAACCCACTGTTCCTGTGATAAATTTCTTTCGAATCCCGGCCCAGTGACCTTGTAGTAGCTCCTGAAGTGTCTATCATCATCCATCATTTACCCCGATATTCACCGATGATTCCCGGCATTTTAAGCAATTCAAAATTACGTAGAAACAGTGCTATCTTTATCGAGTAGAATCCGTTTATCTCAACGCATTGTGTTGCTACTAAAGTATGAATAGACAAACTTCTTTCCACATAAGATAGCAAGTTTATAAGATAACAAGTTTATATCTGGTGAATTTTTCCAACGTAGCCCAAAAGTTTGTATACCTCAATAAATTAAACAAATTCCCCGTTACGAAAATATCAAGTTTTACTTGATAGCGACAGCTAGCAATAACCCACTGTTCCTGTGATAAACCTCTTTCGAATCCCGGCCCAGTGACCTTGAAGTAGCTCCCGAAGTGTCTATCATCATTTATCATTTACCCCGATATTCACCGATGATTCCCGGCATTTTAAGCAATTCAAAATTGCGTAGAAACAGTGCTATCTTTATCGAGTAGAATTCTGTTTATCTCAACGCATTGTGTTGCTACTAAAGTATGAATAGACAAACTTCTTTCCACATAAGATAACAAGTTTATAAGATAACAAGTTTATATCTGGTGATTTGTTCCAACCCATGCAGCCCAAAAGGTATATGGACCTGGGGATGTGTATCGATCCTGATATGATGAACAACTTTTGCCAGTGACCAACCGGCATGTGGGTGCATGGCCACAGGCTAACCTTTATGGATGTTTTTTTTTATATACCCAGCACGATATGGGGCAGAGGGCCTACCCCCCTTTTGTCCATATACACAATACACTCTGGGTATACCCTATACCCTATACACTCTCCAGACTATTGTTACCTAACACATCCCTTAGACATCTGAAAAGAATTCCTGAGATTCCGGGAACACAATGACCAACACAAAAGAGAGGGGGGGGGGGGGGGGGGGGGGGGTAATCCCTCTGCCCCATATCGTGCGTCATATGGTTGTTTTAGTTTAAAAAACAACGTTGTGAGGTATCTATGGTACCATGTTAACCCCCCCCCCCCCCCCCCCCCCCCCCGGACAATATTTTCCTTCTCTGGTTGACAACAACAATCGTAGATTACTTTTACACTTTACTGAAATTATAAATGAAAACATATACTCCAAGAAGACAACAAGGGGTGCGCCGAGTTGACTGGGTTAATTTCAAGGGGATCGGTAAACAGTGTTATAACATCGGCTACCGGCGAACATTTGTAATTAGTATACCTTGGGCCTATACAGACTACAGACACCATGGCAAGGGTGGATCCAGAACACATTTTTTTGGGGGGGGGGGCAAAAAAATTCCCCCCGAAAAAAAGGGGGTCCAAAAGAAAAATGTGCACAAATCACAGATAAAACGGAGGGTTCTTGCTTCCCTTTCTTTTACTTTGTTTTAGTTTGTATGTGGGTGTGCGCAGTGGCTGCCTTTTTGCGACGTCAGTTAAACAAAAATAATTGGTTTTGTTTTTTTCTGGAGGCCATGGCCCCCTTTGGCCCATGCCCCCCCCCTTGCCCCCCCCCCCTTCTTGGATCCGCCGTTGCACCATGGCTGCATTGAACCATTCGTTGAACCATTAAACATTGTGTGGTACAAGTTCGTAGGCAGCACGGAACTGAGTGCGAATCAAAACAAGGTGGAGGCGGGGGTTGGGTTTTTTGACTGAGTACACAAGTATTTTGAAAATAAAAAACAAATAACTCTCACAACACTCCGAGGTGGCTACACCATTACTCCATGAAACCTGGCTTGATACTTTGGGCTGTCATTCCACTACTCTTTGGAGATATCCCCCCAACCAAAGAAGACCACATTTAGGCGAAATTGGCAGAGCGTCAATTACAGAAAAATACAGGTGCGGTCGAAAGCTGTGAACCAAATGATTATACTTGCACGAGGAAGGACTTCTGAAACATGATTTTATTGATAGATTGAGAATTTCCAGTAGAAAAATTGCCAGAAACAGAACAGGAAGTATTCAAGAAACAATTTCCAAGTGTATAACACTTTCATAGCTAAATAGGGCCGATTTTGTTGTCCAATTCATCCCAAATGCTCAGAATGGACAGACGAAGTAATGGCATCGTGTTTAACTTGTTCATTTGTGCAGACCAAGTGGGGACGGAAAATTGTGGTTCACGTGCATGTAGGCTATGCGCCGGTTCTTGTTTTGAATTCGACTCTAAGGATACTGGAAAGAGTTTCTCTTTTATCCGAGTTGCGGTCGAATAATTTATCTTCATGAAAACATTTCTCGACGTTTTCTACTATTCACGAGCTCTTTACGGACGTCTCGCGACCGGTGTAAACTGGACAGCCGTGAACTTACCTTACCTTGGAGGGATCATCTGTCGCCTTCCAGGATAGTATCACGCCTCGGAAGTGAGATCTGTCGACTCCTGGAAGGAACGTCTGAAGAACCAACGCCAACAACGGCAGGAAATTAAAGATGCGCCTCATGGTGCAGTGACAGCAGCTTGTGGCCTCTGGCTACAAAATGTCTGGTCTGCTTGACAGAAAAGTCTATAAAACCCCGAAGCTTGCTTTATTTTTAGACAGTTGAGGTCTAGGGGATTTTTAATACACGATGAAAATCAGGATTCTCTGAAAAAAGACATCACTAAGTCCGGTCTATGTAAAGACCCAGAAGGTACCATTATTACAGGAAGGGTGTGGGTTTGCGGTAGTTTGGATGTTTCAGGCAGTCAGAGTGTTTTCTCATTTACGATTTAGAACGAAGTAATGAGCATGCGCCGTTCACACTTTCCCTCATTGATCTAAAATCTAGTGAAACCATGGAGACCAAAAAAACAAAAAAATGGTGGATGGAGGTTTTTTGTGGTCCCCCTTTGTCGAATTCGATTCAACCATCCAAACACTCAGTAGAAGATACTCTGGCGCGTCATAAAATAACTTAAAGCGGTTAACAGATAAGAATGAACTTTTTAAAATCCAGGCATTATAAACTAGTCCTTACAGCAGTGGCCTTAAAACGAAATAACCAGTACAGCGACTACTCCCCTAAATGGCCTATAGTACGGTAGAAAAACAGTCACAGGTTATTTGTATTGCCTGAGGTATTTATGGAAACGCTATCGGTGTTGGGTGAAGCTATATTAGGAAATACTCGAAAGTAACTGTCCAACAGCGTCAAGTGGCAACGTATGAATACCACTGGCAAAACTACGGTAGCACCATTACATTGCGCGCTCAGGTGCGCAACAGATCCGATGTCATTATGAATATCCGAATCCATGAATATCTGACTCTTTTCCCATTGCAGCACAATTGTGTTTTATTGGTGTGTGGAGGAAACGATTTCACTGCATTCGTGAACGGAATAGCCTTCGATGTTCAGTAAGTATGGAACTACAAGGTCAGGCCTCGACCATCTTTGATAATTGATCCGTCAGCTCCTTACGACTTGCTCCCTTCTCACGAGGAGTTATAAGGAACTGACGGATCGATTATAAAAGATGGGTTAGACCAACAGCTATCCGTACTTCTGTTTTATAAATGGAAAGGGGATGAAGTATGAGAAGTAAAGTCCTATTTTGAATATTGCACGCATGTTATATCATTGGGAATTCAGTCTCAGGTAGTAAATTGAGCAGCGAAAACATTTCCTTGGGAATCCACTCAGAAAGGAAATTGCTGGGTACCCTTGCCCATAGGTAGGGCACTGTAGAATGGTGGGATCTTTTTCAAGCCAAAGGGAAGCGGCGGGTCGCGAGACACCCAAAAGTGAGGCATACATTGGTACTTCTGGCTTCTAGCTCTTGTTGTAGAGTTGGTTTGCAAAACTGACCTACAGGTATCCAGTATTAATGTTACTTATGAATGGAACCCCAGGCCGATCTCTCGATATAAGTTTTTCCATATGTCAGTTGCAGGTAGATATGGCAATTGTGGTAGCCACAGCATGTTTGCACAACCTTGCAATTCAACGACAGGACCCACTTCCCGAGGATGACGATAACGATCATGATGTCGGCCCAGCAGTCCATCAACAACCCCCAGTAGAGGCAAATCGTGTTGAAGCCAACATCCGAGGCAACATCTTCAGACAAAGGTTTATAAGGCAACATTTTCAGTAAGATATTATTTTACTTTATTTGATCATGACAAATTACAAATCGATACACAACCTCCTCCGTTTTTCCCTGTAGTACTCAGCTTTAGCATCGTACGCCGTTTTCTCTGCCTGTGCCGCCTGTATCTTTAACATTGCAGCATCCTGCTCGTATTGAAGCAATTTCATCTTTGCCTCATGTTCTTCTTTCAGATAGTGCAAGGCTGCCTCAGTCTTCTTTAAAACTGGTGATGTATTCTGACGGACAACTGGGGGCATAGCTTGGCTGAAAGAGGAGTCGTAAATGTGACCCGCTCCGGAAAAAGGTATATTATGTCGCAAAATATGAAAAATGAGTTTTATTTATGTTTGGAAAGCCCACAATGTAAGCTTTCATTTGGTACATGATAGAGCTCCAAAGCCCTTTCCGTTCTGGAGATATCGCGTTTTTGCATATTAATTAGTTCTATGGAGTTCAAATTGCACAACAGAAAAAACAGGCTTTGAAATAGCTAGTTCTAATACACTGCAATGGAACAATGCACTCTAAAAAGGTTATTTTTTCACTTTATTCACTGAAATCAACATTGTTGTGCACCAAACCTGAAACTTTAGATGTTTAAGATGTCATTAAAGACAAAAAACAAAAAATGAATTTTGACGAAAAATTTCACCCTCTTAACGTTGAAAGGGCCATTACACGTAAATGCATAGCGCGACTTATATCACGTTTTTCTGGAGCGGGTCACAAATGGAGATTAGTGTTTTGGAAGTACATGCAGGGTGTCTCAAAAAGTTTTACACTACCTGCAGTACTGTATGGACAGAAAATGATCAATATTAATAGTATTGCAAGTGTCCGCCGCGGTATTTGACAATGGCCCCCTCGTATGCGTGAAAAGTTAACCATAACTTATAATATTAACCATTTAAAAACTAGCGACTATAGGAAACTCACATGGGGGTAAATATTTTTGGGACACCTTGTAGGTTGAGAAGAGAGAGAGGGAGCACAATAAATTTGTTACCATATTTCACTGATTTACAAATCACCGTACACAGTGCTGCCTGAAATAATACATTTAAAAGCAAAGTACTGAGTATGAACTGTACAAGAAACCTGATATACGTACCATTCAGATGGATGACGCGGAATAGTATCTTGCTCCTTTTTTGTTTGGGAAGGAAGACTGAAGAGTATCTGTAGCAGGGGTTACCGGAGGTTTCCTGTAATAGAAATATAAATGTAAGAGCAAAGAAGGTTGGCCAAATATTGTTCTAAGTAAAGTTATGTTTATCAAAATATTAGCTGGCCTGACGTTTCGAACTAAGCAAGTTCTTTCTCAAAGGCAAATGACAGAGTACAAGAAACAAACATGTAGGGAACACACATGCATGAGGGGGTGGGTGGAAAATGATGTGGTTATTACAACATAGAAACACTTGAACAAGAAGAGAAAACAAGATATACAAGTCGGAAAGGAGGATCACCACGAAGGGATACTGCAACAGAAAGGTATTAACATGAACATGAATAAAACTGCTGCAAAACATAAAGTTATGTTTGATACATTGTACTGTACCAAGAATTAAAGAACGTTTTCCACAAGTCACTTGTTTCTGTGAATGACAGCATTTTAGGAGTGTTCTTAGGATCTTGGTATGGCCAGCAAAATGGAACATAAAATTCAGTTATCCGACAGTTTTATTTCTCCCCATTTCATTAGAGAACTATGAAATTCACAAGTACATATACAATGAAATTGGGAACAATAAAACTGATCGATCCATTAAACTTACGTGATTGTAGATCGGCATACACTTGATGAGGGAACGGGTGATGCAGAGCGCAACTCAACATCAGCAGCTAGTGACGTCGTGCTGTCTTCATGGTCACTAAGGCCTGCAGTGCCAGACCCTGTAGCTAAGGCGGAATCATCGTCCCATCGATTGTAGTACTAATCCAGATCATCCACAATGATGTTTAATACGGCCAGCTGCTCGTCTGCGAGATCGCCAGTAACGGCTTTGCCTCCTCCTGTTTCCAAAATGTCGATTTTGACTTCACGGGCGGCATTTTTTGCTTTTGTCTTCATACGCCTCCACAACTCCTTCAAATCCTTAGCAATGGTTTTCGGCCTTGCTGGGAATAACGCTTCCATCTCATCACGTTCGATTGACTCCCACGCGGCGTGCTTTTTTAGATTGGCATCGGTGTCACTTTTTGTTATCTTCTATAACTGTTTTCCTACCTTTTACACACTGAATTAGACTAATTTTTTGGTCATGGGTAAAATTATCAGCGCGTTTTTTCGACATGCCGGTCCTCGCACTATAGTGTCAACTGAGCTGATCAGCAGAGCACAGCGATCTGCGGGTTTCCGGAGATAGATATGCCCTTTTGTTCAACATATTACGTAATCCGCTGTGAAGAGAATGATGTACGACTAGACCACTAAACATCGGCGAAGCAGGAACTTGTACACGGATGGATAAACAGCCGATTCTTTTCTTACTGAATTGCGATCATCACAGGAGTTTATCGACACGCGTACTTCTCTGTTTTAGCCACCGTACAATAGTTGTACGTGACTAAAATAATCGGGTGATCATCACCGTTTATGAATTCGGGGCCGTAATGTTTAGCTTCTAAACATGTTCACACAGTCGTGTTTTCCTATACTACTGAGGACAATGCTTTGTGTTTCCTATTGCTCCTTAATTTACTTTTTAAAAAATCCCATAGACTATTAAAGCACGTATTTTTACGTCCGATGACCGATTTTAACAAAAGACCGACTCCCGAGGACAAGAAAGATTCCTTTGCATTTTCTTTCTCCTCTTGTCCTCGAACGTATATACAGTACACGTACACAAACTTATATAGCAAGGCTGTAGGGGGGGTGGGGGTGGGGAGGGGGGGGGGGTTTGGAGGCACTCGCCGAACATAGACCTGAGACTTGAGAACATGCCCCATGCCCCTGTAGTTACACCACTATGTCTATGGTTCAGTTTCCAACCTGCTTCTAGCGGTCAACACGTAAAATATAGATTTTTAAAATTCGATAAGTAGAGTAATTTTTCGATTTTTGTTTGTTTGTTTGTTCCTTTGTTTTTTTTTCTTCTAAGTTTCAAAAAGGTCCAGTCAGCTTTTCTTCCATTCCGGATTACTACGAACCACCCAACATGCGTCAGTACCTTTTTACTGCTACAGACGAGTGTTTATTTATTTGTCCTTCAAAGAGTGATAACATTTATATACGTCAGACAGTGGAACAACCTTTGTTCGTTTGCATTACATTTAAAGAATGTTATTGGTATCCCGGATATTACAAATTTTAGAGTGCTAATATTTGAACAGTTAGGTATACATAACCCAAATGTTGAAAAGTTAATTCTTGATCTAATGAATATCGCTCCAAACATTTTCATTTTTTCGTCTGGGGGCTTCTGATCGCGAACATAATTGGCTGCATCCAAATATTTTGAGGGGGGTCACTAAAAAAACATTATTGCTCAAAAGGGTCTTTTGGTGTCAGTGAGTAGAATGTGATAAATAAGGGTGCACGTGAATTGAGTATACATATTACTGAGTACCAACGTATCACTCAAATGGAAGACATTCCTCTAGTGCAAAACACCCCCATGATAGAGAGATAACGTCCAATCCGAGATTTGATTGGCCAAAATTTGTTGGTTTTGTTTGTATGTAATCAATGTCTTGATCTTTTTTTTTACATTAGATTTTTTTTTTGTTATTGTGCGCCCAAAATTCCCCTGACCTCATCCATCTAAAAGTAGAGCAAGCCTTTTGGGCTATATTGCCCTTCTGTCGAAGAGACCAGGCATTTTGTAGCCAGAGATGGTCAGCCGCCGTCACATCACCATGGGGCTCACCTTTCGTTCCTCGCCGTTGTTGGTGTTGGTTCTTCAGATGTTCTTTCTTGGAGTCGTCGGTGCATCTCACTTCCGAGGCATAACACTGTCCTGGAAGGCGACGGATGATCCATCGGTGGTAAGTTCTTGGCCGTACGCGTTTTGTCTATAACATCTTAAGAAGTTCTTGAATACAATAATTCCTACGTCTGAGTTATGCACAGTCGTTGAGCTTTCAAAATGTATCGGCAATTGAGCAATGGGCCTTAATTACAAAGCTAGTAATTTGTCTCAGCGAAAACTCAAAACTCAAAACTGCTTTTTTTGCCCCAAAGCGTGTCATTTCCCTCTTCGTGAAAACCCCAAATCCATTTCCAGGCATGTTTTGACCTTCACAGCCCTATTTTAATAACACGGAGTTCAATTGGTCTCTTCGTGAGGATCCCAAACCCTCTTCGTGAAAACATCATAACCAATTCTAAAATAAAAAAATGGGATGGTGGTTTTCTAATCCGTCTCTTTGCAAAACCTTTAACGATTATGTGTTAAAAAAACAGAACATGCCAAACAAAGTAGTTTGACTATGAGGAATGTAACATTTAAACAATGCCCTATTCGATTTTTAATGATTTGTAAAGGCACACAGCAGCCCTAAAATTCCCCCTAATTTCATCTCTTTGTGCAGTTAATACTTAACCTCTTGCCAAGGCTTGAGTGTAAAAAAATATACCATAATATTTGGGGAGAAATGTGGAAAAAAACCAAAGCATATTCAGACTGGCGCCGCATATAGTACAGCCAAAACGCGGCAGAGCAAGGGCACCGGCCACTCTGAATTTTCCAGTTCTCCAATGGTCAGACTTTTCCCGAATCATACTGCCGTCCCCGAAATTATTTTCGTCCCTAATTTCCAGACTAACGGCGCATTGGCAATGGATAGTGGTGTACGTTATTATATTCAGCTGCATTACGTTGGTCGCGGGAATTTTATGCTGCATCCCAAGCGCCTGAACTACTTACTAATGCTAGGTAATCACACATTCCCGACTTTTAAGCGGAATCGCCGCGAATAGCAATTCTTGAGTAAATCGGGGAATGGTTCTTGGCTGCCTCGGGATGATTCTGTTAGTTCGGTGAAAGATCGTTAAAGATCGGGAAGCGCTCCGACAATTTTGGACATGTTCAAAATTGTCGGGGTGATTCGGGAACCAATTTAAATTCTTGGTTTATTCTTGTTGTATTCCTAACTAATTCTGGATATTCTTACAGCATTCTTAAAAGTTTTGTAGAGTTATTCTTGGTTTTTAACAGTCCAGAATCATGCCGAATCTTTACGAATGTATCAAGAAATGTACGAATATTATAAGAATAATTTACAAATACACTAAGATTTTGTTAAGAATAATCTAAGAACTTAGCAAGAATAAATTGCGAATAATGCTGAATTATCCAGATTTTCCAAAGAATTTATTAAGAATAACCAAGAATCAAGCAGAATTTAATACGAATGGATCCAGAATAGTCCCGAATGCACGCCGATTTAATCAATAATACTAGAATGATAATATAACTGGAACTGACTGACGATGAGCGCTTGTCTTGATCGGTTTATATACCGGGATCGCTTGAATTCGGCCTCGTTCTGGATGATTCTGGCTTGTTCTGATTGAAAAGCGGCTTAGTTTGGGGTTGTTAGGGAATGTTCGCATTACATTCGGCTTATTTGGTCTTTGTTCTTATAAAATTCGTAATGAATTCGGCATAATTCTGGGTCATTCTGGATTATTCTGGAGTTATTCGTATATTATTCTCGAAAAAATCTCTACAATTCGGTTTTATTCTTCACTAAATCGCAATCATTCAGCTTGATTTGGTCTGATTCCGCTTTCAATTCGTACCTAGTTCTTGGTTATTTTTGTTACATTCTTATTAGTTATTCTTACCAAAAGCGAATCGGGGCTAATTTCTCCCGATGCATTGAGGATTTTTATTCGGGATAGATCAGGGTATTCGTGGCAATTATTCGGGAATGTGTGAACCTAGCATAAGCCCCAGTCTCACTGTCACGATTTTGCTCCCGACTAGCCACGATCTGAAAATTCGGCAGCAGTCGTAGTACCATCGTAGTGGTGTCGCCAGTATTCTTGAATGTTCGTGGGTCATCGGGATAGGCTCCCGACTGTTTTGAACATGTTCAACGCTGTCGGGAGTGATCGGCTGGTTTTTCAAGTCGTACGGCATTCGTACGGCATTCTTGAGGCTATGGTGTACTATAAGGGCCACCGCTCTGACGAGATAAAACAGGTATAACTAAGACACATGAAATGTCGCGGTAAGACACGTCATTGACGTGGTAAGAGTGTTTATTGGCGCGGTAAGAATGTAGAATGACGCGGTAAAAGAGACTTTAGTGGCGTAGTAAGCGTGTTGGACTGACGCGTAAGAGACGTACTTGACGTGGCGACAAAGTGGGACTGACAAGGTAAGAGAGGCTTCATGTAGCGTGAGTCGCGGAAAGGGATTGCCACTACGGTGGCCGATAGACAACGTAATTTCAAAAATATACATGTAAATCTTTAAAATCGGCCGTGTGTTTGTTTTTTAAATAGCACACTGACGAAATGCTCGTACTTTCAACCAATGGTGTCAACATGGACGTGGCGAGGGGGGAGGGGGTTGGCAAGGGGGGCCGTTATCCCCACTGGAAATTCAAAAAAGGCGAAAAAAAATTAAAATAAATAAATAAAAGAGAAGTCGTGGTGCCAAGTTAATGTCGTACTCAATTGAATGTAAATGTATATAAAACACTCGATACCTGCTGGAAGGGGCCTAAAATGCGGCTACAATAGGCCCAGCGTCGAGTGATGTCCAGCACCCCGTCCCCTTTCGATTTTTCCACGGCCAGTGATTTCTCCCTTTGCTGCTTTCTGGTGAGTGCTTTGCCCCTCTAGAAAAAAATCTTGGCGACGCCTTTAAGTGTCAAATTATTTTTTTAGAAAAGCAACACATCTATTTTTAAAAATAGTCACGTATAAAAAGAAAGGCTCACGCACCCGTTATGCGTAGGGCCAGCGGGGCGCTGTTCATGATAGCTAGGTCACTTGTGCCTGAACAATGGACGTTTTGTTCAATACCGCGATGGGCCTATTGTATCCGCATTTTAGGCCCCTTTCAGCAGGTTTCGAGTGTTTAAAATATACATTCAATTGAGTACGACATTGACTTAGCACCTCGTTGTCTTTTTTATTTATTTATTAATTTATTTATTCGCCTTTTTTAATTTCCAGGGGGTAAGGGCCTCCCTTGCCCCCCCCCCCCCCCCTCTCGCCACGTCCATCTTGACACCATTGGCCGAAAGTACGAGCATTTCGTCAGTGTGCTATTTAGAAAAACATGAAATTACGTTGTCTATCGGCCACCGTAGTGGCAACCCTTACCGCGACAGTCCGACTACACTCTTACCTCGTTACCGAAGCCTTTCTTACCTCGTCAGTCCCACTTTGTTGCCACGCCAAGTACGTCTCTAGCTTACCGCGTCAGTCCAACACTCTTACTACGCCACTAAAGTCTCTTTTACCGCGTCAATCAACATTCTTACCGCGTCAATCAACACTCTTACCGCGCCAATAAACACTCTTACCACGTCAATAACGTGTCTTACCGCGACATTTCATGTGTCTTACCACGTTAATTATACCTTTTTTATCTCGTCAGAGCGGTGGCCGTTATAGTACACCATATGAGGCCGTCGTAGAGGCATTCGTGATAGCCGTGGCTATTCGTGGCACTTCCCAAGTACGACTGCGCAAGACCCAGCAAGAACTAGTACGAGGGTCCTGCGACTATGCCACGATTGAACTACGAATGAACTACGATCTACCACGATCTACGACGATTTATTACACTACGAACGTAATACGAACTTGTCCCGAATTATCAATAACCAACACGACAACACCACGAATGTTGCCGAATGCACTACGAATTATCACGAATTATGTAAGACTGCAGTAAGAACTACTACGACTTCTCACGATGCCACTACGGTTATACTACGATTCGGTACCAAACAGTTTAAATACATGCCGTCGGCATCCCAGAAATCATTCGTAGCTCATCGGGATCAGTTTTTATACGATTCGTAGGACGTCGGAGTACACCGTGAGTAGTCGTTGTACAGTCGTAGTACAGTCGTAGTACAGTCGTAGTACAGTCGTAGTACAGTCGTAGTACAGTCGTAGTACAGTCGTAGTACAGTCGTAGTACAGTCGTAGTACAGTCGTAGTACAGTCGTAGTACAGTCGTAGTACAGTCGTAGTACAGTCGTAGTACAGTCGTAGTACAGTCGTAGTACAGTCGTAGTACAGTCGTAGTACAGTCGTAGTATAGTCGTAGTACAGTCGTAGTACAGTCGTGGTGATTTGTGGCGCAGTCGGGGCAGATCGTGGTGATTCGTGATAGGTCGTACTGCATTTGTACTGGCAACGTAGTGGAGTCGTAGCTATTCGTGGAGCATCGGCTTTGAAAACGTAGTGCATTCTTACAACAGTCGTCAATAGTCTTGGACATTCGTATGACATTCGTGGCAAGGTCTGGAGTGATGCCGATTCATGCATATCTGATCAAATTTTTGCAAAAAGTCGGGAGCAGTCGTGGCTTGATGAGATCGGGACTGATCGTGGCTAGTCGGGAGCAAAATCGTGACAGTGAGACTAGGGCTTTATAGCCTTGAGTTAAGGCTGTGCGTGCTGCCTAAGCAGCCTGCGGTCACCCGGCCCGCACGGCGAACGCCGATTTGTTACACGCACGATCTGCCCGCAATGCATGTACACGCATAGTCAGTACATACGCTGCACACGCACCACTCGGTACCCCCCACACGCATGATTAGTCTTCTGTCGGGAGCACAGCCTTGATGATTCTGTAACTTCCGGGTTTTATGTTTTTCTTTATTTTGCGTTTGAATTCCGGAGCGAATGGGGGGGGGGGGGGGTGGGGGTGAGTGGATATGGAAATTATCCAGCATGAATAACGTATGTTTCCAAATGTCCAATAGCTTCTTGGTTTGCGCAGCTGAATCTGAATTATTCATTTACGAATGTCCAATCAGTTACTGGAATATTTTACTGTTGGCCTTTTTAAACCAACGCGCGTTCATCGCGCGCGATGATGCCATGTTTTTTTACGCGCGCATGTAGCATGAATTATCGTTCAATTTAGGAAAATAGCTTAAAGGGACACATTGCTTTGGCTGTTGCGATTTGGGCTATAAAACTGAAATGGATATGGTTGGGAAGCTTTTTTAATAGTAGAATATAAAGATCCACATAACTATCCCTTCAAATTGCGTGGTTTTTGTTTAATTTCGTGACAAATAACGGTCCGCCATTTTGTAGAACCAAATTTTTGACTCCACAAAATGGCGGACCGTGTTCACCAGTCGTATTTCCAGTCGCATCTGGTTGAAGTACGTTCTGTTGATCCATTTTGATGTACTGTGGCACGGCGCGCGAGGTAGAGAATTGTACCTGACGATCATCTGATAGGTTCACAAGGCCACTGGCTGCGGCGCCAGCCTAAAGACTCGTACAGCGTATTTTGCGCATTATTTAAACGGTGGTATTTAGTACTGGAAAGAAGTCTATGTTTCGCGGGTCAGATGTCATGGGTAAGTGGCCAATTTTTGGTTTTGTAATCACTACTCACTAATTACAACACATTATACGTGTCTTTTTGCATGAACAACTCTTATAAAAGATAAGGAACATTTCCAAACAGCAAAATTTCATGACATTTGAAGGCAATGTGTCCCTTTAATCATTTACATACCGGCAAAACCCGGAAGTAAACAGTATCATCAAGGCTGTGGTCCTCGCGGAGCACGGATAGTATGTACGGGGCCGGCGGTGCGTATACACAAGCACTGCGGGGAGCGTGCACGTACGTACGTGTTATGTGGAGCTTGCTTGCTGCACTGCCAGGGCGGGGACACGCAGGCCAAGACAACGCTCACAGCCTTAATTCAAGGCTAGGGCTTTATAGCGGTCTAGGCAATTAAGAGTTTTTGGCGTTTTTAATTATAACCAAAACTACTATGAAAAAAATAAAAATAAAGCAAAATCAATTAAATTATGTTTTTTTGGGGGGGATGGGGGTGGGGGTGGGGGTGGGTGGGGGCAATGGCCTCTGTTCCCCCGGATCCGCCTTGGGCTATCAGGCACGTACGAGGGACTTTTGTTACGGTGCGTGTCCGGATTTTTGAGCCATGCGTATTATGTCTAATCGATTGGCTTCCAGATTGATATCAACTGGCGAATATCATTTAGTGGGTCCTCCGGCATGCCCTGCGACAGGTCCCACATCGGTAGCGGCTACCTGTTTGACGCAAGAACCCCCATCACGTGCGATCAGTGCACTCAGCAACATATAGCCCCAGTCCGCTACCAATGTACAGACTTCAGTGACGCCGAAGACTGGAAGACCGGGGTAGGCGGCACGAAGTTTACCGTTGAACCGGGGTTGACTTCCTTCGACATCAGGTATGCTATAAAGAGCAAACCCTTGGTATAAAAGGCACACATAGAGTACGACCAAAATGTACAGATGATAAGGTTTCAGTCAAAGGGAAGATTGCCTACAAGCATGAAGAGTGAAGTTTATCATTGAAAAAGGCGCCATGCTTTTCAAAATTTGATCTGTTATTGGATGGCGTAATCTGATTATCAGACTGAGGGGATCGAACGGAGGGTTGCCGTACATTTGAGAAATATTAAGAATGAAGGAACCGTTGCTCCTATGTCATCTTGCTTGGCTCGATCGTAAGTGCATGTATTTATATTAGCATCATATATAAACACAATAATATTGCATGACCAGCTTTAATGTCAGCCAGCTTACGTGACTGGTGTTGTTTGCCAATTCTCCCCCCCCCCCCCAAGTTTTTCTTCCTGCTGCTGGATTTCGCTTGGTAATGGTGGGATTGCATCGTACAAGGCGCAGACCCATGTTGACCTGACTCCATACAACGGTGTGGTCAACTCCTCTCCTGTTACATCGGGGATGACAATTGTCCGTGTACAGCGGGGCTGCCAGGTGACGCTGAACATTCCAGGTAACTTTATGCTCACAGGTTATACTCAGAATTATTGTCTGATCCTTCCTCCTGCAATGATGTTGCCACAGGTATATCAAAGACACTGTCGCATCTGGAAAGTATTCAGAGTAGTTCAAGTCATTTGGTAAAGTGGCAAAGAAAGTTGCATATTATGACATTTTGTAGAATGTGGTGATATTAAGTTGTATATTTCTGCTCGCCGCATAAAGCTTGGTCTTAATATGGAAATTTACAGAAATGGCAGTTTCCGCTAAACGACGAATTATGAATCTGTTAAACATAATTATAGATCAGATTATTATCATATAACGTTATTCATTCTTGCGGGGTTCAAAGGTCTGGAATAAATTGTATATCCAGCTGCAAATCAGACCAGAAAACACTGAGGTGAACAAGGGAAGAACTCTAGCAAGGTCATGGGCAAGAACTCCAAATTTTCAAAGTTTTGTGTTAATAGATGATAAACTGAGTTGACAGATATCGACGGAGAGGGGAGGGGGGTCTTAGGGCATGCCGACCTTTGCTAGACATGCTTGGCATTGGGGTTTGAAGGACCTGGGAGTTATTCTAAGTTACTCTGGCATGGCTGGATAAAAGTGGGCTATGCAAACATTATGTCAATTTTGAGTCATGGTAGACACCAACTAGAGGGCACTACACTTCCACGAATATAATGCACTCGAGAATTCCTTAAAAGTCAAACAGGTCAGTATGTTATGAAGCTGACTGGGACTTAGAGACTGTGGCTGCCGCCCTTCGTTCACCAAGGACTAACAGTATCCACTTTAATTCTTCAGTCATGGACCCAGATGGGGATGTGGTAAAATGTCGTTGGCCGTCGAGCGACGCTGAAAGAGGAACTGTGAGCCAGATGCCGAACACTGTACTGGATGAGGTGAGTAGTTGACAGAGTTGTAATCGAGTCAGCTACAAGTCAATCACAAGTCAGATCAAATCAGATCACAAGTCAATCACAAGTCAGCTCACAAGCTACATGGGATGAACAATGACAAAGGAATGCTTTTGTTATATAGTGTGTTTGAATAGCTTGTTACATGGCTTGAGACCAGAATTGTGAAGTGACTTGTGATGACTCGATTAATTAACAACTCTGGTAGTTGACAGAACATCCATAAACAGCTGGATTTGTTTTATACAAGTTCCCCCGAACAAGGCTAAAAGCAACAAAAACTGAGCCACAAAAAGGGAAAAAAGGAATAAAAGATACAAGAGGTAGGAATTAATATTCCTCTTGAAGCAGGAAAGATCGTAAGATGAAGGGAAACATGCACCAAAGAATTCCATAGAGATGTAGAAAAGGAGGGGAAAGGCTATTGAAAAAGCTTTTTGTTCTACATCAAGGTATATGTAGAAATGCTATAGAAATCCTAGCCGGCCGGTTGTAAAGTGTCGATCGTAGGTATGTTTCCTGTTGACGCGATGCGCGAACGTGCGTAAAAAATTAGTATAAGCATGACGTAAGCGCTAAGCAGGCGCTATAGGCAGCAATGTTTTCTGGATGTTCACGACTGGTAATATGGCGGCTGCGAAAGTTGTTAGTACAGCGCGCAACGGCCAATGAGCTATCCAGATTTGTATACCTGGAGATCACCACAACCTTGGTACTTTTCACAATCTAGATCAATTGCACCTTGGCCATCTACTCATCCTCACTTTCATCATCATGGTATGCTGTCACTCTCGTCATTGAAGATTTTGCTTCAACTACCTCAGTCACGGCAAAAAGCAAAATCCCTCTCCAGTTCCTTGTGAACATCTACTACAACGCCAACTCTAACTGCACCAGCAATCCCGTACTCATAGAGCCTACGCCCGACCGAGGCAGCTGCTACGGAGTGACTCCGGGGGAGCAGTGGGGTATAGAGGTCCGAGCAAGAGCTTCAGCATCTCAGTGAGTTAAATTATTATTTATTGCTAAAACAACAATACACGTACAGGACACAAAAGATAAATAACACAGGACATAATCCATGACCACATTGGCAAGCGCCAGCAAAAGCGAAATAAAAATAGCTATGGACCTGCTGACCCACATGTGATAAACAAAAATACAATAAACAAATAATCTGAAAATCTGACAAAAAAATGTATTGCACAAAAAAACGAATAGAGAATTTAAAAAAATATATATACACGACAGAAAGACAAATCAAACGCCCAAACTTTGAACACACAAAGTGACCAGTCACAGACATATACACAAAATGCGTGTGGGGCTTCTTTCTGTGGGTTGGGATTCGGTGCGCCAAATAGATAATATAGGGTCGAGGAGTGAAAGGACGAGCCCCATCAGTTGTCCAAGATCTGTTCTCCCTGGGGCCCTGGATTACACTAAAAACAAACAAACAAACAAACAAGTCACTGAACAATACATGGACATTAATAAACCGGTTATCTATTAAAAAAAAATAGAAACATTGGGTACAAAAAGAAGTAATATTAAAAACTACAGGAAGTACAGTTAACACCGATTACAAGAATAAAAATATTGTGATTATAGATTGGTAAAAAGGACAACATCCGAGAGAGCATGTTATTTTAAAATAGAAAGCCCAAATGAGAATAGATAAATAACACGTATAGTTAAAAGCAAATAAACAAAAACAAAAGAATTGTCCATAAAAAGACAGTAAGACAAAGTACAACCAATTAATTGCATACTTATGGAGAATTAATTCTTCTGTGATCTCCAGAACAGACGTTTCAAAGATGAAATATCCTTGGCTATTTTGATTTCAGTTTTCAATTCATTCTGTGCTTTGGCCCCTGTAAAACTATTAACTGCATGTTTACCTGCACCGGTGCGTGGTCGAGGAAGGCATACATTCTGCTCATCAGAATGTCTTGTATGATTGTGTGCATCCGTTTAACTAATGTGAATTGATTGGTAAGATAGTGTACTAAAATGATACTTCCATCTTTGAGTCACATGAGCTCATTTGAGTTCGGAGAAAATGACTGCAGACGAAATTAAATGATCTACACCCAGTACAATTCTGCTCATCTGTTTATGTTGTTTAACGAGAATATCCTTTGTGTGATCGGTACACCCCGGGATCCAAGCTGTGAACAACATTATTCAAAATAAGGTAAAACCATAGAATTGGCTAAAAGCTTAACAGAGTTTAAATACAAATAAGGCATGTTATACCTAATATATTTTTATTATTATTATTATTAATTCTTTCTGGTAATGAAACCAAGGATTCCTCAAAAGCGCCCTAAGCACTGTAGCTCGAAAGCCTGAAGAAACCTGTAGAGAGAAGACAATGAGAAGAAGTTACAGTTTCAGAGGTGGGAGGAAAACCCCAGAAGAATATTCTGAAAGGCGGGGACAGTAACCACTGCGCCAACCTGATGTATTAATTTTAATTGTCCCTTTTGCAGAATAATCGAGATTGGCACCACCTCACCCGTGGGCATGAACACATCTTATGTTTCACTGGTACCCGGCAAGACCAATGAATATTACATCACAGCCACTTGGACACCAACCAGCAGTCAAATGGGAACTGATGTCATGTGCTTCAACGCCATTGACGCGGACGGGTAAGGTTAGAATAGACCTTGCAAGACCCCTGCACTGTTAGAAAATTGGGCAAACAGATTACCCAACGTTGGTACAATAGTTAACACGTTCAACCTTTGGGCAATTTCTTGCTCAAAGTTGGGTAATTTTGTCACGAAATTTACCAACTGTTAATTGTATAACCGCAGTTGTGCGCAGACCAATTGTTGGTTAAAGTGGCGTTAAAATGGTATTGCGCAACTTTGTTTTATCCAATACTTTTACAGTGTGTGGAAGGGGTTGGGGTTGCGTACGCACCCCCGAATTTCCCATGAGGTTACTCTAGGAGGACGGCCCCTCATCTCATGTATGTCTATGTACGTCCAATTTGAACTACAAGTGCAGTGCGGTTTTTAAATGGTTTATTTTCTTGCGAAAAAACCTACAACACATACATATTATTTACAATAAAGAAATTTACAAATAAAATGATTTACACTTCTTTTCAACTGGACAATTTGCTACACAGCATGCGTGACCATGCCGTGGCCCAGTCCTTACCGGGGCGGGCGCGCTGTACCCGGGGCTCCGACCCTTTGGCCTCAAGTATGGTTGCAAGGTGTTCCTTGAGTTTTATCTGTAGCCAGTCTTGAACTAAATCTTTGTATTTTCTGAAATTAGACAAAACAGAACGATAAAAGTCCGGCTGTGTGTCGCAGTGTGGCAGATTCCCACGCGCCAATGACGGGTCTGCACTCTGTGTTGCGGACAGTAAATTTATGAATGAACGCTTGGGCCGAGTTCCCTGTTCTTGCGCCCGAACGGCGGGAACGCGACCCGCGAACATTGCACTCGGAACAAGATCACACACCACCTACCAGACGGGGTTTACAAGAACATGACGCAATTTGACGCGACGTAGAAGACGACCAAAGATGGCGGATGATTTGACGAAGCATAAAAGTCGGCGTAAATGTTGCCTAAAATTTCCTTCCCTAACTTTTTTTTGAACAAACTAGGGGAAAATGCAGTCTAAATATTGTGCTTCCGTTAAATTATTTTGCGTCTGAAATTAAGGTTTTTGAAACGAATGCTTGAATAACGTACATGGGCGCAGCCACTACAGTTTTGCGTGGTTACCAGCGATAGATGGCGCTCTTGGCTATCAGACGTTCTTTGGCATTCGAGCGGCCGGAACACGAACGATCCGAAGACACGAGTTGTTCTTGAGCAAACAAGAACAACTCGCCCGAACTCAGCCTTGTAGTCTAGTATTATTTTGATTGAACTAACCTGTAATTGCCAATTGAGGGCGCTGTTGTAAAACTCGATAGTGAAACTTCTGGATTGAAAGGCAGACCCGTTTGTGTTGGGAAATCTTGCAAAACGTGATAAATCCAAGATTATCTGTAGGTGTTTGTGGCCACAGAAGAGACCAGTGATATCTCTACGGTCTGCAGAGGAACCTTGTGTGTGGATTTGTTGTGTAAGAAGAGCCATTTTGGTTTTGTACTCAACGAACTATAGTCGAATACTCGTCGATAAATCAGTCGTCATAATTGACTCACTTGATTTTCAACCTCAGTGGTCAAGGCGTTCAATTAGTATTGGCATATAAAACTGTGTTCATTGTAGAAGAACCTATCGCATGACTTGGGATTTGCATGGCCACCTCATAGTGTGTCGTTGACAGTACAGCAAACTTGAGTGCAATTTGCAGTGTACAACTTTGAGAGTGCCTTTAGACATGCATGTGCTGCGATAGGGCCTTACCATCATTCGTGAGCATTATCTTATACTGGAGGAGTGAGAAATTTACTTAACTGTGCCACTGCTCTAGGGATCGAGATTCCTCACAGATTTGGTTCAGATGATGGAATAAAGGAGTCGATGAACATAGACATGTGTGGATGAAGTGATGTTTGACATAGTAGTGTGAAGTAACAAAACAGTGGTCTACTCTCGTGGTTCTACACAGCAAAATTCACCCACACTCCGCAGAGACAGACCGCACCAGTAGCGCGCGAGAACCCGTCCCTTGCCGGGTTGGTCTGATAAGATGCTGGCGACATGAACACCTTAGATGGCGGCAATCTTGCTGTCTATGTCCACCATCCCCATCCCTCCTTGAGAGGGAGGGAGGTACATGGTGTCCCGGCTGACATACTCTGTTTTGTGGCCCCAAACGAAACCGAAAATCAACCTATTCATTTATTTCCGTTTCTCTTTTGGGGGCGAAGCGACTTGAGCTAAATAGCAAATTTTGGATATCACAAAAGTGTTTATTATTGATACCCTCCCCTTCATTGAAAAATCACAGTCTTCCCATTCCCTAATACAGTTTTCCAGTTCCCTCAATTTCTCCTCCCACATGTTATTTTTGATATCCCCATAACCAAAGGAAATACCAATGATTTTAGCTGAAGTCACCCAAGCGATATCAACCGGGCCACTTGGTCGATGTTTCCATCGACCAAGGAACACGCCACTCGTTTTCTGCTGGTTCAGCTTAGCGCCTGATGCGCGTTCGTATCTCTCGGTCAACTCAAAGCTGCGGACGATAGACTTATCGTCCGCTAGAATGAGGGTGGTATAGTCAGCATACATCGAAACCCTGGCTTCGGTGCCCCCGGTAATTTAACTCACCTGATATTGGGATCGGCGCTAATCGCACACCCGGGACTCGAGGTTGAGGATGTAAAGTAACGGCAAAAGCGGACAGCCTTGTCGAACCCCTCGGGATAGCAAGAAAGGCCGAGAAATATGCCCATTATAAATTTGCACCCATTTTTTGATATTTTCACCGAAGCCGAGGGTTCCGAGGATTTGCTGAAGATACCCCCAGTCAACTCTATCAAATGCTTTTTGTTGGTCGAGCGATACGAACGCAGCGCACATATTTTCTGATCTACGTAACTCTGAACGTTGCGGAGGAGGTGAGCATTGTCCGACATGCTTCTCCCCGCCACCGAGCAAGTCTGATCCTCATGAACAATGCTAGGCAAAATTTTCCGCAATCTGGTGGCGAGGATTTTTGCAATGATCTTGTAATCGACGTTCAACAGTGATATGGGCCGCCAATTACCCAACTCTTGACGATTTCCCTTATTTTTCTTGTATACAGCAACGTAATCAGACCCAATCGTTGACTTTGACTAAGACTACCTTCTTGAAAAACACAATTGACCATTACAAATATCTTGGCCCATGTCACTGAAGAACGTCTTGTAAAATTCAGCGGGCAAGCCGTCCGAACCCGGGGACTTACCCGCCGCCATATCGAACAATGCCCGCCTCACCTCGCTGACAGTCACCGGCCCCTCGAGCAACAATTGCTGATCAGGGCTCAGTGAACTGTCAATAGAACCCTCAACCCTGCGAGCTGCCGCTTGGAGATTTCGGAAGGCAATTTTTTTTCTTTTTCTTATTTCCATATGAAGCCGTCGGTCTATTCCATTCATATTTTTTGTAATCCTAAATGATACATTGTATTTCAAAGTGGTATAGTCGTTTTTTAAGAAGGAGTTCACTTGGGGTCACCCCAGTCATGAAAAAACCTGGGCCCCAGCCAAAAGCCCATTCAGTTGTGCAAAAACCGTGCGAGGAGCCACGTGGTGATTTCGGAAGGCACATTTTTTCTTTTTCTAAAATTAGTGATAAACAACATGCAAATTTCCAGAATGATTAAACCTTTTGTGTGTATGTCCAGAGGACCCCTATTCATCTATTTAGACCATTAGAGAAAAGATTGTGTGAAAAAAACATTGTTATTAACGCGTAAACAAAGGTGCCTTCCAAAATCACCCCATGGAAGAAGCGCGTGATTTTTGTGCTCGCGCAGCTCGCAGGGTTAAGAAAATCAATCTCCTTTTCGTCCGTGTTGGACAGCTTCGCTGTTAAAACCCCGTCATCCATTTCGTCTGGCGCATTACGTACATTGATGAAGGAGAATGCTCCTCCCGCTGTTGTAATAGTCACCGTTTCTTTATTCACCTGCATCTCACTCCTCATAAATTTGCTGGCAGTTACGACGCTCGTAGTATTCACCACCCACCTGGTGGGACTCAGCTGCTGCACGCATTCTACTTCATTACGTCCGACCACTTTTTGAATGGCCTCGAAGATCTGGCCGGGGTTGTCCCCTCACAGAGGTAGGTGCAGGGTGATGGTTTTCTTCCGGTCCAGGCTCATTAGTTACCCTATTGTGGTGCCCGTTCAAAATGTGCCTGTTAGAAACGGACAAATTGCTTGGCTTTCGTTAAAAAGCCACGGTTGTATGTTTCCATGCCACACGTGTATCACAGCTTTGGAAGTGAGTTTCTTGGGAAGAGCTGTTTGGTAACACTGATGCGCATGCGTTTAATTTGCATTTTAGATCACGCCCCATTGAATGCGTGGCGGTCTATACCCGTGGTGGTACAGTGCAGTGCCCGTTCAAAATGTGCAGCAGTGCGTGGCGGTCTATACTGCCACGTTTGCGAGTCTAGGCCTCCGGTATTGCTGCTTTTTGGTAGCTTTTTTGAGAACCGCTCATTTAAACAACTTCAAACTTGACACTGCACATTCTTGGGTCCTGAGCAATATGCCTGCCGATTTTCAACTTCATACAGTAGAGCCAATGATTTTCCGTTTCAGAAAAGTCAATTTTCCGTTTTGACAAATCTTCATTTCCGTTTCGCCCATTAGAACAGTGTACAAAATCTGTTTCATTTCCATTTGACACTATTTCATACATGTAAATGAATGCACAATGAAAGATGCCAATTCCGTTAATTCCGTTTGGTTTCCACTAAAACGGAAAATCATTGGCCCTAATACAGTGCCCGGTTCTGGAGATAATCGAATTACAGACAGAAACACATACATACACACAGACAGAGATTCCTGGAATTATAGTATCATGATGACAGTGCAGTATGATGATGATATGTGAAGGCCATTGAAAGCGCCGCCATAACCTACCCCACCCCACCTCCACCTTTCCAAATATTTTGCTGGGTCCAAAAAATCATAGCCACTTTTTAACGACAGTTTAAAATTAAAATTGTAACCCCCTTCCAAAAACAAAGTCAACTAGAGGTGATTGGTGCTCAGAGAGCACGAACCTTAGTCGTCTGTGTTTGACGAAGGTCATGCACTTTTCATGTGACTACGTTTTTGTTGTTTTGTAGATTAGCAATTTTTGATTGACAAGATGGTCGCAGTGACTACATTGTACTGGTTGAACTCCAAATTGTGTGTTCCTCATATAAAATGGGTCAGAGGTTGTTTAGAAACATTTTCTGCATTTTTTCATGGAAATTACCGCTGCTGACCACTGAGTGACCCTTGGCCAAGTCTGACCAAGTCTTGTTGGAACAAACGTGAGAAAAGAGTATTTTGCACATTTGCCAGAAAATGACCACTATTGACCACTGAGTGACCTTTGAGACAAATCTGCCAAGACCCTGTATAGGGCTTGGACAAGGAAACTTTTGACCAAATACGGGTAAAATCGGCTGAAGAATGTGGCATAAGAAGCCGCTTTTTGATTTTCACCAAATGACCACTGGGTGACCTTTGGCCAAATTCTGTGTACACCTTATATGAGGCTCGGTCCAGGGCTGCAACTGACCAAGTTTGGCTGTCATCGGATGAAGACTGTGGGAGAAGTATTTTGTAATTTTCAATAAAATGACCCCTAGTGACCACTAGGTGACCCTTTGACACCGATCTGACCAGACCCCATATGAAGCGTGGGTCATTTGTCAATATGGCCAAGTTTGGTTGAAATCGGACCAAGCGTTTAGGAGAAAAAGCATTTTAAATGATCATTGGAAAGAAGAAGAAACCGGTCAAATACAGTACCTTAGTCGTTCCGACGACTAAGGTAAGAAGAAGAAGAAGAAGAAGAAGAAGAAGAAGAAAACTAGAGCTAATGTGCTGCACGAAGCACGGATATCAGCCTAAATAGCCCTTTGAAAGGTTTGTCTGAACTGACTGGCACTGACCACAAGGTCACCATTGGCCCGAAATTGCCAAAGCATCTAAGTTTGGTTGAAATCGGCAAAAGAATTTAAGAGAAGCATTTTGTATTTTGTTTGCAAATTGACCCTTACTGACCAGTTGGTGACCTTTGCCCCCAAAAGTTGAATAATCCAGAAGGAGCTTAGGCCAAGAATGCATTTGACAAATTTTGGCAAAAAATGATCTAAGCTTCTAGGAAAAGAAGCATTTTTTGCGAGCGTTTCCGGATTTTCATAAAATAACCACCGAGTGAACACTGAGTAGCCACTACCCTGAAAAATACTAAAATGATGTACAGGGTATGGGCTAAGCATCTACTTGACGAAAAATGGTTCAAATCAGGTGAAGAATGTTTACCCGTTGCAGTAGAATAAAATAACCCCTACTGACCATTAGGTGACCATTGGCCAAATTCTTTGTACACCCTATACGAGGCTTGGTCCAGAGATGTAAATAACAAACTTTGACATCAAAACTGTGGGAAAAGAAGCATTTCATAATTTTGAAGAAAATGACCCCAACTGACCATTAGGTGACCGTTGGCCAAATTATGTGAACAATTGTTATGAGGCTTGGTCCAAAGATGTAACTGAGCAAGTCTGACATTAATTGGACCAAGACTGTGGGAGAAGATTTTGGCAGATATAGCATTTTTTGTGAGCGTTTGCCCGAAGAAAGAAAGAACTAGAGCAGGATGTCTGTGCTTCACGAAGCACAATTAATATCAGCCGGTTGTCCGTAGGTCACCAGACAATAACTATTGCTGACCACTAGGCGAACTTTGCCCTCAATCTTGAAACCCTCACATATTCGGCAATCGACACGGGTTTAGCTGACCAAATGTTGCCGAAATCGACTGAAAAGATGTGGGAAAAGAACCATGTTGCATTTTTGTCAGAAGATGACCCCTGCTGACCACTAGGTGACCTTTGACATAAATCTGCAATGACCCGATCAGAGCGGCTATCGACATTGGTGTAACGGCTCAACTGTGGCTGAAATCAAATTTAGCATGTATTCCAGAGAATGACCCCTACTGACCACTGGCTGACCTTTGACCTTAATCTGCAAAGACACCATATCAGGTGCTCTCAACAGAGGTGTAACTGACCATGTGTGGATTAAATCAATTGAAAATGTGGGAAAAGAAGCATTTTCCGTTTTTCTAATAAAAATGACCACTGCTGACCACTAGGTGACCTTTGACCTAAATCTGCAATCAACGCATATGGGACTGGCAACAAGGTTATAACTGACCAAGTGTGATTGAAATCGTTTGACAAAATGTGGGAAAAGCGCCAATAATTTTGCACATTTTCCAGAAAATGACCGCTTCTGACCACTGAGTGACCTTTGACCCAAATCTACTAACACCCCTCATGGGGCTTTGACAAAGGATGCATGTGACCAAATATGGCTAAAATCGGCTGAAGAATGCGGCAGAAGAAGCGTTTTACTTATTTCAATGAAATGACCCCTAGTGACCACTAGGTGACCTTTGGCCAAATTCCGTGTACAACTTTTATGAGGATTGGTGTAGGGATGCGACTGACAAAGTTTGGCCTTCATCGGATGAAGACTGTGCGAGAAGAAGCATTTTGTAAATTTCAATAAAATGACCGCTAGGTGACCTTTGACCCCGGTCAGAGTGCACCACATATCAAGCTTGGGTCAGTTGTCCATAGGGCCAAGTTTCGTTGAAATTGGCCAAAGTGTTTGGCAGTTATAGCAATTTATAGCAATTTATAGCTCATGGTGAGAAAGAAGAAGACGAAGATACAGAAGGACCACAATATATCAGCGTGCTTCGCACGGCTGATATAAGTAGAGCAGGATGTGTGTGCTTCACGAAGCACAAATATTAGCCGGTGGTCAGTATACTGACCACTACGTGACCTTTGCCCTAACCCGCAAACAGTGCACACGATACCTACTAGAAGCCCATAACTGACAAAGTTTGGCTGAAATCGTTGGGTAAAGTGAGGAAACAAAGCCATCTTGTCAATTCTTAAGCCAAATTCTGTGTACAACTTTTATGAGGCTTGGAGTAGGGATGCGACTGACCAAGTTTGGCCTTCATCGGATAAAGACTATGGGAGAAGAAGCATTTTGTAAGCTAGGTGACCTTTGACCCGGTCAGAGTGAACCACATATCAAGCTTGGTCAGTTGTCCATAAGTTTCGTTGAAATTGGCCAAAGGGTTGGGCAGTTACAGCAATTTATAGCTCATGGTGAGAAAGAAAAAGACGAAGATACAGAAGGACCACAATATATCAGCGTGCTTCTCACGGCTGATATAACAAGCTAAAGCCTCTTGCCTCCACTGCGAGTGCTACGCGCGTGTGCACACATTTGAATTTATTAGTTAATTGGCCTATTGCATGAATGTGTATCACACGTATATCACACTGGAAGATTGCGATCACACTGGACGATTGTATTTATATGATTTCTTTCAGTGAAACAAGCGAAGAAAGATGCGTGTATCTAGTAGTAAAAGGTGAGTCAGATGATTGTGTAAGTAACTGCACAAATATAGGTTCC
Organism: Hippasteria phrygiana; assembly: GCA_037893225.1. Classification (NCBI taxonomy): domain Eukaryota; kingdom Metazoa; phylum Echinodermata; class Asteroidea; order Valvatida; family Goniasteridae; genus Hippasteria; species Hippasteria phrygiana. The sequence goes on from JAZGUH010000262.1 coordinate 221,730, forward strand.
CCGCAATTTTAAAAGTTTTTCATTCCGATTTACAATTCGAATTTAGTCATTTACCATTTAGTTTCAAAGTTTGGTCACCATATTTAAACGCCGTGTTGCGAAAATTTGTCATTACAGATTAAATAAATAAATAAATAAATATACATAAATGTATACGCAACATACGGAAAAACCCTTCTCTTAATATTTTAGTCTCCACAACCGCCGTAGTACAAAGCCTCTGTCGTTAAGATTATACTTAAAATTGTTCAGTTGGCTGTACAATAAAGTTAAAATTTAGAACGGACCTTTTGGAACTGCGGCGCTATCTTAGCATTAAGATTTATACTTGTTTTTTTTAATTATTACTCCATTAATACTCTTTTGTTATTCGTAGAACCTCCTAGAGTCACTGAGACCTGGCCAGCGGCTGGTTCTTCCATTTCTATCTATCTGGGAATGTGGACTTTCCAGTTTGATCAGAACGTGAGCATGAGAACATATTTACACTAGTCAGTCGTTTTGTGGGCAGACGTAAATACACGATGGGAGAACTTGTACAGTAGACTTGTGGATAGTTTGATCAGAGGGTCTTGACTTGCAAGTCATAGCAATGTTTAAAAACACGCACTGTATGGGCTCGCAGTCTTTTGTTTAGAAGCAATTACATTTTAAAACTATTTCAGGATAGTTTCAACTTGTATATTATCAGCTATTTAATGATAGCAGATAATATACAAATTACATTTCAATTACTTTCGTTTGACTGGTTCACAAAATTATTGTTTTTTGTGTAGGCGTATAGGTCCTCTTGCCCTAATCCGGACTGTATAGGCCTATGTAATTTGTATGCACCTGCAGTTTAGTACAAGAGGACAGCTAAGTATTTAGTTTAAATGGTTCATACAATTGTTATTTAATTGCTTTTTAGAAAATATAGTATTATGTAATAAAAAAACAAACATTTCTTTTGCCTAATATCTAAAAACAGGTTACCTTGACTACTGCATATCTCAACGTGCTCATATCAAGCGTATATGGCAAGTCGGTTTATGGCGGGTGGGCTACGCAGACGGCCCAGGACACTATACAAGTGTCAATAAGAGGAACGTTGTATCCGTACACTGCATATTCTGTGTCTCTGAGTGAAGGAGTGGCAGAGAGCAGTGGACAGTGCCCTGTCAGATCGACCAAGCATGACGTTGGTGTTTACACAGCTTGGCAGACACCACCTGGTCAGTCAAAAGTGGTTAATAATTGTTTTTTGTTGTTTTATTTTGTTTTTAAATACAGGGATATTTTGATAAAGAGCGCAATAGTTGAATATTGTAGGGTACATTGTGTATTAAGTCCGAAAGTTTATTCATAATCTGGATATTCATAATCTAATTTCTCCAGGCGCCTGAAACTGTACTTCAGAAGCCCGAAGACACATATTTAGAGAAGACGAACATTAATCTTCACTTTCAGGGGTAGGAGGAAACTCATGTCTAGGGAACACCCATGGTATCAGGCAGGGACTGAAAACTATATAATAACAATTGCCACAACTTTGGTCCCCGTCCCCGCTGCCCCCTGCTGGTAATGTCTCATCCCATTAAAATTTGAGGGGAATTTGAGTCAGATTAACGGTAACCGCCTATTGGGGAGACCGTAACTGACAGTGTTTTTACAGTTTGTGTTGCCAAGCCGATTGATAGTAAATTTGCAATAACATTTATGTTGGACATTTTACAGCGTTTACATCTCTCCCAATCGATGGGACAACAGCCTCATGGGCAGACAACCCAACAACACCTCTGCTGCAAGATTGGACAACACCCAGAGCAGACAACACACAACGTCCTACCCAAGCCGCGCCAACCCCAGCTAGATTGACAACACGGCATCCAGTGATCACCCAACCACCCCCGAAGCCCTCGCTGGACTGCTCCGACTCTGGAATGATGGTCTACATTCCGAAGTCTGTGATTGGTGACACCCTAGCGTCTCATTTGCATTTTCTGGACCGCGCGTGCGTGGGCAGCCACCACAACGGGACCCACGTCAAAATTGTGACCACCTACAACCAATGTGGAACATTCATGGAGGTAATTAACGTCGTTGTTTGACACTGTTTTGGTTCATGCACAGTGGATTACGTTGATTTTCTTAAGTTTAGACTCTTATGTTTCTAAACAATGTTTCCAAAACATTATATTTATGCATTAGTATTTAGAGCACAAAACGATATTTGGTGGTAGTATACTCTAGTCCATTACCTTCTTGAAAGGTCACTAAGCTTTAAATGTTAACTATTTTGGTTTTTAAAATGTTTTTACGTTCACATTGGTTTATGTGGCTCCTTTGGCCCACTATTTTGAGCGTGAATTATTGACCAATAAGACAAGAACCCTTTACGTTCCCATTTACATGTGTACGTTCAGCTGAACCTGTCATTATCTGTTGACCATTGTCAAAGTTTATTAAGAACCGCCAATATCAGTTCCTATTGAACTGAAACATTGAAGAAATTACCCTGGTATAGGTTCGTGGGGAGAATGTGATCTTCTTCAACGTGATCCGCGATGAGGCTGTGCCGGTGGAACCTGGCAGCGTTATAACCCGAGACCGCGATATCGAGATTCCAGTGCAGTGCATCATGGACTTGGATGGCATTGCGGAGTTAAGGTAGGGGTACGCCAAAGTGCAGGCACCACAAAGGAGAATGATGTAGTTTATGGAGATGAATAAATGTCTCCCTATCAGGCTCATGTAAAAATGACGGAATGTTGCTCCCCATGTAAATTGCAAACACAAATCTAGATATTGATGAGCTACAAATTTGAGTTCCTGTCTGTAGGCAATGAAATGTTTGTTTGTTTGTTTATACCTCATATCAACAGATTATCGCTTTTGATCATTTTTGTTTAAATTTAATGCCATTTATTGAATGCGGGAACAGCTTGGTTTTGGCGTGGGCCGTCACTTTTTCTTTTCATCTGCAGTTTCCGTCCTGACACCTCAAAGATCACCTTCAAAGAGGATGGCTTTGGCTCCTTCAACTTCTCCCTGAGCCTTTACCATGGCAACGATTACGTCACGCCCTACGTCACTGCTGACTACCCAGTCAACGTCACGTTTGGTGACAAGTTGTACTTCGAGGCGAGGACGTGGACTGACCCTGGACTGGAGTTGTTCGTGCAGACGTGCCGTGCAACGCCCACCTCTAACCCAGACGACTTCCACCGATACAGCTTCATCAAGGATGGGTAAGTCAAATACGTTTTGACTTCTCGTGAGAAATGCAGGGATCGTTGAATGTAAGTAAGAGATTATCAATTAGTAGCGCACCAGAAATGTTATTGTTTGGTCAAACGATGGTTTCTTGTAAATTAACTAGGAATGCCTACTTACAAAAGCCTCTGTTGCTTTCATACGTGACGTCATGTTATGACGTAGTCCCTCCTCCTCCTCTTCACCCAACGCATGGGGGCAAGCATGCCTGCCCCCCCCCCCCCCCCCCCCCCTTCACGCGAACGCGGACGTGCGCGTTGGGCACAAAGGAGGAGGAGGGACGACGTCATTCCACGACGTCATCACGGATCCAAAACCGTATGGATCCACAAATCCGGCCCCAACTACGCCAACCATTCTACTACACGCGCGCGTTGGGCGCAGAGGAGGAGGTGGCATGACGCTATGACGTCATTACAGATCCACCACCAAATTGATCCACAAATCTGGTCATAACTACGCCAACCATACTACTGTTGTGTGTTACAGTTTCATTTTCTTGGGCTTTCATTTCTGTCTGATCCACCTTAGGCAAAAAAGCGGTAGTCACGTGAATGGCTCTCTTTTGGATACTGGAGATTTTCTATGAAACTAACCAGATAGCACTGTAACATGGCTTTATAAGATTTAAAACATTAAAACATAAACGGTCGCAACACTTGGTAGAACAAATTAAATATTTTGATCATGAACTCTATAGTGTACATTCAAGGCAGTTTGCAATCCCAATATGTTTCTTTTCAGCTGCATTGAAGACAACTCTGTAGTGTTCTATCCCTCGTACTACCCTAACGTAGAGCGCTTCGATATAGATGTTTTTGCATTCATAGACTCTTTACCCCAAGCAGTGGTAAGTAGGCCTATTTTGGTTGAATAAAACCCTGAAAAAGAATACTTAGAGATGGATGATTTGAATTGATGAAAACTTTGCCTTCTGCCAGTGATGTCTTCTATATAGCTCAATAACCCTGACATAGAATGCCTCAAGGTCGATGCGTTTTATTCACTGACGCTTGATCCCCACCAGCGGTACTAGGCCATTCCATTGACGCCTTTCCACTATGACCCTTATGTTTTGCAATCCATGTGCTTCTAGCAAGTTTTCAATTATAAGTGAAACTAGAGCAGGATGTCTGTGCTTCACGAAGAACAAATATCAGCCGGTTGTCCGTAGGTCACCAGACAATAACTATTGCTGACCACTAGGCGAACTTTGCTCTCAATCTTCAAACCCCCACATATTTGGCACTCAAAACGGGTTTAGCTGACCAACTGTTGCCGAAATCGATTCAAAAGATGTGGGAAAAGAACCACGTTGCATGTTTGTCAGAAAATGACCCCTGCTGACCACTAGGTGACCGTTGACATAAATCTACAATGACCCGATCAGAGGCTATCGACATCGGTGTAACGGCTCAACTGTGGCTGAAATCAAATGAAAAAGGGACAACAGTGCAATTTAGCATGTATTCCAGAGAATGACCCCAACTGACCACTGGCTGACCTTTGACCTTAATCTGCAAAGACACCATATCAGGTGCTCTCAACAGAGGTGTAACGGACTATGTATGGATTAAATCAATTCAAAATGTGGGAAAAGAAGCATTTTCCGTGTTTTTCATAAAAATTACCACTGCTGACCACTAGGGTGACCTTTGACCCAAATCTGCAATCAACGCATATGGGACTGGCAACAAGGTTATAACTGACCAAGTGTGATTGAAATCGTTTGACAAAATGTGGAAAAAGAGCCAATTTTGCACATTTTCCAGAAAATGACCGCTACTGACCACTTAGTGACCTTTGACCCAAATCTACTAACACCCCACATGGGGCTTTGGCCAAGGATGTATGTGACCAAATATGGCTAAAATCGGCAAAAGAATGCGGCAGAAGAAGCCGCTTTTCTATTTTCATGAAATGACCGGTAGTGACCACTAGGTGACCTTGAGCCAAATTCTGTGTACAACTTTTATGAGGCTAATTGGTGTAGGGATGCGACTGACCAGGTTTAGCCTTCGTCGGATGAAGACTGTGGAAGAAGCATTTTGTAAATTTCAATACAATGACCGCTAGTGACCGCTAGGTGACCTTTGATCCCGGTCAGAGTGCACCACATATCAAGCTTGGGTCAATTGTCCATAGGGCCAAGTTTCGTTGAAATTGGCCAAAGGGTTTGGCAGTTATAGCAATTTATAGCTCATGGTGAGAAAGAAGACGAAGATACAGAAGGACCACAATATATCAGCGTGCTTCGCACGGCTGACTCTATAAAGACAAATTTTAGCTCGGTGGTCAGGCGTCATACGTACGCACGTGGTTACATATTGGCGCCGTCATTTTAATATATCCATAGATAATAGAAAATGGGGCTTGCTTTTGGGTTTTGGTAACAATGTTAAACTTTTCTGCCAGATAATGACTAAGGTATGCAGGTCAAAATCCTCACATTTCATTTTCCACAATGTCAATTACACTGAGACGATACATTGGTTTTGTCTAGTGATGTGTCTTCACAAACTCTTGTCAAACTTAAACAGTACATTAATTAAACCTATAGCTTGTATATTATCCATGTCCTTTATTCTTCTGTTCAAGGTGTACGTTCACTGCGACATGGTCCTGTGTAACTCCAGTGATGCACACTCCAGATGTGCCATCGGATGCCCCACTGGTAACCTGAACTCTCTACTCACTATGCGCAAGCGTCATGCGAGGTCTGCGACTGGTTCCCGAGCTTATGCCATCACGCAGGGACCCATAGCACTGGATAAAAAGAAAGGAGATGAAGGTACACTGTAAAACCATGTGTTTAACTTCTAAACACAAAATTTAACGCAAATCTGTAACACTTAATAAACATTTCGACACGTTTATGAATAAACACTGAACACATGTTTGAATTGAAACCTAGCCCAGGTTGGACGATGTCTTCATTGCACTACGACTAACGTCCTGGATACGAGATGTCGCATTAATTGAAATCAAAACTTTAACAGGATTTTGTTCACGTTTTAGCTCGTTGTAGAAGCTAATTTCATGCCCACACATACTCTTTGTGTCCTTATCTATCTGTCCGTTAGGTTCAGGAATTCCATATGATACGCTGGCCGACGTTTTCCAGGAAAATAAACTCAAACGCAACGTTAAACTTGTAGACTCTTTTCATCAGTTTCATACCGTGAGAGTTACATGATGACGTACACGGGGCAAATGTGTGCGTGCACACATACATCATGTACGCGCGCGCGCGACCTCCGAAATTCTGCCAGTGCGATGCTGCTGCGTGCAGCGCAGGCGTGCAGCGCAGGCGCAATGCGCACGCGCGATTTGCCTGGCAACCACTCGCATGCGCACTACCGTTTGGGCTGGCTGCGCGGTACGGACGGTCTTGAAAAGTGTTTTCTGTGTAGTCTACAGATACTTTTAAAGTTCCAAATCTGTTTTGGGCTATAGGCGATAATATGAACGAATTTGGGAGGTTATTATGGACGACGTAATCGATGTTGTTTTGAAGGAATATGGCATATCGCAAAGCAGGATCCTCACTGTACGAACACGAACGTCACGCAAGTTATTGTGCCTGCGCGTAAGGGGGACAGTTCTGGGCAAATCGCGCATGTGCATTGTGCGTGTACGCGAGCGCGGCCTAGTGCTTGCGTGCACGCGTAATTATACGCACACATACGTTTTATGTACGTATACAAACTAGTCTGAAACTGATGAAAAGAGTCTACAAGTTTTACGTTGCTTTTGAGTTTATTTTCCTGAAAAACGTTGGCCAGCGAAGCATAAGGAATTCGTGAACCTCACGGACGGATAGATAAAGACACAAAGAGTATAATGGGCGTAAAATTAGTGTCTACAGTGAGGTAAAAATATTGTAATTTTGTTTCTAATTGTTTTCGACTACTTCCAGTAGCTTCATATTCTGGACTCCCTCGCAACGCGAAGGGAGTCCATACTGGGCTAAATTGAAACCCAGCATTGTGTTTAAACCTACGCGTATAAACACATTGTATTGTAGCGGACACATTTGTTCTTTTGTTTCCCATGCCGCCGATATCGGCGGCTATACCGCCGGTATGTTGACTTGTGGTTGTAGTGACCCAGTTTGTGATTGGCCGGCCGCGCGTGCGGCAGACAATGCAGCAGAAATTAGACTTTAAAAATAGACAGTTCTTTTGTGTGGGTTGAGTGGCGGGGATTTTCTTGTAACAAACACAACACAAAAAGTAAGTCCCCCCTAAATGACCCCTCAGTTTCTTAAGTAAGAACTTTTCAAAGATCACATCTAGTGAAAAATATTTCTGTTGGTGTTAGGCAACTGTTGTGTGAAAATTGAAGGCATTCTTTTATTCATGGTTGACTGAGCACAAATTGAAGACAAAATGACTCATTTTTAAAATTCACAAAAGTGACTTTATTACTGCAGATGACTGAGAAGCAGATTAACATTAATGTTCAATAACGTGTGTATCCACCACGCTTGGCAATGACCTCCAGACATAATCTTCTCATGGTGTTGATGAGTCTGGTCACCCACTGCCGAGGGATTAGCCATCAATTCTTCCTGCAGTAATCGCGACAAGTCCTCCAGAGTGTTTTCTGCTTCGATATGGGCATACACATCGTTTCAGCAGGTCCCAAAGATGCTCGATGGGATTGTGGTCTGGTGAATTTGCCGGCCAAACCATTTTCTGGATCCCCTCATGAGCCAAGAAGGCGTTCACCTCTCTCCCTCTGTGAGGACGGGCGTTATCGTCCATGAAGACGAATCCATCACCATGGGCTGCGGCATACGGTGCAACATGTGGACGCAGGATATCGTCAACATATCGTTGCGCATTCAAATTGCCATTGATCTGCTGAACAAGTGGTGTTTTGTTGACAAGACTTATCCCAGCCCAGACCATGATGCTTCCGCCACCGAAGAATGTCACAGGTTGCACACAACACTCGGCATGCTGTTCTCCACTTCGACGCCACACACGTTTTCTGCCATCATACAGGCATGCACACACAGTCTTGTGAATTTTGAAATTGGGTCATTTTGTCTTTAATTTGAGCTCAGTTAACCATGAATAAAAGGATGCCTTCAATTTTCACACAACAGTTGCCTAACACCCACAGAAATATTTTTCACTAGATGTGATCTTTGAAAAATTCTTACTTAAGAAACTGTGAGGGGTCATTTAGGGGGGGGGGGGGGGGGGACTTACTTTTTGTGTTGTGTTTAGAACCAGTAGTATACAGTGTTAGTTCGGTTTGTGACTGGAAGTGGCAAGTTGTAGCCCAAGCTGTTGCATGGAATAAACCAGCATTTTGTTTTAGTTGACAGGATTTGTAAAGTCTCCCTTTGTTGGCGTTTTGCTAACAAGGGAAAAAGAACACACATTGGATCACGCTACAGTATTTATGATATAAACACCAAAGTGTTTTAATGTTCAATAGTGTTTAGATTATAAACGCGTGATGTGTTTTACAGTGTAGGTGGTGACAAATACAAGGCTTTGAGAAACCTAACATGGCTAGGCTTGGTTTTCATGCTGAATGGCGATGAGCATGGCCTGGGCTGGGGTAGGCTTTTAACTTGGGTTGACTGGGCTGGGTTGTACTAGACTTGAATATGGTTACGATGGAGTTCGCTGGGCTGGACTTGGTCGGTTGGGGCACGTTTGGGTTTGAGTAGGCTTGACTGTGTTAGTTGGCGTGGATTAGGCTTGGCTGTTAGTTAGAATGTAGTGATCATGATGATATTAATAATAATCATGGTGCTTATATAGCACCATGTTATACAAATGTCTCAAAGCGCTTTACAATTATTACCCCTGGTCAGCAGGCCTTGAGATCAGTTCTATGCAGCAGTTCGAGATCAGCGCAATCTGTTCTCTACCCTCACAGGTACCCATTAATACTCCTGGGTGGAGAGAGGCAATTGTGGTAAAGTGTTTTGCCCAAGCACACAAGCACCATAATCCTCTGGCGGGGTCCGAACCCACATACCATCGCACGTGAGTCAGACACAGTAACCATTGGACCACGGTGCCCCACGATGACCGAATCCCCCACCGCTTACCACTAAAACACCAAACCATCTTGTAAACGTGAATGCTACTGATCTAATCCCGTTGCCACATTTTTATTTCAAACATAGTGGTGACGGATTTCAATTTTGTTTTCAGAAGCAGATTCTGAGATGTCAAGTGTTCAGTTGCCACTCCTTCTGACGACTGTCTGCCTATTGGTTGGCTGTGTGCTGGTACTTGGCGGAGTGGTTACCGTGATGCGGAAACGCAACGAACGCCTTTACTTGTACAAGCCGGTCTCTGTGGATGACGAGGATTAGAAACAGCAACGTTTGATCAGTTAGCTTTGCTAAAACCCAAGAGTGTCACCTACAGGCTATAAAATTTGAGATTATTTTTTTTCTTCAAATAAACGTTGACAAGATTGAAGAAAACACGAAAAGTACTGATCAAAGAATCGAATAGAAAACAAAACAATGATAGAGTATTCGACGCTTGACCTATTCACTGTAATAGGCACACCGTGCTGTTATGTCTATAGGGACGTGCAGCCGAGCAATGTGTAGATACAACAGCGATATACCACAGGCGTTTTCAAACTTTTTTGCTGCCTTTGATGAGACAAGATTTAGTCCAAGTCAATTTGTTCGTAAATGGGGAAACTGTTTTTCGCCTTGAATTTTTTTTCTTCTTTTTCGTTTTTGTTATTTTTTTTTTTTTTTTTTCCTCAACCCCGCTGGGTTTACTACTACTCATGAAAGAAGTAACAGCCAAATTGAAGTTTGAAATGTAACAGAATCTGGAATAACCACTATCCCCCTCCCACCAAACAAAATCTTGAAGTACATGTTTTTCTTAAATTGTGTGTTGTGTTTAATAATAAACAATTGTGAGCACTGCCGATTTATGGGAAACCCGACATACATGTACTACATAAATGCTTTAGTGTTATTTGAAACTTGGAAAAAAATAGAAAGAGACAACATGCATTATTAATGTTGTATACATCATATGCATACAACATATGGTTAGTGTTTGCACAACTTTAAAGGCTAAATGAATTCTGCAGTTACGCTTATCCGCTATTTCTTGCAACTAAATGAAATAGAACTACACAAAGAAGTGCCTTTTCACATTTAACGATGACCTGTCTTTGGCATCGGTTTTTAGATTATTTCGTTTTAATTAAGTTCACAGTACTACAGGAATGTTGACATTGTTTTCAAACCTATACTTACAGAGCCGTTGAATAAAGGAGCATCATGCAGTTAGAAATAAATAGCCTTTTCACGCAGTAATGGAACAAAAGTTATTATTTAATATGTCAAATGAATATGAAAATGAATTAAACTGCTGCAAACTGCTGACTGACTGAATGGACCTGAAATATACAAATCAAAAAATGTCAAATGAATATTAGGAAATGAAAGTGCTTAGGTTTAAAAAAAAAAACAACTACAAGGTACAGGTCCTTTGAACAATTTTCAAGTGTTATCATTATATCTCTCTTGTTTAGATATACAATATAAGTAGGCCAACGCGAATTGAAGATTAAAGAAAGTACAAAGCATTTTCAGTTGATAAAACATATACTTTATATTTTATTGAATTGTTTATATGGAATTTCGTTTGAAGGTTTTCCTCGCTGCGAATGTGCGAAAAGCTTGCGTATCTGCGACACTTAAGTATCAACAAGACAAAGATCCAAACAACATGAATTTGCCACTGAGCCATTTTATTTTTCACCATATCAATAGCAGGATTGACGTAAAAAGAACAATTTGTGCCAAAGAAGCTGTACACTGTTAGAAAGTTGGGCAAACAGATGACCCAACGTTTGTACAACAGTCAGCTTGTTCAACCTTTGGGTAATTTTGCACGTAATTTACCAATTATTGTATAACCACAGATGTGCACAAACCAATTGTTGGTTAAAGTAGGATTAAACAACAGCTGTGAAAAATTACCCTAAGGTTGAACAAGTTGACTATTGTACCAACGTTGGGTAAGCTGTTTGCCCAACTTTCTAACAGTGTATAAATTATGAAAATTTGGAAATCGATTGATGTGGATAAAGACAGCAATTGACTTTAAAGATCAAGATTAATCATGTTTTCTTATTCTAGAAAAAAATACTATCTCGATTATGAAGTACAAGAGACAATCCGTGCTAAATATTGTCATTTTCCATCCATCAGTAATAACTAATGAACAAGCGAAAGTTCCTAATTAAATATTCAAAATTCGCGCTCATTCCCGATTTCTCCCTCTTGCTTACAGGCGGACTTGCATGTTATGTGTGTACGTGGGTATACATGCTGTATGTGGTACGGGATTGAAATGGCATACATGCACTAAATTTAAATTCATGATGTCCAGTAGACTTGGTTCCAAGTCTGTGATCGTGGTTTTTGTCGGCCTGATAGCCAATACAATCACAGAATTGTGCCGGAAATATCGCCCTCTTGCGTCCTCTTGTGAGTTAACCTTGGATCACGATAGATCGCGCCGCGATCTCGGACTTGAAATCAAGTCTAGATGTCCAGCGACACAACTACACGTCGTGACGTCACGCACAAGAATGCCTACTTCCACCAAAAATCTTTCACAAATCAAACGAATAGTTATCTTTGTGATTTCTGTCTTTTCTTGTCTTTTGTAGCCCACACCCTGAGTGGCCTTTGGCATTTCAAATTATTAAGGGGTGCAAAAATTGCAACACTTTTTAACGAAAATCTGGTCCTCAATGTGAACATATACAAAATTAGCTCCCACCAACATGGCTACGCCACTGACAATAGAACGTCTGATAAAATAGACACTGATGTCAATTTCCTTCCATAAGCGGTTTGGGGTTATTGCTGATAAATTACCCGTTCTGTGTTCAACTCCGGACAATCCTTTTTCATGTTTAAAGAGCTTCTTTTGGAAATTTATCGCTGAAACCGTACTTGTGTTTTACACCACAATATATAGACGAAGACATTGTGCTTTAAACTCTGAACAGCCACTCGGCAGTTGATACATAATTCTCGGAACTTGGATCTTTTTGACATTCAATAATGGTCATCCTAGCGTTTTGTTTAACAAACAAACTTTATTTAGGTAGAAGTTATTATTCAAATTTGTGCGATATAAATATGTCAAAATCCCAAAATCAACGTCCCATGGAAAAATTGTTGTTTCTGTTTGTAACCCAGAATGCCACGAGCAGCTTTCCGCTCTTTTCAGTACGCAGTGATATATTTTCAGTGGGTTCAGTTGACCTTTTCGCACGAATTTAAACATTAGTTTAGTTTTGTTTATCAGTGTAGTTCTTTTTCAAATCACATGTTTTCCTTTCGAAATGAATTATTTTAGTTTGTCAAGGCCATCTCTCAAACCTTGGCTCGGCTTTGGCTTCCCATAATTTTAGGTCATTTTTGAGTACAAGTACTTTTGTATATCGAAGTCTTAGATCTGAGCCCAGAGCCAGAGCCTGTTCATTTGGTTCGAGCATTCAAGGCTTCAGATTGGCAATGGAACTGGGGGTATAGCCATAAATCGAGCCGAAGCCAAAGCCCGATAAGGTTTGTGAAATTGCCCAGGTTTCCCATAAGAAGCTGCAAAATGGTTTGGTGAAGGCCAACCCCGTTCCCCATCGGTACGATCTTGCCGCGCCATATTTTTCCAACTATGCCTTTTTTGCGCAAATCAAGTGCAACAGCTTCGACCTCTGGCAACTTTGATCATTGTGTGGGGCCATCATCACAAGAAATGCCGACAGGTTGTGAGTAGAAGAAGCGAACGAAACTGTTTCTAAAACAAATTTGTAAAACTTTAAGTTTTTTAAGCGTGGGGGGGGGGGGGGGGGGGTCTTTCGACGTTGAGAGCGCCATTTGGGAGATTTTCAACTGCTATTATACTATTGTACGCGGTGCACTCGGATGTGAGGGAGGCTATCACAATATTTCTTTTCTTCCTTTTTTCCTGTCTTTGCCGACAGCAAGACTATTTTGCCGATAGGAAGGACGAATAGGGGTGTCACACTCCTAGGCCGGCTCTCCACAGAGGCTTCTGCCTAAAGGCAATCCGATTGCAGAGAAAATATCACTCACTTCACAACTTAAGTTGTCTGTACACTGTAAAAACTGTGGTGTTAACTTGACACCACGTGGTATCTATATTGTGCCATTCGTCCAACATAGATACCGCATAGTGTTGATCTAACAGTTTGTAATGAGCCATCTTGGCTCAGTTGGTAGAGCGCCGGTACGGTAACCCGGAGGTCGCAGGTTTGAATCCCGCTCCTGCCAGTTTCTTTGTTCACTTTGAAAATGTATTCAAAATTTACCTAGTCAGTTTCCCTTGTGGATTGTTTGACGAGTTTGTAATAGCAATAGACTCAGTACGTCGCATGTAGTACCAGCCTATCCATATATAGCCCTTGTTCATACCTACAAGGCTCACAGACTCGTTTACACATGCGAGGAGATCACGGTACATGATAGATCGTAAAACTCTATGCCACAGAGGGTATATACAAATCTGTATATTCCACTTTACTGATATCAGAGATAATAACTTCATAAACCGCAAGTATTATATAAATGGCAGTAAACTGTTGCTTTACAAGCCACTTTACATACAAATATAATCTATCCTTCCGTCTGAAGTCACCATTGTTTGGAAAAGTTATTATTTAAGCGTATAGTGTGCCATAAACTAGTGTTTTGAACTAAATACTGTTCAATTTAGCTTTTGGTTGGAACGCGTTTGGTTTGATATGCTAAATTGTTACCAAGAAAGTATCTGAAGGCTTCTAATAGGAGAAGTAGGGTCTGTCCCTTGTTTCGTTGTTCTGTGGATTTTCAAGTTTATTTGGGTACTGTCACGAGTATACGGTTTTTTGTGAGAGTGATAAAAAGCCCAAAACAAAACAAAACAAACAAAAACAAACAATGTCGTTGTGCGGAATGGGTGTCAGCTCATAATTGAAACTAAGCATCAACAGCTGAAGAATGGGGTTATAGTTTAATATCGTGTATGCTAAATCTATCAATTCCTCTCTTTTTTCCCGCACAAGGTATTCCCCGATTAGTCAAAAATTGCTTTAACTCATCCACTTGCATTCGCGCGAAATCCATACTGCCATAATGTCCATCATCTAATACAACGCGATAGACGCGATGTCGGGACCCGGAAAGTGGGAAATTGGCCTTTCCCGGCTTGCCGCTGGCGGCGCACTGAGTTGTGAATCGACCGAATTTTTCAGTGTCTTTCTGCCAGTGGGGATAACTCAGTGAGGATACACCTATTAAATCGATGACACGTCAAGTAAACCACAAGGAAAGCTGACTATAGGTAATAGCTGTCAAAATGAACACTTTGACAGCTATATATTGTCTTTAAAAGGACATGGTTAATGATGCTCGATGCCATTACAAGCTTTTAATCAAGTGGAATTATGTCTATATCAGTTAAAAAGATAATCTTTTTTTTCTCAAAAATATAAAATTTTTGATCGAGGCTTTGTCCTGGTGGATTCAAGTGCTACCTTGGAGTTCAAGTTCCAGAGATGGAGCAACCCAGACAGTTTGGATATGGATGGAGGATGCTGTGATCATGCATAGATCGTGTGTGGGGCTGCCAGAACTGTGACAATACTTTATCGTCTGCCTTGACCAAGACGTTCTGGGGTTAGTCCATATTCCCAAAGCACAAAACAAATACGTAATACCTTACCCTGCGTGCAGCCAAGTGCCTGTTTGGTTAGGCATGTTTTTGTATTTTTGTTATTTACGTATTTAACACCTTTGGGTCAATTCCGGTCAAACTGCATGTATTCCTAAGTTGGACCCCCCTCTTCGACCCTGTATATAGTCACCTTTAATGCAGGGTTCACCCACCAGCAGTCAGCCCGACCTCGGAAATGTTGGCTCAACGCCAAGCCCCATTGATTGTGTATAACATGCTCTTTAAGTACAGGTGGCCCAAATGCCTGCATAAAGAAGCTATCAATCATCTAGACTTGAAATCAAGTCAGTAATTGGTCGGCTTTAGTCCGCCTGCGCCGCCGCGTATTACAATACACCACATTTACCGCGTTATTACGTGTAGCGCGCGGAATAATAACATATGGGAACGTTCTGTGCAACCTCGGTCCCACGATGCGTGTGCGTACGTTGACTGCCAATTACCGACTTGAACAATCTGCAACTTCCGTGTGCACAAGACACCATGCCTGCTACCGAATTTGGATGGAGCACTCTTATTGGCTAAGAATCAAGAAAATATGAATATTTATTTATGGTGCAGTTTGATTGGTTAAGAATAAAGAGAATATGAATATTCATGTAACATCTTTTCGAACGCGAATCAGCAAGCCTATGTACAATGCACACGTACAAAACGTTGCAATAAAGCACATTATACATATGCGTGTGTATTAACTGCGAAGGAAAGTCCCACGTTTCTTCGTCATTTCTTCGGATTTCGTGTCGCTCCAACGAAACAATGGAGGTGTTGGAAGAAGCACCGAAAGGTATGGAGGTTCCGTTGACCATGGATTGCAAAAACTGGGGATTTCGAGTGCTCTGAAACCCAAACAATTAACGGAGGTAATCACGAGTTTTCGGGATGGTATACGACACCTTCGTGGTACGGAAAATCCCTGATTATTTCCCCACCCCCTTTTTTTTGTTCTCCCGGGGATAACATTTATTGCTCTTTCATCAATTCACATCATTAGAAATACAACACTACAGGGAATTAATAACGCATGATCTATGTAGATCGAAGGCCGATATTGATGTGTGACAATCAACAGGTGAAAGCATACATTTAATCTTGACAAAGTAAAGAGTAGTGCTCCCATTTTGCATGGAACTTCTGAGTAGTGCCGTTAACAACAGACAAATATTTCTCCAAGTTATAATAGTTCTTTATGTCCTTTTATAAAAGTGGAATAGATGGATATTTCTCATTCATTTTCATTTTGTAGATATGAAAACGAGAAATTAAAATAATTAGGTTAAGGCATTTCAAACTGGTATTGGTTTTACCAAACAAAATAACTTCATTATCCAAGTACATATTAACTTGGGTTTTTTCTTTAACCCAGTTGACTACAGATGACCAAAACGTGATAGAATAGATACAACTACAAAAAAGGTGGACCAGTGATTCTTCCTCCTTTTTACAAAAGGTACATTGATTAAAATCAGCGCACCAACATATCTGCAGGATCTCTTCACCCAGTATTCCCCTAATCGCCACCTAAGGTCATCTGACAAACATCTTCTTGTGACACCAAGAACTAGAACATCGTATGGGGACTATGCCTTCTCAGTTACGGCGCCCACTCTATGGAACTCTTTGCCTCAGGAAATTCGTAGCTGTCAATCTTTACATACCTTCAAATGCCTTCTTAAAACATTCCTGTTTAACTCAACTTATAATTAGATTGCTGGTTTTGTTTCAAGTATACATACATGTACATGTATATTTAATTATTTGTAGAGTTCTGGACAGTTTCTTTTCTTCAAGCGCCTCGGAATATGTCTACATAGATGGCGCTTTACAAATGCTTGTATTATTATTATTATTATTATTAATTTTGAACAGAAAAGAATTTGTACCCAGGATTCTATGAATCAATCGAAACTGGAACCATCTCAATTTGGAGTCTACGGTACAGATAAAGGGTGTATTAAAAACCAATTGCCACTTGCGAAAGTTATAGTTAATTTGCAACTTATTTTCCCATTTATCTATAAACTTTCTAACAACTGTTTTTGAAGAAACAATAAATATTATATAATCTTCTAGAACCTTTCTTATCACGTAGTAGCAGTTCGAAATGAAAAGGGATAAAAGGAAATTCAACGTTCTTGTTTTCCAATAAGAGTAAATCATTAAAAGAAAATGTAATGGCTCTAACGACACCACCATATTCGATAAAATTCGTACGAACGTTGAATTTAGTCTGAAAATTGTTTAGTGTTAAAAAAGCACCGTTCTGATCCATAAGATCGCAAATAAAGAATATTCCAGCAGACGTCCAGTGCCCATAATGGATACACTTGTTACCGACCTTGATGGACTCATTAAACCAAAGAACACTTTTTTAAGACGTCACTATGGGTCGTGGGTTTGTAGCATCTAGTGAAATTTTGCCAAGAATTGAAAACATCCACCCAAAAATAATTAGAATTGATCAGAACGTTCTTCCCAGAAAAAACGCTTAAAGAACCACCTTCTAGAAAAAGAGAACGTTGAACACCAATAATAATAAGGCACAAACAAGTCCACCCCGAGCTACACGAAACTAAAAGTCTACGAATCCAGGTAACATTTAGTGCATCCATATAAGCCCGTACGTCCACCATTTTTAAACCACCAGAACTGTAGTCTTGGATCATTTGATTCCTGTTAACACGATCGTTACCTTTCCAGACAAAATTAAAGAACATAACATTTAATTCATTTACAATATTTTTAGGAGGATCTGGAATGGTCAAAATAAGATAAGTCAATTTAGACGCCAGAAGGGATTTCACTACAGTAACTCGGCCAAGAACTGACAAGTTTCTTTTTGACCACTGGACAATTTGCTTTCTTAATGACAAAATAATACTATTGTAATTAGACAAAACCATTGAATGTAGATCGGTAGAAAAATAAATACCGAGCACTTTAAAAGTGTCAGTGGAACCTATCCAGTTAACACTAATTTCCTCGCACTGTTTCTCATCGGTATCTCTTTTTGAACCAATCCAAACTGCATTAGTTTTGTCCACATTAACTCTCAACCCTGAAATTTTAGCGAACTGGTCTAAAACATGAAATGCACCGTACATAGATCCTGGTGAACCGTCTAAAAACAGAACCGTGTCGTCTGCGAATTGAGATAATCGAAATTCAGTTTCGCCCACAACAATACCCTTCACATTCTGGTCATTACATAACATCATAGAAAGAATCTCTGCGCATAAAAGAAACAAATAGGGACTCAGCCCATCACCTTGTCTACAACCTCTCTGTATATCAAAAGATTCTGAAAGAAATCCATTAACCAAAACTGAGGAGGCGGCTTGATTGTAAAACACATGTATCCATTTTGTTATACAAGGACCAAAATTAAATTTATCCAGAACTTTATAGATAAAATCGTGAGAGACTGAATCGAAAGCTTTTTCAAAATCAACTAAAAGAAATAGACCGGGGATATTATTGGTCGCGGTAATGTTGAGTAGATCATACATGGTTCGGATATTTTCACCGATAAAACGGCCCGCCATGAAGCCTTTTTGGCGATCATGGATAATGAGGTAGGCAAACTTTCAGTCTCTCGGCGATGCAGGCGGAAGCCAATTTATAAGAGGTATTAAGAAGCGTAATCGGACGCCAATTTTTTAAAAACTGACGGGGTTTATCCCCCTTTGGCAAGAGAGTAATAATCCCATTCTTTTGTGTAACTGAAAGATGGCCCACCTCATAAGCATAATTTAATGACCGTAAAAGAAACCAAGATAAATCATTACAATTCCTTTTATAAAATTCAAAACTAAAGCCATCTGACCCAGGAGATTTATCATTTTTACTATTTTTCAGAGCTCTTAAAAAATTAAGAGCTCTTTATAAATCCCTGATTTATCAGTTGGTCCCTTTCTGTATTGACCGCAGACTCAGAATCTCAAACGCATGAAGTAAAAGGTGGTCAACAAAGTGTGCTTTTGGGGAGTTCCATCAACAAAATGTTTGAGGTTTTAGCAAAATTACACGTTTTTAAGCAGTCTAAATAACGAATATATTCTACACGCTCAAATGTTAGAGAAGACCGATTACGTTCACTAATTAGCTTCTTATCAAAGGGTTAATGATAACTTTTCATTCAACAAAGTATAACGAAAATCCCGTTTGGACCCCGGATATGGCGGTTTTTGTACACCGCCGACCGTGCACTTACGTATGGGGAATAGCGAGCTAGAAAATTTGCCATTTCGCGGGGCCACGAGCGCGCACATTGTGCACGTATGGTGTGCGCGAATGTAGAAAAATAGCTATTTGGTTAGTCCACATTGAAGTTTTCTGCAGTTTTCTGCACTTTTGGATGAAAAGTTCCCATTAGTCCTTTAATTAGCAGCTAACCTAATAGGTCTTCTCTAAATTTGGAGCGTGCAGAATGTATTCGTTATTTAAAAACGTGTAATTTTGCTAAAACCTTAAACATTTTGTTGATTAAACCCCCAAAAAAAAAACTTGTATAAAAAGCACACTTTGTTAACCACCTTCTATTTGATGCGTTTGAGATTTTACATCTGCGGCTGAATCCACGGCTAAATCCATAACTGAATCCACGGCCAAAGTCTGCGAAAAAAATGTGCGATAAAATGTATGACATCGCCGCAATCTGCGCAGAAATCTGCGAAAAAAATGTGCGATAAAATATACGTCATCGCAGAAATCTTTGCAGAAATGTGCGATGTGTGCATGTCCCTTCAGGGCCACGATACTTCAGGGCCACCGTACGTGGCTGATGCAGACAAAAAAATAACCACGATCTCGGACTTGAAATCAAGTCTACTGCGAACATAACACACGGGTCTATGGGCGCGGCGGGAAATGACTGCCGCCGCTTCCACAGGCGCCTGCGCAATTTGCGGCGTATGTTCGGACGCAGCCAGAAGACATGCTTGGACTGGATATCGCACGGTCGACTGGGTCGACAGATTTTAAAATTAGCGGGGACGCTAAACATGTTTTTTTACCTCGCTACTAATATGCAAGGAGTAAGAATGTGTGTACGTACACAGGCGTTCATGTATGAAATGAATTCGCAATCTGGGTCATTTCAAAAACGGCTTTGGCTTCGGCTTCCACTCATTTTACGTCCTCAGATACTGCTAGATCTGGGGCACATATTTTTTTTTTTTAATATACGTCACTGTCTTTTATTTGAATCCATTTGAAGGGCGTGTTGATTTGTTTCAAGCATTCAAGGCTTCAGATTGGAGATGGGGAATAGCTACTGAGACGAAGCCAAAGCCGACCAAGGTTTAAGAAATGGCCCACGTGTTGGGCAGTCTTACATTTCCATAAACAGTAATATGATGAAGCGAAGACGTGCAAGTATACATTTATAGGACATGTATGGATGACTGCAAGAAAGCAAACTGCCGCTTACTTTATTTATTCAGTTTGTATTTGTTTCCACATCCGTTGTTTGCACATCCGCTATAAACTGTCTGTAGTGAGTGGGACCAGACAACTGCGCTATGCATTTAGTAATTCCACTGGTGCGGACTGCCGCTGCTCGCATCTGGTATCGTATAAAGTATTATTTCATTTTAACGACTGACCAGTACTTCTATCATCCACATGAATAATAATTTCGATGCAACACAAGCTTGATACTCTGTGGACGTATAATAGAGGCCCAAAAGTGCACACTCCCTTTTTCATTTTTACAGCAGTAAATTCAAATTTACTTGCAGTCAAACCCTCTCTTCAAAATTTCAAATTTTCTGGTAAGAGAAATTTGGATTTGACTTTCAGGAATTCACTATTTAAATCCGAGATTTCGACAGTGCTTCGAAATGGAGGATATTCGCCTTTTTAAGGTATCTCTTTTTCGCCACATTTTGAAATCTACCAAACAAGCTTCTAGTCCATCTTACCGAATGTGTAAAACCCAGTTTCCAAGAGCGGAGACTGCAATGTTCAAGTTATAAGCCCAATTTAAATTTTCCTGCAAACAATATTTTGTGGAAAATTATCAGAGCCCATCGTAGATACCAAACCAAACCAAACCAAACCAAACCAAACCAAACCAAACCAAACCAAACCAAACCAAACCAAACCAAACCAAACCAAACCAAACCAAACCAAACCAAACCAAACCAAACCAAACCAAACCAAACCAAACCAAACCAAACCAAACCAAACCAAACCAAACCAAACCAAACCAAACCAAACCAAACCAAACCAAACCAAACCAAACCAAACCAAACCAAACCAAACCAAACCAAACCAATTTGGCTAGAAGTTATAAATAAGCCATGGAAGGAAATGGCTTTGTTTCAAGTGTGTTGAAATGGGTCCCAGGTCCAGTCAAATCATAATAAACCACTTCACTTTTGGAGGTATATGTAGATACAATTTTCTGGAAGATGACAGTATTTTAGATTGAAATATTTTCTCAGGAAGATTCGTACTGGTCTCATTTTTATAAACACTAAGCTTTCAGATTGAAATTGGTAAATTCTGTCTTGGATCATTACAGATATATGATATCTTTAAACGATTCTTAAAACGATTTGTTTTCTCCCGAGTGTGGGGTATTAGTATAGACAATCTCAGTGGTAGGGCGGCCTTGTAGAGGCGCCACTCACTGGCTTGGTATTTTTTTATAATTTTCTTTATAAAATGTATATTTAAATTTCTCTATTTGTATTTTATGTGTGCATATTGCAATTTGTAAGCCAGTGCAAAGTGTAATAAAATAAATAAATAATAAAAATACAAGAATGCCATATTCGGCAGCTGTATTTAATGAAAGACAAAAAAACGTGTGCAATATGCCAGAGATCATTACAAAACAACAGTTTTACTCCACTGATTCCGAATATATTTGACTCCAGAATGTATGCATAATGTCTTGTAATCCAATGCCACATAAAATTCGAAGGAAATTATAGTATACTGCTAGAAATAATGTTTACATTTACACACTACGAAAACTATGGGGTTAATTTATCAACATGTGGTATGTAAGGGAGCACTTCATATTCTAAATTTGTTTTTCTTTGCGGCGCCGCATTCCGTATACCTAAATCTTAGCTGATGAATGGGAAACCAGGCGGCTTGAATAACTCAATAATCATTTGGTTAGAACTGGAGCTTGGAGCTCATCAAAGCCCAGTAAGCAGTCTTGTTGACTTGACTTGCTGACTCGGGCTCGAGTCAGACTCGAGTCGCAATTTTTTTGACTTGAGACTTGACTTGACTTGAAAAAGCATGACTGGTAAGAGAAATTTGGATTTGACTTTCAGGAATTCACTATTTAAACCCGAGATTTAATGACGTCATTATGATGGTGCACATATTTTGCATTTTTTGTTTTACATATGTAGGACCTAACAAAGCTATTACAAAAATAATTTTGAATTTAGCATGTTCTCTTGATGAGATATGGCTTTAAGAAACTTTGAAGTTCAAAAACTTTAATATTACTGTAAAATCGTATGATGACGTCATCCTGACGTTACCTTAATTTTCATCTATAACACGAGCTACCATACCAACATACCAGGTTTGAAGGTAATCGGACGTACTGTTCTCTAGATATAGGCCCTTGAAAAATGCACCTTTAATATGACGTCACATGACAAGTGATGACGTCATCATGACGTCACTCTTCGGCATACATTTTCAACTTAGGGTCTCTGTGTGTTAAACCTGATTAAGATCTGATGTTTAGTGACCAAAGTGGCTCTTACAAAATTCGTGTACAAAGTCTATTTATTTATTTATTTATTTATTTATTACATTTCTTTACCCAGGGTGTGCCCAAACAGTTTAAAACTGGTTTCCATTGGGGCCCTGCATATTATTAGTTAAAATTGAATATTTACACATTCATACAAAGTATTTAAACAAATACAATAATGTTTACACAAATAAATATATCTTCGGTTAACTTTTCAACTCTCCAGTAGAAGCCTATTGCTGATTTACGGGATGGGCGAAAAACCCGCGAAAAAAAAAACCCTTTTAGGGTGAAAAACAAGGGGAAATTCCCATCCGGTTCCAAAGTATTTTGGCAACCAAGTTTATAACTCCGCAGTTCAGCGTAAATTATACAGAAATATCACTGATAGATGGCTTTACGTAGCTCCGATTTAAATGTACTTAAAGAGTTTATGGTTCTCATTTGTTCAGGCAGATTATTCCATATACTGGCACCACTCACAGCGAAACTTGTCACGTAGCATTCCTTTTTGGCGAAAGGAACTTTCAGTGCCATTTGGGTCGATTGTCGTGTTTCACGAATCACTGTAAGTGGTGTAAACAGATTTGTCATGTACAAAGGAGTCATTTTGTTAAGGCTTTTGAAAACAAAGATAGCCTTTTTGAACTGAACTCTTTCTTTAAAAGGAATCCAATTTAGTCTGGCAAACATATCAGCTGAGGGGGTGAGGGAGGTACATTTAAGGATTATCCGTGCTGCTCTTTTTAGACATTTGTTGAGGGTATTGTCGTGAGATATGTACCTTCCTCCCCACACCGTACAGCAATACTCTAAAGATGGCATAACTAAACTTACAAAGAGTGTGTGCAGGCTGCTTTGGGGAACGTAATCACGAATTCTGTTTAACACACCCAATTTAGACGAAACAGTCTTCCTTACGTATTCAACATGTGTACCCCAACTTAATGTTTCATCAAATGGGATTTGGGATAGAACAAAAGAAATCATAGAAAATCAGCCGATGACGTCATCATGACGTCACCTCGGATTTTACATGCTAGTAGCACCTAGCATCTACCTGTCCACTAATTTTTATGACGATCGGACCTACCCTTATATGTGTTTTAAAAAAGCACATTTTTGATGACGTCACACATTTTCCCATTTATGCGAAAGAATATAGGAGCTAACAAAGCTATTACAAAAAGAATTTTGAATTTAGCATGTTCTGTTGGTGAGATATGGCTTTAAGAAACTTTTAAGTTAAAAAACTTAAATATTACTATAAAATCGTATGATGACGTCATCTTGACGATGTTATCGTGACGTCACCTCAATTTACATCTATAACACGAGCTAGCCTACCAACATACCAGGTTTGAAGGAAATCGGACCTACCGTTCTCCCTACCGATATAGGCCCTTGAAAAACGCACCTTTAAGATGACGTCACGTGACACGTGATGACGTCATCATGACGTCACTCTTCGACATACAATTTCAGCCTAGGGTCTATGTTTGAGGTAAGTTTGGTTAAGATCTGAGGTTTTTTAAGACCTAAAGTGCCGCGGACAAAATTCGTGTACAAAGTCTATGGGCTTTTGGTCAGAACTAAAAGAAGAAGAAGGAAGAAACTAGGACTCTGTCTCTTCGCTGAACAGAACATAGGGCTTTTCCGCATTATTTTTTGTATGATGTCACTGCGATTTTTGCTTGCTTGTGACAAGTCTGCCTACCCACCAGGCTTCATGACAATTGGACCTACCAATTTACATGTCTTACGAGAAATTATGCCTTTGATGACGTCATTATGATGGGGCACATATTTTGCATTTTTTGTTACATATGTAGGACCTAACAAACCTATTACAAAAAGAATTTCGATATTAGCATGTTCTGTTGATGAGATATGGCTTAAAGAACATTTAAAGGTTCAAACACTTTAAAATTACTATAATTTCGTATGATGATGTTATCGTGACGTCACCTCAATTTTCATCATCAACAAATGCTTGCCTACCAACATACTACGTTTGAGCGTAATCGGACATACGGTTCTCTAGATACGGGCCATTGAAAAATGCACATTTAAGATGACATCACGTGACACGTGATGATCGACGTCATCACCCCGTCACTCTTCGGCATACAATTTCAGCTTAGGGTCTATGTTTGTGTTAAGTCTGATTAAGATCTGAGGTTGTTTAGTGACCAAAGTGCCACTTACAAAATTCGAGTACAAAGTCTATGGGATTTTTGATAGAACAACAAATTCACAGAAAATCAGCCGATGACGTCCTCATGACGTCACTTCGGATTTTACATGCTAGTGGCACTATCTACCTACCTACCAATTTTTATGATGATCGGACCTATATGCGTTTCCCAAAAGCACATTTTTGATGACGGCATAATGACGTCACACATTTTTTATATTTATGTGAAAGAATATAGAAGCTAACAAAGCTATTACAAAAATAATTTTGAATTTAGCATGTTTTGTTGATGAGATATGGCTTTAAGAAACTTTTGAAGTTTAAAAACTTAAATATTACTGTAAAATCGTATGATGACGTCATCATGACGTCACCTCAATTTTCATTTATAACACGAGCTATCATACCAACATACCAGGTTTGAAGGCAATCGGACATACCATTCTCTAGATATGGGCCCTTGAAAAATGCACCTTTATGGTGACGTCACATGACACATAAAAGTAGCCGATACTCATTTGTATTCACTCATTCCAACTGATGTTGCACCGCCGACTAAACCAAGCTGACGGGGTACTGCGAAACTCGTAAGGGGTGAGTGCAGGCTGGTGTCACTGTGATACTGTGAAACCCTTGGACAAAAAGGGCACTTACTCCACTTTGCACTTTAGCTGCTCATCTTTATTTTGTTTATAATATGCTACCGGCAAAGATTGATAGCACTTATGCCTATTATCCGAGTTGTTGAATTTGTATGTTGCTATTCATAATGTGTACAACATAATCTCCCAGAAGGCGAAGGGTCTCATTTCCGAGGCCTGATGCTGTAGGCTGGAAACCAACGGGTGATCCCTCTACGGTAAGTCCGTTGTGACACAGTTAAACATAATTTTGAGGAGCTTGTTAAGGCGATGTGTAAGAATCGCGGTTTTGCGTTCTGCGGAAAACAAGAATTTCTGTACACTAAAAAATCATGGGGGTTAAAATTTATTTACGCAATTCCGTCGATTCGCAACTCGGTGCGCCGCCAGCGGCAACCGGGGAGAGGCCAAATTACGCAGTGCATCATGGGAAAAAGTCGACATCGCAAAACCGGAAGTGGGTATCGCCAATGCATCGACCGTACTTCTTACACACCTTCTCCGCTAAATCGATCAACTCCTCTCTCTTCTTTCCCGCACAAGGTATTCCCCGATTAGTCAAAAATTGCTTTAACTCATCCACTCGCATTCGCGCGAAATCCATATATAGTAGTACTGTCCACCATCTAATACAACCCGATAGACGCGATGTCGACCCCGAAAGTGGGAAATTGGCCTTTCCCGGCTTGCCGCTGGTGGCGCACTGAGTTGTGAATGCAACTACCCAACATTTGCGTAAATCTATTTGAACACAACCGGATGAGAGTTTGCTTACCCAAATTTTGGGTAGTTGCAGTTTTCACCAACAATTGGGTAAATTTAACCCCAGTTGCACTGTGAACCCCTTGAATGTCATTTTTCTATTAAAAATGGACAGGAAGAGCAGGACGATGTGATTTTGACAGTCCAAAATCATATCCAACTTTGTACAAAATAACGTCTAAAGCTTGTAAAATACTATGGGAATTATGTGCTGGGCCGGTTTTATACAAGTACGTGTAAAACCGCATTGGGGCCTGGACGCTTATAATGATCCGAGCCGAATTATCAGCGTAATTCATAAATACCATTTTTGTATATTTCAGCACAAATCACCGAAACAACTCGAAAATTATAAATTTCCAATGATTTTGATTTCCAAAAATGTTACCTTGTTTTGTAAAACACCCCCTTTAGCTTTTTAATGGTACATGCTTCACGCGAGTAGTGCTAGAAATTTCCTTATTTGGAAATTTCCTTATTTGGAAATTGACGCGCGCAGTGTGAATTTATGGACTCTAAATACGGAAGTAGTCTAGGAGGAGCAAGCTGCACCTGAGGAAGGCTCGTGAGGCTCAAACGGTTCAGGGGGCGTGGTCACTTGAGGGGGGGTCACTTTGGGGGAGAGGAGGAGGGAGTGTGGTGCGGTGGTGTTGTTGGTTGAGGAGGAGGGAGTGTGGTGCCGTGGTGTTGCTGGTGGAGGAGGAGGGATGTTGGTAATGGGGCTGACACGTCTACACATCAGCATGACGTCACTGACAAGATCGGGCAAGTCTAGTAGGAACAATGGGACAGCTCCGGACAAGTATCGAATCACAACGGTTATTGCGCTCTGATTGGTTGTTTCAAAGACCGAAACATTCTAACCAGCGGTTCTTTTAAAAGATGATGATCGTATAACTTCATTTGCTTGCTGCTGCTCGTTCAGACAACATAGTACTAGATGAGGTAAAAAGGTAAAAAGCACTCGCAAACATCAACGAACTGGAAAAGGAGTCACTTCGGAGGGAAAATTTTAAGCTGTAAGTCTTTGACGCATTATTTGTTTAAATATATTAATATACTTGTTTAAAATTATTTTTAAACAACTAGAAAACGTGAAGAGTGTGTTTACAGGCTAATGTAGTTCCCTAATAATTCAACAAACTTAGAAATGTACTGTGGAATACTTGAACGGGCTATAACAGGAGCTTCAACGAGCGGTTAAATTGGACGAGCTGTGCTGTAAGTTTTTGACATATTATTATTATTATTATTATTATTATTATTTTAAATATATTGGTATAACTTGTTTAAAATTATTTGCAAAAAGCTAGAAAACATGAAGAGTGTGTTAACAGACTAATGTTTTTCCCAAATATAATTCAACAAACTTAGAAACGTACCGTGTAATACTTGAACGGGTTACTGTCTTTCCCCAGACGACATAATTGACCTCGGTCACTCCATCACTTTCATAGAAAACTTCAGCCAGTGCTGTTGGCGGTAGTGTATGTATTTCTCAATAAAACGTTCAAACATATACTGGCCAGCGCCAGTGCGGGCACAAGTTACTTCCTTTCCCCAGACGGCATAATGACCTCGGTCAATCCACTCTCATAGAAAACTTCAGCCAGTGCTGTTGGCAGTTATGCACGTAGGTATGGTGCGCGCGAGTGTAGAAAAATAGCTATTTGGTTAGTCCACATTAAAGTTTTCTGCAGTTTTCTGCACTTTTTGATGAAAAGTTTCCAATTATAGTCCTTTAATTAGAAGCTAACCTAATCGGTCTTCTCTAAATTTGGAGCCTGCAGAATGTATTCGTTATTTAAAAACGTGTAATTTTGCTAAAAATTTAAACATGTTGTTCATTAAACCCCCAAAACTTGTATAAAAAAAGCAAACTTTGTTGACCCACCTTTTATTTGATGCGTTTGAGATTTTGAATCTGAGGCTGAATCCACCGCTGAATCCATGGCTGAATCCAAGACCGAAATCTGCAAATAGATGTGCGATAAAATGTACGACATCGCAGAAATCTGCGCAGAAATCTGCGAAAAGATGTGCGATAAAAATGTACGACATCGCAGAAATCTGCGCAGAAATCTGCGATGTGTTCATGTCCCTTCAGGGCCACGATAATATACAGTTACGGCATGCAGTTGTACATGTATGTTCCAGGTTTTTCCACGTTGGCCTCGTTTATGTGCGAAATAGATGAGCGGGAACAGTATAACTTTTGTTAATATTTAACGTTTCTATTAATGTGTACGTGGATTAATGTTTACGCGAAGAAGTTATTTTTAGATTTAGGGAAAACCAAAATGCGTAAACCTTGCATTGTGCGTACGTTTCATGCACAATTGCCCTTTGCTGCACCCAGCTATCGCACTTGAGGGGAACCACTCTATCGCACACGCCGAAACAAGTAAGTCTTCTGGATTTTGTACAACCTAGTTAGGCTGGGTGATATCCCTTTAACTTAAGCATTATTTCAATAGACCTCTGTGAAGCCAGGTGGGGATTAGCAGTACGCCAGGCGCAATCGACAAACACAAACAAATCTGGGGAAAAACTGAAATTTCTGTAAACGGATGTCGTTAGTACGGATGCGTAGAATGGCCAAAGGATAGTAAAAAAATGTGTTACCATCTCGCCGCGGCGAGATAGTAACACATTTTTGTCTTACTTTCCTGTGGCCCTTCTACGCTTCCGTACAAGAGTGTTGGGTGAGTTTAGGAATAATCTTGCTTATACATGATGTAATAATTTAAATGTTTGCCTATACATGTACATGTATGAGGGAGCTGATATTTTATTTAGGCCACTTACACTCGTGTAGGCCGACTTGGTACACTTTTTCAATTGCATATTGTGTAATTTAATACTTTGTGAATCTTATTTTATGTTGTAGGCCTAATCATTTTCAGGGATTAGAATAATGACGGAGTTGATTGGGCAGGGACTTAATTGGTCAAGGATTTGATTGATCTTGGAGTGATTGTGGGATTAAACAAATATTCATAGATACCACCCAATTCTGATAATTGATTAAAGAATTGAGTCAAGAATAAAATAAAAGGTTATTGATGATTGCGTACTTGGAATCTTCATACCAAGAGGGCTCATGCCATCCTACCCGAAGGGGCCAACTCGCCGCCCTTTTCCCCCCGAGGGGCGCTGTCACCGGGCATCGCCTCCTCCCGAGAGGACTACCAGAACGTTCTCTCAATAACAACATTAATACTTGTCACAGTCAGAAAGGCTTAGGTTAAAATATCCTCGGTTATCTGCTGGTGCTGCCTAGTTCCCCGAATACAATATGGGGCCACAGCCATAATTGTATTTTGGGAACTTTGTACTCATGAAATGTACAGACCAATACACAATACTGCATAGTCAATGTAAATAACAATTGTGATTGTTCACAAAAGAGATTACTCACACAAATAATTTTGGAATTTCCCCCAGGGCTAGATATATACAGCTGCTTCTCTGACCTTCAATTCAAACTCTATTGTTGTTCCACGTTTGAAGCAACACAACGTGCAAGTTGATGTCAAAATCCTACGTAGTGTGGTTATATAAAATACAGACATACATTCTGGCACAACCATGACACGTGCAGCGTCCATTTTATGACTGACACTTCTTTGTTTTTTTAATATCTGAGCAGAGATGCTACAATTGCGGTGTCTTGTGAATGAAAAGGCGGCATTTTTCATTTAGATTTTTTCTTTTCTTTTTTGCAAATTGATGGCCAAAATATTAATTAAAAACCTGACCTTGTGGTTGATGTTGTTGTTGTTGCTGCAATTTTGGGTTTTCCCATATTATTACGAGGAATGTGTATCAATGGCGGTTTATTGGCTGATTGTGCTCAGTGCTTCTCTGACCTTCAATTCACACGCACGAAATTCGACGAAATTCGACGTCCAAAGCAGCACACTGACGGGATTGGCCGGTCCTCTGGCAGACGATTGGCACGGCTTCCAACGTTGACTTTCTGCGGAACCTGGTTGAATCAATTGATTTGCGTTCGACAGCAGAGTGCAATAGAAATGCACGAGTGGCTTCAAACGTTGAATTAGTGTCGAAACTAATGCACCTGTTCATGATGGGCGACGAAGAAAATTCAACAACACTACAAATCCGTTAATCCCTTGAGTACGGTATTTTACGGGAGACGTCGGGGTGCCGCGGCGGTTATGGCAGCCGAGCGAACCGCTACAATGTGTTTGTGCAGTCAAGCGTAACCTATACACAATAATCGCACAATGGATTGAAACTGCACAAACAGCGGCCAATGGTGTCATCCGGCCTGGTGGCACTGTTTAATCCAACAATGGATTGAAACTGCACAAACAGAGGCCAATTGCGTCATCCGGCCTGGTGGCACTGTTTTTTTTGCGCACATTTGCGTACGGATGACGCCAAATGGCGCCAAAAAACAACAACAGTGGCACCAGGCCGGATGACGCCATTTGCCGCTATTTGTGCAGTTTCAATCCATTGTTGGATTATTATGTATGTTACGCTTGATTGAACAAGCACATTGTGGCCATTTCGCTTGGCTACACAGGCCGCCCCGGCAACCCGGCGCCTCACTATATACGATTAACCGTACTCAAGGGGTTTTAAGGGCTAGGTTTGCGGTGCGTTCAGTCGCATATTGGGGGGGGGGGGGGGGACTTTCTCCTGGGAACATTGTGCTTTTTTTTTATTTATTAAAATTGGCTAAAATTTACAACCGACTCTCCTCCTCGCTTTTCAAGTACGGGTATCTTTTTTACAGGAGAAAAATTACTTCTTTTTAGATATTTGTGTTTAAGATTTTGACCACCCTGGATCCTAAACCAGTGACGTGCCAAGGTTTTGGGTGGGTGGCATGGCGGGAGGGGGAAAACATGGGAAAGGTGACTGCCATTTTTGCTTCAATCTGTTTTTTGGTCTGTTTATGTCAGATTGTTATAAAAGGGTGACTTTATTATTTTTGTCTCGCCCGAAAATTAATTGGGGGACCAGTTGTGAAGCGATGGCGTAATTCCATTTTTGAGAAATAGAACAAAATTGTCGCTAGGGGGAAGTGTCCCCCTTTCCTCCATCAACTTTTTAAAGAAAAATGTAAAATTCGTACAACTGCACGTTGATCTCCCTTCGTTTTTATAGATCGCGCGACAGCGCAATGAGTGATTATAAGCCCGGTCAGTCGGCCGCTGCAGGCTCGTCAACGCAGCAACCACCCACTGGTAAGAGTTTGCCACATACATGTAGTTATATAACATTAGAGGGCGCGACACGTCACGCGGCCCGACAAGAGCCATTTCAAAAGTCGGCAAACGGCGTGTTATTGACATCCAGGTATTTTGCTTTGCCTAATAATTTGAACCTTAATCTGGTTTCCTGATCAAACGATTCCCTGACGACTCAGACTCGTAAATCTTGGGCCACGTATAGTTACCACGGTTTAAAATATATCTTGACGTATAATGTCAGTCCGAGTGACGCCATAATTTAAAAAAATACTCTTGCAAATTCCAGTCGGCAAAACACTGCAAAAGTATGGTATTCTTCTTTTTAGCTTCGATTTAATTGGGAATTCTAAAATGTTAGCATTGACGACATACCTGACAGACATTGCGAAGATTAACGATAACACCCGAATATTGACGAGAACGGTTTCGGGAAATTTCTGGAATTCGTGGAAAAAAGAGGAATTCCTTCATTTGTTGGTCACGTGACATTCGCGGCTATCGGACCTATACCTTTAGTACAAAAATAATCACCTTTGGGTGAGCAGATCTTGATAATCAACGCCCCCCCCCCCCCCCCCCCCAAACACACACACAATTTGTATCTGAGTGGATACATAGCTTTATTCTTCCCCGTGTTCCAGTACCAAAGCATTTCCTTATAAATGTCCTTGTGGAGACCTCGTCATCTTTTTTGTCTATTGTTTTGCGGTCTCCACAAGGTAGCAAATTTAGAAACACATTTACGCTTTCGGTTGCGCGGCTGTCAACAGCTAGGTCCAAAACTGCCCGCTACTGTATGTTCTTTTTCATAGTCTAATTTCACGGGACAGACTAAACTTCTTTACTTTGAAATCAATCACCTCTATTTATCTCCGACTATTGTCCATCTGCAGAGCCTTTAGTTGACCTCTACCTCAACGAGCTGGCCAATGAGATCGGACCGAAAGCAAGGGTCACTCTCGGCCTCAATCTGGGATTCAAGCAGCCTCGTCTGGATATGTATAGAGATGATAACAAGGAAGATGGGCGAGCACAGACTTCAAAGATGCTGATCGACTGGAGAAACGATCACAAGGGGGACATGCCGACCAAAATCAAAGAACTCGGCCAAGCTCTTGTTAAGGCAGGGCGTATGGATTTGAAAAATAAATTATATAAAGACTGTAATTTTAAAGACTAAGGCCATTTCGATTAAATGGATGTATTGATTTAAATAACTTGTTTTTCATCAATCACCTTTATTGGAAAGTCACGGCATGTTTTATTTGGGAACAAATGTGTAACTATACTGCAGGTGTTCGATTATCAGCCAAGATTAAAAAATAAAATTCGCCGGAAAAGTAACCACATTGTTAATGTCTGGTATGATTGTGTATACATGAACATTTGAGAGACGGTTTTTGTGTCTTATGATTGTGAAGATCGGCATTGTATTGAAAAAAAAGCAATTTTATGTTTTGCCGTTCATTTAAATACTTTGATCATTCAATTAGTTAAAAGCCAAAACGTTACGATCAGAAATGTTTTCAATATCATACCTTTGAATGATAAAGCATAATTTTGTGAAATTACTAAATTGTTTTTGTTAGCTTAATAGGGATCTAACATTATGAATATGCACCCACAAAAACGAGTGCTGCAATTTATTATACTATAACTGCAATCCGCTCCTGTACCAGCTATTCCAACGTCCATCTTGCTTATTCATTTATTCATGAAGTGATCAATTCAGCAATTTGTGATCTTGCCCAACTTACTTAAAATGTCCATTAGCTAGTTTGTCTCCTGAAGAATCTTTCACTTTAAACAACCTATCTGATTCAAAACGTGTTTCTCGTCCACATTTTTGCAAATTTATTCTGAATAGCGATCGCAAGCATGGCCAGAAGATAATGGTAATACAATAAAAGTGCACATACACAAATTGTAAAAACAACCGCGCACTGATTCCGAATATATTGACTCCAGAATAATGCGTACATTTATCAACTGTAAACTTTTTGTGTGCAGTATGCATAATGTCTTGCAATCCAATGCCACATAAAATTCGAAGAAAATTATGGTATACTGCTAGAAATAATGTTTACATTTACACACTACGAAAACTATGGGGTTAATTTATCAACATGTGGTATGTAAGGGAGCATTTCATATTCAAAATTTGTTTTTCTTTGCGGCGCCGCATTCCGTATACCTAAATCTTAGCTGATGAATGGGAAACCAGGAGGCTTGAATAACTCAATAATCATTTGGTTAGAACTGGAGCTTGGAGCTCATCAAAGCCCAGTAAGCAGTCTTGTTGACTTGACTTGCTGACTCGGACTCGAGTCAGACTCGAGTCGCAAATGTTTTGACTTGAGACTTGACTTGACTTGGAAAAAAATTACATGCACGGTTGATTTTGTACAGTGCATACGTGCCAGCTAAAAGTAATTTGTCATTGGAATTTGAATTTACTATGTGCAACAATTGACTTGAGACTTGGTACTTGACTTGAAAAAAATTGACTCGGGACTTGACTTGACTTGGAAAAATTGACTTGGGACTTGGGACTTGACTTGACTTGACTTGACTTGGGAAAAAAATTGACTTGGGACTTGACTTGACTTGACTTGACTTGTGAAAATTTGACTTGTGACTTGACTTGACTTGAGAAAAAAATGACTTGGTTACAACACTGCCATAAGCTTGTGAGAGATTTCCAGTTTGCAGTGGTCATTAGCCTAAATGCTGAATAGGCATGGACCAGACCGAGAACACCGTTACCGCAACTCATACCGCTTTCAGACAATATGAAAAGATCCCTAATGAACCATTTGTTCAATATGCATACCGCATGGTGTTAATTAACACCCCCGAAGTTTAACTGTCCGCAACTTCTCAAGAACTTCATCAAGTTCAACATATCCTCTTCAGAAGTGTGACGTCATAGTGGATCCGACGCTGTGTGCAACGAGTGCATACGAATGGAGTACGCATGCGTGTAGCTTGACGCGCTGTCCATAGAGCCTGATAGACCGCCACGTGTTTTGCATTCGAAAAGTTTACGCTACTAACAAAGAGGATATACATTTCACAGAAATTTAATGCATGCACACGACTCG
This sequence comes from Hippasteria phrygiana, assembly GCA_037893225.1. Lineage (NCBI taxonomy): Eukaryota > Metazoa > Echinodermata > Asteroidea > Valvatida > Goniasteridae > Hippasteria > Hippasteria phrygiana. The sequence goes on from JAZGUH010000262.1 coordinate 256,420, forward strand.
ACTATGGGAGGTCACGTGCTGCAAATCTCTCCGATCCTTTCGCGCCAATTCTCCCGTCATCGTACGACCTACCGCTTTCACTGGTATCCGCTTCCCACCCAGGCTGCAGTCTGGTCCTTCGCCGGTTCCCGTTCGCCGATTGCAGTCTACGCCGCACCTTCATCCTTTCGCCGTGTGCATTAGCCCTGGGTGCTTCGTTGGTTCCGCCATGGCTCCTTGCGGTACGGCTGCTGGGCCGGACGCGCAGGAAATCCCGTATATCACTCTCGCCCGTGTCGCTCCGACGGAAACCGAAGGCCGACTTCTTAGTCGGCGTGGCTGCCGAGGGGGAATCGGCCATTCGCAACCCTTCGTGGACCTCCCGTATGACCTTTAGGTAGTGCTCCGCTGTATTGCCTTTTTTGATCACCGCTAGGATGTTGCCATGGTGATCGCGCCATTCCCCCGTGCTCTTATCATACGAGCCGTTGAGGGAGTGCTCCACAATGTCCGCGCCCAACAGCTCTTCGTGCAAGGGCACGCGCAGGCCCAGGGTACAGTCCAATAGGATGAGGCAGATGAATGACGTCACGGCCGTCCATGCGATGATGGAGACGCAGGCAAGGGCTTGAACGCCCAGTAACTCCCATCCACCGCCCGCTATTAATCCTGCAACATGATCAGCAAAAATGGGCTCCATCAACCAAACGTCAATCGCGTATCGCTATGTGGTGAATATCGTTAAAAAATGCCTCTTTGTGGCGGACGAGCGTTTAGTTATCCGGCGGACAAGTTAAAGCATGGAGCATTTGGCCAATTCTCAAACCCTGGCGTTGGCTAATACTTCGACTTCCCCTAATGATCGTAGCGTAGCGCGTCGGTGGCCAAAAAACAGCCTGAATTATATTTGCGGACTTAGTTTTGACCATTGATCTCCATTATATGAAGATCAATGGTTTTGACGCTGTGCGCCCTAATAGTTCTGCAGGAAAGGCGAGCTCCAGATATCAGTTATGGAAATTTCATTTAAATTTTGAATAAGTTTTTTTTTCTTCTCAAAGGAGGTGTTTTGATCGGTTTATGCTCTTGGTGCTTAAATTTCAAGTTGAAAATTGTGGGTGAATTGAAAGTAATGAGACTTATTAACTGCCTTACTTATCTTCAATTAAGTTCTTTTACCTCTTTTGGTACTCAATGGGTTTTTTGAGACGTCATCTTCGTTTCCGAATATCCCCACGGCGAGGAGTCCCCATATCGCGGCGAGAGCGTGCACTGGCACGACCCCTACCGGGTCATCGATGTGGAGTCTCTCCGTGGCCTTGCAGCCCAGACACGCTATGATGGCGCCGACGATTCCGATGACTAGACCGTGCCACGGTTGGGCCAGCGCGCACAGGGCTAGTAGAATTAAACGGAGAGAAAATAGACACGGGATCAATGTCAGGCAGCACAGCCCCTTGACATATACACCTGCGAATATGGTGCGAAAAATGTCCGGTGAACGGCTGAGATTAATCAATACGTCAAAGGATTCGTACTCAAATGAATCGGACTATTTTCATGGAGCTGCTATAGGGGAAAAAAGGTTTTGTTCAACTGAAAATGTTCAACCTCGTTATGTCCGTCACTCTATATTTTTGGACTACCTGGATTGTATCATTCGTCAAACAATCCACAAGGGAAACTAACTAGGTAAATTTAAATACATTTTCAAAGTGAACAAAGAAACTGGCAGGAGTGGAATTCGAACCTGCGACCTCCGGGTTACCGTACCAGCGCTCTACCAACTGAGCTATCTTGCCCTATGTGGGCGGTCTCCCAAATTGTCAGTATCCTTGTCAGTTTCTTTGTTCACTTTGAAAATGTATTCAAATTTACCTAGTCAGTTTCCCTTGTGGATTGTTTGACGAATTATAAGTTAAAAAGTCGTATCCTCGTTGAGTGATCCCCACAATATCGCTTCCCAGATTGTATCGTAAAATTGGGTGTGATCCCTGGCTATACGGCATTCTGGGTTTATGACTTCTGACTAGCGCCCACCGGAACAAGAATACTGACAATTTGGGAGACCGCCAACATAGGGCAAGATAGCTCAGTTGGTAGAGCGCCGGTACGGTAACCCGGAGGTCGCAGGTTCGAATCCCGCTCCTGCCAGTTTCTTTGTTCACTTTGAAAATGGATTGTATCATCATAGGGTACATCAATACAGTAATTATCAATATTATTGGATAAGCCCTGCACTTGTTTCATTCACACAGACCGTTGTACTAAACTCAGCTGTCTTCAGCAAGATAATTTTCCGACTCGGAGATTTGTTTAGAGACTTCTTGTTTGCCCTCGTACTACGAGGTTTCACCTCCACAGAATTCGTACGGGAGTATACGGTTAAATCTACTATAGCTGAAAACGCATACTGCCTGTAATTGTGTTGTCAGCTCTACCAATGCTATACCATTACGTCTAAAAACAGTAGACAAAGTTTCACCGTAATAGACAAAGTCTACTATCAATGGCAATTTTCATACATAAACCAATAGATTACGCACCTGATATGGCCACTAGTGATCCCAAGATGCCATTGATGACGTAAGAGACCAAAAACTTTTTCCTCATTGTCACGTAGCTGACAAAAAAGCAAAAGGGGGGTCAAAGGTCAAGGCTTGCAGAATAACGTAATGATGTACTAAATAATGACAACAGTGCTTGGTCTTCCTGTCTGGATAGAGTCAACAGCTCAAAACGGTATTAAAGGACGACTTGATTGCGTTATGCTAACCCTCGAAATAATTTTAATAGTTTTAAGCTTACAGAGCCATGTAAATTGGAAAGTTGATTGCACAAGATATCCTGGTGCTGTAAGCTATTTGGATGAAATTTTCCGTGCAGAATGAGTGTTATTTAAAAAATCTTCCTGAGTATAAGACAGATGTTTCAAAATATATGTTCCTTTTACCCTCATTACGTTGGGCACGGCGAAAGTTAGTTTACTCCCTTTTTGGTTCATGCGCAGGTGCACTTTAAAGGAACACATTGCTTTGGATTTTGCGATTTGAGCTATAAAACTGAAATGGATATGGTTGGGAAGCTTTTTTAAAAGTAGAATATAAAGATTCACATAACTATCCCTTCAAATTGCGTGGTTTTTGTTTAATTTCGTGACAAATAACGGTCCGCCATTTTGTAGAACCAAATTGTTGACTCCACAAAATGGCAGACCGTGTTCACCAGTCGTATTTCCAGTCGCAGCTGGTTGAAGTACGTTCTGTTGATCCATTTTGATGTACTGCGGCACGGCGCGCAGCACTGGCGATATGTGTCGCCAGACTATATACGTGCTTTTTTCATGAACAACTCTTATAAAAGATAAGGAACATTTCCAAACAGCAACATTTCATGACATTTGAAGGCAATGTGTCCCTTTAATTCCGATTTGGGTGATGCTTCTTTCAAACCACAAAACCCCGATATACTATTCCCGTTTCTTCATAACGGCTGACTTTAAAACGGAGGACAAATTACAAACACGAAAATCGATCGCCATAGTTCATGGGATCTACTTCACCTAGTAATACTAGATAACAACGCTGCCTAGAGATTCTAGTAAATAATAACCCCGATTCTATTAAATTATTGCAACCGAGGGACAGTCATCGATCGCCCGCTACCCCATGGGATCTGTACTGTATTTTACCAACCTCAGGAAGATCGCGGACATGCCACCTCCCATGGATGCCGTAATTGTTGCTACCGCTGATCTGTTCACACATATAGAAACCAGAAACGAAATGAAAATCGTTCTCAAATATCGAGACTGCATTAGTATCCAATGTTTATTCAAAACTTTTGGAGTATTCATTTTCGTATAATGCTCTGTTGACAAGAACATTCTCGTAAGTGTTTTCTACTACCTTTCCTTACTGAAAAATAGGCCTTTAGAAAGTGTTTGTATTTTTGTAAGACATGTAACGCATGTTTCCTTTCAATAACTCGGGTTGGAACTCCCTAATTGACTTCGTGCTATAGCGAGAAATATTAAGAATGTTGTCGTCCGAGTTATCATGTAGATATACCAATAACCATTTTGCCACGTGGGTGGTGACCTTAGAGTGTTTCAATACCTTACGTCTTAAATTTATGTAATTGTTTATTCATAAATGCCTCAGCGAGTTTCACTATCCCTATTGGTCGAGAGCCTGTCACGTGGGTGTGTTTAAACGGTTGTTTAAAGGGACACATTGCTTTGGATTTTGCGATTTGGGCTATAAAACTGAAAAGGATATGGTTGGGAAGCTTTTTAAAAAGTAGAATATAAAGATTCACATAACTATCCCTTCAAATTGCGTGGTTTTTGTTTAATTTCGTGACAAATAACGGTCCGCCATTTTGTAGAACCAAATTTTTGACTCCACAAAATGGCGGACCATGTTCACCAGTTGTATTTTCAGTCGCAGCTGGTTGAAGTACATTCTGTTGATCCATTTTGATGTACTGTGGCACGGCGCGCAGCTAGCTGGCGATGTGTCGCGAGGTAGAGAATGGACCTGGCGATCATCTGATAGGTTTACAAGGCCACTGGCTGCGGCGCCAGCCTAAAGACTCTTACAGCGTATTTTGCGCATTTAGACGGTGGTATTTACTACTGGAAATAAGTCTATGTTTCGCGGGTCAGATGTCAGGAGTCAGAGGCAAATTTGTTGTTTTATAATCACTACTCACTAATTACAACACATTATAAGTGTTTTTTTGCATGAACAACTCTTATAAAAGATAAAGAACATTTCCAAACAGCAAAATTTCATGACATTTGAAGGCAATGTGTCCCTTTAAACACGGCTGGAAGTTGTTTAAACACGGCGAGGTTTTAAAAAAATTTTCCGGTGTCACACGAAATGTAGAGTCCTAAAAAATCTGGTCCATTTTATTGGTTGAACACTCGAGCGACCAGTCACTCTCCAAATAACGCAAGCGCAGTACTACCGATGCGTCCGTATTTAGAGTCCATAATTTCACGCTACACCGGCACTGCTGCGTTCTGCCCCACCTGGCCTGGCGAGCACGTCGCGCGCGCGTCAATTTCCATATAAGGACATGTTTACCACTACTCGCGCGTGGCACGAACCATTCAATAGCTGCAGGGGTGTTTTACAAACCAAGGTAAAACAAATTAAACAAAATCATTGGAAATTTATAATTTTCGGTGGTTTTTGCTTAATTATACAAAAAGGTATTTTATGAATGGGAATAAATATGTGCTGGGCCGGTTTTAAACTTATGTTTAAAACCGCCTTGGGGCCTGGACGCTGATAATGACCCTCGCCTTCGGCTCGGGTCATTATCAAGCGCCCAGGCCCCTAAGCGGTTTTAAACGTACGTTTAAAACCGGCCCAGCACATATTTATTCCCTTATTAACCAATGCTCGATACATAAATTCGCCCACAAATGCAGACGCACTGGACACACTACGGCCGTGTCCGAATTACTTGGCTACGGCTTGAAATTACACAGAAGTCTATGTGACGTGGCTGCAGCCACAACCATAGACCCGTGTGTAATTTTAAGGTGCAGCCAAGTAATTCGGACACGGCCTAACTGTTGGTCTTAGGCGAGGTACTTTCCTAGCCAGGGTCTACTATTGGAACGAGGTTGAACGTAGACCCTTGAACGAGGTTGCTTACCATGCTGAACGTGCGCTACACTGTCATTTATGGCGTGATTCATTCATTGCAAGGATGAATTTGTCGAATAGCACTGCGTTTTTGTTTAGCACTGAGATCCTCGCTTTCAACCCGGACATGCGTAGACGGGGCTAATGTGATCGAAACTCGTCCATGAACGTACCTTGTTGTAAGTATCCATTTCTGGTCGGTAATTCCGTACGTACTTCCGCAGTTGAACCCCAGCCAGCCCCACCTGAACAGAATAAAAGAAGGAAGCACGTTCGTGCACATTTGTACCTGTTTGTTTCTAATTAGAAAGTTATTCACGCTTTGCATGTGTGTCTTTCTAGATCCTGTGTGCCGCATTCAGGGCTATATTGCAGTTATAATGTTTATCAAAGACTCATTTTTTAAATTAAAAAGTAGCTACGTTGAGATAATGTTGTTCTTTCCTATTTATCTTTATTTTTAGTTCCGCACGTATGAACGTGTTGGGGTATTCAAACCGCGGACGAAAAATTCCCGAGAACAAAAGAGAACAATATCGTCCGCGATTCCCAGCGAACATCCGCGATTGAGATCGTGTACAAAACCTATGGGAGTCTTCCGAAAAAAAGTTATGAGCACAAACAAAAGAGGGAACAATAGGACGTCCGCGTTCGACGGTGTGGGTGCGTTTGTATAGCTATTCAGACCGTGGACCTTTAACAAAGAGGACAATAGGGTCCGCGATTGTGTCAAGGTCCACGATTGAAAATCGTGTACAAAACCAATGGGAGGCCTTCCGAAAAAGTTAGAGTATAAACAAAAGAGGGACACTAGGAGGTCCGCGATTGCCCGTGTTTATACACTTTGGTGCGTTTGTGTGGGTGCACTAGTGTGCGGATCGGTATTACATACCCGAAGTATATGCCAAAGAAATTGGCGCCACCAACGTATAACGGAATCCCCACCCAATTCCCAATTGATCAATACCCTCTCCCCAGAGAAATCATGTGTGTGCCACTTATCTTATTATATTATGTGGTTACTATAAGCCTGGTATCCCTCCCCCTGCTTTGAGTCCCCTCCCCTATAAACCCGGGTCTTTTAGTGCTAAAAGATAATTATAACGAAAAACCGGGAAGCAGTATTCTGTTTTAAAATGGCGGGGAGCCCAGACGCTATGATATCTCTTCTTTCGCCCCGCGATATCGTCTCATTTGCATACAGGGTAGGCAAATGCGATGGTCTATTATAAATTTAAGTGCGGCGGACGATGTTTGACTTACCAGTGTATATAGAGGCAATAAACAATGAAAAAAGACAGACAAAAAATAGGCCAATTTCATAGGGCTATATACTTTGCACAAAATTTACCTTGGCAAACAACAGCTGGATATTAGTCACAAGCAATAAACATCACATGAAAATTTTGTTGAGTATATGTAATCCTGTTTTTACCAAGGAAGACTTTTCATGCTAAAACATGTTTTGTCTCTAAAATCGACCCCTGTCTAGCTAGATATTTTGCTCGTGCCCGTTGATTAACTCCTCTTTCTTCGCTTCCATCCGCGGATGCGTTGGCATGGCAACCGAAGCAGAGCCTATTGTGCAGTTGCCGTGCATTTAGCAGTTTGGGGTAAGCGGGCTTTCCTGGCAAATGAGCAATTGAATAATTCGTATAGGTCCTTTCCTCTCCCATCTACGATGAATAATACAACAATGCCTGCGTTTCGCCGACCAACTCGTGCGTTAAAAAAAGACAAACAACAAATTGATCCCCGACAGCACATACAATATGTCTCAATCACGAATCACTGAAGCAAATGCAACTCACAACGAGAAGCAGTAACATGTGACTCTATTCACCATACACTGATCGGGACAAATTGAAAGAGCCTAGAAATAACAAGGTGTGCTTACTTTTTTTGTGATACACACAGGGGTGTGTATCACAAAAAGATCTAGATCACATTATTGCCTCTAGATCGAATGACTTCAATTGCTAATCTCATGGTTTAATTGACATACTGTATAATTATGGTACATTAATTTCTAGTTCATTAAATTAGAGAAAAGCTGTACAAAACTTGAACCATTTACACTGTTAGCTTTTCGCGGTACCTCAAAATGTATTTCCAATACAGTAGTTAAAGGTGACTCGTGACTCGGACTCGTGACTCGTGACTCGACCTTTGTGACTCGTGACTTGGACTCGGACTCGACATTTACGACTCGGCACTCGGACTCGGACTCGAGAGAGGTGACTTGGACTCGGACTCGGACTCGATGTTTGGTGACTCGAATACAAGTCTGCAAAATGTGAATACTCAAAACGGTATAGACAGGTTCTGACTAGATCCAAAGAGAAATTCGAAATTTTAGTCTCTCCTACATCTGAAAAAACCTTTGACTTCTTTTCTTGACACACGTTGCCTCGGTTGCGATGCAGCCATAATTTATGAATGAAAGGGGGTGACAAAAGGACGCCATTTTGGGATTACAGACATGCGTCTACAGCTATTAACAGAAGTTTACATATTGCTTTGATTCAAAATGACATTTTGTACGGTCTGATTTTTTTCAATTGAATAATATTACTTAATCTGTTAATAAGTTTAAAATCACTACTGTCTGTACCCAAATAACGAGGTCGTTACAGCGCCCTCATTCGCTCACAAAAATGGCAGATCCAACCCGATATGCCCCGTACCATTTTTTGTGATGGTATAGCAGCTTCGTGTATGAGGGGCACAAAGGGTTCTCCCAACAAAGCATTGAGTCGGAAAATCATCTCACCGAGGTTAGTGCATGGGACTATCCAGGCTATCGGGGTTTAATATGAACGACTGCATATTGCAGAATACTCAGACGATATCAACGTTTGTTGACGAACAGTTTAATAAAGAGAGGGGCACTTGGGTGTGAATGATTTGGATATCACCATATTTTGCCATATTGTAATTATCGAGTGACAGCCAGTGGGGACAGACATTTTTGTACATTTCATATACGATCCCTTAACAAGCATCATGGCATGAACTATGAGGTACTTGGATCAAATCGGTCAAACCATACTGTTATTAAGGTTGCTTTGCTTTGCTTTGCTTTGCTTTGCTTTCACTAATTGTTTACATTTAATTTATCCCCCTTTTCCGCCATCTTTTCTTTGAGTGTTTGACATGGTTGCTATATACGTTTACTGCATTTTGTTGAATATTTCTACACTTCATGTCTACCTTCACAAAAGCGGTCTCTAAATTAGGCCATTTTTCAAACATGGCTGTGGCATTGGCTTTGACTTCAGTAATTTTAGGTCGACTCAACTGCGGGAAAGGCTTTTCTGCTACATGCATACATTAAATTAATGTCATTAAAGTCCCACATTTGAAGCGAGAGCCGGGTCTTCATTTTATTTTAGTATGCAAGGCTTCAGGTTAGCGATGGAACTGGGGAATAGCTGGAGACCCCGCCAAATTAAAAGCCAAAAATGGCCTTGATTTCATGATACAAATTAAGTCACTGGGGTAATATTCTACGCCTCGCCGTCAATTTTCTTCAGCGTATTCAATATCAACTGTGAAATACAAGGTGAAAGGGAGTATCTGGAATGCAGCTTGAATCAGACACGGAGCGTTATTTAAGTCAAGGTGATTACGCGCCGATAGCAATCGTCCAAAATCGACCTGACTGGCCATGGGAGCAGTAAATCTCCTTGTCTGTTGCCATGGAGGACAGAAGACGTACCGGTACGTTTCGTCACCTCATCGCGCCCAAGGTGAGAACGACACTGAGCCAACCACGGACACACTATTACACTGCCTATTACCGTACCTCTGATGTAAGACGCTGAGGGAATCGATACTTGTGAACGGCATTGTGTGGTATGGTTACACCGGCATGTCGCAATTAGTGGCAGTAAACAAGGCAAGGGCGGATCTAGGTTTTAACTAAGGGGGGAGGGGGGGGGGGGGGGGTTTACCTGAGGTGATTGGCCTACACACCCCAGCGTGCCGAAGGCACGCCTTGCTAGGGGGGTCCGGGGCATTAAACCTGTAAAGCATGCCCCCCGGAAACATTTGAAATCTAGATGTTTTCTCCTGCATTTTGGGGCATCTTTTCAGAGAATTTGGGGTTGGAATGAAGCAATTTGAGGCAACATTTTTATATAATTATAAGTCAGAATTGGCTTGTTGACAAAACCATCAGTTTATTACATGAACATGTTGCCAGAAGTATACAGCCTGTCAGGGCTCACTTTGATGACAAATACATCAGTGACTGATTAACAGTTTATTACATGACGTGGTCAAACAAGATGGAGTTGCAGAAGAGACGCCTTGGATAAGCCCTGACAAAGCGCTTGACCATATCTCTTCTGTGTCTAGCTGTGCTGCGTTTCTATTTTTTTCTAAGCACATCACGATTTTACTGGGCAGCCCAAGGGGGGTGGGGGGGGGGGGGGGGTTTAAACCCCCCCGTAGATCCGCCACTGCAAGGTGTGAATGACCGGCGTAAAATGATGAATGACTGGTGTAAAATAATAAAGGCTTGTGTAGATTTTGCTAGTCCACAAAGTACAAGTCTATTTTATTTAATAAGGAAAAAACTACATGTGCAATACAGCCAATAATTAGTTATCAAAGAGCCAGTAATATTTCAGACCCAGTGAATGCAAAAAGGTTAAACCAGCTGAGTTGACTGCTGGTTAACCCCTTGCGTACGGATGACGCCATATGGCGTTAAAAAAAAGTGCCACCAGGCCGGATGACGCCATTTTCCGCCGTTTGTGCAGTTTCAATCCATTGTTGGATTACTGTTTATGTTACGCTTGACTGCACAAACACATTGTAGCGACACCCTGACGTCTCCCGTAAAAAAAAACGTACTTAAGGGGTTTTAAAGATATTTTGTAAGAAAAGCAATACGAGTTGAGGCATTGCCCATAACTTTTGAATACTTTATTTATTTATTTATTTTTCTTTCTTTCTTTCTTTCTTGTAATGAAACCAAGGATTCCTTAAAAGCGCATATCGCACTGTAGCCCAAAGGCCTGAAGAAACATGTAGGGAGACGACGAAGAAATTTCAGTTTTAGAGGTGGGAGGAAAACCCAGAATGATATTTAAGGGAAAACCCACGGGGTCAGGCAGGTACTGAAAACCCAATCCACATGTCGGCCCTGGTGGGATTCGAACCCGGGTCACAACGGTGGAAGGCGAGGAAAGTACCAGTGGCGAATCGGTGTGAAAGAAACCGCCTGTGTGTTTCCGTGTTCGTACAAGTACTGCCTTATGGGGTATATACCATGCACTAACAATGGGGTCAATGGTGCCCCACGATGTAGTCTTTAGAAATCTAGGTGAGAGTTCAATAGGGACAAAGGAGAATAATAGAAAGAACGTAAAGTGGTGCCCTGTGAGGGTGGGTATGAGTATGTATATACCGGCAATCGTGGACCTAGGACAAAATAATTCGGGCGCAGACAAAGGGTCCACGTTTGACCGGACGTCCACGGTTGAAAATCGTGTACAAAACATATGGAAGGCCTTTCGAAAAAGTTAGAGTATAAACAAAAGAGGAACAATGGGACGTCCACGATTGCAGGTATTTACACACTTGTGGAGAGATATACCGTACCCTGTCGAGACATGAAAACAATGGAGACAAAGAGACTGAATAGGTCTCCACAGGGCAATTCTATGGGTTAGGTTGTCTCCACAAGGAGTTTTGTGTACAAAGTCTATGGGGGTTTGCTTAAGTACAGGGACAAAGGGGAGAACAATGCCATGTCTCCACAGGGATGCAAAAACGCGGATGTGTGTGTGTGAGTTTGTTTTCGCATTCAATAGGGGACCTTGAACAAAAGAGGACAATAGGGTCCCCGATTGAGAAAGGTCCCCGTTTAAGAATCGTGTACAAAACCAATGGGAGGCCTTCCGAAAAAGTTAAAGTACAAACAAAAGAAGTACAAACAAAAGAGGGACAATAGGAGGTCCCCGATTGCACCCGTTTACACACTTGGAGAGATATACCGTACCCTGTGGAGACATGAAAACAATAGAGACAAAGGGACTGAATAGGTCTCCACAGGGCAATTCTATGGGTTAGGTTGTCTCCACAAGGAATTTTGTGTACAAAGACTATGGGGGTTTGCTTAAGTACAGGGACAAAGGGGAGAACAATGCCATGTCTCCACAGGGATGCAAACACGCGGATTTGTGTGTGTTTGTATAGCTATTCAGACCGTGGACCTTTAACAAGGAGGACAATAGGGTCCGCGATTGTGTCAAGGTCCACGATTGAAAAATCATGTACAAAACCAATGGGAGGCCTTCCGAAAAAGTTAGAGTATAAACAAAAGAGGAACAATGGGACGTCCACGATTGCAGGTATTTACACACTTGTGGAGAGATATACCGTACCCTGTCGAGACATGAAAACAATAGAGACAAAGAGACTGAATAGGTCTCCACAGGGCAATTCTATGGGTTAGGTTGTCTCCACAAGGAGTTTTGTGTACAAAGTCTATGGGGGTTTGCTTAAGTACAGGGACAAAGGGGAGAACAATGCCATGTCTCCACAGGGATGCAAAAACGCGGATGTGTGTGTGTGAGTTTGTTTTCGCATTCAATAGGGGACCTTGAACAAAAGAGGACAATAGGGTCCCCGATTGAGAAAGGTCCCCGTTTAAGAATCGTGTACAAAACCAATGGGAGGCCTTCCGAAAAAGTTAAAGTACAAACAAAAGAAGTACAAACAAAAGAGGGACAATAGGAGGTCCCCGATTGCACCCGTTTACACACTTGGAGAGATATACCGTACCCTGTGGAGACATGAAAACAATAGAGACAAAGGGACTGAATAGGTCTCCACAGGGCAATTCTATGGGTTAGGTTGTCTCCACAAGGAATTTTGTGTACAAAGACTATGGGGGTTTGCTTAAGTACAGGGACAAAGGGGAGAACAATGCCATGTCTCCACAGGGATGCAAACACGCGGATTTGTGTGTGTTTGTATAGCTATTCAGACCGTGGACCTTTAACAAGGAGGACAATAGGGTCCGCGATTGTGTCAAGGTCCACGATTGAAAAATCATGTACAAAACCAATGGGAGGCCTTCCGAAAAAGTTAGAGTATAAACAAAAGAGGAACAATGGGAGGTCCACGATTGCACCTGTTTACATGACTGTGTGTGTGTGTGAACAGATATTCCGTACCCTGTGGAGACATGAACACAATGCGCACAAAGGGACTGAATAGGTCTCCACAGGGCATTTGTATGGGTTAGGATGTCTCCACAAGGAATTTTGTGTACTGAGTCTATGGGGTTTGCTTAACTGCAGGGACAAAGGGGAGAACAATGCCATGTCTCCACAGGGCTGCAAAAAAAGGTATGTGTGTGTGTGTGTGTGTATTTACATACAGGCAATCACGGACTAGGGACAAAAGGGTTAGGGCATAGACAAAGGGTCCACGATTGACCGAACGTCCACGATTGAAAATCGTGTACAAAATATATGGGAGGCCTTTCGAAAAGTACAAACAAAAGAGGGACAAAAGAGGGACAATAGGAGGTCCGCGATTGCCGGTATTTACACACTTGTGTGATCATGTACGGAGCTTTAATTGGCTCCCTGCAGTATGGACAAAATTTGTGGAAATGGATGATATATTCTGCTAGGGGCGCTGAGGCTGGGTCGGCCTTGACGTTGTATACACGTACGTCCATAATTGATGTTACACTCCGCAATTAGCTTCTAAATTGATGATTTTATGAATGTAATGAAAGATTAATGAGACGCACAACTGAAGGAAGCTTTAGGACCAAGCTTACTAATCAGTTTACAAAATTGCAAAAGAGCGGCGGGGGGGGGGGGGGGGGGGGGCGTGACCACAAACCCCTTTTCAGTATCCACCCCGAGAAGGTGATCAGTCTGAGCACTCTCTGATTTTTCCGATCACTCTTTTACTTTTAAAAGTTTAGGTTAAGATGCTGTGTCCCTACTTCCTGGGCGCAGAAAAATTGAATTTGCAATCGTCGCACGCAAAGTTAAGACCAAACAAAATGTATACAGTTTTTCTCCATTATTCGTTTGTTATATAAGGAAATCCATTCGATTGACATTTTTAGCCAGAGTACGGGACATTGTTGCTTTTAATTCTGTAGCCAATCTGCTTTTTATTGCAATTATACTGCGGTCAATATTTGACGACTCTTTATCTCAGTCTCGCCGTTTTTATCACCCTCGCTCGGTTTTTACAGTAAAAGCACTGCCTTCACGTCGAGTTTATCCCTCCGACTCTCCTACAAACCATACTTCACCTTTTTGAGTTTAGTTACTTGACATGATGTGTACGCTAAATTTCTAGTTGGTTGCGTTCACCATATTGTTTACAGTGAAAACCGTATTACTACACTGCGACAATTCGTCATTACTGTTTTTACAGTCAACACATTGTAGCCCTGTGGTTACTCTTTTTCGTAACAGTATGATTTTCGTATGGGTGTGGCATTCTTTTTCGCACGCCTGCAACCGATAGACCGATCCAGCAAGCCGCGCTCCTTTGCGCATTGGCCAATCACAACCGCAGGATTTTGTCGGACCATATTGGTGGATGGGATTGGTCAATACGTCCGAAGGGGCGGGGCTGAATAGATTCGTCCAATAGAGCGTGCAAATGTCGCGATTTCACGACCACTTTTTATCACTTGTTTATGTGAACACTTTGGTACCAAACCTGCAGACTAGTCTGGTAGCGGACTCTTTAGTCTGTTTTAATGCTGTATAACAATGTGAATGATAGATTGAGGTTTTAAAAAAATTGTCATTGTTTTGGTCGTCTATGCCTTTTTTCCTTCTCAAAACTACATTATTGTACTTTCCCAGCTCAGCCACCCAGAAAAATACATAAACGGGACGCCGCACACGCCGTAGCCGCTATACGAAGTGCACGGAAGTACCACATTCTCGCCAAAGCTTCTTGGATAACCGGATCAACGTGCACTTCTCTATAATCAGCGGCGTAGCTGGGGGAGGGGGGAATAGGGTGCGCATACACGCCTCCCATCGTCGCCCCCTGTGAGCGCCCCCCTCCCCCCACTGTAACATCCAGTCCCCCACTCCCCCCTTCCCCGCCCCTAAGGAGAGAGCCCTGGCAACGCCGCTGTCTATAATGACACAATTTGGTGCGGAGGAATAGCTAAAAATCAACTTACCAGAGCATGAAGAGTCCGAATATGGCGTTGGTGGCAGAGCCCATCTGTGGCGCCTCATTCCCCTCAACGAACCTCCCCGTACGAGGCTTGAGTATCAAGGTAGCCACCAGCCCCGTCACTCCGCCCACCATGTGGACCGCCCCAGCACCTGCTATGTCCACCGCACCCATGGCCTTGAGCCAGCCGTCTTGTCCCCAGATCCAGTGCACGGGCACGCTGTACACGATGGTGTTGAGGAAGGAGAAGACAATGTAGGTCTCCAGCTTGGTGCGTTCGGCCATGGCTCCGCTTACGATGGTGGTGGCGGTGGTGGCAAACGAGGCGTGGAAGAAGAAGTGTGCGTAGTCGTCCCCCAGGTCGGGATGCGAGCTACTGCGGTCCATGAAGAAGTCGCTCGTACCCACGAACGGGTTCGAACGATCCTTGCCGAAGCTGAGGCCGTAACCGAACATCCAGTAGGAAATTCCGCCGAACAGGACGTCCACGGCGTTCTTGACCATAATGTTAACCTGTTCACAAAATGATGAAAAAAGAATGGTTGGTCTGCCTTTGTTGTACGGCATTCCGTAATTGTCCGGGTAACCTGATCAGTGCATTCGCGCCGCCCTCCCTCAGGTTGAGAGAACACGACGAAAATTGTAGTTTTAGTATCGAGAGGAAACCCCGAGCACAATGATTATTGAGGAAAACCCACACAATCAGATTGGGACTAAAAACCCAATCCACATAGTGCACCTGGATAGGAATCGAACCGGGGTCACCAGAGGATGGTGGGCGAGGGATGAATCACAACGCCAACCCGGATGCCGATTCAAGAATAAATCTCTTTATGCAACTGAAACGTCGGCTTAACACAGTTGTTCTGACTTCTTTAGTATTTTGTTTGTCATAGCAGTGACAACATCGCTTTCAAACTTTTATCGTTCTGCAGACAAAGGATTGGAACAAACTTTTATCCACAACCATAGTCCAGCTACCAGACCTTTGGAATTGATTTGTTTGTCATGAAGACACCGATGTCACGTGGTCAAAAACAGCAATTTAAAAAAAAAAATCAGTAATTACGTTTTCAATTGTCACACCATGCAGGAAGACGTTAAAATGCAAGGCAACCATTCATGAGATTCTACACTAATAAATAACTACTGGTAACAATGGTTGCTTTAATGTTTGTTTGGTTGGTTAAGAGGATTTTTGATTTCTAAGATTGATCTCAGACCTACCTCATTTTTCTGCGAGGCACTACCCGACTCCAACAGACCGAAACCAGACTGCATGGTGAAGATAATAAAGGTACTGGAAAGAATCCACGTAGCGTCGTCCCATCTGGTCGGCGGTTTCTCAATGGCGTACAATGTATAATTATCGGGATTGTCCAGGTAGTCCGGTAGCGGTATATAGCTGGGCTTCTCCAAGTGGGCGGCCATTTTAGGCGTCGATGTATGACAACCCGTCACGTGCAACGATCTGCGTTTGCTTGCAGGAAAAGATGGCGGCCGCTGGAGTTAGTTGGTCACATTAGTAGTCGTCAATACAGTCGCCACATTATGGTTCTAATTGTGACCGTGAAATATTTGGTATTCAGGGCCGTTTATAGCTGGCTTTGCTTTCTGTTGCAAAATGTAAAACTTAGTCGCCACGTCTCGATTCAGCTGCTTTTTTCTCTATGCAAATCAAATGAACTCAACGTGGAATCATCCAAGAGGAATCGTGCGAATGTTACCGGTAATTCCGTTTGTAATTCCGTGTTTATTCCTGATTTCCAGGGGCAACGCTTTGAACGGCTTCTTCGGAAGAATTTCCACTTTTATATTTTTTTCAGAAATACCACTGTGCTGAACGTGAAATGCAAGACATCTGTCCTTCCATGCAACCTTCTATCGGTTCCATTATAGTAATCTGCAATGACAAAATACCAGAGTTGTAATCAAGTCAATCACAATTCAATCACAATTCAATCACAAATGATCACAAGTCATCACAAGTCATCGCAAGTCATCACAAGTCATCACAAGTCATCACAAGTCATCACAAGTCATCACAAGTCATCACAAGTCATCACAAGTCATCACAAGTCACCACAAGTCACTTCACAATTCTGGTCTCAAACCATGTAGGCCTAACAAGCTATTCAAACGCGCTATATAACACAAGCATTTCTTTGTCATTGTTCATCCCATGTAGCTTGTGAGCTGCCTTTTGATCGACTTGTGATCTGCCTTTTGATCCGACTTGTGATCGACTTGTGATTGACTTGATTACAACTCTGCAAAATACAGTCACTGATCAGCATGCCAAAGATAGTTCTGAAAAGGATATCTGCAGTCCGATGTAATTAAATTCTGGTTCGTCAGCGGTGACGAGAGTCCGAATAATCGAGAGGCCAACATCGACCTTAAAAAAGCCAAAGAGCAAAAATAAAGAGAAAAACCTGAAACAAAAGAATTTAAACAAAAAACTACTCACAAATCCAAAATACACCGTTAATTGTGCCGAAAGTAAGGCTAATAACTGTGAGGATGGATACAGGATTTAACTGTATATAGAGTGATTATTTCGAGACGATCGACGACTAAAACCTTCCAATCGAACCTCTAATACAGCCTAAACAGCAAAGGGTTACGATAAACTATAGTCCATGTCAATTAAAACCTATGCGAATACCTTGAGTGGCTTTTAGCCTTGTTTGGGGCGATCTTGCATGAAAAATTATAATATTCAAAAGTCATCCCAACATTAACTTTTATTGAGCCTAGTACCCATTGTTTATGTGTCATGCTTCATATGATGTTTACTGCATGCAAACATATATAATATGCGGGCAATTTGTCCCTGTATAATCATAGAGTTCCTTGCTCTATGGTATAATAAACATGCGACCTCCGGAATACCGTACCCGCGCTCTACTGTCTTGCCCTATTTTGGCGGTCTCCCAAAATTGTCAGTATCTTTGTTTGGGTTGGCGCTAGTCAGAAGTCATAACACTATGAACATCTAACAAAAGAAAACTCACGCAGTCCTTTGTTACAAACAAAGGACTGCGTGGGTTTTCTTTTGTTAGATGTTCATAGTGTAAACCCATAATTGGGGGCCTACCGTATAGCCAGGGATCACACCCAATTTTACGAGGCAACCTGGGAAGTGGGGATCACTCAGTGGGGATACGACTTTTTAACTCATTAAAATATTGCATCCCAATAGTTTCACATTGTAAAACCTCCTTGGGTAGATTGAGGTCAACTTTCACGCTCTATAATTGCAATAAGCCATTTGCGAGTTAAATTTGAATAACATCTGGTACAATGACTGACGTGTTTAAAATGCTTTGCACATTTTAACTTTGAATTCTCCAGACCAAAGAGACTGTTACTATATCACGTGATTCGGGGCAAGCCTTATGCTATAGCAACCCCCAGCTCCGGAATGGTCTGGTGTCTTTGTGCCATTCTCACCCATTGTGAACAATGTATTGGTGCTAAGCGTCACTTACGTAACTATGCAAAGCTTGCCCCGAATCATGTGATATAGCAACAGTGTCTGGAGAATTCAAAGTTAAAATGTGCCAAGCATTTGGAGCAAGTCAGTGTACCAGATGTTATTCAAATTTAACTCGGAAATGGCTTATAGAGTACCGAAGTGATGACGTCAATCAATGCACTGTTTGGAACCAGAATACATTCTAAACTGCATGTGTTTGGAACCATTGCCACGGCAACTGACGTCAGACTTCGGTACTCTATTGCCTTCAACCGGATCTTGCATGCTGCTAGCATCCATCGATTATGCCACAAGTTCGCCGGTAACATATTGTAATTGCTGTCCTCCGTACAAAAAAACACACAACAGTCAGCTGGTGGAAATCTGCTCTACTCGAAAGATTCATTACTGAGAGGAAATGAAGTAGTTTCTGGTTTGCAATGAGAAACTGCCTTGAACTTCTAAAAATCACCGCGCCTTTTGACGCATTCGACGCAGCGACGTCTAAACGCTCATACACGTAAACCCCTTGGTTTTTTTAAAATGAAAATATCGATAGACGGGCGACCAAAAGCACATCCCACTCTATTCAAAATCACTTGTGAAGCCTGTAAATTTTTGTTCCAGGTCAAATGTCATTTTGTCTCTTAGTTCTGGCTATGATGAACCACCATAGTAAAAATCACATGCACCCGATTCTTCATGTTCACTTTCATGAGAAATGCACACCTAAGGGTTTCACACTTCCGTATGCCTGGTGAACTCGATCAGGATGTATTTGTTAAAATTGTTGTAATAGCCTTTTCAAATCCTGGTATTCTTTGAAAATAATTAAATATTTTGGAGTGCAGTGGTCCGACATGATATATCAATAAATCCACAATTTAGAATGGCAAGGGAGGGGTGGGGGGTGTCGGGTTGGTGTAAGGGGTCATTCCTCGTCTTCCACCTTTGCCGACTCCAGTTCGATTCCTAATGCACTACATGTATGTGGATTGGGTTTTAAATCCCTACCTTATTGCGTGTATTTTCCCCAAGGAAAAAATCGGTCTGGCATTTTCCTCCCGCTACTAAAGCTGAAATTTCCTTCGTCGTCCTCTCTTATTTCAAACAGGGCCCTTTGGGAGCACAGTGCTAATGCACTGATCAGGCTACCCAGGATGAATAAGAAATACATGCACAGTTGATCAGTTGCGCTATAGTGCCGAGTACCAGACAAATTAGAAAGAGACTAATTATAATAAGTATACGAAACGGCCATTATTGGCCTTACCGTCTGGCATATCGTGAGGTAGCTTAATTATTCTGAAATTATTCATCTTTATGGTTTGCTCCTATTTAGTGACAGTCTGAATACATTACATCGGGCACGGTACATTGCCGAGCAGAGCCATCGGCTGTGTACTAGTCTTGCTAATGGTACAATTTATTACAGTAATTACAATGGTCACACTATGAATATTTAACAAAAGAAAAACGGTAAACTAACAATGAACACCATTGTTACTTGGCACTAAATCCATTGTTACCTGTTCACAGTGTCAGAGGCCAATATCATCCTCACGACGTGGGATAACCATTGTAACCAAGCTTTTTAAAATGTCTATCCTGGTTGTCGCTCGTGTCTTTGTCCGTCCGTCCGTCCTCGACTGGGTCCGCGTGTATTTCAGTATTTTATTGGTCAGTGGACACTATAATGAGATGATGAGTCTCCTTAAGGTCAATGTCCCCCCCCCCCCCCGGATTTTTGAGTATACAAATGATCCAATACAGGAATAGGGTGCGGGTATATAGTGGAAGCGCACTGCTCGATGGCCATGCGGACAAGTTCCATAGAAAGAAAGTTGCCATAGTCTTGCAAATCTAGCTATTACATTGTTCTTTTAATTGCTTTCACAATTCACCTGTCCCCATCTCCCATTGACCTTCTGCCTCAACCAATACAAGTCAACGCCCAAAGGGCAATGACAATAACTGATGGACTTCACCTCTCCCCATACCCAATCACATTATTAGAAGCATGAGTCTCATAGGCGAATGCTGATCCGGGAACCACGCTTTTGACAAATCAGCAGTTGATGACATACCCTGGTAAAATAAATGGAATGAATTGGGGCAGCCAAGCTGGTTGGTCAGACAATTTCAGGTTGTGTAAATATCCTTGCTGATATAAATTAATGGAAACCGCCCGTTGCTCCATTTTCAACGAGTTCCTTCCGGAAACCTGCTGCCCTAAACATATATTTATTCAAAGCTGTCAGGTTGATTGAAACACTTCTTTGGCTGCTTGTTGTGACGCACTGTGTAGCGTGAAATAAAAGCCGTGGAACTGAGGCGGAGGGGATTGCGAATTTGTGGGCTTTCAGCGGCCTTAATTAAGTTCGCTCACACATAAATGCGTACCAAACAAACCAAGACTACTCGCTGTATTTTTCTCGTAATACGTAAAAATCTTAACCATGCCCGTGCATGCAGTTTAAATGGGGGAGGTGCGGGGGGTTGGGGTGGGGGTTGGATGGGGTGGCGGAAAGTGTACTCTTTCGCGACGTTGGTAGCGCCATTTAACATCCTTGTTTTGTTCTTACCCGTGCACGCAAAGTAAGGCCCATACAGGTGTTCTGGTTTTCATGGTTGCAATTTCCCATTAGCCGTTTCTGCGCACTTCCGAGTTGAAAGCGAGACTCCCAAAACCAAACAAACACAGTGCTATTCAACATATTCATCCAATGCTCGAATCACGTCATATAGGCCTAGGCCTAATGGCATCACAGCGCATAATAATTAGTTATAGCCTCGAGATCGTCGCTTTCAAACCCAGATGAGCGCAGATCGGTGCTATTTTCGTCAGTTCGGAATTCGTTTATAGTGAAGGCGTACAAAACAAGAGAAAAAATAGCAACGAGCTTGGAGAGGCAAGGGGTTCGACCCCTAACCGCTCCTCTAGATCCGCCCAGGCACAAAATACAAATAGTGTGAAGAAAGAACCAAAACTATCCGGGGTCAGAACGGGAGTAAATGCGAATACGCCAATAACCTAAACAGAAGTGGGAAAACGCTTCCACTACAACCAGCTTCAATTAGGCCTATACGTTTCTGCCTTCCGAGCTAGTGTTTGACTTCAACTTGAAGGTTCTAATCAAACGCCGCATACTATCAATCGACGCAGCACGCGGCAGTGAGAACGAAGAGACGACGGCACCTATCACTGATAGTCAGACACCAAGACTGGCCTCCGCCAAACCTTTCATCTTTAGTTTTCTATTACTGATGCCTTCCTGTAATAAATGAACGTCTTAATGAGTTCTCGGGGAATCCGTTTAATCACGGCCGGCTCTGCCTAAGCGACTTAAATTAGCCCGGTATACTCGTCGCGTCAAGGTTTCCAATTGGCAGGCGTGTAGTATCGTCTCCATTTCCTCGTTAATCACACGGTCGAATTGTCCGTATCTCTGGCCTTCTGGTTTTTAGATTTCATAACCAGCCGTATATTCAAGAGAGGTTTGGTACAACATTTTCCAAACATAATATATCAACCCCACTCCCGACCCCAATAAAGAAGAACTAATAATTTATTCAAGACAACAAAAGGCGGCTTTATAGACAAGGTGATGAGATGAGATTATAGATATTAAAGATAACATTATATGCTATTGATATCAAAATAGAATATAAAAAAACCAAAACGTT
This sequence comes from Hippasteria phrygiana, assembly GCA_037893225.1. Taxonomy (NCBI): domain Eukaryota; kingdom Metazoa; phylum Echinodermata; class Asteroidea; order Valvatida; family Goniasteridae; genus Hippasteria; species Hippasteria phrygiana. Next base: position 278,422 of record JAZGUH010000262.1, read on the forward strand.
ACGAAAACATTTTTCGCTCTTTGATTTCTTCAATTATGGTGGCATTAATTCTGTGTTCGGAAAAAAGATTATACAATGTTGGTGAAATACTTCAAATCAATATTGCGCCCATCTCCTATATGAAAGAGAAAAAAATAATTATCGAAATTGGACGCGTCTTTATTATTCTTCCTGTTAGCACGTGTAAAGTAATTTGTTATATAAAAACGCCATAGAATTCGGTTACGCGTCGACTTCTCAGCATATTAAGCGTACCGGTATAGGCCACACCATTCCGTGCACACATCACTCCTGGCTAATTACGTCTCTTATATTATTCCATGTTTTATCCTATCACAATGCGAAAAGCCGGTCTTCGTTTTCAAAGGCGCTCCCTCCCACGGACAAGAAAGGTGCATTGAAATGCTTTTTAGCACTAGATATTTGCTATTAGCCAGGAGTTCAAGTCTCCAAAGGATATGAAATAACAATCACTTGTGTGAGACAGTGTTTATGTATAATATAGTACTGATATTTGTTACTTTGAATTTGGGGTTTTGTTATTTGTGTCTTAAGAGGGTTTTTCGTCTTGCATGAAGCGTTTAGCTAGCAATTTAACGATCTTCCCTTTTCAATGTCGAGCGCGCAATATCGAGTCTCCAAGGAGATTTTGCGAGAACATGATATTTCCATGTACATTATACACGAGGAGCTACGACATATGCCGCGTCCTAGCCTGTTATCTGAGATATTTAACGGCCATAATTTCAGTTTTGGGACAACAAAAGAGGTACATGTATGTCGGTTTACAACATATTTACAATAGGCCTACTTCAAGTTGATAACTAACTTGATTTTGCATGTATTAATTAACCTCATTTCATTGGCGAAACATTACGGGTGTTTTGAGGTATTGTCACACTATACCCAACTGCAAAACTGAAAAATTTCCTCATTCAGAATGTGAGCAGACTCGCGCAAATATGCAGCATCCGCTGTGCATAGTCTAGTCACGCGTGACAGGTTCAAAGTCGAGCGCTTTGCACGAAAACTCTCGGTCGCTGCTCACGATTTTAATTCGTGCTTTCGCATCGCGGCAGCAGTTTAGTGACATGGTGCTGTTAACGTGGCGGAAAAGGTACACAAATTGAAATAGCCTCTCCCCCTCTCTCTCTCTTTCTCTCACCATTGCTTTCATTACCACATAACTAATTTTTTTTCCCAAGGGCTTTCCACATACAGCACCACCGTTTGATTGAAACATTTACTAGAAAAAATAGAGGACGGAGTCTACTGGAAATTTGAAGTTGATTGTCATCGAGTGTCTCGATATTTTTAGGTCTATTTGTAAGTGTTCGCGGCGCCGTATCTGGTAAATGGTTGACTATAATGCGGAAAACACATAATGCACGGACATAAAATTAATTTAAGTGTTTCACATCTGATAAGGTGACTTTAAAATCTTCGTTTTTACAGGTTCTGAAAAAAATCTTCATTTGAGAGAAATGGGGACAGTGCGTCACCTAAATGTAACCCAAACGCTACATGTAGCAACACTCGTGTACCTAATGTACCCTAAACCCTAAATGTAACCTCAACACTGTACCTATGTATCCCCAGCCCTAAATTTAACCCTAACCCTTTACCTAATGTATCCAAAGCCCAAAATGTAGCCCGAACCCTGTACCTAATGTATCCCCAGCCCTAAATGTAATCCGAACCCTGTACCTTTTATGTATTCCGAGCCCTATTAGCCCCAACCCTGAACCTAAATGAACCCCAAGCCCTACACGTACGTAGCACCAGTCTGCACCTAATGTTGCCCCATCCCTGTACCGAACAACCCGAGTCTGTAGGCTACATTTAGGTATACAGGGTGTAGGTACTAGGTACGGGGTTGGGCCACAAAGGTGCCTGTTGCGTGGTGCACCAAAAATACATTTTGGCAAGAGGTTGTGGACTCTGGGGTTGGGCTTCTGGGTTAAAATGAAAAGTTTGGAAGATATCGTTTCGATATTTCATAATTATTGTTATTTTTTGATTAAAGTAATTTGAAAATTCTTTTCATTTCAGAAACGTCCGACGGGCAACTTGTTAGAACAATGCAAAGGGAGTTATAAGTCTTCTATTGATATCTAACCAAAATCAGATCCTGTGATAACAGCTTCTCAGATACAGGTACACATTGCATAATCCTGTTAAAAGGGATTCTTAGAGAAAGGGCAAATGTGAACCAAACAAACAACCAGAAAACACCTGAACGTCTCACAAAGGTTAATTTATGTGCAAAATAACAGCTTAACTTCTTTTCGAGTAAACAAGTACCTATTGAATTCACCTCTGCGACTAGACTATATAGAGACACATTTTTGCACATTGGCCACAAGTTGAAAGCAGCACATAAAGTGATGGGGACGGGACAAAAATAACTCTTGGAATTTTACATCTTCCCCGACGCCAATTCATTTTCGGATACAGTAAGCTTACCTTTTGCAGTCTCTCGACAATGCCCTCTAGAAAGCCTTGCACGAAATAATCCATCTGACGCACAATTAATGCTGTTTCCGTCAAGCAGTTTCATCCAAGTGCAGTTTACTGCGCGAAGAAGAGTCTGTACGCTTTTTGATACCAGTGGTGCATTAAGTATTCCCCGCAGGCAGTGCGTAACTGTGACGTCATCAGATGCGTAGACGTCCCACCACCGTCGAGTCACACACTGGATGTAACCAACCAACAAAATGAACCAAGAGTCGCCAGAGCTACGTTTGAGTTACAGTCCCTTAAACAAGACTTGAACATTAAAAGTCAATAGGAACTTTGAAGGTTTTTCACTCACATAATGCTAAATGTATTCATATGGATGTAGAATTGAGTCAGTTGAGTGACACTCAAATGAAGAGCCAGGCACGTTTTTCCAATGCGAGCAACAACAAAAAAATCACGAGTAAAATAACTTCCTCAGACCTATTTCTCCCAGCTCATTCTCTGTTGCCCGGCTAAGCAGAGACCAGGTTTCTTGCCTACGCTGTCCCGACGTCAGGATTATTACTGAATTTCCCGAGCAAATTAATTTTAGCGAGGAGTTGCGATCCTTGTCTAGTGTGGACTGAGTCAGTCACCGCTAGCGCTGTGTGCGTACCACACACGCCTAGCAAGCTAGCAGCCCAAAGTCCTCTCAATTACGCGGTTGAATCACAGAGCACAATTCCACTCTCAGGCTATTGGGTAATTGGATTTCATCGTAGCATACGCGCAGAGCTTGCTAAAATAAATAATTTTCCAGCTAACAGTAGTGTATCCACGTGTATTATTTTTCTAAAACGGCACACTGCAAAAAACTATATGTGTTAAAAATAACACTTTTTGGTGTTATGAGATGACGTCACCAATTTGTGTTATTTTAAAACATTTGGTGTTATCGTTCACACCCACGGGTGTAACAATACACTCATAGGTGTTAAGAATGACACCAATTGATTTAAAATAACACCAATAATTTTAACACCGGTAACAATTCTTGGTGTAGTCCTTTTGAACACCGACAGTGTTGAATTTAACACCCAAGTTTTTGCAGTGCAGATGTTTTGTTTCCGAATGTTTTATTCCGTAAAATATTGTGAAAGGGGTGGGGTGGGGTGGGGGTGGGGCCGGGTGGTTGGGTTGGTAACAATACCGGTTGTGAAGTGGTGTCTCTTATAAAAAGGGACAAATATCGCTAGAGTGAGGTTGTCAACCCCTCCCCCATTTAAATTCTCAAGTTAAAGCGGAGAACACCAACAATTGTTCCGTACACAACCGTGAACAACACTGAACAACTACCCCCTCAGCGGAAAGAAAAGGCGAGTTGGGGGTCAATATCGACGCCATCTTACCTGACTTCAATTGAAGTGTCTGGTTCCCGCTATGATAATCTTGAAAATAATTCTTATCGCAATTATCGAGAGTCGGCAAACAGACAAAGCAATCCCACTGGTATACGAGTATCAAATAAACGAGGAGCGCAGTGCTAGTGCGAAACACGATCCCCATGGAAGTGCGGTTGCTATGTGGACAGCGCCCTCTTTTGGTGACGCACGGAGCCCATAGGCTGTGCTCGCAGGCGCTCGTAAATTAACAACGCTCCATCTACAAAACGATTCTCATTTTAATTTCACAAACTGATTTATTTCATCTACATGTACTTCAAAACGCTCAAAAAGTTTTTGACCACGAACTTTATGAAACATTTTTTAGAAGAAATCAAACTTGCCAGACAAAAAAAAAATGCAATGTTAAGTTAACTGGAGATCTTAAAATAGAAAAAATACAATGATTAAAAAAGTGTACACCACTTAGATGCATGAAATCCGAACTCTTTCTGAAACTGCGGTTTTGTTTTAGCAAAACAGACAAGAGTATGAAGGAGATTTTTAAAAATAATTGAACAAACAAGTTGCGAGTGACTTATTTTTTCAACCAAGCCAATACATCCAAACAATTAAGCTGTTTGCTGAATAAAGAAATGAAAACAACGGCTCGGGGATGTAAACAACGACATGCAGCCAAAATAACCTCCGAATCTCCCTAACTCACATCCTTGTCTAAACTCACATCCAGGACTCAGTTTTAGCGATTGAAAAAGTGCAGTAAGAAGGATTTGACTTAAGGGACTGTTTGCTAAGCAAATTGCTAAGAATTATTTTTTTGAGGTTACATCATAGGGTGCTCTTTTAAAGTATAGATTTTGTGAAAAGGGGCTCTGTACTAACTTAGATAATGTTTTAAACTTTAATTTACAGTTGATTGTATGTAAAAAAGATGCTTTACTTTTCCCATGAAACTTGATTAAGTAATTGTACTGAAATCCAATATGGCCGCCATTACCATGGCAACAGCGGATTTGCGGACAGTGTTTTTTCTTGTAAATTCTGAAGACAATATATTGGTGATAATACATTAAAAAAAACTTTAAAACAAAAAAAAGTAGTCTGCTAAGCCAACAGTCCCCTTAACCCAGGAGAACGAATTTAGACGAGGTGTATGTAATGTAAATGTCCATGTGTTGTTGAAATTCACAGCTGTTTACTGGCAATGTCTTCTTCGTTTAACCAGTTCACGCTGGGATTATTTTTCACGAGCCTGGGTGCCAGATGGGTTCAGGCCGTCATCTGCGGGTAGCACACCCTGGCCTCGCTCACTGCGAGCCGGTCGCCGACAGATATTTCCGCTGGATCCTTGCCTCACTGAGTGCGCACGTCATCCGATGCGAACTGGTTAAATGCAAAATCACACCTTGCCCTTTTCGCATGTAGGCTGCAGTAATCTAAATGACCTGGATACTTCAGCTTGTCAAACTACTGTACACATTTTCTGATCACTTCTTGAAAAGAACAGCCCGTTTTCTTAAAACAGCCCACCTCTCCTCAGACGAGGCAAGACAATAAGGGTGCTATCAGCTCAAGTTCAAACCAAAAGGTCACTACCAACATTCATCAATGCCTGTGATACTTTACCCATTTGCCAAGAGCGTGTCACATGATCTTGTATTGAACCAGTTAAAATGTTTAAACAATAGTGCTTAATTAACCCTAACTCCCTACATCATTTTCCCCCATGTAACCTGAATCCTCCAACATCCTCTGATTTCAAAGTGTTAAAACTCCATATAACCTGAATCCCCAAAATCCTCTTATGGGGACCATAGCATGAATCCTCCAAAATTCTCCAGGGGTTTTTTGCATACCCCTAGTAACCTCAATCCTCCAAATTCCTCATGTATCACATTGAGCTTGATAACCTGGATCCTCCATATTCCTGCAGGGGCAAACCCCTAGTAACCTCAATCCTGCAAAATCCTCCGATGCATCAACTTCCAAGTGCCCTCAATCCTCCAAATTCCTCCATTTTGCAAAGAGGATTTTGGAGGATTTGGGAAGGTTAGGGTTAAACGTGTAAACGTCCCATCCTTATACCTGTTGTTCTTTCCAGGGAGTGTACCCGAGGGGGCTTCTGTAACTTCATGCATCTGAAGCCTATCTCCCGCCAGCTTCGCCGTGATCTCTATGGCCGGCCCAGGAAAGGTCGCTCCCGATCCGGATCCCGCGGCCGAGAAAAACCTGCCCGTTTAAGTAATTCAGGCGCTCGTAAATTAACAACGCTCCATCTACAAAACGATTCTCATTTTAATTTCACAAACTGATTTATTTCATCTACATGTACTTCAAAACGCTCAAAAAGTTTTTGACCACGAACTTTATGAAACATTTTTTAGAAGAAATCAAACTTGCCAGACAAAAAAAGAAAACAATGTTAAGTTAACTGGAGATCTTAAAATAGAAAAAATACAATGATTAAAAAAGTGTACGCCACTTAGATGCATGAAATCCGAACTCTTTCTGAAACTGCGGTTTTGTTTTAGCAAAACAGACACGAGTATGAAGGAGATTTAAAAAAAATAATTGAACAAACAAGTTGCGAGTGACTTATTTTTTCAACCAAGCCAATACATCCAAACAATTAAGCTGTTTGCTGAATAAAGAAATGAAAACAAAGTACAGTCTTACTACAGTTACAAGACGAAAACATATGTACAAACATTAAACAGCAAATGGACTTTTTCATGCCCTAGTACGGTATTACTATGGAACCCATTTCAATCAGGGCCAATCGAGTAAAATTCAGTCAACTGCGAGAACAAAAATAACCTCCGGCAGATTTTTGTTCAATTTTTATTATTTTTTTGGGGGGAAAGGGGAAATCCCAACCCCTCCCTCCCCTTCCCAGCCGGCGACAGGTCTTACAAGGTGTAAAACTTAACACGTGTACATACACTACTGTTGAAAAGGTCGAGATATGAATTAACATTCAATCTGGATATGGACGGCTCGGGGATGTAAACAACGATATGCAGCCAAAATAACCTCCGAATCTCCCTAACTCACATCCTCATATGATGCACGATATGGGGCAGAGGAAACCCCCCCTCTTTTGTGTTGGTCATTGTGTTCCCGGAATTTTAGGAATTCTTTTCAGAGCTCTAGGGGGGATGTGTTAGGTAACAATAGTCTGGAGAGTGTATAGGGTATAGGGACAAAAGGGGGGTACCCCTCTGCCCCATATCGTGCTGGGTATACACATCCTTGTCTAAACTCACATCCAGGACTCAGTTTTAGCAATTGAAAAAGTGCAGTAAGAAGGATTTGACTTAAGGGGACTGTTTGCTAAGCAAATTGCTAAGAATTTTTTTTTTTAGGTTACATCACAGGGTGCTCTTTTAAAGTATAGATTTTGTGAAAAGGGGCTCTGTACTAACTTAGATAATGTTTTAAACTTTAATTTACAGTTGATTGTATGTAAAAAAAGATGCTTTACTTTTCCCATGAAACTTGATTAAGTAATTGTACTGAAATCCAATATGGCCGCCATTACCATGGCAACAGCGGATTTGCGGACAGTGTTTTTTTCTTGTAAATTCTGAAGACAATATATTGGTGATAATACATTAAAAAAACTTTAAAACAAAAAAAAAGTAGTCTGCTTAGCCAACAGTCCCCTTAATCCAGGGGAACGAATTTAGACGAGGTGTATGTAGTGTAAAATGTCCATGTGTTGTTGAAATTCACAGCTGTTTATTGGCAATGTCTTCTTCGTTTAACCAGTTCACGCTGGGATTATTTTTCGCGAGCCTGGGTGCCAGATGGGTTCAGGCCGTCATCTGCGGGTAGCACACCCTGGCCTCGCTCACTGCGAGCCGGTCGCCGACAGATATTTCCGCTGGATCCTTGCATCGCTGAGTGCGTGTATACACGTCCTCCGACGCGAACTGGTTTAAATGCAAAATCACACCTTGCCCTTTCCGTATGTGGGCTGCAGTAATCTAAATGACCTGGATACTTCAGCTTGTCAAACTACACATTTTCTTATCACTTCTTGAAAAGAACAGCCCGTTTTCTTAAAACAGCCCACCTCTCCTCAGATGAGGCAAGACAATAAGGGTGCTATCAGCTTAAGTTCAAACCAAAAGGTCACTACCAACATTCATCAATGCCTGTGATACTTTACCCATTTGCTAAGAGCGTGTCACATGATCTTGTATTGAACCAGTTAAAATGTTTAAACAATAGTGCTTAATTAACCCTAACTCCCTACATCATTTTCCCCCCATGTAACTTGAATCCTCCAACATCCTCTGATTTCAAAGTGTTAAAACTCCATATAACCTGAATCCTCCAAAATCCTCTTATGGGGAACCATAGCATGAATCCTCCAAAATCCTCCAGGTTTTTTTTGCATACCCCTAGTAACCTCAATCCTCCAAATTCCTCATGTATCACATTGAGCTTGATAACCTGGATCCTCCATATTCCTGCAGGGGCAAACCCCTAGTAACCTCAATCCTGCAAAATCCTCCGATGCATCAACTTCCAAGTGCCCTCAATCCTCCAAATTCCTCCATTTTGCAAAGAGGATTTTGGAGGATTTGGGAAGGTTAGGGTTAAGAAGTTGAGTTAGGGTTCCATGCGCATGACACAGCGGACAATGTGCTTTACACAACACACTGTGCCCATGTGCATATTATCAATCATTCATTGACTGCACCAAACTTTGCTCAGGCTGTGCACACACATGCTTCTGTACGGATTTAAAGAAAAGAAATTGGGTGCAAACCCGTTGATTGAGGTTTATTTTCAAAAAAGGCATTTATGAATGGCAAAAACACTATGCCGACCTATCTTTTACTCGTCTAAAATTATCCATTTTGTTGACCTAATATGGCCATTCTTGATAGGGTAAAGACTGGTGTGCACACTTTTATTCCCTCATTAAATACTTTGTTGCGACGGGTTGTTCAGCAGTAAATGTACATGTACATGTGCACTGATTAAAATAGTCAATAGAGTTTGGAGCCAACCAACTAACAAGAGCTAACACAGGTGCAATTTGTGCAGTGCCGCTCACACGATTAAACAGGGAAAGGTATGTACAAAATGTTAACAACATCCTTCCACTACATTTGTATACACACTAGAAGTGGTTTTATGATCAGGAATACAATGTAATATAAACACTGTTTCTGAAAGTCCAAAAATAGTCAAAAATACTGGTGCATTCCCAAGGAATGTTTCCCCCAGGTTTCTGAGGATTTGCCACGAGTGTCTAGGATGCAGGCTTTCTTCGGGGAACATCCTTAGCTGCATGACAAAACAAATATCGTTAAGGTTCTGAAAAAAATAGCACTTACATGCCCCACACTTTTACGTAATTAAGATTTTACCACCAGCAGGCTGTGACCTGGGCCCAATTTCATGGCTCTGCTTACCGTTAGCGAAAAATCCCCGCTTACTGTAGCAGAAAATTCTGTGGTTACGGCAATGCTACTGAGCATGCGTACATCCCGTAACTAAGGATTCTGTGCTTACAGGGTTAGCGCAGAATTTTTCCGCTGGCGCTCTTAGCGCAAAATTGTGATCGTAAGCGCGGAAAGCTGTGGTTAGCAGAGCTATGAAATTGGGCCCTGATTATTAGCCTTATATGGAAGCTAGACTACAGTGGTTCACAGAGCTGTAGTGGAGCCCCCGCAAATCCTTTCACAAGTCCTTTCGCAAGCCCAGTCACAAGTCCTTTCGTAAAGCCGGTCACAAGTAACTGGATGAACAATGACAAAGGAATGCCTTTGTTAAAGCTCATTTGAATAGCTTGTGATTGGAATTAGGACTCGAGGGTTTGTGATGGACTTGCAGGGACTTGTGATGGACTCGACTACAGCCCTGGTGGTTCATGAAAACTCTTCATAACTTTGAAGAAAATTCCCCAATGACATATTCCAGATACATTGGAAGTGATTCCTATACATGTACTACTCAACCAAGTTGTAAACTTTGGAATAACAACATAACTCAACATTACAGAATGGCTTGTACCTGGAGGCTTTCTTTCTCCCAAGGGACAAACTAGAATCTGCCTGAGCGTTCCCGATCCCTGGATCTGTCACGTCGTCGACTCCGCTCGCGGCTTCGTGAGCGAGACTTCCCAACTTTCCCAGGTTTTTCTCGGCCGCGGGATCCGGATCGGGAGCGACCTTTCCTGGGCCGGCCATAGAGATCACGGCGAAGCTGGCGGGAGATGGGCTTCAGATGCATGAAGTTACAGAAGCCCCCTCGGGTACACTCCCTGGAAAGAACAACAGGTATAAGGATGGGACGTTTACACGTTTAAATGTTTAAACGAAAAAAAAATCAAATCCGTTTAGAAATTTTCCCAAGCATTTAAACGGAACTCAATTTTTAAAAATTGGACCTTGTATTTATGCAATCCACATTTCAGTTTTATTTACAAAGAATCTAGGATCTTTGTAAATTTATTTAATTTACAAAGAAATACAAACGGCTTTAGTACTACACAGTGTATACAATCGTTTGTGTTTGACGTCTTCAATACGCCGCTGGGCCACGATCAATGCTCGACGCGGACAGCACCTCTCTTAAATCCTACACAAATACTGGGACAGGCGGCAGCCCTTTTGCAAATGTTCACTATTAAACGTTTCAACGTTTAAAAGCTACGGGAAAGTTTTGCTAAACGTTTATCAAAATAAACGTAAATTACCAACCTTAAACAGGTAGCAATGCAAATCATTTCAAAGACGACAAATAGGATGACTTTTCTTAAGTCAACTAAAGTATATGAAATTTGAACTCCTACGGGAGGAGAGGACAACCTTATTTCACAGGCATCCTCATTTTATTAATGGTACTGATGTTGCTTGGAAGTACTGGTATACTCTGCCAAAGAGGCTCTGATAATGGTTGGAATTTCTTGACCCTTGGAGGTATGCTCGGAATTTCCTAGGCCCAAGTGCTACAGTACCAGAGAAAGGTTCGTCTCCTGACGAAGATTAGAGCAGGCTGATTGAAACGTTGAGAACAACCCGAGAAGTCCCCATGGTTCTCCCTGAACTATATTAACCCGTGAAGTCCCCATGGTTCTCCCCGAACCATATTTCTCACTTATCGACAGTAGAGAAAACGAGTTGCACGAAATTGGTTCTCCCTTGAACCCTTCTCACTTAACGAAGGTTGAGATACGAGTTGTGCGATAAGGTTCTTTTCAGAACCCATACCTCTCGTTAGTTGAGATAAACACATGGTGTTACCGCAAACCGAAACGATAAGGTTTGTATAGTTTGCTCGTGTGAGTGGATCGTACTTATTGCGCCCTCTACCGGTGGATTTGTTAGGGGTCGGATTTCAGGTAAAAATCTACTAGACAGCTGGGCTATTAACACAAAATTTTTACTAGACCAGAAGGTATTTCACAAGACCAATGGTAAAAATAAGAACACACAGTGTTTTGAATGAGTGTGCTGTGTCGATTTTTTTCCCTTTGCCGACCTTGTTGGGGGAGGGGTTAGAAATGCTGTTTTGATTGAAACTCCCTGCCTCGAAACTAAAAATGGCCATTCTAGAAATTATGGGGATTTTTTCAGTTTACCAGATTTAGAAAAGGAATGGACTTTAGTGATAACATTTCATGGAGTGTATGAACAAAAATCACTAGACCACCGGACTAGTTCGGTCAAGAGTTCACTAGACCAACGCTCAAATCGGTCCAGCGGTCCAGTAGATTTTTCGATCCTTGGGCATGCGTGGATTTGTCAGGCATGCAAGCAGGGAATCAATCTAAAATCTGTCCTTGAACAAACGCTAAGCAAATATCTACCCAAAAGGGTAGAGAAATTGTAAAGATTATAAGTAATTCTTCCAAGTTATAAAAGGCCAGGCGACTGCCTTACTTGTCATGTGTACACGTAGTCTCCACTCGATTAGGGCTTTGCAGTTTGGTCAAATGGCCAAAGTCACAACAGCCATGTCAAAAGCTATCTATTTGACGCTTACCCCATCTCATACTGACGACAGCACGCCTCCCTGAAGTCAGTCACTGGTGACAGTTCTGCTCTGATTGGTTGTCCATTGAACCAGCGATTGTTTAAATCGTTCACCGCGGCCTCAGCATCCTCCTCACGACGATACTACAAACATACAAGTGCGAAAAATGTGTGGACAATGGAATAAAAAAAATCAGGTTTTATTGTTTTCAAAGTGAACAAAGAAACTGGCAGGAGCGGGATTCGAACCTGCGACCTCCGGGTTACCGTACCGGCGCTCTACCAACCGAGCCATCCTGCCCCATGTTGGCTGTCTCCCAAATTCTCAGTATCTTTGTTCGGGTGGGCGCTAGTCAGAAGTCACAAACCCAGAATGCGCATAGCCAGGGATCACACCCAATTTTACAATACAACCTGGGAAGCGACATTGTGGGGATCACTCAATGAGGATACGACTTTTTAACTTATATTTCGTCAAACAGGTTTTATTGTCAAGACAAACAATCCACACTAAAAAATGCACACATTTGGTCCACTGCACATCATGTGTATTTTGGTTATCTTATGTTAGATTAATTCCCTGATACGCACAGCTATGATGCCCCAATTTGTCTCAGCACAAAGAATGTGCCATACATGTAAGTATACTGCAGTGCTCGTTTTTGACAGCTTGAGGGAGGACACTTCCCAGTTTAAGTGCCACAGCGGTTAGGGCTCAAGTAGAGGTATCCTGCAAAATCCTAAAACTGTTCAACTTAGCCTAAATATAAAGGCATACTGAATCTTCCCCAAATCCTCCCAAACAAGGAATGGACCTGGAAGGGTACAGGGTGCTCAGAAACGACACGCAAAGCCCAAAACAACAAACGCACCTTGACGTAGACATTGCCCACCAGATGGTCTCCCAGGTTGTCGCAGACGTTCATTTCTTCAATCTCCCCGTACTTCTCCTCCAACTCTGTGAAGACTTCTTCAAAGAAGTCGTCAAAGTGCTGCTGCATCTCCACATCCGAAATGTTAGTGACTGGAAAATGGTTAGAAAATGGAACTGAATCTCACCCAACACATGACAGAATAAGAGGACGAAAGAGCATTCACCAATTTCTTGCCTAAAATAATTATATAAATGAACTATCCCCCCTCCAAAAAAAACACAAACAAACAAACAAACAAACAAAAAACACACACAAAAGTAACAATTATTTAAATTGACTTTAAAAAAAGAAAAAAATTCCACTTGCTAAATTTGATTCATTTCCAAAAATAAAATAAAATAAAATAATGCTACAAACTGCCTGCTAACTGGAATGACCTTAAATATATCATTGATAAAATTCACACACACACACACACAAGTGTGTAAACACCGGCAATCGCGGACCTCCTATTGTCCCTCTTTTGTTTATACTCTTAACTTTTTCGGAAGGCCTCCCATTGGTTTTGTACACGATTTTCAATCGTGGACCTTGACACAATCGCGGACCCTATTGTCCTCTTTGTTAAAGGTCCACGGTCTGAATAGCTATACAAACGCACACACACCCAGCTCTGTTTCACATACGCAGTGTGGACATTCCTTTGTATTCGTGTAGTTAAGAATTCTCGGCCAAAATCCTCATTTTTGTCACATCCAGAATTTTTTTTCAACCCCAATTTTTGATAGTGGCGCCCTGAAGTAATTATCTTTATTCTCCCACAGATAACCCTAACCCCATTTTGCCTCTGAAGCCCTTTTCCAGAGAAAGCGAAACACTATGTGTCTCATCTATTGTTCACGCCGAAATCTTTTATTCACAGGTCCACACAGTGTATGCACCGCTAACTCACACACATCAAGTGTGTAAATACCTGCAACCGTGGACCTCTCACTGTTCCTCTTTTGTTTATACCCAGATTTTTCAGAAGGCCTCCCATATGTTTTGTACACGATTTTCATTCGTGGACATTCGGTCAAACGTGGACCCTTTGTCTACGCCCTAACCCTTTTGTCCTAGGTCCACGATTGCCGGTATATACATACTCACATACTCACACACACACACACATCAGATTTTCGAAGACCACGGTAATGGCTTCATGACATTGGGGGGCAGGGCTCAACGGATTGGTCTCAAAACAGGTGCATGATGTATATTTAAAACATAATTTTTGTTCATACTGTTTCCACCGTCCGCACTCTGTGCAGTGTTCTGTGGGTTCTGGTAGATGTTGGACAGCACAATGGTCTGACTGAATGTTGGCTTATTGTGAAGTCGTGAACAACGGTCGCCATGACGACATGCTCCAATCTTGAAGTAGAAGGAACAGTTGACCCTGTGGCAAAGAGAAAGTTGATATTTATTTGTTACGTGTACTTTTACAGTTGCTTGCAGGGAAAGATTTTACTTTTAACACCCCCACCATAATCGTCACGAACAGCAAATCTTGGAAAATAACCATCCATTTGTGTTCAGAATCGTATAAACACTTTTGAGAATTTAGTCAGGAAACAATCAAATACTACTAAATTATTCGAAAATGAACAGCCCTACCTCGGAATTGGACGGAAAATTTCACTTTTCATCCGGATCGTAAGTAAACCATAGTACCTCCATTCTTAATCCTTGAACTCCACTTGTATCTCAGGTGGCGTATCTAGTTGTTGGGCGCCCATTTTGAGGGTGAAATCTGATGTATTTTGTTTGGTCTTCGGACATTTTTATGGAATAACCGGTTCAATGCAGGAACTTGCCTTGGACCCTACTTAGTAAGGCCTATCGCCAGATCATGTCTAAATGTTTAAAAAACGCGATAAAAAGGGTCCAAGTTACTCGGACTACAATACATGTACACCAATAATTGCGATGTACTACGTGTATCGGGTCATGCTATTTAGCGTCAACAAAGTGTCAACAAATTAAATACGAAAGTTTAGGCGTAAACAATTATTTCACAATGTCATTTATTTCCAAACAGTCATATTACATTTTGTAAGTATACTTCAAAACCTTGTCAATGTGTTAAATGATACGCGAAAACTTAACTCGCGACGGTACCATTTCGTGCAGCCTCACTGGCTGCCATCTTGTTTGTGCTGGACCACTTCATTTTTTTATAATGCCATTCCCATTATAAAAAAACAAACGAAATTTTGCAATCCCCTCACACTTTTGCAACTCCATTTAATGGAGTTGCAAAAGTGTGAGGGGATTGCAAAATTTCGTTTATTTCGTATGTGGCGTTTCGTGGTAACAGGTCAACTCGTACCTTGGACAACTCGTACCTTGGCCAACTCGTACCTTCAACTCGACAACATCATACCAACTCGTACCTTTGCCAACTCGTACCTTCGCCAACTCGTACCTCCAGTTAGGACAACTCGTACCTTAACGCGGAAGTCAAGTCGTACCGTCAATGTTCTGAAATATAAATCAAGGGCGGATCCAGAACACAATTTTTTGGGGGGCCAAACATTTTTGGGGGGCAATTTTTTTGGGAGGGGCCAAAACATTTTTTGGCTGAGTTTTGTGGGTGGGTGTACGCAGTGGCTGTTTTTTTTGCGACGTCAGTTTAATAAAAAATAATTTTCAAAAACGTAAAACAAGTTTGGTTTGGGGGGGCCATGGCCCCCTTTGCTGCCCCCCCCGCCCCCCTAGATCCGCCCTTGGAAATACTCCGGGCCGTAACTGATTGATGTGCTTTGATATAATTATACTATTATAGGCCTTTTCGGTTACTTTAGACGTTGCTAGAAAAGGAATGTAAAGTGAAATGTATTTTTTTTTCTGATTGAAAGTGGATTTTATTTATATAAAACAATTTACCGGTTTATAATTTAATTATGTTCGTGTTTATGTAGGGTCTATAACTTGTGTCATGTACTTTTTTTGTTTATTTTAGACTGCATTCATGTTAATTGTACTTTTGCTATTTTAGACTTCGATGGAAAAGGAACGTAGGAATTCATTTGTTTACAGTAGTACTTTGTTGAGAAGTAAATTGTTGGTTTTTTAAAGATGACCGTGCGCCATACTGTTGTTGATGCTTTTCGTCTTAACTTTTTAGTTTAACTTGCAGTTCATAAATTAGCTGTTACTTTTGATAGCAAATTCATTCTGAATTTATTGAAGGTATGTGGCTGGCACGTAGGCCTACTTTGTTGTGGAATTAATTAATAAATCGTCTTAAGTTTGCCCATTGTCATATTCTATAGTTTGGCCTAACTCTGTGGTCTTTTGCGGTGCCGTAGCCAACCTGGGGCTCTAATCTAAGCATTGAGCACGTGTTTGCCGTTTGAACTTGATTTGATGGGCCTACTGGTGATGCGTGCATTTATTGCCGAAGCTTAGCATGGCGCAGTAGTAGGCGCACAATTGTTTTGTCAAAGTCGTGAATAGGATTTAATTTACTATGATCTCGCCGTACTTCCAATCGAATATTATTTTTCAAATGAGGTAATTTGGCTTGGCATGAATTTTAATGCACACGGCACCGCGCGAAACCTGTTGCGCGGTACGAGTTGTCTTAATTAAAGGTACGAGTTGGCCATGGTACGAGTTGGCGAAGGTACGAGTTGTCCAAGGTACGAGTTGACTAAGGTATGAGTTGGCCAAGGTACGAGTTGACTCGAAAGCGCGTTTCGTAGGTGAAATTCCTTTATTTAATCTTAGAAAACAAGTTCCCTGAGAGCAATGGAGAGCCATAGAAATTGTAATTATAATTTGTTGAAGCTGGTTGTCTTTGTTGACGCTAATCATGGAGAAATAAGACACATGCGCTAATGTAGCATGACCGCGTGTATCCCATATCATTGCAATGCAATTTGGCATTGTGGCAATGCCTTTTGCGACGCGACACGTCCGGTTAAACATTAACGTATTTTGTAGCGTGTAAAATACAACCAAATTACACTATGAGAAACCAAAGTAAAGAATAGAAATGATATATTTGTAAAGCTGCTTTTGGCGTACAGAAAATAACGCTTCATCTAACAAAGGCGGGAAATTACTTACTTGTCTTTCTCCGTTCCAAAAATTGATGCAAGGTATTCCGCCATCTTGCTTTCTTTTGCAGCGCAGTAGTAGTAGTAGACTGATTATACTGTCCGAAATCTACTCTATGAACACGTAACGTCACGCGCATCCCACATGACGTACACACACCAGCAGTCCAGTCGAGTCACGCATCAATATCGGCAATGCATGTAGGACATGTAACCAGTTTATGCAAGTTTGCGTCCTCAGTCAGTCAGACTCGTTCAAGTATCCAAAGATATTATGATTTTTTAAAAAGATCGAAGGCTTATTTTTGACGTTATTCGAAAACACAAAATATTTGTACCAAAACTTCAATATTTGTTCAACGCTACAAAATCCCAAATAATATTTTTCTTTTAGATATTGTACTACTTTAAACAAATTGTTTTATACCAAGACAAACAGATTACTTCCTGGGTTGCTTTGGAAGTGTGGAATTTTCCTTTAAAATAACTCGGTTTTTATCTTTGAAAGAATCGTTCCAAAGTGTTTGCAGTCGCCAGTTTTCTTTTCTTTGGGGGTAAGACATTGACCGTTTTTATTTTGAATATCAATAATGGTTAAATGTTTGGTGTTTGTGCTGTTTAGAATACCCAAGGCCAAGGAAAACAGTCACTAAGTAGGCTATTGTTTTAAATTATACGTACACGTCAGGTATGCCTTGCTATCTCTCGTCCGTTTGAACATGCCCTATACTTTGGGAAGAGGGCAGGGCTTTGATTCTTGAGGGAAATTATGTCATTGTATGGGGAAAGACAACGATGAAAATGCAAGAAAAAAATAGGGATAATATGCTTGGTGAGAAATGAGAATGATATGTATATTCTGACAAACATAATTTATTGTGGCAAAACAGGTACACAAATTGCATCTTTTTCACTGAAGTATTGTCAAAATGTAGTTTTTAGGATTAACCCAAACAGTCCTGAATCCTCCAATTTTGATGTGATTTTCCACACACCCAAGTCCAAGAGTTAGGGTTTAAGAAAGATTGCTTAAGCCTTAACCCTAACCCTCCAGGGTATTTTGGCTAGAAACCCTGCCAGACGCATCAGATTGCATACTTTGTCACATTGACTTGTGTGCAGAGTGCAGCAAGGTCAAGCTGTCACCACAGATGCACTGCGCTGCGTCTGGCAGGGTTGGGGTTAAGGTACTAATAACCGATGTCAAATTGTTTCAGAGCTAAAAATTGAAATAATTCACTTTGGATATTGGCACGTTGAGTGTAGAAACCTCAGCTGATAAACATGCCACAACTTCCTCCATCAGTCAGTATACATGTAGATCTAGTGTAAGAGTTGGCTGTGAATGGGTATTGCAGTGCAGTGTGAAAACAATTTTCCAGAAAATTTTTACTTCTTTTTATGTGCCAACATTTTGTTTTCTGTTTCAAGTGATACGGTATTATAGTTTACCCTTTCCTATAAATCTTAACATTTTAAACAGAAGATTTGGGTAGGTCCAGCTGCATTAACCCTCCTGTTCTCAGGGCCAAAATCGACCCAGCTGCTGTAAAGATCAAAACCTATCAAATTTCAGATTGAAACACACACAAACTGTCAGAGTTGGTGTTTAGAGATTTTGATAGGCTGTGATAGTTATAAGTATAGGAGGGTTAATCTCAGGGATCCCATTTTTATCAACTGTCATCAAGGCACACTACTTGATGTGGGTATCTCTGTAAGGGGTCATTGGGGAACAATACAACATTTTATATTGTTAGCATGCAAGTTCTTAACTTTTAAGTTTATGTGTTGATCATGCAACAGGTGTGCTGATTTTATGCTGCTGAAAAACTGCTCATTGTTCAAGACTAAAAAGCCATCATGAATCTGGAGAGAGTGTCTGATACAGATAAGCTGGAGTTGTGCCGTAAATATTATGTCGGTAGGTACTCAAATTATCAACATTTTCAATTTCCCCCCTTCTCCCTGTACCCCCACATCCAACCCCCGACCCTCCAAAGTCCAAACCCCCACCCCCTCCACTGCCTAGTGGTGGGATATAAATCCAGATTTTTTAACATTTGGTTTGAATTCCACTATTCAGTTTCAGTTTTGGAAACTGAATATTAAACCCTTGGGCACGGTATTTTACGGGAGACGTTGGGGTGTCGTGGCAGTTCTGGCAGCCAAGCAAACCGCTACAATGTGTTTGTGCAGTCAAGCGTATCATAAACAATAATCCAACAATGGATTGAAACTGCACAAACAGTGGCCAATGGCGTCATCCGGCCTGGTGCCACTTTGTTTTTGCATCCACAGACGTCATCCGTATGCAAAGGGTTAAGAAACAACCTTAAATATATTAAGCCGTCCATTTTTTGTGACACAGGCTATTAAAAGAAAACAACTGGAACATCCTCCAATTTGCTCCATGGTCTCTGATTGTAACTGCATTCACTCACTTCTGATCGGGGGGGGGGGGGGGGGGGGGGGGGGGGGCGGTTGTGGGGGTTACAACCCCCCCCCCCCCCCCCTGCTTGGGCTGCTGAGCAAAGTTATGATAAGCAATGCTAAACCACATCCTTGTTACCGGTGGTATATTATACTGCTGGTCCATACACTGTACCGGTATAGGCGGGTACAACCCCTCCCTAAATGAAAGGCTAGATCCACCCCTGTGTCTGATGTCTGATTGAAATTTTATCCTCTGGGGTGGGGCAGCACGAAGGGTGGGGGGAGGGGGGGGGACAGACAGTTGATGCATGTTGGTGCATACACGTGTTAAAAATGATACCATCTCCCATGCATTGATTCTATTCTTCCTATGATGTTAATGATTATTAATCTTTGCTTGTCGTAGGTGGCTTCCTTTTCCTTCCTTTCCTTTGGTTCATCAACTTCATCTGGTTCTTCAGGGAGGCATTCATCAGACCCACGTTCAATGAACAAAAACAGATGAAGAAATGTAAGTTGATTAGATTAACCCTAACCTTGCCCAAACGCAGCACAGTGCATATGTGCTGACAGCTCCACTTTGCTGGACTCTCAACACAAGTCAATGCACAGGCGTGGATCCAGAGGGGGGGGGTTTTGGGGGTCGAAACCCCCCGTCCCCCCTGCTCGTTTCCATTTTGTTTTTTTCCTTGTAGAGGTCTACGCCTAAAGTTGCAAACCAGAAAAGCAGAAACCCTACAGGTCTTATTTTGGATATGGGTAAAGAAACAAAACAAAGAGGCTAAATGGCACCACCAACGGTGAGAAAGTGCCCCCCCCCCCCCTCCCCCTTGTAAATTTTTTCCGTAGACGAAACGTTTTGGGAGTCACCTTTCTGGGCAAATTTCAGAAACCCCCCCCCCCCCCTGCAAAAAATCCTGGATCCGCCCCCGATGCATGACAAATTATGCAATCTGATGCGTCTGGCAGGGTTCTAGCCAAAATGCCCTGGAGGGTTAGGGTTATAATGGATAGTAGAACTTCTCTATAACGAATACCGCTATCATGCCAAATATTTGGCTATAACGAACACCATCTTTTGGCTCTCATATCGTTATATTCAATTCGTAAGATTATTCACTGTAACAAACCATGGGATTTCATGATGCTCGTTTTGATGGTGTTCTGCCGTCTCATTCACCCCAACTATCTGAATTTTTGGGAAGAGGTTTAACCCTAACCCCCTAGGGTGTGTTAGGGTTAAAAGCCCAGCCACTACTAAATGTACATGTATGCTTGTGGGTTATTCCATAAATTTGGGGTCCAAAAGTGTGACATTTTTGGTGTCCCTGTTACATAGTGACATGTATAAGATTTTGCAATTCAGGACACAGTTTTTAGTGCCTTCTACAAGAGTGATTACGTAAAGCAAAGTACCTGCCAAACAAGTACAAAATTGTGTGAAAAATTGATGGGAAATTACACAGGTCAGGTGTAACAGGGACACCAAAAAATGTCATACTTTTGGACCCCAAATTTATAGAATGACCCATGTGCGTGTATATGGGCTTCATGGCCCATAGTACAAAGAATATGCCGTAATAGCTCACAGTGGTGTCATGTACACGTACCAAGTACATGAGTTGTTGAATGAGCCATTCAGTGTATGTACAATTTGCATTATATTTAACCAGTTCGCGCCGGGATTATTTTTGCCGAAAATTTCTATTTTCAAAAAGGCAAAATATAGCAGCCAACTTCTGATATACAGCCAAACGCCACAAATACTGATTTTCAAAATTCATTTCAACAGTATTTGTACAATATTTCTTGCCGAAACCTCATATATTTCAATACTCCGGGTGCACCCACCGGAGCGTAAATCGTAGAACAACAGGCCGTGCACAGCGGCCAAGTTCAAGTTCAACACACGGTCCGCCTCCAAAGACTTCTCGGACTTTGCGTGTGTGTACAAAACAAATGAGGGATTAGCGTGTTGAGATGTCACCTGGAAGTGAGTCGAGGCAAGCTTGGCGTTTTAACCCGTCAGCCGTGCCCGTGTATAAAAACAGCCAGATCGTGTTAACACGTCCTCCGACGTGAACTGGTTGAGTATTTTATTTCTGCAATGAGAGTGCAGTTTGCACATTTCACTGACTTTGAGCTGGTTTCAGACAACTGTTTTTCTTTCTTACAACTTTGAAAGGTTATAGTGTGAGTTACAGCAGCCACAATGCATCAAGCTAATGCTTGTAACCTGGGGCCAATTTCACGGCGATGCTATTAGCACATAAATTTGCTTAGCATTAAAAGTCTTCCTTGGTAAATACAGGATTACCAACCAAATTTTGATGTGAAGTGTATCGCTTGTGGCTGGCATTCACCTGTTTGCTTAGCATGAAAATCACATGGCCTTTTGGCTGGTAACCTGTTTTAAAGCAAGACTTTTTGGTGCTGAGCAAATTGTTGTGCTTAGCAGCTCCGTGAAACTGGCCCCTGTTCTTTCAGGAAATACAAATATCTCAGTTTTCAAGTTTTGCTCCTTCCTATCCGCCAGGTCACATTTAAGTCTTGTTGTTGTTGTTGTTGTTGTTTTTCCCAGATTTGATCCGGTCCTGCATAGGGTCCGTTATATGGACAGCAGCAATTGTCACGTGGATCACGTTATTTCAGCTGAACAGAGCAAGATGGGGCGCTGCGGCAGATGCAATATCCTTCATTATCCCCAAGGGAATTCCGTAAACTTTTACCCTCTGGATGAACTCTGGATCACAAGAGATTTTTGCCCTTCCTGGCATGGTGTACGGCCTGTGGGAAAAGAAAATTCACAGGCTTACTTGGGCAGGACGCAAACCCTCAACTAGGGCTGTTCATTTTCGAATAATTTACTATTCGAATATTTGAAACTGGGTTTGACCGAATTTTCGAATATTCGATACAGTTTTTCAGTGCATGTCACACTGGTAAAAAAAAATTGCACGTAAAAGCACGCCGGTGTTTTACGTTTGGCGATTGATATTATGGACCGTTCAAACAGCATTTTATTTGCATGCCCCTGTTGTATCAAGGGTTTTACCGACAGGAACAATAAACGTCCGTCCACAAACAATTTTGATTGACAAAAATGCATTTCACACTGCTAAGCGCCGTAACTTTCTTATTAAAATAGCATCAGAGTCGTATCTGTACGTGCATATATATCTTTTCGAATATTCGAACTGGCAAAATGGTATTCGAATATTCGCTTGATGATCAAATATCAAATATTCGGTATATTCGGGACAGCCCTACCCTCAACCTCCTGCTTACTGGTGCAGATGTCTCAACCACTTGAACGCTGACTTGCTGGGTCAGTTCGCCGATTAAGCGGAGCCTGCACACAGTCCCAATTTGAAGTTGGATTTTTGCTTTAGGAATAATGTAAATAAGAAAATTTAGACTCCGTATATTGCAAGTGCACAGCCACACAGCTCTGGATAAATCCATCTTCACATTGATTGCTATATTGGTTCGAATCAGCTGCCCAACACCGACAAGCTCAGTGGTCAAGTGGTTACGACATCGCACTAGTAAGTAGTAGGCTGGTGGTGGGTTCGATTCCCGCATGAGAAAGCCTGTGATTTTTTTTTTCACATATAGCACGGAGCAGGAAGGGAAAATTCGCTTCTAATTTATGTCATCCCAATCCATCCTTACTCTGACTGGATCAAGGAATGAGACATCACTTACAATTTTTTTTTACATGATGGCTTTAGCCTTGAGTCATTCAATAAATTTGAGGTCCAAAAGTGTGACATTGGTGTCCCTTTGCAATTTCCATCAAGTATCATTAAAATTGACTTCTCACTATTTGTTACTTGTTTGGCAGGTACTTTGCTTTACACAATCACTCTCGGAGATAGAAGGCATTTAAGAATATGTCCTAAATTGCAAAATCTTATACATGTCACTATGTAACAGGGACACCAAAAATGTCACACTTTTGGACCCTAAATTTATGGAATGACCCCCTTGCATGGTTTGCAATAAAGCTACACTTTTTTTGTGTATCCTGCATGGTTCATCAGGACGCTCTCTGGATAGCTTAGTTCCGGATGCTGACCTCTAGATCGCCTGGACTTCTCAACTATATACCATTTTAGAAAGGACTTTATCCCTTTCAGTTGTATACGGTTGCTCTCCATATTCCACATGCTGCAAGTACACATCATGTTTCCCGGCTGTGAGATCTGAACGTTTCACTTAAAGGGTTACAGGGGTGGATTTAAATTTTTTTCCCCTGTTTAACAGTCCTATTTTAGGCGCTTTACCCCACTGATGAAGAGGGGGGGGGGGGGGGGGGGGGGGGGAGGGGAGGGGAGGGGTAAGGTAAGGCAAGGCAAGGCAGGCTATGTTTTCTTCAAGATGCATGTATATTATACTGTTAGCAGTTATCCATTCATAACAGTGGCTATTTACTCTCCTGCATATCCCCCCTTTTTTCTTGTGTCCTTTTTAGGGTTATGGAGAAGTTTAAAAACCTCCAAAATCTCCGGCCCCGACCCCTCCAACCACCCCACCCCCCCCCCCCCCCCCCCCCCAATCTGCTTCCGCCCACTCCATAGGCGAATAACCAAACTCTGGAGAGGAAAATCTCCATTTCAGTCGACAATGTACATGTACATGTATGAACATGTTTTAAGACTGAAAATTAAAATAGAAAAGAAGGATTGATGTCCTTTAAAAAAATCCCTCAAGTTGCCCAAATTTATAGTGACAAAAGTCACGCCTATTTTACGACACAATTTAGGCCATTTTTTTAATCCCTTTTTGACATTTCTTAGTAAAGTTAGAGTGAATGATTAAATAACAGCCTAATGACATTTGATTTGGCAAATGTTGTTTTAAAAGAGACACTTTTCATCAAAGCTCACATTATGTCTAATTGTAATACCCTAACCCTCCAGGGTATTTTGGCTAGAAACCCTGCCAGACGCATCAGATTGCATACTTTGTCACATTGACTTGTGTGCAGAGTGCAGCAAAGTGAAGCTGTCACCACAGATGCACTGTGCTGCGTCTGGCAGGGTTAGGGTTAAGAGAAATGAAATTTGTGAATTCAGTTCATTTACATTGCCAAACTTTCACAAAAAATCAGTAACATGCATGTAATTTTGTTTTGTCTGTGTTTGGTTTTGTTTCTTAAATCATTTAATGAAATACAAGGGGCATTTCACACGTGGGGAAAATGGTTACTACATGTAATGGTCAGCATTGT
Organism: Hippasteria phrygiana; assembly: GCA_037893225.1. NCBI lineage: Eukaryota > Metazoa > Echinodermata > Asteroidea > Valvatida > Goniasteridae > Hippasteria > Hippasteria phrygiana. Next base: position 302,917 of record JAZGUH010000262.1, read on the forward strand.
GTAGGAAAAATATTCTGGCTGTTGGCATAATTGGCGAAGTTTTACTTCAGCAAAATGTAGGCATTGCACAATACGCAAGATTTGTCAACAACACGAGTAGTCTGTCTTGTACTAGTAATACGAAGAAATGACGCCTATGTACTACGTTTGCCATGTGGTAGTACATGTATACAAATAAGGAATGTATGTGAGTGCAATGGTAAGAATAATTTCATGAGTTGACATATGCAATGTTCAATTAATCCACGAGGCGAAGCCGAGTGGAATGGAAAAATTCTTCTGTCACCGAATGAAACTATTCTTTCCATTGCACAAACGTGAAACATTCATTATTTGTTTTGTGCAACACCTGTATAAATCCTCGTCATCTGATTGGTCAGAGCGTGACCAATGGTGTGATGTGACCGTGCAATGGAGGTTCTATTCACTGTTGAATAGAACTTTTATTTTTTGCGGTGCGGCCGCGCCGTGCGTTGGTACGAATAATTTGATGCACGTGATCAATCATCAACGATCCACCAATCAGATGGCAGGGGTTTATTCGGGTGTTGTATATAATACAGTATAATTGTTTTTCAGACGAAAAGACGTAGATGGTAAATTTGAGGAATATTTTTACTTTGTATTGGGGACCTAAGGGAAACCATTGCGGCTGCTGTTTCCTTATGAGTTCCAAAAACGTAATCTGGGTGTTTGTCGCTAAAACAGGCAGCAATTGTCGTGATCTCAACTTGTATACTAACATTCAGCGCGCTGTTCCGTCTCCACCTGGCTGCTAAAAAATGCAAAGAGGTAAACAGACTGTGGCGTCATTTCCTCGTAGGTCCATCTGTTTAGTTCGTCTGCATATTTTTGTACACGAACAAAAATTACTTATTTTTAATAGATAGTAAATTGTAATTTGTGGTGTTTTTTTTTTGACAATTTGAATGTAAACTCTGATCAAAAATCCGGATTTCGTTTGTACAAATTCCTAGTTTATACTTGTAGTCTGGTTATGAATTAGTAAAATGTAATTTGGCTCATGTACCTGTAACTCAGTTATTAAAAATGTGAACGAAGTGATTATTATTTAAATTTTCACCCTTAAAACTATACCACCCTGGGAGGATCGGGGTCCCACCCTTTTTTCTACTTATATTTTTAGATCATGTGAGGCACTATTTTTCAATAAATGGCTGCCCAATTTTTTCAAGATTGCTTTCTCAGGAATAGGAGAGTTTTGAGACGCCTATGGCAACAGACACACCGGTCCTTTTTGCTAGTTCTGAGCATGACCACGACTGGTGAGAACAATGGAAAAGGACTAGTATATGCTGCCACCAGCGTCTCAATTCTCCCATTGTACATGTAGTTCCCCAGTTTGATTCAAAACTTGCAAAAAATTGACATAATTTTATGGCATCTTCGGCACTGAGGAAGAAGAAAATGCGGCCGCTAAAAAGGAAGTGGGCGGGGGGACCTTGATGTTGTTTGTTTTGTTTGTTTTGTTTTATTTTGTTATTTTGCATGTAACTCCTAAGTGATTATTAACATTAAAGAAAGAACGGCTGGGCGGCGCGGGCGGGCGCAATTTTATTACACACCAAATATCCCCCCCCCCCCCCCCCCCCCCCGCCACCCCCGGCCGGCCCCCTAGTGACGCGCTTGGAAAAGGGGTCATAACCTTTAGTTTTAGTCGGGATCGTTGCATATTTTACATCCGCCATCCTGCATTTCGGGGCTCGGACTGCTTTCCCAGTAAGTTGTCAAATTAACTGAAAGTGTGAATTCATATAAGTCGGAATAAGAGAGATTTGTAATAACATGGTGCTATTCAAATATGTTATCGTCTGAGCATGGAGGAAAGAACAAACATGTGTAGTGTACGTACCATGGAGCATGGAGGCCATGCATGGAGGAAGGGTCTACGACATCGTGCTATCTTTTCGTTATGATTCACGCTAGCTATCCGCGGTGTCACGGCCATATGATACGAAGAGGTACTGAATATAATAGAAAACCTCATAATAAAGAGTTGAATGAATACAGACCGTTGGTAAATTATAGGTTTGCATAATTATATGAGGTTCATATCGTATCACCATATGGAGGTAGGAAACCTACCATCCATGGTATCACCATGACAATAATTGCCGCAGTCGCGTGATTGGGGGAATTTCCCATACCACGGCTCCGCAACACCTATTATTAGGTGTAACGTAAATTCTGACTCCACGAAATGCGGGTCCTGTGATCATATTGCGCATGCTCAGTGAAAATTTCTCCCAAGTATAAAAGGGGGATGCATGGTAACCGTTATGACAAATATAAGGCGTTTCGGGAGGGGCAAAATATTTATTGATTAATGTAGGCCAGCTGTGGAAGCTTAGCGTCAAATGTATTAAAACATAAAAATACTCTACGTATACCACGCCATAGGCCTACATGTAGATTCTACCAGTAGTACATGTTCAAATTTTGGGGGGCCGTCTTTTTTTCTATAAACATCGAATACATGTACCACCAAATGGGGGTTATTTTCTCTATACGTGTATTTGAAATGTTTTCATAATTTGAAAAAGACAAAAAGCCACGCAGTACTAACAAACAAACGGGAGGTTGCTTGCAAAATTTCGTAATAAATTACCAGAAGTCTTTGTTCATTGGAAAATTCACCACAAAATGGCCCTTTCTTCACTTTTTTGGGGGGGGGGGTGGTGCTCTGACGCATTTTAGTGCCCTTCCCCTTCCACGTGAAACCGCACCTTGTTGTGCGATAGCTGGCCATATATTCATATAGATTCAATGGGGTTTCAGCTGGTTTATAGTGAACAGGCCTAAAAGCTAGGGGTTTATACATTTCCTATACCAGTAAAAATACAACACCGTCGTCATAATCTTCAAACGGCATTTCCATGAACAAACAAGTTAAACAACCTCAGCCATCTCCAGTCGCTACATTATTCAACAACGTAATGTATAATACGTTGGCCTACTCAAATATAAACCATTGATACAAATTCTCAAAGGTCGATTGGAAGACAAAAAACCAGATTGGTATATACGGGATTCAGGGTATAGGCTATAAACCCACGACACAAAAGCTCATAAACCAACATTGTACTTGTAAGGCCTTGGCATTGCCGGCCACGAGCTTTATATTATTATGTAGGTCTATATGCCATGCAGACAACGGTTAACCGTTTCTCGAGAAAATCAAATATTCAGTGTCTGTCACTGCAAGACACGTGTAGGCTAAAATTACATTTATATACAGGCACAGTTCACATTAAGCTTTTTCATGAGACAAAATTACTTATTGCCAAGTGATTGTTGTAAGGGCCTGTAACCAGAGTTTAGTCGAGGATTTTGCAACCTTAAATGTCTATTAACGAATGATTTTTTGGCAGAAAGAAGAAAATGGCCACTGAAACAGCATTACAGACAGCTCAAAAGACGTTCAGCGCTGACCACTTGGAGTGCAGCATCTGTCAGGAAAGGTACAAGAAGCCCAAGATATTAGACTGCGTGCATAGCTTCTGTGAGAAGTGCCTGGAGGATTATCATACAAGCAGATACAAAGGTGCTTCCAAGATTCCTTGCCCTTTGTGTCGTCAGGAGGTGCTTCTTCCAGAGTCCGGTGTGAGCGGTCTAAAAGCTAACTTTCATTTGATCGGCATGGTGGAGGACTTCGCGCTGCAGGAAAAGGTGGCGTGTTCAAGCAACGCGGTGCTGCAATGTGAATGCTGCAAGGAGGACAAGGCTATGTATCGGTGCGTGGACTGTGCTCAGAACATCTGCTTTGTCTGCCAGAAAACACATCTGGGTTTTGCTGTCTCATCCAGTCACACGGTGGTAACCTTAGAGGATATTCGGCAGGGGAAGGTGGAAGTAAAGAAACAAGAACAAGGCGAATCTAAATGTCAAAGACACAGGGGAGAAGTAAACAGATTCTATTGCGAGACGTGCGAAGAGTTGATCTGCCAGGCCTGCTCTGTAGTCGTCCACAAAGCTCACAGCATTGTAGATGCGGGCATGGTGCACCTCAGGTACAAGAGGTCGCTGGAAAAAATGTTCCCCGCTCTTAACGATGACATAAAAGGACTACAGCAAACTCTCAAGGAAGCCTGTGAAGCAAAGCTGGAATTGAACAACTCTTCCACTCAGACTGTTCAAAAGGTGAATGATAGGGCTGATAGGATAATAGCAGAGGTCAAAGCTGAACAGAGACGGTTGATTGATGCAGTGACCACCTACAAAGAGGATTGCACCAAATGTCTTGAGGCTCAGGAAGAAACAGTGAGGAGGATGTTGCAGAAGAAACAGCATTCACTGGAGATAGCCAAGGATGTGACGAAGAATGCATCGGTTACCGACTTCCTCTCGCTCTATCCCATCATCAGAAGAGACATGGAGTCACTAGGGAGCCAGAAGCCTCACATTATGGTCCAAAAGTGTTTGTCTCTGAGCTGCAATGAGATACTCAGGGTTGGTGACATCAACCTTGCCAGGCTGCAGTTGAGAGAGGAGGAGTGGGAGATGTGTCTCGAGTTTGGCAAAGAGGGAAGCGGACCGGGGGAGTTCAACTGGACTCGAGGCATTGCAGCCTGTCAACCCGATGAGATAGCAGTGACCGACTACCACAACAAACGAGTAGTAGTTTTCAACATTGACCAGGGACTGCTAAAGACAACCATTCCATTGAATAACGGTACGTAAGCCCAAGGTGCATAAACTGTTTATAACTTATTAATAGGCTCGCAGGCTAAACAGAAACTACATATTAAAGGGGCTGTATCGTCGCGCCATTTCGCGTTAATGAATCAAATATTGGAGTGCGCCCCCTTGCGCTTTATTTCGGTTATGTGCTATTTTTAACCTCCATCCGTTTGTTATGGCTGTTCTGAGAATTGGCTTTTGGAAACTACACCCCCTGGAACACGCACGCATGTCCAGCGTCTGCGTACTGACGTACACATACATGTACTTATATACTTATAAACAAGTAGCACACATCGTGGCACTCAGTTCTCTAAGAGTAAGATTATCAGAAAAAATTTCATCTGTTTATTTCATAAAATGTCATACACATGTACAAAAGTGCCATGGAATATTTGTCTGAAAGTTGCATGGAATTGGAAGTTGGCGATATAGAAGTAGAACCTTACGCTGGAGAACCTATGACATGTACATGCCAAAACTCTTGTCAGAGAGGACGACTCGGCACATGGGGTGCTTGTCCATGTAAATGTGCACAGCAAAACTGCAACGTGTCCTTGTCGCTGTGGGACAGTTTGCGCTAAATTTTGTACACAAAATCCCACAGGCGAGGTATCCGTAAAAGGGTCTATGTATCATGTGTACATTCATTTGGATGTATATCTTGTTTGTATCTTGCTTGTAAACTTAGGTCGATAAAAATATTCAGGCTTATTTTGACCCGTCACTTTAATAACAAAATTATCATGCTACTAAAAGAGGGGTAGTGGCTGCAGACAGTACTTTAGCAGCGAAAAAGAAATTAAAATCTAGAACTTAGAAGTACATTTTTTAAAACAGTTGATAGATGGAGCTGAAACAACTTCACTTGGTCGCTATTCCACTGGCACTTGTCAACAACTCGCTGTGTGAAACAATATTTGTACAGTACATCCGATCAATGTACTCGGTATGTGAATTGTTCATGTCATAACAAGTAATAAGCGAATAATTCGTGCAAAACAGGTGAAAATTAGGGTTGTTTGAATATTTGTCGGGATGTTTATTTCTTTGTTGCTTCGGTAGTCATCTTTATCATAGTGATGTGGGGATCTGTGCGCCAGTGGCGTAAACACGGGGAAGGAGTTCAGGGGCCCGCCGATTTGTAGGCCCTATATATATTTTTTTTTTTTCGTAAACAAATTTAAAAAGGAGAAATTGTACACAAAGTGATGTTTAAAATTTCAAGCGGTGTTTGGGGCGGGGGTATCCCCCGTTGAGAACAGTTCAAGATGCAGTACTTCGTTGACAAATTCAATAATCATTCCCACTTTTTGACACGGATTTACTCGCCACTGGTGAAATCTCATTTCATTGGCGTATATTATTTATTGATAATAACTGTTATTATTGTGTTTATTATTTGATCGTGTTGAAATAGCTCTTATGATGTAACTTCCTATAAAGTCCTGCCGTCAAATGTAACACAAGGTCGTGGACTCAATATCGCCATCAGTATAGCTGTTTTACTTTGATTTGATCATCATTGCACGCATATAGCCGATTTTAGTCAAAATTTATTTCGATACATAGGCCTACAACTTTATTTGTGTATAGGAAGGGGCTGGTACATTATTTATTTTACAATTGTAAATACAGATTTACTTATTTACTTTTTTTCGTTTGGTTCTGTCATGGTACATTTTGGCGTCCCCTTCCCTATTTTGAAGTCATGACGCTAAGAAACGTGACTTTTGCCCTTTCCCGGCGCTAAATATACTGTTTTATATACCGGTATTGTCTTATTAACTTCTTTTCTTCAGATCCGCGGGATGTTGCAGCTATCCTCAAACAGTTGGTAGTGGTTGACACCACCGCCTACGTCAAAATATACAAGTCAGACCTGACACTTGAAGCAGAGTTCCCAACAGTTCCGCAAGACCAGGTTGGCCGTACACAGGTCAGACTGCATAGTGTTGCCGTGAAGGATGACCACACCATCCTGGTAGGGGATGTCCACCGGAAGGTGTTGACCGAGCACAGCCCGTCTGACCACGGCCTACTCATCCGGACCATACCGGTAGAGATCGCCCCTTACTACCTACACGTCGTGGGCAATGGCAGGCTAGCAGTTAGCGACGGGGCAAAGAAGGTTGTTATCGTTGATTATGAAGGTGTCACGTTGGTTACGATCAGGCCCGTCATTGGTGGCCACCCGGTCGACCATTGTACTGGTGTCTGCGGAGATGGTTCCAATCTCTACGTTGCAATGCATAATGTAGATGAGACGGGCCATATTCACCGCTACGACGCCCGCGGTGCGTTCCTCGGATGCGTGTCTCGAAGCCTCTTCAAGCCGCAGGGGATCTCGTTCGCAGCGGACAGGCATCAGATTGCCGTGGCGGACTTCTTCTCTGTGAAGATGTATCACGTGGCTTGAAGCCAAGCACCCGGGAGTGCAATGACGTAACAATGAAAGCATACTAAAGCTTCTAGGCTAAATATATAGTAATCACACCGTGAGACCCGATTGCCATGTGATTTTCAATTGAAACTAGACAGTGAATTTAGGGTGTATGTGATTTTAACAAAGATGGTCCAAAATCATACCTAGAACCCATAATCAAAATGAGTTATAAGTGGTTAAACCTAGAAGTAATAGAAGGTGGGATAATAGTTTGCAGGCTTCTGATTCAGATTTGTGATTTTGGGTGACTGTGATTTTGGACGCCCTTTGTCGAAATCACACCATCCTTTCCCCCTGTCCATTTTGAACAGAAAATCACATGCAGGGGGTTCACATTGTCAAAATCCGCATAGCAACAACAGCAGCAGCTACAGCAAGCTATACATACAGCAATACAACGTCACGCTGCAGCAGCAGCAGCATAGAAGTAGATTAATGCATGGTGGCAGCGAGCAGAACAGCAGCCTATACGGCAGAATGAGGCGCAAAAACCGCTGAGAGAGCTGCCTTAGAACAGTAGCAGCAACAGCAACAATATGTAGGCCTAGGCTACAGCAGTAAAACGTCAGAATTATGTAGCAGCAGTAATGTAGAAAAGTAGATTTAGCCAAAGCCGTTAACAGCAAGCACAACAGCAGTTGCAGAAAGGCACATTGAGGCCCAAGAGTAGTCACAAGACTTGCATGCGGGAGAACAGTAACAGCAACATTAGATACAACAATATAGTATACGAGATTAGGAAGTAGCAAGAAAGAAGACGTAGATTGAGTATCAGTGGTAGCATGACTAGTTTATTTTGAAACCATATTTTAAGACTTTATTATTACAGACATTCTGTGAGAAGTAATCTATGGACTAAGTGTAATTGTTTTCACTCGTGTCACAGTAAAACTAGCCTCCCTTTGTTTAAACAGTCAATATTGGTACACTCTAACAGCAGAGACTACAACAGTAACTTCATAGAGTGTGCAAGTTGACCTCAGTATCTAAGTAGATTTGACCTTGAATCCATATACTTCCGGGCACACCATATAAATTATAGGGTGTGTTCGAGTCGGCCATTTTTAATTCTCCGCTCCAGTAGAATCTGTGGATAATCAGACTTAACTACGCATGCGTGTGACGTAATTCCACCAGTGACTCCAAGAGCAGGGCCTGTGATGGCTGAGCCGCCGAGTGAGCCCCCGGGTATGACGTCAGAACTAATCGAATGGCACGGGGCTAACCCGAGTCGACCCGGGTGAGCTACTCGAACGCACCCATAAGCTGCAGCATGTGCGGCGTCCTTTTAATATAATTATTTTCTTTTCTGACTGGGTTGAGCTTGGAATTAAAGCGAGTTTCTAAATCTATTGAATAATCAGCAGCGACATTCCCATTTTACGTCACAGATTAGCCTACGTAGTCTTGGAAGCCCTGCAATTCACCATTGGGACCCACTTTGGCCAGGTTTTGCTGTGACACAAGATCGGAGTTCGTCATTATACCCACTCTGATTTTGTCTGCAAGTTCAGCCTTATAGTTACAGTGACCTTGATGGCAAAGTGTGCACAGGTTATCCATTACGTCTGAGGACTTGGGACAATACGGGATTAGAAAATACAATACAGCTGAGGACCTGCGCCCAAGTCATCGGTATAGTGTTCATGTACAAACCTTATGGGACTTGTTGAGAAAAAGTGTTATGTCCAGACAATGGGAACAATCGAAGAGAACAGCTTGATCGAGTCCTCAGTAGTATAGTAAAATACGACCCAGTGAGTTGTTTTGTGTATAATATCAATTGTTAAAATGCACATAATTTTAAACTTCGAAATCTGTCATGCCTCCATCTATACTCTTCTTTATATTTTTGCTTTTGGTATTTGAAAAGATGGAAATAAATGTTCTCGAAATTCTTGTTCCTTAAACAAATTCTTGAAAGAAAACGACAAAGAATCAATTAATAAATTTGTTTCTTGGGAAATTCCCGCTTTGACGTCATACAGCTGGAGGAGGAGGCGATTTGTTTATCCTAGACAAGCATTGCCATCATGCATATTCATGTTAAGTGAATCTACATAATGATCGCACGAGGGTAGATATAGTGACGCCTTATATTACGAGGTTGCAGTAAACCGAGTTGGTGGAGCTGCAAGCGAAAATTGTAAGCGCGTGGACTCTCGTGACCAGGGATGTAGTCGAGTCCATCACAAGTCCATCACAAGTCCTCCAGCCCTAAAAATTAATCCCAATCACAAGCTATATTCAAATGAGCTTTGACACAGACATTCCTTTGTCATTGTTCATCCAGTTACTTGTGACCGGCTTTATGAAAGGACTTGCGAAAGGACTTGTGAAGGACTTGCAGGAACTCGAATACAACTCTGCTCATGACCCAACTATCCCACTTTCCATCCCCCCCCCCCCCCCACAAATAAATGCAATTTTGTGCTACAGAAATAAACCCACAAAGACAAAGCAGAGGCCTTCTCATGCGAAGAAAACTCTGATGAGTAAGTTTTGCATTTTGCAATTATATGCAGATTGAAGCAAACCAGGGCAGTTCCATACACATAGCCTTTCCAATTTGTTGGAATTGTGCACCTTTCGATGTCTCTATCCTCCTCTAGTATACAAGTTTGTTGCCGTCATTTGCATATAATAATCATTGCCAGTGTACATCATGTTACGAATTGGAATTAATGTCCCAGGTAGAAAATTTAGTAAATGTTTATCAATTCATACATTTCATACATCTCAATAATTTGGGATAGTTCCTGCCGTCATGTGGTTTCATCTGTTTCAATAGGTTTAAAAAGTGTTTTCAGGTAGTAACAGCTCATTGGCCGAGTGGTTAAGCGAGTCGTCCATCGATCGTTGTATTCTAGGCCGATCGAGGGTTCGATTCCCAGCCTTTCCGAGCCTCTCTTTTCTTTTCTTTTTCTCTCCAGAATTGTGATTGTCATGATTTATAAAAGTATTCATTTACCGTCTCAAAATACCAACTGTTGTGGCTTGGTCGATAAGCGCAGTGCAGCTAGGACCCCTCGTGAAGTCCAGGTAAGCATCTGCGTTCAGGTTCATGGCACGTTTGGCTGACTCGGCAGTTAAGGCTTAGGGTGCCACCATGTTCCTTCCTTTTTATGGTGCTAGACCTTCCGGTTATATGGATGGGTGGGGAAGGAGCCGGATCCGAGCCCTGAAGAGTCCTACATGGGAGCCGGTAAGCCGTATACAGCGCCCCGGCGAATCGCGGCACCTGAAAGCTTGGTCAACATCACATAACTTGTTTTTTAGCTGTTTTGTACAGGCATAACACCAGAATGCATACTTTTTTATTCATAAACTCTAAAGGTATACGAAAAAAATCAAGGAATGTTTTTGTCTGTCTCGTCAATGTGTGCAAATTCCCACGTTGTGTGGGCTGCCAATGACACAAATGAATCCGGAGGATGTTAAAGGCATTATGAGCATTGACAGACCTGACAGCATAGCTGCAGACAGCATGGGCGGCAATCCCGGGGGACGGGGGGACACGCCCCCCCCCCCCCCAATAGTTCTGGGCAGGTGACGCGTCCCCCCCCCCCCCCCAATAATTTTCCCTTACATTTTATGGGTCATTTACATGCAAGAGAATGCACCAGAATACACAAAGATCAGCACACATTTTCAACCGCGTACAAAATAATTGTTGGTTGTGCTTTTTCCTCTGTCCCCCCCCCCCCCCCCCCCGACCTTGACGAGAAATCGTCGCCGCATGACATACAGTGTACTGTTCATACTTCAGCATGTACATGAAGTAAACAAACTGTGAAAGTTTAAGCTCAATCCGTCAAATGATTGTGAAAAACTGTTCTGTTTTAAAAAGTGATTTTGTGCAGGTTCCTGGATCATTTCGATTGTTGACATAGAAACAAACCTCATTTTTGCTGTCTTTAGACACAATTTTCTCGCCATCATTGTAGACGGAAGTATTTCTGTGGAGGAAACGGTACTGCATGGTAATATTTTTATAAACGTTACGATTTCAGATTTATACTGATTACAATTTGGTTTTTGATCATCATGAAAGCTATATCATACATTTAAGTGCACTTGTGAAAATACAAGTGTGAAACACAACCAGCGCGTACTTGAACGCGTGCCATAAATATCTCTTGTAAACTAATCAATAGGTCTGTAGACTCTTTTGTGAGATTCAAGTTCACAGTCTGGATAGTTCCGCGGTAATGTTCGCAGGCCTATTTCCTCATCCGCTAATATACTGGTGCATGTATTAAACAATGAGCCAGGTTAAAGGCCGGTTAAAACTTCATGTGAATGCGTATGCGAAGCGAATTCGTTACGGTAAAGGAGAACGTCACAATGAAACTTCAATTGTTGACGTCATGAAATTCGCTCCGCATTCGCATTCGCATGAAGTATGAACCTTTCTTAAGTTGTATAATAATGTCACCTGCAGTTGGTTTCACTCTATTGTTGAGTATTAATTTTGTATGCCGAAAGCAAAGTATTGTTGCGAAGCACAAAGCTACACGACTGGAGGCTTTGAGGGTGCCAGCTTGTTGCACGGCCTGCAATCTCAGTGATGCCATTTTGTCCATACTCCAACCTGGACTTTGAATCTCGGAATCTCTACCCAGAATCTCGGGCGATTGTGTAGTGTAGGGCCCGTTCCCTATAAGGGAACACAAATCCACTTTTAGGTTATTGGAATTGCCAAACTAGTTTACAAACCAACATGTATGTCATAGATAAAGGGCAGGGTTTTAGTTTTTGAGGGAATTTTTTGGGTAAAGCGGCGATGAGGACAACAAAACGGAACGCGAAAATAAAGATGGCGATCACCGCGACGCACAGTAAACACGCAAAACCGCGTTCATTCGCATGGCAACTGCCGTAAAGTGCGTAAGAAAATTGCATTTTTCTAAAGAAATAAACTGTTCAAAATTACAAAAAAAACGATGTCAATAGAATTAAGAGAAGTCTGCTTTAGGTTGAAAAAGTCATTTTGGAATGAGAACAAATACCCTTGACTCTAACTTCATCAAAACTAAAGAGGGGCCCTACACTACACAATCGCCGAATCTCGGAAGACTTTCTACACCAGGTGAGTTGTATCTTTAATCTGTCCTGTGCAGGGGCGGATCTAGCCTTTCATTTAGGGAGGGGTTGTACCCGCCTATACCGGTACAGTGTACAGTGTATGGACCAGCGGTATACCCAAGTAACAAGGATGTGGTTTAGCATTGCTTATCTCAACTTTGCTCAGCAGCCCAATAGGGGGGGGGGGGGGGGTGCAACCCCCATAACCCCCCCCCCCCCCCCCCCCTCTAGATCCGCCCCTGCTGTGTGAGCTTAAAGTCGTTTGATATTAAAAATATATATAATGCGCTTTTATTTGTCACAACCGTCTTGGTGTTGCGCTGGGCTTCGATCCAAAATAGTCTTGGGTAAAGAATAATAGTATTAAATTGATTTATACGTGATGGCAACTGTCAAATAGATACTTGCGTTGAGCTAATTAATGATGTAGGCATATATCAGTAACCATTTATTTTTCAAAACATAACATTCCTAATAAAAGGCGGGTTCGTCATGTTGAATATTTTGACCAGCACAGTATAGTACAGCAGAAGGAAATGGTGAGCTTTTTGTACTCGTAATTGCGAAATTTCCGGATTTCCCCCGAAAATGATTACCTCAGTCCTCTAACCTTTTTTTTTGGGGGGGGGGGGGGGGTTCTGGGTTCTATGAGGAAAAGGCGAACAGTTTAAGGCGCACTTTTTCAGGACAGTTCTGTCAAACACATACAATTTTGTCACAGTTTGGAATAATATTGCAGTATTATTTGTTTTACAAGTCATATTGTACAAATATTTTCCCAAGCTTGTTATTTTTGTCCTCGGTCATTTTTTTTATGTGTAGGCGTATTGATTTATAACTAGTGCAGTGCCAGTTCAAAACGTGTCAGTTGGAATTGGTGGATTTTGTGAGAACCGCTCATCCAAACAACTTCACACTTGACACTGCACATTCTTGGGTCCTGAGCAATACACCTGCCGAATTACGGAAACACATACACACATACACACACAGACAGAGATTCCTGGAATTATAGTACTGGTATGATGATGAATACAATATTATGTAGAAGCGTGTTAGACGTGCAAACGTACATGTACGTCAAATCATCCGGATAGCATCAGTTTATTTTTCTAAAATGTTGTGAAAGCAGGAAATGAAGTTTTCTTGAGGAAATCAAGCTTTTTGGTTGCACAACTCTCTCATGAGTGATTATTTATGGAAACTGGTTACCGTTAAGCCTTATCCTGTGAGGAACAGTTAAAGGGACAATGCAATAGGATTTTATGGCATAAATATATTAAATAATGTCCAGGCCTCTTGTCGCAATTCTAGGCAGTAATTGCCAAATTTTGGATTTTAGATGTCCATGAAAATCTTCGTACTCACGAGCCGAAAGCATGATGATGTCTTCAGAGACACAACATTGGTTCTGCACACAAAAATTTCAAATTTGTTCTACATTTTCGTGGAGAATGATCCAGTTTGTTACTGTAATAAGCTAATTGTTTGGAATTAATTTCTAACGAACATTTCTCGAAAACTTTGTTGATGTGCTATAAATTCGAATGACTAGGGTATGTACTGATATGGTCTTTTGACAAGGAGTTCCTTTTCAGTTCCCCAAACAAAAATAGCGCCGTCTTGCGTGACTAAATTTGAAAGGTTTAAAATAATTGAAAACAACACTTAATTTGTGCTGTGAATAGAAAATATTTATATCATACTCTTATTGTAAGACATGATATAATGACAACAAGTTGAACTGGTTCTTTATTTTATGGTTTGTTTGAGGTTTTGCAAAAACTGTTAAGGGGTCTGAAGAAACTGAAGACATTATGGGAGTCATCTGTCGACAATAAATAAATAAAGAGGAGAATGTCGAAGCCACAAAGACTAGACAATGATGAAGAACGTCAACTTGATGTCAGTAACCTAAGCATGACAGGTAAATCAAAAGATATTGTATCTTATCACAACAAGCAGCATCCGTGCACATTTTCGTCATTTAAAAAAAATACCTCCTGCCTTTGTTCGTGAAATCTGGAGGGGGTGTCACACTTTACTGACAAAAAGGACTTGGGGAGTAAGTAATTCTTATAGACTCTTTAAAATCTATACCGACCCGTTGCCTTAGCAACAGGACAATTTGCTCGTATTTCATATTACAATGAGTGTGGGAAATGGGCATTTAGCCGTTTTGATCTGTGATAATGTTTTGCCTTAAATTTGACTTGGCGACCTTTAAAAAGAACTCCAACTTTTGCAAAAATAGCACCCTAACGGCCAGTAAATTTTACAAAAAGTCTATTTTGGTTACAAACTCCAAGAGTCTTTCGTGTCACAAAATATGCCCTCCTTCTCGCTCTTGTCACAATTCGGATAGCTTTACAGTACAGACTAAACAAATCATGGCTGAAAACCGACTGCCTGCACCATTTTCAGCCCCCAATTTGGACCCAAATAAGATATGAGTGCAAAACCACGAATAGCGTTTTGTCATGCACATCCCCACCTCCCACAAGTATTAGGTGACCGAATTCTGCGAAAGGTTGCCGGTCAGCTCGGCCCAGATTGGGAAAAGCTCGCCTCATTCCTGGGCTTCACCGTCTCTGAAATCTCCAACTTCAAGACGGACAGCCCGGGCCAGACGGAGAATCAAATCTTCCACATGCTGGTCAAGTGGAGACAGAGGCAACCCTCAAGTGTGGATCTGATTGGTATTCTGGTCAAAGAATTGAAAGAAATCGGGAGAAACGACATTGCTGATAAACTTCTTTCTCCGGAAGGTACTGATTTACAACTGCACGATTCGGTTCAATATTGGGGTTTTGCCCCTCACTGACCTATTTTATAAACACGGTATACTCAGTGTTGTCCCGAGAAATTATTTGGAAAAACATATTCGTATATACCAGCCAGCCGACTCTGCGGGCAAGCTCGGTGGTCGAGTGATAAGACATCTGCACTAGAAAGCAGGAGGTCGTGGGCCGTTCGAGTCCCACCCAAGTGACTTTTCCCAAATAGTTTCTAGTGAGTAGTGACAGCATTAAATATAGTGTTAATAAAATACATTTGGTGAAGGGCAAACCCAATAGAATTTTCATCACCCCGACTCAAAGATTCTATTTAGGAATTGCATGATTCGGATATATATATATACGAAACATATGTGGATTTTTTTTATGATGACATATTGTTTTCTGATTGGGCAATGCAATAAGGTAATTTGAATCTGTAAAGGAAACAAAAATATTTTAGTTTACAGCTTTTAGGACATTGCAAATTGATTCCCTAAAGAACTATGAAAGAATTACCTTTACTTCCGGTAACCTATTATTCACATTTCCGTTGGGGTAAAAGACGCATAAAAGAGTCATTATTGATTGGTCAGTGTTTGGTTCCAAGACGTTCACATGGAAAGTGGAAAACAAGGGATCGTAAAATTACGAGACTTGCACACTCTAAGGGCCAATACAGGTATTTTGTTGGCATAATATCAGTTTGGATAAATGCACTTATTTTTCTGAATCGATTTAGCAGCTACGTCAGTTGTTAGCTATTTTGCTGCCCTGAATAAGCCGTTTCGATTTTGGGTCAAACGGGGGTGAGATTATGTCACGTGTGACAAAAATGGAACTCTAAAGAAAATCGCCCAATTTCATTTTGCAGAGCTTACCAAAATGTAGTGCTTGTTTTTTTTTAGGCAGTAGAGATCACAAAATTAATGATGTAATTTGTTCGTTTGAGTCAGCTTTAAGGGACACGTTGCTTTGGATTTGGCGATTTGGGCTATAAAAAGGAAATGGATATGGTTGGGAAGCTTTTTTAAAAGTAGAATATAAAGATTCACACAACTATCACTTCAAATTGAGTGGTTTTTGTTTAATTTCGTGACAAATAACGGTCCGCCATTTTTTAGAACCAAATTTTTGACTCCACAAAATGTGTTCACCAGTCGTATTTCCAGTCGCAGCTAGTTGAAATACAAGTACATGTACGTCTGGGCAATTATTATTGATCTATTTTAATGTACTGTGGCACGGCGCGCAGCACTGGCGATATGTGTCGCGAGGCAGAGAATGGTACCTGGTGATCATCTGATAGGTGTACAAGGCCACTAGCTGCGGCGCCAGCCTAAAGACTCTTACAGCGTATTTTGCGCATTATTTAGACGGTGGTATACTACAGGAAATAAGTATATGTTTCGCGGGTCAGATGTCAGGGGTCAGAGGCAAATGTTTTGTTTTGTAATCAATACTCACTAATTACAACACATTATACGTGTTTTTTTGGCATGAACAGCTCTTATAAAAGATAAGGAACATTTCCAAACAGCAAAATTTCATAACATTTAAAGGAAATGTGTCTCTTTAAGTAGGCTACTTGAAGCACAGGTAGTTTACATGGTGCGCATAATGTCAGATAGTTTTTAGAATGTACATGCATACATGGTGCTGATGATTTTAACAACATCAGTAAGGTCAGGGTAGAAGCCTGTAAAACCTCGTACACAATACAGGAAGTCTGTAGCCCACCATTTTTTTCAGACTAGCCCTTTTAATGCTTTGAATGTGTTTCACAAGGTATGTCAAATCAAGACAAAAATTAATGCTTTCATGTTTTGACAGATTTGGAACCTCGCGTGAAAGACGCTGACCAAACTGTTGGGGACGGCGATGAAGCCTGTGCCTTCCATGGCGATAGCGACTATGGTGAGGTAGACGGTATTGATGGAATCACGCAAGAGTTCACAGGTAAATTGCGACTTCCACCCCCCCCCCCCCCCCCCCCCCTCCCAAAGGAAGTCACTGTTGCCAACTAGCCACAATTATTTGAGACCAAATAAGGTAGGAACCGCTCCTGCCCCATGATGGAATGGATTGATACTCGAAGATGCTGTACCGAAACTACATTTTTTCAGGGGTGGAGTCAGGCCTCCGAGGTGGATTTAGGGTTTGCTTGGGAGGGAGGGGGGTAGTTATACCAGTATTTAAAAAGAAATGACGAAATGTGCGCAAAACGTTTACTCCTAAAATTAACCGTTGGTAAAATAATTCTAAAAGCAGGGAATGGGGAAGCTGTTTCTGACGTTGGTGGCACCATTTAATGCCGAACCCCCCCCCCCCCCCCCCCCCCTCTGCCACTGGGCCCGTAGCAGCAAAATATAACAGTTTAAATAAACACAGACACAGAGCGGAAGGGGAGGTTCTAACCCCCCCCCCCCCCCCCCCCCACCCCCCCGGACGCCATGCAGTAGACCCACCAAACTTTGAGTGATCATCCCTTTATACACTCTAGAATATCATGCTTGAAAGTTACAAACATTCTGTCTTCGCACCTGCAGAAATTACTGCCCGCCCATGATCATATTATTTATGTATTTGAATGAGGACTAATGCACACATTCTTAAATTTAATTCAGTTTGCGTACTGTAAACATTTTAAATGTGCTCTATTTCTTTCAGTAAAATCGGAGAACCCAGAGTATAACGAGATCAGAAGTGAAGAGATTCAAATGAAAGAGGAAATCAGTGCCACGGAAAGTCAGAGTAAAGTGTACAAGGCGGTATGGAAAACACCGACTGGTCCAAAGACTGTGGCCTCTAAATACTGCCTTCACTTCAAGGAGGACGAACTCTTGATACTCTCCAGACTAAACCACCGGAATATTATCAAGTTATTAGGAGTTGTGAAACTTCAACTCCCTCCGGATGGATGTGTCCTCGTGACGGAATATGCCGAGAAGGGTTCTCTGTATGATCTGATGGACCAACACCGTGATGACTGGTCAGTTTTTAAGCGGCCTCATTGGTTAGAGTGGGCTCTGGATGGCGCTAAAGCGCTGCAGTTCATCCATCAGAACAAGTACCAGCACGGGGATGTGAAATCTCCCAATTTCGTCATATCAGGCGACGACACGCTAAAGATATGTGATTTTGGAACAGCGAGGAACTGTGTGACTACAGTCAGCACTGTTGGGATCAGAGGATCCTGGCCCTGGATGGCACCAGAGGTCATGGGGAAGACGCGCAATGATCAGCCCAAGGTCACTACCAAATCGGATGTGTTCTCTTATGCAGTCGTCATCTGGGAACTGCTGACTGGAAAAGTTCCCTTTCTGGGCTCGGAACAGTTTGAGATATATAAGGCTGTGTGCAAGAAGGGGAGCCGCCTCCAAATCCCCACGGATTGCACAACAGATCTCCGTAATCTCCTGACAAAATGCTGGAAGCAAGATCACCAGAAGAGACCGGATATGGATGAAGTCCTGACTACGTTGACGAAAAGCATGGGTAAGTTTGTCATCAAAATAGGACATTTTCAAACTTGCTGTTATTTCAACAAATCCTGCAACGTTTGCCCCTGTATAATGTAGGTTCCTTTTTGTAATGCTCATGCAGTGATTGGGATCGGGAGCCAACCAACAGTTGAACCTGCTCCGAGTCCCTCGACAAGAACCATAGTCCGTAAGTTTATGAGTTATCCTTTAATTTAACAGAGTTTTCCTTAAATGAAAAGTTACTATGCATAGCGTTGAAACAACATGACGGTCTACTTACATGTATTTGTCCAATGTCGGAGTCGCTTACGACCACTGGCGCACCCAAGGAGGTTTTTAATGACTCAAGAATACTGTAATCATTTTTAACACTTCAAAAAAATGAGATTTGTCGAATTGGGTGCACAAATAGAAGTGGCACTTTTATGATGCAGACTCAAAAAGTTGAAACTGTGTGTACAAACGTTTTCATTAATGTCAACACTAAACATGGTTTATCAAAACTGCTGCTGAAATCGTGAGGTGTTACACACTAATCAATAAGGTAAAACATCATTTTATCTGAAAAATTTCAATGTAATCTGTTGCCTGCATTATATAAAAAAAATGCCACTTTTATCTTTGTACCTAATTCGATAAATCTCATTATTTCTCCCCTAAAACAAACGTCGTGTGCCATAAATGACGTATCATTAGAAGCAGAAGCTTTTTTCTGCATTTATGACTTTTTGAAGTGTTTAAAATGATTACAGTATTCTTCAGTTATTCAAAAAGTACCAGACTTAGTCGAGAACTTTCTTTTTTGGCTCAGTGTATGATCATAATCCTTTGCCAAAGGTTTACAGAAGGTTTTATGTCGGGCGGAAGCTACTAAAACGCTCGGAAAAGTCAGTCCTTGCTAGAAATCGCTACATGTAGGCCTATTTTGGTGTGCCATTTTGCTCACGATGAAGAATTGTGCAAATAGACTTTGTCGGTAATAATTCAACATCCCTATTTTATGACATTCATCGAGCGATTTCGTTATTACACCAACACTTACCTGCAGTGAACACAGTTCGAATTAATGAATTATTATTGTGATTTCCTGGTAATTTCAATGTCCTTTAATGTCGTGAAAACGTGTACGAGCGCCACTTTCGAGACTTGCATTATTTTGTTTCAACACAATCATGCTTTGGACCAGGGTTGGGGTTGGCGAGCGGAGGACTACCGCCAGTTGAGCCTACTACTCGTCGCATTTCGAGACCAGTGAAATGGTTTCGGGGCATTGCAGTGTCTGCCTACGGAGAGATTGCAAGAACGGACATGGCAGATAACAAGGTGGTGATCTGCACAAGCGAGGGGATAGAAAAGAGCGTCATTCAAATACAAGCCAGTAAGTATTGCACAAAGCTCCGTGGATGGAAAGGTCCCCGTGTCTTTTTTTTCGAGACCCGTGCGAGGACTTTGACCACAGAATATGTGGTATAATAAGCTTTTCGGAAATTCAACTGCGCGTGCACACATCAGACTCAACGATGTGATTTCTGGAGACGAATTAGCAGATAATTGCACACAAGTCTATAAGGGACGTTGTAACCGAATCTGCATTCTGCATTTTTCATCTAATAAAAATGAAGATGTTTGTTCGCACACAGGCCGGAGCATACAAAACATCTTAAACCGCAATGCCGTAAAACAATTTGCATTTACTTCAAAACAAGAACTTTTCTTTGATTTAGTTGGTAATCCGCTATGATAGTGCACGCGTATGGCAAACTGTTTATCTCTCGAAACGAACTCGTGAATCATAATGTGCGCATGCGCAGTTGGCTTATCGAATGGTACTAAAATTATGTGGCTCGAAGATAACAACTCACTTTTAAAATGTACTGCTGTATTCCCCGTTTCTTTCACTTTCCTTGGTCCCCATGTGTGCATTTCCCCCTTTCCCCACTTAATTCGATATTTGTTTCCTCTTCTTGGAACTTATAGTATATACAATGATGTTTACAAGTGTGTTCGATATACGAAAAAAATAATAAAATACAAAAGAAGGAAATAAAATGCAGAAGAGGACGCAAAAACCTAAAAAAGCTCAGCTTGTGTGAGACATGCCTTAAACAAAACAAAAACAAAAACTAGGTGTGGACGTTTAGAAATATGTAACTTGCACCTGCTGCTGCACTCGTCTCCCAGCTTTGTCTTTGTTCCCTCTTCCTTTGTTCTCTTTCTTGTTCACATACTTCCACCCCTGCCAGTTCCTTTGTCTGTGCTTTCATCCGTACTGGTGTGTCTCCAGTTCATTTATCAGAGTTGTAGTCGAGTCTCTGCAAGTCCTTTCGCAAGCCCTTTCGCAAGTCCTTTCGCAAGTCCTTTCGCAAGTCCTTTCGCAAGTCCTTTCGCAAGTCCAGTCAGAAGTCCTTTCATAAAGCCGGTCACAAGTAACTCCATGAACAATGACAAAGGAATGCCTTTGTCAAAGCTCATTTGAATAGCTTGCGATTGGAATTAGGACTGGAGTGCTTGTGGTGGACTTGTGATGGACTTGCAGGGACTTGCAGGGGCTTGTGATGGACTTGCAGGGACTTGCAGGGGCTTGTGATGGACTTGCAGGGACTTGTGATGGACTCGACTACATCCCTGTAATTTATGTGTTTGTGTCATTTGGACTTCGAGAAAGATTCTGCCTGGTCGAAACGTCAAGCCCTCCTTTATTTATATTTCTTAACACACATTAGTAATCGAATTATTAAGTAATGGAAGTAAATGATGCGAGGCAAATATTATTGGACGTTTTGTTTAGTAAAGGATGGTGAAGGAACCCCCCTGCAGACCTATATCTGTATTACATATTTGTAGTTCGATTTTAGATATTAAAAAATGTTCATTAAAAAAACATTTCATACCCCACAAGTTCCCACCTAGCCAAACAGTACGATAGTAGCCCCTTTTGTCAGAGTGTTTTCATTGACATAGATATTCAGGCTATGAAGCACACCGGTCAACAATTCCCACTTGTGTGCAAGTCTGGCTTAGCAATCAAATCTGTTTCCTGGGCCTGCTCCAGAGCCATTATTTGACAGTTACTTAGACCAGAAACATCCTCAGGATTGCAGAATCAGGCGGTGCTTCCAGAGCAAGCGATTTTAACCATGCTAAAAACAAAAAATTCAATAATTAAAGCCAAAAGTAAAAACAAAAAAACAGAAAAACCCAAAAATATGTCTACGTCCGTCATTGACGTTTTGATTTTTCGAATGGATGGGGAAGTTTTAGTGTTCCTAAGAAATATGTTCCGTTCCAAACCCCCCTTGATAGACTGCAGAATTCTTATTAGTAGTTTCCAAGAAAAGCAAAATTGAAGTGCATCACAGATATTCTAGTTTTTAGTTTCGGTGACTGATGTGAAATTCTTGCCCGCTCCATTTTCATAGATGACGTTGCAGCTACACCCGATTACTGGGTAGTTGTGAACCCGTTTGTGGTGAAGGTGTACTCCATGGAGGATTGCAAGAAGGTCTGTCAGTTTGAACCACGCAGTAGTGAAGGTGGTAAGATAAAACTAGTTCTTCACAGTGCGGCCGTAAAGAAAGATGGCAATGTAGTAGTGGGAGATACCAGGAACTTTAGGCTGACTGAACACAGCCTCACTAATGGTTCTCTCATACGCACAACGTCAGTTGACACACCGCCTCACTTTCTTGCTGTTGACGTGCGCGACAGAATGGTGGTGAGTGGAGAAGCAACGGTTGTTGTTCATGATAATGTTTCTAAGCTATTCGCCATCAGACCAACCATTTCCAAGAAACGAGTGGAGCGGTGCACTGGCGTTAGTTGTCACACCTC
This sequence comes from Hippasteria phrygiana, assembly GCA_037893225.1. Lineage (NCBI taxonomy): Eukaryota > Metazoa > Echinodermata > Asteroidea > Valvatida > Goniasteridae > Hippasteria > Hippasteria phrygiana. The sequence goes on from JAZGUH010000262.1 coordinate 325,245, forward strand.
GGGCATTTATGTTGCCGTTTGGGACTCTTCAGACTCCGGTCATGTTCACCATTATGATCATGATGGGAGGTTTGTTAGGTGCGTGGTCCAGGATCTGACGCAACCCCAGGGAATGCATTCACGGCAAAAGAGCAGCTGGCTGTGGCAGACTTGAACTCCTCATCAGTCAGCGTGTATAATGTGTGAACATTCGGCCTGATATATACGATAGGGGAGAATCCAAGGTTTTTTGCAGGGGGTTCTTCAATTCGACTCGACTATTGAAATGTACAACAAAGAGCAATATACAGAGCAAAATTAATTTAAATATGATACAGAGTACAGATCTGGGGACCCTCTGGAACCATGGAGGTATGCTGGAACTGTCCCATCCCCCGTGCTGTCAGATTTGCGCATTATGTACCCCAGGCAAAACGCTCTGGAACTCCAAATACACATTTTCTCTATTCAGGTTAGTGGCAATGGACTATGGTGAGAGGGGCTCGAAGTTAAAGAGGCCGCGTAACTCGAGGTTAACATCGATGGTTTTACGGGGTTGGAGTTGCCATGAATCGCGAGGGTACCCTGTAAAACCTCGCTGTTACGTACCGCGGGTTTAATTCTCGAGTTTAATACCACATTCTTGATTAATTTCCCCCTAACGCCGCTGCTTGCAAGGCACCTACACTTGTTTTACAGAAGTGGCGGCCTGATTAAATTTGGAGCGTAAAACCAGAAAAGCTAAAATTTCAGGACGGTCGCTGCAACCGTTTCATTAGTATTCATTTATTGTGAAAACCACCTTCAGTGCATGTTGCGGCAAACTTTTTTTTATAAAACCCACACTTTATTCCTGTACATTCACATCTCCATGCCACTTCCAAATTAAAAAGCCCATTCAGGCCTAAGCAGTATATATGCGGGTTTGGTATTGTTTTGAGAGCCTAGAAAATACTAGTTGAATAGATGTATTCTGAAAAAAGGGCCCAACGTAAAGGGGCCGGTTAGAAATGGATTTCAAAAATCAACTAAAACGTGAAACATCTTCCAAGAAAATGTAAAGACTGTTTTACACTGCGTGTTAGAAAAACATTTCCTACTTTTGTTTTTTAATAACTTTTAAATTACTGCATGAAAAATATAGCGCTTTGAGTATTAGGTAAAAAAGATCTGTAAAATGTGTTCATGCAAATATGGTTGCGTAATCTTCATTCGTTGTGATGTAATAGGGTGTTTAATTTGAGGTTAGTTTTTACCAAGGTGAATGGCATTACTCAGGGTTTTCTCCTGACTTTATGACTGTTTGATTGAATATCCACTGGTTGAAGTCTGTGGGCAGAAATTTTAAACTGGATACTGAATTTTACCCTCAGAATCTTCCGGGATGGGATAGTTCTGTATTCTCTGTGATAAACCATGGATAAACTCTCTGGATTAGAACAACACTTTCTTGACGCGAAACAAAGAAATCACAATAAAGATTTTTTTTTGCTCTGTGGTAAACATGACTGCAATCACTGACGACAACAAGGCAAGGTCTGAATACTGGTCAAATCACTTCCCATAGTCCCTAAATCAACCCAACCCGAAAGAAAAATTATGTAACTCAAAAACAATCCTGAACGGAACCCTGCCACGGAATGTCCATTTCGCTAGACTGTGGCAAAAGAGTCCTCTTTGGAAAATAGACAATTGCGTAATAACTAATGATGATTACGTAATTAAATTTGCACCAGAAAATTGTACGTCTTTTTTACATTATACTCAAAGCATTAGACTTTTCATGCAGACATTTTAAAGTTACAAATCGACGTCATAGGACGAACTTCCCCTCTGTGCCTGCTGCCTATTTCTAGACACAAAAGGGGAGTTCGTTCTATGACGTCAAATTGTTTGCTGCCCGCAGCGATCACTTTTAGACAAATGGCACCAGCGGGCTAGATGGGACTTGATAAAAAAATAGCTCTCAAAAGTCACTTTTTTGGTATTTCATGGCAGAAATAATTTGCTGTTTGAATTTACAATTACGCAATCTACATACAAATGAAAAATGACGCAGACTTACTGCCACATGACTGAACTTCCTCTTTAAGCAAGCTTGTAACATGGCAATACCTTAAATTATTTATTCATATTTACTGTCACAATTGTTATGGGATTGGTGGTACTGTTTTTAGCTCATTATCTCGGATTTTACATCATTTGAAGTCACTTCGGAATTTAGTTCGATTTAAAATAGAATCATTGTCGTGTATTTGCTCTAAATAAAGTGATAATCGTTTCCTCACAAATGAGCATTTTACACTGATTTGTTTTTGCATTATGTACGTCTTCCAATTTTCCTGTGTTGTGTGACAACACGCTGTACATATAGGTGTATGTGCCTAAATCTTGCACGAACTGTATGCCTATTTGTGCAATCGATGTCATTTTGGGCACAGTAGGAGGGCAGGGGCGGATCTAGCTTTTCATTTGGGGGGGGGCGGGGGGTGTTGTACCATTCACCCACCAAACGTTCCACTTGGGGGGGTCCCGGGGGTATGCCCCCGGGACAATTTTGAAATCCAGGGGCTTTCTCCTGCAATCTAAGGCATCTCGGGCACCGTTTGAAGCTGCATAATGTTGTGGTTTTTAAAGAAGAATTTGCTCATATTGGGCTGAAAACAACTTTGCTCAGCATCCCGGGGGGGGGGGGGGGGGGGGGGGGGGCTAATACACTTTCTTACGTAGGTGGCGCCATTTAACCTCTTTGTTTTGTCTCACCCATAGGCAAAGTAGACCTGTATTTGCAAGGCGTAGGCCCCTACAAGCAAAAGCAAAAAAAACGAACAAATTGGCAACGAGCAGGGGGGGGGGGGGGGGTTTCGAACCCCCAACCCCCCCCCCCCCCCCCCCGGATCCGCCCCTGCAGTGCAGAGAGGACCAGTTATCAGAAAAATGGCGGAAAAACCGTAAATATTCAGCAGCAGTGAACGATCAATTTTTGTTACTTTGTCTTTTCTTTTAACATGTTGAAATAATGCACACGTTTACCACTTGTGACATTGTTGATATACTGAGCAAATAATCGTCCGTCTCGCTTATCTATGAACTCGTCCAAAAACGTTTAAAAAAACTAGCCACTGCCATTTTCTCATGGTCGCGTTGACATGACAATAGTTCGACTAGAGTCGTTCGCACTTCAACTTCAGTGCTCATGCGCTATACGTACGTCACGTACCAACCACTAGTTAACCATTGGTCCCTGATCGAACTTGCTCTCAAAGGTTTACCCAAATTGAATAGCGCCTTCCTTTTGTGTTTGCCATATCTCAAAAAGGCTGATTGGCAACGGTGTCATTGACGTTTGATTATTTAACAGTCGGATGTCATCGGAGGGGAATTGCCTTTGATGTCGCAATCATTCCACGGAAGGGTTTCCCACATTGATGAATACGCTTTGCGTGTTCCCCGACGTCTTTTAATTCATCCGAATGCTCATGTCAACACACTTTTGGACAATATTTTCCCTGTTTGAACATAACTTCCCAAATTTAATATCACAGGTTAATTGCTTCCTTGTGGTTGGGGTGGAAATTAATCTTTTTGTCCCTCTCAACCCCCAAACCCCTTATTCACCTTTTGTCGTCTGTATTTGTAATATTGTTTCCGGGGTTGTCAGTTTCTGTTTTTGTGTCATTCAGTATTTGATAAAGATTCTGACAGGATCGAAGCGCCAGGCTAACTTTAGTTTCGTTATATCAGGCCATTCCACTTTAATAGCAAGCAGTTTGTAGGCAGCATTGTTATATCGTGAGATAAAAATCATTATTGCCTGGCGGCATTTGGGGCGTCATAAAAAAACAAAAGAGGAAATAGTGTTTTTGCGACGGTTTTAAGACGGTTCAGACGTTGTTTGCCCTCCCTGGCACAAAAAGCTTTATACGCTACTGGTCTAGACACTTTTAGATTGTTTTGTATAATGCACAATGCACTGAACGCTTGGAAAACACACCCCAGCGTTCATAGTTCATATTTCATTGAGTTGGTGTACATTTTCAACTTGTTTCCAGTCATTCTTTGTAACGTGTTTCACCACAGCGTACTCGGTTGTACGCACACTGCGACGGATATAGTACGTGGCGTAGGAGGAAGGACACACGGGTAGGTTCGACTGTGTGCGTACGAATGTTTTGAAATTTCTTTATTCGGCACAGAGGTGCTCCAATAGACATTTGCTTCCTTTTCCCACAATTCCTTGTGACAATTCTGCGGACTCAGCCTGGTGGTATTTACGATAAGGTATATTGGGCTGTCTTGACCGGTAGGTAAGTACCAGCATTTTCTTGTTTTCACGTTTGTAGGTTTCTATACACACAGGGGGCGGTTAGTGCAGGCGACTGCTGAAGTTCATAGGGAGTCGGCGTTTTGTGGTTTTTTTTCTTTGCTATTTGTCACAAATTTACTATCGATGGAAAGGGAATTGCAAGACAAATTGAATGGTACAAAAATTAGCTCCATATGTGCTTGCGTTTCAAAGTTATGGCACTTTAAAGGTGCAATTGATGTGTGTCGGGTGTCTGTAATTAGTGTAAACTTTTTAATACTCGCCGTATAATTTACAAGCGGTGGCGGTGGGGGGGGGGGGGGGTGAGAGGGGGTGTCACACACTTTCTCACCATTTGTGGCGCCATTTAACCTCTTTGGGCAACATAAGACCTTTAGGGTTTTCTGCTTTTCTGGTTGTGCATATACGTGTATTTATACAGGTGTACACAAAGCCAGCTATTGCAGGCACCGGTTAACATAATCATGAAAGATTAAATTATTTATACCGTACCCAGTGACACTGCTTGTTGAGATTAGTATTAATTGTGGTATACTCGGTGCCTGAATAAAAGTCTATGTTTACACAGCGATATGATTATCTAGCTAAAAATAGATAACATGGGAATTTCTAGGGCACAAGTGCATAACCATATAAGGTTATGCAGATGAGATGCACAAATTCCTAGTAGGCTTCCCTCCAATCAGAATTGGGGAGGGCGAAGCTCTTAACCAATGACAAGCATTGGTTGTATCCAGGGACGCTGAGGAACTGGTGGGCTTCATTTATAGCCACTTTGCATATGATGCGCGATATGGGCAGAGCGAACCCCCCCCCCCCCCCACCCCCCCCCCCCCCACCCCCCTCTTTTGTGTTGGTCATTGTGTTCCTGGAATCCTCAGGAATTCTTTTCAGAAGTCTAGGGGATGTGTTAGGTAACAATAGTCTAGAGAGTGTATAGAATATAGGGACCAAAAAGGGGGGTACCCCTCTGCCCCATATCGTGCTGGGTATATCACTTTTGTCACAGCCTATCAAAGCAAGCAACATATCCGATTTGAAAATAAAAACTTTTCCGGCCGCACCCCAAAGCTCCTCCATTTAGGATGTACACGGCCAATGACCTCTCTCTTAAAAACAAAAACAATGTACTGCGGTTTTGGCAAAGTTGATTAAATCATGGAGAAATTTCTCCATGATTAATTTCAGGTTGGGAATGCATTGTCCTGGTAATTGAATTGCTTAAGATTTACAACGATTGGAAGCAGATTCCCCCTCAAGCTATTCAAGTCCAACATTACGTTCCCAAAGTCAGAATTCCCGCCTGGTATAACATATGTACTACATTGTACCTTTCGACACCAGTCAGTGAGCCAGTCGTGCCCATGTCTGCACCAATGGGGAGGAGTCTGACAACGATGATGAGCTCGTACCAGCAGGAAAAATAAACCTGTGCAACCAGTGGATCCCGAAAAAACTGAGAACAATCCAACACCAGAACTTCGCCGATCTAACTGTGTACATAACAAACCAGATCATACGGATTTCCAGATCTGTAACTGTTGGCTAGAACTCAGACTGAATGCATGATTTGCATGTGTTTTTCAATTGTTGTAAAAGATAATCTTATTTAAGTTGCCCAGTTTGCCCGAAAGTTTTCAGAGTTGACATTGTTAAGATTGTTTCCGTTAAAAAAAGTTTCAAGCAAAAGCTGAAAATTCTACATTTTAGGTTTTGGAAATTATAGGAATGTCATTCTGGACGTATTCTGTGATTAGTGGAAACTGGGATTACTTCATGCAAACTTTGGACATTACAAAACGTACATTTGATCCGTGCACTATTTTATGTGCAAGGCCTCCTGTTGTAAAGCACGCAATTTCCAAACAATTTGATGCATGTGTTTGGAAAAGATTATTAGTTGACTTGTACTTTGAAAACAAATTTTCGAATTTAAGGGGGAGGAGTTGTAGTAACTTGAAATATACAGAAACTCTTACAGCGCCCTCTGTTGTTAGACTTTAGAAAGCCTAGGCTGTTATCCGTGTATTCCAATATGGCCGCCGTATGTTAAATAAACAGGAGTAACTCCCAAATTATTGTGTCTTTGCCTGATTATAAGAGAAAAATACCAATGAAATCCTAGCTCAGTGAGGTAAAATCTATCAAAATATCACAGAAATTTCTTCTTTAGCAAAACCATGCAATTGCTCTGTTTATAAAATTTCGTCCTATACTTTGGTATCCAAGAGTCACATTCAAGTGGACTGTATAAGCTAAATTGGTTTATATAGTGTCCAATACAGACTAGGCACGAGTTTGGAAAAGGTGACATGGAAAGGTATGTTTAGTACAAGCTGATAACATAATAGCCCTCATGTGTTACCAGCTTTTACTCAAAATAAGCGAGCCTTTCCCCCCCCTAAATCTCGCCTCAAAACCGTGTTCTTGTATATGAATGACAAATACTTATAGTTTCTGGATCAAAGCTTTAAAGTCAAGTAAACTCGGGTGCAGTGATAAACAAATCATGGGATTCGATAGTTTATTACACTTGTCACGTTATTCATCATAACACTTGTTTGCTATCTTTAAGGGATCCACGAACTTGGTGTCTGATTGAAACTTCGTTCATTGAGGTATTATGCGATCGTGTAAGTAAGCTTTCAAAAAGGGAAAAAGTCATTAAAATGAACAGCCAGTGGGATTGAAAAAGACGGTGGTTGTATTTTGGTAGTCAGTTTGAAATATTTGAAAATAGTTATGTTTTCTGTATACAAAAATATGGCTCTTTTTTCCCTTCACAAGACCACATTACTGTAGTTTCCCAGCTCAGCTCACTTGCAACAATAATCTTCATAGGACATTGCGCACGTTGTAGCTCACGTACGTGTGCCCGGTATGAATTGTCCCAAAACCTCCTTTCATTTTAAGGTTAAATTGCACGCTTCATTGTAATCATGCACCCATTGCCACACACGGGAAGGCTTACACTAAATGTGCATGTCAAACATAATTTAATACATGTGAACATTTCAATTCTTAAACGTAAATTTTCAAAACATGACAATGATAACCTGTTGATTGAATGTGGTAATTTTGAAATGAATGCATGAGTGGCGATCCCGGGGGACGGGGGACACGTCCCCCCCCCCCCCCCCCCCAATATTTTTGGGGAGAGGACGGCTATGACAGTGTCCCCCCCCCCCCCCCCCCCCCAATAATTTAATCTTGTTATATACATTTAATGGGTCAGTGGCTTTCAGTATGCACCAGAATACACAAGAGACACCGAGTACAAAGCGCTTGTTGTTGGTTGACGTGTGCTTTTTCCTCCTTCCCCCAACCTTGACAAAAATTCCTGCCGCTGATTGAATGTGTGTCGTTTTCTTTTTATTCAAGGAACAGAGGCGATTGCTAGAGCTGCAACGACAAAATGGCAGAAGTAAAGGAACAGAAAATCGAAGCTGACGAGGGATTGATTGTGAAAGGTTTGTTGGAATCAGACTTTGCATGTACAAAACGGCATGCTGCATAGTGGGGTTTTTTCCACGCACTGCTACTTAAGAAATTGCGACAGACTGTTGGTCAAATAGTGGCGAGTAATAATAGAAACAAACCTCAGGCAGTATAAAAACGTAGTGTACACGATTGGTAATCCTCCATTTTTTTTTACTGAATTATTTCGAAATACCTTACTAGACTGTAAGCCAATAGTAGTCTCAATCATCCTGTGAAATTATAGCACCAGGTGTGCTGTCGTCAAGAAAAATGAAAATATATATCGTTTTCTAACGATTTCCAGCTGTTCCAGCTAGTTTTGACCCCTGTGGCATTTTGTGTTCTCGAGATATCTTGACATTTGTATACTCCTATTTTCCAATTTAAGGGAGGTGCGTTTAGAGATATACATGTAGGCCTTTAAACACAAAAAGTGCAAAGAAATGATAGAAGTAATTTTTATCAAAATTTTTATTTTCATCTTTATTAATCAATATTAATGTTTCTGAAAATATATTAGGAAAATCTTGATATAACAGAAGCCAACAAACCTCCCAAAACAACAAAAATCACTTATGTGAAGATTTTTTCGCCCGCTTCACATAGAACAGCCCTGTGTGTTTTCACATAGTGCGACATAATACCCCATTTTGTAGAGCGGGTCACATATACAGGGGTTTTAGCATTTGCCCTCCAGAAATAGTTGGATTTATTCTCACATTTACCACTTTTTCCCAGAGGGAATAAGCGATAGCGTCTTGCATAAGCTCGCTTGGCATCTAGGCCCTGATTGGGAGAAGCTGGGGACTTTCCTTGGTTTGACCAACGAACAGATCTCAATCTTCAAGACGGACAGTCTGCATCATACAGAAGAGCAGGGTTTCAGCATGCTACTCAAATGGAGACAACAACAGCCAGCAAGTTTCGATCAGATTGGAACACTGCACAAGGGACTGATGGAGATTGGCAGGCAGGATCTTGCTTTATACATAGGTGTGTGCACACTCATTTTCAAAGTTTCCCCCTATTTCGAGAGTGGCTAGAAACCCTGGAGAAGATTTTTCTCCGAACTTTTTGGCTGTTTCAGAAACTTTTTTAGACTATTCTTCCTTACCGGCACTTTGGCTACTTTTACAGGAACCATGCTTCTCAAATTGACCGGATCAGATTTTATTTCATAAATAAATTCATTTATATGTATTAAATGTGAATTAAAAGCCAAACTGGTTGAAGCGAAGTTTTAGTGTGATTTTTTGCCGCTCAAAAATTGACCCCCCTTTTGAAATTTGTTGAGACTCAAAATGAGGGCGCTGTTCGTGACGTAGACCGAGGCACCGAAATTCATGGATCGACTCGATAGTCTGGACCCGGCCCGTATACACACACTAGGTCTACACGTGCAATTTCGTAAGTTGCAACAACAACTAACATCGAACTCACTCTGATTTTCTCCCTTTTAGCGAAGGCTCCTCGGGGAATGGGCCATTTAACTACTTTCGCCTTTATCTTACTCACATCTGGGAACTTTGTTGGGATGGCAGTGGACTTGAGCATATTTTTAATGGTCATCCCAAAGGATTTGAAATACCAGTATCGAAACACGACGGCTCAAAGTGGTCGCTATATATATAACGCTGAAAAGCTGCTGGGCCGGACCTCTTTGCTCTTGTCACCTTCACTTTTGCCGTCCGAATTCTCCGATATTTCGCTTCAGTTGGAAATAAATGAAGGCTTACTCCACCCGTCGTTGTTTTGCTGCACCCAGCAGCCACACACCTTGTCGGCATGGCCGAAAAACCACTATATTTTGCTTAGATTTTGGACTAAGAATTTTCGCCGTACAATGTACACACAATGCATACCCGTGATGAATGGGTAATGTGCCTCGATCTACGTCACACACTTATGTTAATGAGGGTCCCACTCAGGGGCCGGGGGCGGAGTAGCTTGGACAAACATTTTCGAAAATTGTTTTCCCACATTTAATCTGGGAAATAATTGTCTCTGGACACAAAATATCATTGTCAAGATAATACTTTATTGTTTTAAGTAGGAATAATGCAATATAAATCCTATATCATGTTTCCTTTAAGCAACCGATTGCCTTTGTACTTGGCAGACACTTAGACAAACTGCTCAGAATGTGTCCCGAACTTTTTGGTCATGATGACGTAATCACGTGATTTTTTATGAATTTTTGAATTTTGAAAATCGTAACATTCTTTTCAATATATTTAGCGAACAAAACAAGATATTTTCAAAATTCTTTTTGTTATAGCTTTGGTATGTCTCAAAGATATGCCCTAAAAAGTAAACATTGTGTGACGTCATGATGACGTCATCCAAAATGTGCTTTTATTAAACACATATAAGGGTAGGTCCAATTGTCATGAAAATTGGTGGGTTGGTAGATACTGTCACTAGCATGCAAAATCCAAAGTGACGTCACGATGACGTCATCGGCTAATTTTCTATGATTTTTTTCATTTTAGAAATTTGATTTAAATCACAAAATTTTACACAAAAAAACCCGAAATATTGCAATCACAGTTCGTATCCAAATACATAACAAACAAACGCGAAACAGCCCTGTGTTTGTCAATATGACAAACACACCGTACATCTAGTTAAATTTTGTTTCTCTCCAAAAGTATGGTCCCAGAGGCATATCTAGCTGTAGATTCTACGGTGATGCAGCATTATGTTTGGGGAAATCAATGCAGTGGTCTTGTTCTTCTTTTGTTAAGTTTTGTCTATCATTTAAATATATTTCTCGAATTCGAATAGGCTTTAGTTACTGGCTCTCCTCCAGTAATGTCCGAAATAGGGTGGATAGAAAGTGATTATTGTTTCATAAGATTTAAAGGATCGAAGCCTGAAATCGAATACTTGTTATGGTCGAGTAGGGGCCTACAATTTCAGGAACTCGAGTCCGAGTACATTTTAACTTGGAGTACGTGTACCTAAAATCGATTTCAAGTTCTTTGTTATCGGAGTACGAGTAATATCATATCAGGGGCCAATTTCATAGAGCTGCTTAAGCACAACATTTGCTTGAGCACAAAAACCTTGCTTAGTAAAATCAGGTTACCAGCCAAAACTCCATGCGATGTATATTGCTTGTGACTGGTATTTATAGCTGTTGTTTATACTTAGCATAACAATCATATGGAGTTTTGGCTGGTGGCCTGATTTTACTAGGCAGGTTTTTTTTGTGCTTAAGCAAATTTTGTGCTTAAGCAGCTCTATGAAATTGGCCCCTGTACTGTAGTAGCACTCATAACCTTTTCCCGAAAACGAGTAGGACCACTGGTATGGTCGAGTTCAATTTCAACATGAAATCGACTCCAAGTACATTTGTCTGAGTACAAGTGCCACTCAAGTATGAGTACCATCAAATTAGTACCAAAGTAGTACTCAGAACCGAGTCCTGAAAATCGAGTATACAAGTACTGGTAAGGTTTTCAAGAAATCCACTCAAAGTACATTTCACCTCGAGCACCAAAAATCCATTACTCGAGCAGTAATCGAGAATGAGTATTGAGAAGTACTACAATATTGGCACGAGCATATGATATACAAAAACATATACAGGGATTTTTAGCGTTTGCCCTCCAGAAATAGTTGGATTTATTCTCACATTTTTCCCAGGGCGAATAAGCATTCGCGTCTTGAAAAAGCTCTCTGTGAATCTTGGCCATCAATGGGAAACGTTGGCGACATTCCTTGGTTTGAGCCTATCACACATCCACGCAATCAAGAACGACTGGCCATACGAGGAAGTAGATCAGATCTTCAGCATGCTACTCAGATGGAGACAACTGCCAACAAGTGTCGATCAGTTTGGAACACTTCGTAATGGACTGACAATGATTGGCAGGCGGGATCTTGCTGATAGTCTACATCTACTAGGTGTGTGCACACTTATTTTCAAAGCTTCTCCTGATTTCGAAAGTGGCTAGAAACCCTGGAGAAGATTCTTCTCCGAACTTTTAAAATTTTGTTTCTCTCTTTTTTTCCTTCTATTTTTAGAAATACACAAGTTATTGGCTTTTGAATTGGACATCGAAGGAAAGATACTCCAATCTTAAGTTACTAAATACATGTAATTTCTTTACAAATGTCGAATTATTTTCAATCCGACAATAATTCAGTTCCCTAGTATTTATCTTGTATGGTCAGTAGTACTCAGAACCGAGTCCTGAAAATTTACTACAAGTACTGGTAAGGTGGAGTACATTTTTAAGAAATCGACTCCAAGTACATTTCACCTCAAGCACCGAAAATCGAGTCTAAGTATCAAATGCTATCCGAGTACGATTACCATCAAATCAGTACTCGAGCAGTATTCGAGTATGAGTATTGAGTATCAATACTTGGCATGATTATGATATACAAAAACAGTAGTACTCTTCCCACCACCCTGGTCAGGACTTTCAATTGTTCATACACACTAACCCATCCCCATAGACTATAAAGCACATGTTTACGTGTGAGGACACCTTCTGGACAAAAGAAAATTTATCAGGACAGTATTGTTCCCTTTGTAATGCCCTCTTTTTTGTCCTCACTAGTATGTTAAATAATACATACACAGGGGGTTTTAGCGTTTGTCCTCCAAAAATGATTAGAGTTGTTGTCGCATTTTTTCCCAGAGGGAATAAGCGATCCCGTCTTGCATGAGCTCGCTGGAGGTATAGGTCCTGATTGGGAGAATCTGGCGATATTCCTTGGTTTGACCAAAGAACAGATCTTTGTCAAACCCAAGATGGGCAGTCCGTATCAGACAGAAGAGCAGATCTTCAACATGCTAATTAAATGGAGACAACAACAGCCAGCAATTGTCGATCAGATTGGAACACTGCACAAGGGACTGATGAAGATTGGCAGGCAGGATCTTGCTATTAACATAGGTGTGTGCACACTCATTTTCAAAGTTTCCCCTTATTTCGAGAGTGGCTAGAAACCCTGGAGAAGATTTTTCTCCGAACTTTTTGAATTTTGTTTCTTTCTTTTTTCTTTTTTTCTTTTTTTGAAATACACAAGTTATTGGCTTTTGAATTGGACATCGAAGGAAAGATACTCCAATCTTAAGTTACTAAATACATGTAATTTCTTTACAAATGTTGAATTATTTTCAATCCGACAATAATTCAGTTCCCTAGTATTTATCTTGTATGGTCAGTAGTACTCAGAACCGAGTCCTGAAAATTTACTACAAGTACTGGTAAGGTGGAGTACATTTTTAAGAAATCGACTCCAAGTACATTTCACCTCAAGCACAGAAAATCGATTCTAAGTATCAAATGCTTTCCGAGTACGATTACCATCAAATCGGTACTCGAGCAATATTCGAGTATGAGTATTGAGTATCAGTACTACAATATTGGCATGAGCATATGATATACAAAAACAGTAGTACTCTTCCCACCACCCTGGTCAGGACTTTCTATTGTTCATACACACTAACCCATCCCCATAGACTAAGCACATGTTTACGTGTGAGGACACCTTCTGGACAAAAAAACATTTATGAGGACAGTGTTGTTCCCTTTGTAATGCCCTCTTTTTTTGTCCTCACTAGTATGTTAAATAATACATATACAGGGGGTTTTAGCGTTTGTCCTCCAAAAATGATTAGAGTTGTTGTCGCATTTTTTCCCAGAGGGAATAAGCGATCCCGTCTTGCGTGAGCTCGCTGGAGGTATAGGTCCTGATTGGGAGAATCTGGCGATATTCCTTGGTTTGACCAAAGAACAGATCTTTGTCAAACCCAAGATGGGCAGTCCGTATCAGACAGAAGAGCAGATCTTCAACATGCTAATTAAATGGAGACAACAACAGCCAGCAAGTGTCGATCAGATTGGAACACTGCACAAGGGACTGATGAAGATTGGCAGGCAGGATCTTGCTAACATAGGTGTGTGCACACTCATTTTCAAAGTTTCCCCTTATTTCGAGAGTGGCTAGAAACCCTGGAGAAGATTTTTCTCCAACCTTTTTAAATTTTGTTTCTTTCTTTTTTCTTTTTTTGAAATACACAAGTTATTGGCTTTTGAATTGGACATCGAAGGAAAGATACTCCAATCTTAAGTTACTAAATACATGTAATTTCTTTACAAATGTCGAATTATTTTCAATCCGACAATAATTCAGTTCCCTAGTATTTATCTTGTATGGTCAGTAGTACTCAGAACCGAGTCCTGAAAATTGACTACAAGTACTGGTAAGGTGGAGTACATTTTTAAGAAATCGACTCCAAGTACATTTCACCTCAAGCACCGAAAATCGAGTCTAAGTATCAAATGCTATCCGAGTACGATTACCATCAAATCAGTACTCGAGCAGTATTCGAGTATGAGTATTGAGTATCAATACTTGGCATGATTATGATATACAAAAACAGTAGTACTCTTCCCACCACCCTGGTCAGGACTTTCAATTGTTCATACACACTAACCCATCCCCATAGACTATAAAGCACATGTTTACGTGTGAGGACACCTTCTGGACAAAAGAAAATTTATCAGGACAGTATTGTTCCCTTTGTAATGCCCTCTTTTTTGTCCTCACTAGTATGTTAAATAATACATACACAGGGGGTTTTGGCGTTTGTCCTCCAAAAATGATTAGAGTTGTTGTCGCATTTTTTCCCAGAGGGAATAAGCGATCCCGTCTTGCATGAGCTCGCTGGAGGTATAGGTCCTGATTGGGAGAATCTGGCGATATTCCTTGGTTTGACCAAAGAACAGATCTTTGTCAAACCCAAGATGGGCAGTCCGTATCAGACAGAAGAGCAGATCTTCAACATGCTAATTAAATGGAGACAACAACAGCCAGCAATTGTCGATCAGATTGGAACACTGCACAAGGGACTGATGAAGATTGGCAGGCAGGATCTTGCTATTAACATAGGTGTGTGCACACTCATTTTCAAAGTTTCCCCTTATTTCGAGAGTGGCTAGAAACCCTGGAGAAGATTTTTCTCCGAACTTTTTGAATTTTGTTTCTTTCTTTTTTCTTTTTTTCTTTTTTTGAAATACACAAGTTATTGGCTTTTGAATTGGACATCGAAGGAAAGATACTCCAATCTTAAGTTACTAAATACATGTAATTTCTTTACAAATGTTGAATTATTTTCAATCCGACAATAATTCAGTTCCCTAGTATTTATCTTGTATGGTCAGTAGTACTCAGAACCGAGTCCTGAAAATTTACTACAAGTACTGGTAAGGTGGAGTACATTTTTAAGAAATCGACTCCAAGTACATTTCACCTCAAGCACAGAAAATCGATTCTAAGTATCAAATGCTTTCCGAGTACGATTACCATCAAATCGGTACTCGAGCAATATTCGAGTATGAGTATTGAGTATCAGTACTACAATATTGGCATGAGCATATGATATACAAAAACAGTAGTACTCTTCCCACCACCCTGGTCAGGACTTTCTATTGTTCATACACACTAACCCATCCCCATAGACTAAGCACATGTTTACGTGTGAGGACACCTTCTGGACAAAAAAACATTTATGAGGACAGTGTTGTTCCCTTTGTAATGCCCTCTTTTTTTGTCCTCACTAGTATGTTAAATAATACATATACAGGGGGTTTTAGCGTTTGTCCTCCAAAAATGATTAGAGTTGTTGTCGCATTTTTTCCCAGAGGGAATAAGCGATCCCGTCTTGCGTGAGCTCGCTGGAGGTATAGGTCCTGATTTGGAGAATCTGGCGATATTCCTTGGTTTGACCAAAGAACAGATCTTTGTCAAACCCAAGATGGGCAGTCCGTATCAGACAGAAGAGCAGATCTTCAACATGCTAATTAAATGGAGACAACAACAGCCAGCAAGTGTCGATCAGATTGGAACACTGCACAAGGGACTGATGAAGATTGGCAGGCAGGATCTTGCTAACATAGGTGTGTGCACACTCATTTTCAAAGTTTCCCCTTATTTCGAGAGTGGCTAGAAACCCTGGAGAAGATTTTTCTCCAACCTTTTTAAATTTTGTTTCTTTCTTTTTTCTTTTTTTGAAATACACAAGTTATTGGCTTTTGAATTGGACATCGAAGGAAAGATACTCCAATCTTAAGTTACTAAATACATGTAATTTCTTTACAAATGTCAAATTATTTTTAATCCGACAATAATTCAGTTCCCTAGTATTTATCTTGTATGGTCAGTAGTACTCAGAACCGAGTCCTGAAAATTGACTACAAGTACTGGTAAGGTGGAGTACATTTTTAAGAAATCGACTCCAAGTACATTTCACCTCAAGCACCGAAAATCGAGTCTAAGTATCAAATGCTATCCGAGTACGATTACCATCAAATCAGTACTCGAGCAGTATTCGAGTATGAGTATTGAGTATCAATACTTGGCATGATTATGATATACAAAAACAGTAGTACTCTTCCCACCACCCTGGTCAGGACTTTCAATTGTTCATACACACTAACCCATCCCCATAGACTATAAAGCACATGTTTACGTGTGAGGACACCTTCTGGACAAAAGAAAATTTATCAGGACAGTATTGTTCCCTTTGTAATGCCCTCTTTTTTGTCCTCACTAGTATGTTAAATAATACATACACAGGGGGTTTTAGCGTTTGTCCTCCAAAAATGATTAGAGTTGTTGTCGCATTTTTTCCCAGAGGGAATAAGCGATCCCGTCTTGCATGAGCTCGCTGGAGGTATAGGTCCTGATTGGGAGAATCTGGCGATATTCCTTGGTTTGACCAAAGAACAGATCTTTGTCAAACCCAAGATGGGCAGTCCGTATCAGACAGAAGAGCAGATCTTCAACATGCTAATTAAATGGAGACAACAACAGCCAGCAATTGTCGATCAGATTGGAACACTGCACAAGGGACTGATGAAGATTGGCAGGCAGGATCTTGCTATTAACATAGGTGTGTGCACACTCATTTTCAAAGTTTCCCCTTATTTCGAGAGTGGCTAGAAACCCTGGAGAAGATTTTTCTCCGAACTTTTTGAATTTTGTTTCTTTCTTTTTTCTTTTTTTCTTTTTTTGAAATACACAAGTTATTGGCTTTTGAATTGGACATCGAAGGAAAGATACTCCAATCTTAAGTTACTAAATACATGTAATTTCTTTACAAATGTTGAATTATTTTCAATCCGACAATAATTCAGTTCCCTAGTATTTATCTTGTATGGTCAGTAGTACTCAGAACCGAGTCCTGAAAATTTACTACAAGTACTGGTAAGGTGGAGTACATTTTTAAGAAATCGACTCCAAGTACATTTCACCTCAAGCACAGAAAATCGATTCTAAGTATCAAATGCTTTCCGAGTACGATTACCATCAAATCGGTACTCGAGCAATATTCGAGTATGAGTATTGAGTATCAGTACTACAATATTGGCATGAGCATATGATATACAAAAACAGTAGTACTCTTCCCACCACCCTGGTCAGGACTTTCTATTGTTCATACACACTAACCCATCCCCATAGACTAAGCACATGTTTACGTGTGAGGACACCTTCTGGACAAAAAAACATTTATGAGGACAGTGTTGTTCCCTTTGTAATGCCCTCTTTTTTTGTCCTCACTAGTATGTTAAATAATACATATACAGGGGGTTTTAGCGTTTGTCCTCCAAAAATGATTAGAGTTGTTGTCGCATTTTTTTCCCAGAGGGAATAAGCGATCCCGTCTTGCGTGAGCTCGCTGGAGGTATAGGTCCTGATTGGGAGAATCTGGCGATATTCCTTGGTTTGACCAAAGAACAGATCTTTGTCAAACCCAAGATGGGCAGTCCGTATCAGACAGAAGAGCAGATCTTCAACATGCTAATTAAATGGAGACAACAACAGCCAGCAAGTGTCGATCAGATTGGAACACTGCACAAGGGACTGATGAAGATTGGCAGGCAGGATCTTGCTAACATAGGTGTGTGCACACTCATTTTCAAAGTTTCCCCTTATTTCGAGAGTGGCTAGAAACCCTGGAGAAGATTTTTCTCCAACCTTTTTAAATTTTGTTTCTTTCTTTTTTCTTTTTTTGAAATACACAAGTTATTGGCTTTTGAATTGGACATCGAAGGAAAGATACTCCAATCTTAAGTTACTAAATACATGTAATTTCTTTACAAATGTCAAATTATTTTCAATCCGACAATAATTCAGTTCCCTAGTATTTATCTTGTATGGTCAGTAGTACTCAGAACCGAGTCCTGAAAATTGACTACAAGTACTGGTAAGGTGGAGTACATTTTTAAGAAATCGACTCCAAGTACATTTCACCTCAAGCACCGAAAATCGAGTCTAAGTATCAAATGCTATCCGAGTACGATTACCATCAAATCAGTACTCGAGCAGTATTCGAGTATGAGTATTGAGTATCAATACTTGGCATGATTATGATATACAAAAACAGTAGTACTCTTCCCACCACCCTGGTCAGGACTTTCAATTGTTCATACACACTAACCCATCCCCATAGACTATAAAGCACATGTTTACGTGTGAGGACACCTTCTGGACAAAAGAAAATTTATCAGGACAGTATTGTTCCCTTTGTAATGCCCTCTTTTTTGTCCTCACTAGTATGTTAAATAATACATACACAGGGGGTTTTAGCGTTTGTCCTCCAAAAATGATTAGAGTTGTTGTCGCATTTTTTCCCAGAGGGAATAAGCGATCCCGTCTTGCATGAGCTCGCTGGAGGTATAGGTCCTGATTGGGAGAATCTGGCGATATTCCTTGGTTTGACCAAAGAACAGATCTTTGTCAAACCCAAGATGGGCAGTCCGTATCAGACAGAAGAGCAGATCTTCAACATGCTAATTAAATGGAGACAACAACAGCCAGCAATTGTCGATCAGATTGGAACACTGCACAAGGGACTGATGAAGATTGGCAGGCAGGATCTTGCTATTAACATAGGTGTGTGCACACTCATTTTCAAAGTTTCCCCTTATTTCGAGAGTGGCTAGAAACCCTGGAGAAGATTTTTCTCCGAACTTTTTGAATTTAGTTTCTTTCTTTTTTCTTTTTTTCTTTTTTTGAAATACACAAGTTATTGGCTTTTGAATTGGACATCGAAGGAAAGATACTCCAATCTTAAGTTACTAAATACATGTAATTTCTTTACAAATGTTGAATTATTTTCAATCCGACAATAATTCAGTTCCCTAGTATTTATCTTGTATGGTCAGTAGTACTCAGAACCGAGTCCTGAAAATTTACTACAAGTACTGGTAAGGTGGAGTACATTTTTAAGAAATCGACTCCAAGTACATTTCACCTCAAGCACAGAAAATCGATTCTAAGTATCAAATGCTTTCCGAGTACGATTACCATCAAATCGGTACTCGAGCAATATTCGAGTATGAGTATTGAGTATCAGTACTACAATATTGGCATGAGCATATGATATACAAAAACAGTAGTACTCTTCCCACCACCCTGGTCAGGACTTTCTATTGTTCATACACACTAACCCATCCCCATAGACTAAGCACATGTTTACGTGTGAGGACACCTTCTGGACAAAAAAACATTTATCAGGACAGTATTGTTCCCTTTGTAATGCCCTCTTTTTTGTCCTCACTAGTATGTTAAATAATACATATACAGGGGGTTTTAGCGTTTGTCCTCCAAAAATGATTAGAGTTGTTCTCGCATTTTTTCCCAGAGGGAATAAGCGATCGCGTATTGCGTGAGCTCGCTGAAGATATAGGCCCTGATTGGGAGAAGCTGGCGATATTCCTTGGTTTGACCAAAGAACAGATCTTTGTCAAACCCCAGATGGGCAGTCCGTATCAGACAGAAGAGCAGATCTTCAACATGCTAATTAAATGGAGACAACAACAGCCAGCAAGTGTCGATCAGATTGGAACACTCCACAAGGGACTGATGGAGATTGGCAGGCAGGATCTTGCTAACATAGGTGTGTGCACACTCATTTTCAAAGTTTCCCCTTATTTCGAGAGTGGCTAGAAACCCTGGAGAAGATTTTTCTCCGAACTTTTTGGCTGTTTCAGAAACTTTTTTTTCTGAAACAGCCCTTGTTTTCGTTAAGATTTTTTTTTTTTTTCCCCTTTTTTTTTCTTTTTTAGACTTCTTCCTTACCGGCACTTTGGCTACTTTTAAAGGAACCATGCTTCTCAAATTGACCGGATCAGATTTTATTTCATAAATAAATTCATTTATATGTATTAAATGTGAATTAAAAGCCAAACTGGTTGAAGCGAAGTTTTAGTGTGATTTTTTGCCGCTCAAAAATTGACCCCCCCCCCCTTTTTGAAATTTGTTGAGACTCAAATTGAGGGCGCTGTTCGTGACGTAGACCGAGGCACCGAAATTCATGGATCGACTCGATAGTCTGGACCCGGCCCGTATACACACTAGGTCTACACGTGCAATTTCGTAAGTTGCAACAACAACTAACATCGAACTTACCCTGATTTTCTCCCTTTTAGCGAAGGCTCCTCGGGGAATGGGCCGTTTAACTGCTTTCGCCTTTATCTTACTCACATCTGGGAACTTTGTTGGGATGTCAGTGGACTTGAGCATATTTTTAATGGTCATCCCAAAGGATTTGAAATACCAGTATCGAAACACGACGGCTCAAAGTGGTCGCTATATACATAACGCTGAAAAGCTGCTGGGCCGGACCTCTTTGCTCTTGTCACCTTCACTTTGGCCGTCCGAACAAGTTATTGGCTTTTGAATTGGACATCGAAGGAAAGATACTCCAATCTTAAGTTACTAAATACATGTAATTTCTTTACAAATGTCGAATTATTTTCAATCCGACAATAATTCAGTTCCCTAGTATTTATCTTGTATGGTCAGTAGTACTCAGAACCGAGTCCTGAAAATTGACTACAAGTACTGGTAAGGTGGAGTACATTTTTAAGAAATCGACTCCAAGTACATTTCACCTCAAGCACAGAAAATCGATTCTAAGTATCAAATGCTATCCGAGTACGATTACCATCAAATCAGTACTCGAGCAGTATTCGAGTATGAGTATTGAGTATCAATACTACAATATTGGCATGAGCATATGATATACAAAAACAGTAGTACTCTTCCCACCACCCTGGTCAGGACTTTCTATTGTCCATACACACTAACCCATCCCCATATACTAAGCACATGTTTACGTGTGAGGAAACCTTCTGGACAAAAGAAAATTGATGAGGACAGTATTGTTCCCTTTGTAATGTCCTCTTTTTTGTCCTCACTAGTATGTTAAACAACAAAAATACCTACAAGGGGAAACTGGTCATAAGACACCTTGGTGTATCCTGGTACATGTACCAGGATACACCATGGTGTCTTGTATGTATATCACCCCTAGAGGGTGAAAGCAAGAGGGCTGAAAGCAAGAGAACTTGTTTACATTTTTATCAAAGAGTTCAATTGTGACGCTCTCAACAGAGAACAGTCTCTCATCGCAAAAATTAATTTCTAGATTTATATACCATTGGAAAGAAGTCATCATCAGCTTTAAAATGATGAAAGCATTATTAAAATCGGAGCAGTATTAAAAAGTTATGATAATTTTAGTTTTATTAGATGATCCAGCACTATTGTAGAAATCAAGCGATTAAGTTTGTCCTTCATTTCCGCACCGCTGAACGGCTCACGATTAGGGGGTAGCCTTGGTATCTCCTAAGCGTGTCTCAGATCGGCCAATCAATGAAGAGTTTAGATCGCAAGCTTTAAATTGATACCAAGTTTGTTATGATTGCATTCAAAATGGCGATGTACACGAATCGAAAAATAACTAATCTTATAAAGAAAACTAAACACAAATTCTGGTAATTTCAGTGAGTTACCTTACTAAAATCTCTTTTTTGTTAACACTTTATTGTACTAAAATTAAAAAACGAAAACACAGCATGATTATTTTTTACATAAACTAGCATTTTAAGCAATAAAATGAAAATCGGAAATTTCGACCCTGAATGGATTTCTGCCTGTATTATAGCTCAAAACGAAGGAATGCGACTTCCGAATGGTCCATTGTAAGAACGCCACAATTTGGCTGCATTATTTTGTCTAGGGGCCTACATGAAAATCAAAACTAGGAACACGGAGTGCATTTCGTAAAATTTTATCATGTGGCTTGTCGTCATTATTACTGTTTGGTCATGGAAGAGTAAACCTACACTCTAAGAAAAAATAGGCAATGTTGGGGTAGTAAGGAGGGAACTCAGTCGTTTAGAGGGTAAACCTTGACACAACAGGGGTTGTCAAGTTTTACCCCTGACTTGTGCAAAGATTTTACCCTCAGAAAGACGTCAAATTTCTTACTCCTAAAAGTTGTGTGAAATTTTACTCAACAAGGAGTAATGCTTCCTTTTAATCCAACTGCTGCATATTCCTTACCCAATTCATGTTGTGTTCTGTTTTAAACGGGAGTTGTGTAATTTTTTGCCCCACAATGTGTTCAATTTTAATAAATTATGAGTTTACTCTGCAGAACAAATGCACAATAATAATAACAACAATTTAATTCTTAATTAGGAATTAAAATATTTACTGGATAAATAGCCACTCTATTAACAGTGTTAAAAGTGCATTTAATGTTGATTTAGATTTAAACTGTTTCAGCAATATGCACTTCTTGTTTTTATTTGTATAGTTTTCTACCGACTGCTTAATATACTTTAATCGATAATATATAGTTAGACTTTAAGCACTACACATTTTGTAAAGCACAATCTCGACAATATTCTGTATGCAGTCTGTTTATAAGTTGGCATTATTTTGGTTAGCAACAAATCCAAAATGTCAGTTCTGATGACATTGAAAAAGATGATTAATTTCTTTGTAGTCATTTAGTGCAAGAGGGAAGGTTAAACAACTTGAACGTAGTGCAATTATTCCAACATCTTCAAATGTAAACATAAATGCTTTCATATACATAAAGCAATGTTAAAACTTGAAAAGCGTGCTTAAAACCCCAACGCAGGCCTAACTGTTTATCACATGTTTTTGCTTTTCATTTTAGAAGCCAGTGTGGTCTTCTCTGTCTTAGAATATACTGAGCGGAATATGCTTCTTGACTTCACCAACAGTATACAGTTAGTAAGAAAAACTGGTTTAAGACTAAAACTCAATGAAAATTAATGGCCAGTTTGACCAAAACAATACACACGAAAGACCATTCAGATAATACAGAGCAAGTTTTGCTCTCGACCCACGATTGTTTTTAATGGTTTTTAATGGTCCGGTGCATACCTACACAAAGTTGTCCAGCAAAAACCAAAAGGCTGAAGTCTGAGCTGGATGTTTCAAATCGAAGACTTGGTAGGCTAAGTAACATCGGTCCACTGCTTCCATCAGGGTCCTGACCCGCAAGGCTTTCCATTGTGGCAACAGATTATTGATCCAACCCCGGAACAAGTTGCAGGCCAACTTCGCATTATTGTAGAAACTTCTTAAGACTGTACACTTCCTGAAAAAGCAAAACCGACGTTAGTTATTTGATACATTTCCATTCTGCACGTATATAATGAACATATTTCTAATTATTTCCCTACACATCCTACTAATGTTGTCCTTCAAGGTAAATCCAAGAGCCTTTGCATCGGTGGTGCTCAGGCAAATCAGGCAAAGTCTGTCTGGAAAGACAAGTCGTCCGTTGAGATAAGTAAATAATTAACAACAAGTCGTCCGTTGGGTGCCGCGCCGCGCGTGCACACAGCCGCGACCGGGCTCCACCAGTTGGGCCGTGCAGCTAGCTCGTCACCACCGAGGAGACACCCATGACAGTTTACGTCGCGACACGCGCGAAATGCGAAATTTAAGAGATATTTATTCTCTAAACCCACTACGTGGCCGAGATCGGGGGGTGGGGGTGGGGGCAGGCACACGGCTCTTTTAAGATTCATTTGTGACGGGACGTAACATTTGTGGCAGTATGTCCCCAAAAGTCAAAACCACGTGGAAAAAATTGTGTCATAATCGATTTTGGGTTTTTCACATATTTTGATAGCCTAGGTATTAAAGATTTCTCACATTATTTTCATTTTTGTATAAAGAAGGCTCAATAAAGATGACAACAAAAGGATTTGAAGTGTGGTTGTGTCCTTTGTTTCGCTGAAATCGAAAGTATGTATCGTTTGAAGGACCGAAAATGGCGATGTTCCGAGCTCATTTTTATACCTGTTGAATTAATGCCAGTTCGTGAAGCCTGTTAACGTTTCAAAGAGCATTGCCTAGATACGTATTTATAGCAGTGCCATTTATAGTGGACGTCTAAAGCCTGTCAGAGAACAAAAAAATCTTTCTTAGCCCAGCATCTCGGTGTCATTTTCCCAGACTATGATTGTAACAAGGCCGTATTGTCATTGTTTGGAAACAAAAATAATAACAAAATTACATGACCGATAATATTAACCTAGTCTTTTCTTGGGGGTGGGGGTAGTTTTTTGGCTTTGTTTTGGTTTGTTTTTGTTGTTTAACTTTGTCCTCCGACTATTCGCCAATGTATGATGCCGTTAAATACCTGATGAATATTTTGGACAGTTTTGCAATCAAAATTACTCGAATTGAGAGCTACCAGTCTCATTAGATTGTCGGTTTTTATTCGTCAAATCTAAAAATGCATGAGCTTTATAGACGGTTGTAACCATTCAGTTTTATCTTTCGTCATCGGGGAAAATAGAACGCTCGGGAAAAATAGAACGCTCCGGGAATTATTTTACTGTGTCATGTGTGAAAACAGTCTATATTTGTTTTATGGCACCTCATTCATAAATGCTAAAAAATTAACGAGACCATTACCTGTATATAGCCTATATTTGTGGATTACACAAAACCCTGTGAATATCCCCCTCCCCCAACAAAAGAGTTTCCAACCAAAAAGTACAGCCTGTGTAAAGGCGTCGTTCCACTCGGATTCGAATCTATCCGATGCAGTTCATTAACTTTAGCATGGGATCCCCGCGTTGCTACGGGTATAGCATTTTGGTAGCCATGAGATAGTACATGTACCTTTTAGGCTATTGGCTAGTTTTCCAACCGAAGAAAGCATGACAATCGAGGACCTTTTCGTATGTAGTTCGTTTTTCCTGTCCTCTGTATGCACCATAAACCGCAGAGCATTATGTTGTAAACCGTGGACATCCTGATAACCAAGAAAATAGATGTCCTCTGTAATGTCATTCCTATGTCCCCGTCCTCGATTTACATAATATGCAAGCTTATAGCGAGACTGCACGGGCCTGAAAATGCTATCCGATTAAATTAATGAACATGTCTTGAGCAACACTTGAAGTAAAGAAATTCTACATGCATATCTTTGTCAGAAATCTGTTTTTCCTTCTTAGATTACAGGGACGATCTTAGTGCCACTTCAAGTAAAGAGAGTGAGAACTCCGAAAGGGAATCAGTGACAGGTAAGGTGAACTACAACATCACAAAAATAAATGAATGAATAAATAAATAAATAAATAAATAAATACTTACTTTTCAAAGAGGATACTATATTTTACAACTCCTCAAATACAGAAAAGGACAATATTAAATTAATATATACATGTATATACAAAAATAAAAGAATAGTAGAACTCAATTGGTAGCGAATGACAAAAATTATAACATTAAACTGAAGCACTTAAGTGACAAAGAGAAAAACGTTAAGTACAACAAAGATAATCATTAATAACACAAATAGTAGAAAGAAATTATGCGACGTCACCGTGGCTCGCCTATTGGCTGTATACTACTGCCAAACCGGCTAACTACGGTGACGAAGCAATTCGGAACTTATAAGTTAGACATGAAAAACAGAAAAAATACTTGAAAATAAAGATGCCATCCAGCCAGGTTGCCACTGTCGGAAGCCGGATACCCCAAGACCTTCCGAAGGGTGGCAACAAGGCGAAAGACGGCAGGACTACAATAGCATTTAAGTAAAATACAATGATAACCAGGAAAAGAATAAACTGTGCGACGCTACCGTGGCTCTCCTATTAGCTGTATTATTACTGCCAAACCGGCTAACCACGGTGACGAAGCATATACAAGCAATTTACGTAAATAAATTATAAAGAGAACATCCATTCCCTTGTCGGGGAGGGGGGGGTGGGTAGAAGGGAGAAGAAAGGGGGTTGCCCACTGCCAGTCCCCCATGCAGGGTAGGTAGCGGGCGTGGGCGGTGAAAAAGAACACCCACGTCCTTGCCTTTGGGGTGGCAAGGACTACCCACGCCCGTCAACCTGGGGGGGGGGGGGGGGGGGGGAGACAAGGGTAAGGATGATACTCGTTATGGAAAACATGAAATTATAAATAAATAATAAAAGCGGTGTTTCAAATCAACCATATCACTCGATCATTGTTATAATCAAAGAGGGCATTATTTATAAACCAGTTGGAGAGGAAAAGGGATATAGAATCGTTGAGTTTGTGATAATTGAATTCCAAGATATTTTTACTTTTTAATCGATGTTGCCAAACTAGCAGGGGGTCAGAAGAGTTTGAAGTGCGATACAGCCAGTATAAGACGTTTTTTAGGCTGATGATGAGGACATTCGTAAGGCGGACGGCCTGTCTGTCTCGACTCTGGGCATGCGGCACGAGTGTCCAGTAGATGTCAAAGTTGAGCTTTAAGTTCGGGAGAAGACGGCTGATGAGACTGGTGTTAATGTTGATGACGGGTGGTTGTTGACGTTCTGGTTGAAGAGGAGATAGAGCGATTTTGAGGGAAGAGAGAGGACATCTGTGTCCTTATTGATGAGAACTTGGCCCGGGGAATCGGGGCGGGACAGAATGTCTTGAAGAAAAACGAGATACTGAAGAAGAAGACCATCGAGGTTGAAGAGATCCGGGAAAGATGACAATATGGAGTGGTGCAGGCGAGAGATATCCCGTTGGAAGAGACGAGTAGATGGAGGACGGAGGCACGAAGAGGACCGATAGAGGTCTTGAGCAGGATGCCACTTGCCGGTGTCAAAGTTGAGGAGTTGTTTCATGAATTTAGTGCCGCCCGCTCAGAGTCGTGCGGCAAAAGCCGCATTACCCGGCAAGGGATTAACAAGTGGCGGGTATATTAGGGGTAGATTGAGGATATGGTTGATTGAATCCGGAGGTGTTTCGATTCGTGCTCCGAGTGATATCCAGGCACGCAGCATTTCACTATAGAAGCAAGGGAGGCTGGTGAGAAGTTTGGGGTCTAAATCTAAAAGAAGAAGTTGGTAACCTAGGTTGAGACATTTGTACTTGTGGAGATTGTACTCTATTAAAGTGAAACAGGGATGAGAGTTGAATTGAAGATAACGTTGAAGGAGTTTTAGTCTGAAAGTGAGGCTGCGTGCCTGGAGACAAGCTAGACCGAGCCCACCTTTGTCACAGATCTGAAAGAGTATCCGCCTTTTGAGTAGGTGCCGTTTATTAGACCAGACGAAGTCGACAAGCATACCTTGGAGTTCACGCAAGATATTGTCGGGACAGTGAAGAATGGCAATACAATGAAATATTTTTTGTGGCAGCCAATTGATTTGCAATTAAAACTTGTCCTTTAAGGGACAGAGTGAAGGAGAGATACTTCCACCGAGCCAGAGTTTTAGAGAGCCTGTCTTTGCAGTTGTTCCAGTTTTGTTTGGTGTAGTTATTATTTCTATTACCGAGGTGAACTCCAAGAAAGGCTAGGCCTTGATCATTCCACTGGAAATTTAGCGGCTTGTCACTTCTTCCGGTCCAGGACCCGACCCACAATCCCTTGAATTTTTCATAATTTAACCTTGCAGCAGAGGACAACCCTGTCGGATGCCCTTCTGGAATGGAAAGGGGGACGTCAGGGAGCCACACACCTTAATGTGGCTCTCGGCGCTGTTGTACAGGAGATGGAGATAAGATATAAAAAAATTCCCGAATCCCATGGCTCTCATTACGTTGAAAAGATAACCGTGGTCAACGTTATCAAACGCTTTACGCTGATCAAGGTTGATCACGGCCAAAGGTAAGTCGTTGACATTAAAGTGATTAATAACATCACGGATCAGATTTAAATGATTATAAATAGTACGTTCAAGCACACAGTAAGACTGATCTTCATCAATGACAGTGTTGATGTATTGTTTAAGTCTACTGGCAAGGAGCTTGGCAAAAAAATTGTAGTCTGTATTAAGGAGGGAGATGGGACGCCAGTTGGATAAATCAGCAAGATCACCCTTTTTGGGAATGAGGGTGATCACAGCTTTGGAAAAGGAAACGGGGAGGGAGCCAGAAGTCACAGCAGAATTGAGAACGTCCAAAAGATCGTTCTTGAATGACGACCAAAAGGAAGTAAAAAATTCTGAAGTAAGCCCGTCAAACCCCGGTGCTTTGTTTTTCCCAAGCAACCTGACAGCATTATCAAGTTCCTCAGGACAGAGAGGAGCATCCAGATCCTCTGCATCCCGAGGGTCAAGCCGTGATAAATTAGATAATAAGGGCTCTAGGGCGCCCTCGTTGGTAGGAACGCGACTGTAAAGATCAGCGTAAAAATTCCGACAATGTGCTTTAATTTCCTGACATTTGTCGGTAGTTTTACCATCGGGGAGGCGAATGCTACAGAGAGTTTTAGAGAGAAAATGAGACTTTTCAAGGTTGAAAAATTAGGAAGAACTGGTATCAAGTCCGTTAAGATGTTGAAAGCGAGATCGGACGAGGGCGCCCTGAGCCTGATACTTGAGGAGAATATTTAATTCATTATACGTTGCTCCTTTAGGGCCTGTTGGGCCTCAGGTGTGATGTCCGGAGCAGACTGAAGTTCCTCAATGTGGGAATTTAAACGAAGAAAAGTGGCTCGTTTTTCTTTGGCTAGTCTAGAACTTAATGTTTGGGTGAGAGTTTTGATTTGGGCCTTGCCGAGGTCCCACCACTTGCATATATCATTAAAAAGATGTTTTTCCATTTGCCAGTTAGACCAAAAAAGATGTAAAATTTCACGATGATTCTGGTCATTGAGAAGAGAGTTGTTGAAATGCCAGTAAGCACTGCCTCTGTGTTGAGAGGAAGGAGGTTTGATACAAAGATGAACAGCAGAGTGGTCAAACAGAGAGCAAGGGATAATTTTGCAAGAATGAATAGCAGATATCAGAGTGGGAGAAATATAAAATCGGTCAAGCCTGACCCGGGAAAATTTGTCGGGGACGAAGGGGTTTTTACTTATCCAAGTGTATTGTTTAGCTTGGGGGTTCAGTCTGCGCCAGACATCACACAAGTTTAAGTCAGTATAGACATTTTTAAGAGCCATTGAGACCCGGGGACGATGTTCGGTCAGCCTATCCGCACGGTCCATGGCAGGATCGCAGGTACATTTAAAATCACCTCCGACAATGTTAATGGCGCTGTCGCTAATGTGCTGGCTACAGTGATTATTGAGTTCGCAAAAAGTTCCACTTTGGGGTTTGACGAACCCCCCCTCCCCCCCCCCCCCCCCCCCCCCCCCACTGGTTGTGGCAGCGCTACGTGGCGTTTCCGCTTGAGTGGCCATGGTGGCCAGCCCAGCCTGCAACGCTACAGCACAAGTCGATAAAATGTGAACTCAAAATACAGAAAAACGACAAACATATACACAAGGGCTCGGTCTAGCAAGGTCTATAAAATATATTTTAAAATAATAAAGAAACAAGAACCAACAGAGGTCTTAAGAAAGAGATTTTAAAGACTTACTCGGAGCTCGAAGGAACACACGTCCGCTGCTGAAATAAATAAATAAATAAATAAATAAATCAATAAATAAAAGAGTTCGTCGGCGCAAGACGTGTTCTGTTTCTCGCTCTTGTGTTTTGACGATTTTGTCCGGCTTTACATGCTTCCTGCCCATATATGTGGGTAAATTGAATTATCCCAGAATTCGAGCCACTATCAGCGCTAGATTCTGAAAGTTAAAACATAGAATCGGTGATTTGAGGCCGTTTTTCGGCCTCATACTGTCTCGCGTTTCTTTGGTGGGGGACGCCATCTTGTCGTAGCTATGTCACGGTCGGCCAGTTTCCTCAAGACGCTCAATAGGCCCAACACAGTGCGTTTTGATACGCGACATCTGAGAAAGCCTCAAGAAGTCTATGTCGCAGTCAACAAAGAACTGAAAACCGTCTCAACAATCAAGTGTATAGCTGAGCTGAAAAACTGGTGGTACAACGTGACCTTCGACAATGACAGGCATTGTAAGCGGTTAGCATCCCAAGGAATGATGCTTCAGCAGGTCCTAATACAGTGCGAGAGGGCTAATGTCCAGAATTTAGCTGTGGTTTACGTGAAAGCCCCGTATGAGATGCCTGATTACATCGTGACTGACGCCCTGTCGCTGTATGACACCGTAGTCAACGTGAGGCGACAATACCATGCTTTCGACAAGTCAGTGGAGACTGGGGTCCGAAGCTGCCTGGTAAAGAGCCTAAAAAAAACAATCCCGAGTTTTGTCAAGGTTGGAGGGTTCACGCTACCTGTTAGATACTGAGGACAGCAGAAAACCTGCAAAATCTGCGATGACACTGACCACTTAGCTAGAGACTGTCCGGCAAGAGGTAGATGTTTCGTATGCGGTAGCTACGAACACCGAGCAGCTTGGCACGAACGACGAGAAAAAGACGCCAGTGAGGGAGAAAGCCAATACGAAACAGAGTCGTCGTCAGATGGTGAGGATGACATGGAGAGAGGAGGTACGCCTATTCTAGTTATCCCAGCAGCGCCAAAAGTAGGAGAAGACGGGGGACAAGACAGTGAGGGAAGAAAGGAGGAAGCCGAGAAGAGCAACCAAAAGAACGAGAATAAAGCCAGACAGACCGAGCCGGAAAAGCCACAGGTGACAAGAGAAAACATGGAAGAGGACAAGGTAGAACAAGAACAGACCACTACGTCACATCGTGATGCCAAAGACGATGCAGAGAAGACCGAGGCGAACCCTCAACACCAGAAACCGAAACCAAAAGGTTTTTGGGACGAGGCGGTTAGATCCAGGTCCCGAAAGAGGAAATCAATAGACGAAAGCAAATCCACTGCCAGCAAAGTTGCAAGGGATGAGGCTTCATCTGATATGAAAGAAGAAGTAGAGAAAACAGATTTGCCTGAAGACCAAGCGAAGGCGAAACAAGGCCAAATGCCGGAAAAAGAACAATTGACAAAAACTGATGATGAACTTGGTCAATCGGACGGTAACTCATCTAATGTCGATTTCGTCCCGTACATCAGAGGAGGCGTTCAGAGGTTGAGGAAGAAACGCACCTCGTGGGCGAGGAAATCCTCCCAAGAGGAGCTCACAACCCTCCACATCGTCCAGCCAACCAAGTCCGAGAGGAAGGGGCAGGGGAAAATCATTATCAGTGTAACAGGTATCTCTTAAAAGTTATTACCAATGACAGTAACCCCCATTTTAATACTCTGCATGTCATTTTTGTCAATTGCCTCTATTAATGTGAATGGTCTTCGTAATGACTTGAAAAGAAATATTCTCTTTGATTATTTACATCGCCACAAGTTCAGCTTGATTTTTCTTCAAGAAACCTATAGTGATGGTAACGACGATCTTACTTGGAACAGACAATGGCAAGGGAAAATTCATTTCAATCATGGGAATAGGCAATCTCGGGGGGTAGCAATCCTTACTTCGTATAAGTCTGGGCTGGATGTTATCAATCTTGATAGAGACGATGAGGGAAGATGGATAAGTAGGGGGAATTCACTAGAAAGATCGCATGCTTTCTATTGCCTCAGTCTATGCTCCAAATGAGTATCGTGATAGAGCCTATTTTTTTACAATTTCTGTGACCGAATTAACGGTAATAATGAATGGATTGTTGGTGGCGATTTTAATAGTAATCTTGATAGGCTTCAGTCAAAGATTCCAGCAGAACCATTCTGGTTAATGTTCTCCAAGAAAAGGATCTATGTGACGCCTGGCATACTATTTACCCAGACCATCCGGGACATACGCACTTTCATAAAGTTACTAAGCAAGGCAGCAGGATTGATTACATTTTTGTTTCGGCCAATATCCTCAGTAACATCGTTGATATTTCAGTCCTTTCCCCTGGTTTATTAGATCACAATATTGTTGGTTTGAAATTACACGACGTCAATAACCCCCATGGTCAAGGCAGATGGATATGCAACAATGATTTGTTGAAGGATAGTGATTGTCTATCTAGAATCAATATTTTCTGGAATTTTTGGAAAGGCCAAAAACGAAAGTACGATTCCCTCCTTTCATGGTGGGAAATGGGTAAGTTTCGACTGAAAGAAATTATTCAAGATTTCGGTAAAGAGAAAGCTAGAAACCTAAAAATGAGACAAAATATCTCCAAAAACGTTATGACCTCTTGATTAATAATCTGGGTGGAGTCAATATTGATCTTGTCAATGACATTGAAGCCCAGCTTAGGAATTATCAGTTAAATGAATGGAAGAAAGCTAAAATTAGAGTGTGTAACACCATCAAAGACGAAGGTGAAAAGACGTCCAAGTTCTTCCTAAATCTCGAAAAGCAACATATCCAAAGTAACAGAATAGAAAAGCTTCTTACTCCTGAAGGAAATTATGCTGATCAGCCTGACACCATGCTTAGTTGTGCCAATCATTTTTATGGTGACCTCTTTAAGCTGGAGAATATTTCTGTGCCTCATTTGGATGAGATTATTTCTAGTATCGATCACAAGTCCTTTCCCAATACTGTTATTAATGATCTAGATAAGGATATTACGATTGACGAAGTGAAAATGGCCCTTTTCCAAATGAATAAAAATAAATCTCCTGGAATTGATGGTCTTACGGTAGAGTTTTATCAAGCCAGCTGGGACATCATGAAGTCTGTTATTCTGGATGTTTATGAGGAATGTTTTCAAAAAGGTTTTCTGGGCAATTCCATGAACACCGCCCTCATTAGGCTTATTTACAAGAATTCTGGCAGTAGATATGAATTAAAGAACTGGCGTCCAATAAGTCTCCTCACAGTTGACTATAAAATATTGTCTAAGGTCATCACTAATCGTCTTAAACTTGTCATGCCCTTTATCATTGGTGAAGAGCAGACGTGTGGTGTGCCTAATGATTCTTTGCGATATTGTAGATTATGTCAATTGGGAGAATTTTGAAGCTGCCATCATAAGTATCGACTAAGAAAAGGCCTTCGATAGGATTAATTGGAATTTTATGTTCTCCGTTATGCACAAAATGGGTATTCCCCCCCACCCTGACACAGTGGATTAAACTTGTGTATATAGTGAACCCAATTGTCGTATTATCCTTAATAATTTCGTTGGTAACCCTATTAAGATCCAACGTGGCATAAGACAAGGATGTCCGTTATCACTTCTATTGTTTTCGATTTGTGCTAAAGGTTTAGCTAGTTTGATCAGGTCCAACCGCAATCTTAAGGGTATTCCGACCCCGGCAGGCGAGAATACAGTTCGACTTATTCAGCATGCCGATGACACCAATCTTTTTGTCAGCGACAATAGTGAATTTGAGGTCATTCAGGACATCCTTCACACTTATTGTAAGGGCAGCGGTTCAAAACTCAATGTTTGCAAGTTCAAAGGTCTCTTGTTAGGGAAATGGAAAAACAGGAAAGACAAGCCTTGTAACCTTAATTGGTGTAATGACATATTGAACATTTTGGGTATCATTGTTGGCAACAATGTCACTCCAGAGGATAATTGGGGTCCGCGAACTAACAAGATTCAGTGTATTTTTGACAAATGGTCTAAACGCAATCTTTCGTACAGGGGGAAGGCTGTCATTGTCAATACTCTCGTTGGGGCTGGGATTAATTATTTGGGCAGTGCCATTGCTTGTCCAAGTGATTGGGTTAAGAAAATCACTAACTTGGTATGGAAATTCTTCTGGGATGGAAAATTAGAGAAAATTAAGAGAGACACCATTGTTGGTCCTATAGATTTGAGAGGAACCGGTTTAATTGACATCCATAGCAAACTCATGAGTCTGAAAATTCAGTGGTCGACTCGTTACCTCACTTCTAAAGGAAAATGGAAGTATTTCTTTGACTATTGGATTTGTAAAGCCAGTGGTTCAAACAACTTAAATTGGTATATCTTTTCCAATGATAAATTACCCTTGAA
The DNA here is from genome assembly GCA_037893225.1 of Hippasteria phrygiana. Classification (NCBI taxonomy): domain Eukaryota; kingdom Metazoa; phylum Echinodermata; class Asteroidea; order Valvatida; family Goniasteridae; genus Hippasteria; species Hippasteria phrygiana. The sequence continues at coordinate 359,091 of JAZGUH010000262.1, forward strand.
AACAACTTATTTCAATCAAGAATTAGTCATTGTCTTTTGGAAGGCAGGTGGAAAACTTGAGTGCCCTGCAGCCGATTTTACGAAACCTTGCGCAATTGCGAAACTCTACTTACGCCAAAATTTATTGCGTAAGTTGCGCAACATTTTAAAATCGATTTCACGAAAGTTACGCAGTGCGTAAGTCGCTTACTTGCGCCACAAATTATGGCGTAACTTACGCACTCGTTTTAGGTGGCTTAAGTTGTTGGCACAAAACACCAAAATTATGACTTAGCTGAGCGTGAGCACAGCAGAGCCGTTAGTTGTTCAAATCATTAATTAAATTCACTAGATTATTTCAGAGAGTAATGAAATGATCATCTGCTGTAGGTTTACCTGTGAGATATTTCCGAAAGTTGCCATCAATTTTTTTTTCGAAGCGATGTTTCAAAAGTGAAAAGTTTCAAAATGGCGCCCCACAGTTCAATTTTACGACTGTTTCATGTATTTTTATTGTTGTACTAAAACAGTCGTCGTAAAAGCGGCATTCAGCCTCGTCCGCGATGTATAAAATAAATAAAACATTGAGCAGCTACGCACTGTTTCGTGAAATGGATCGCAAGGATGTAGCGCAGCTGCGCAACATTTTTATAGCGCAAGTCTTACGCAATGGCGTAAGTTGCGCACGGTTTTGTGAAATCGGCTGCTGTATCTTGTCTATTGGAATCACAAAGGGTCCCTCTGTGGAACAATGTCAGTGTTACCCGATACAATGCGGTCCTTGACATTCCCTATACTCAGGTCTGCTGCTATTTTTCAAATAAAGGATGTTCTTCAGGACACATTCTTTAATGCCTTCTATCTCCAAGAGTGATTGTGTGAAGCAAAGTATACCTGCCAAACAAGTAAAAAATAGTGTGAAGTCAATTTCGATTATACTTGATGGGAAATTACACAGGTCAGGTGTAACAGGGACAGCAAAAAATGTCACACTTTGGACCCCTAATTTATAGAATGACCCATTTGGGTTAATTGCTAATTCCACCGGAACTTTCATTTGTATTTGTTCTATGTTTTTGTTCATGTACATGTATCTTTATATTGTTTTGTAAAAATTTACGTATATGATTTCATTTTTTTTATATACACCTTGATTTATTGCCATCATTGGAATTTCGTTTTAATCTTATTCTTGTTAAGTCATAACTTCCTTCCTTGTCTCGTTGCCTTGATCTAAACCTTATTTGTGGAGTGAAAATATTTATTTTTTCACTGGTGTGCTTTGTATTTAATTTTGTCATTTGTTTTGTCCAAGTAACATCTTGTGATGCATGATTATATATATGTATATTTATTTATTTTCGTTTTTTCATTAATTCTTGATCTGATGTGTCTGCTTTGTCTACAGCTTTATATTTCCTGTTTTATTTATTGATTTCGTTGTGTTTTGTATAAGACACTATCTTATATAAATATTTGTCTATTTTTTTTTTTTGAAATGATATGGAATTGTAATATATGTATATAGATGTATGATCAGAATAAACGGAGTCTTGAACTCCACTTTAGAGAAAATAAATAAATAAAAAATAAATAAATAAATACTTTACTTTTCCAAGGAGAACTTTATTTGAAATTTCCTTGAGGAACAACACATAACAATGTATATACAAAATTTAAACAATTATAAAGAAATACATTCGTAACTTTAAAGTAATCAGTTAAACATTGTACAACGTCACCGAGGCTGGCCTATTGGCTGTATACTACTGCCAAACCGGCCAACCACGGTGACGAAGTAGTAAAATCAAACATGTAAACCAGAATAAATACATTAACAGTACATTGTTTTTGACAGAAATAAATTAAACTTATGTAAACAGATCAAAAACATTAAGTAGAAATGCTGTCCCGCAAAGTTGCTACCGTCGGAAGCTGGATACCCCAAGTCCTTCCGACTAAGGGTAGCAACAAGGCAAAAGACAGCATTTAGCAGAAAACAATAATTAATCAAAAATGAAGGGGGAAGGGAAGGATAGAGGGTAGTGGGGGGGGGGGGGTGTAAGGGGAAGAAGGAATGGGACCCACTGGCGTCTGGATGTGGGCACATCGTGCCCACTGCCAGCAGGCCCCGGTTGGGAAAAGGTCAGGCCACCGGGGTGGGCGGTGAAATGACACCACGTCCCGCCCGTGAGGGGCGGCGACTACCCACGCCTCGGTGACCTGGGGAGGGAGGGAAAAAATGTAATCATTAAATAATTAAATCAACCATGTTATTTTATCATTTCGTAGATAGTATCGTTGTGGGAACATTTGAGAAGGAATTTGTTGATGGAATTAGTAAAAATATAGTAATTATACTCGAGGATGATCTTTGTTTTTTTCGGTGGGTCCAGACAACGAGAGGGGAGGAGAAATTGATCGTTCGATAGAGCCAATATATGACATTTTTAAGACTTATTATCAAGTAATTCGCCAGGCACACGGTCTCCCTACTCCGACCCCGGGCGTGAGGAATCAGGGCCCAGTAGAGGTCAAAGTTCAGCTTGATACCTGGAAGAAGCTGAGAAAGGAGATTGTGGAGAAGGTTGAGGGCGGGCTGAATGGACGTACGGACAGATGATGAAGAGGTGATGGATCGTGCCTCTCTCGCCACACCAGCCGCAGGATGACGGGATAGCAGGATTTAGGTGATGAAGGACGATGAGTGACGGCAGGATGTTATGGAAGAGTTTGAACTGGACATCTCCCTCCTTCGTGGAAGTTGGTAGCTGGTAAATAACTTTCCACGGGATGTTGTGCGAAGGAGGGAGGAAACCAAGTTCATGCCAGTGAGTAGAAGATGAAGAGAGGTCGTTGACGTGGGCGTTGAACTTTCCATAGACAGATTTTGAAGATGCAGTGAGGGCGTCAGTGTCACCGTCTAGGAAGACTTGGCCGGGAGATTCGGGGCGAGAGGCGAAGGTGGAGAAGCGAGAAGAGTCCCGAGGAAGGCCGGTCTTATTGAAGAGTGACGGAAACGATGTAGAGATGGCGTGGTGCAGGCGAGAAAGTTCATTCTGCAGGAGACGAAGAGAGGGACAGCGGAGACTCGAGGTTGGAAGATGAAGATCTTCAGCATTCAGCCAGGTTCCGGTGTTCGGATTGATAAGGTTCTTGACGAGCCCGATTCCACCCGCGAGGAGTCGAGCAGAGAGGACCGAGTGCCCGGGCAAACCGCGGACGAAAGGAGGGTAGATTAGGGGGAGGTTAATAACATGGTTGATTGATTCGGCGGGTGTTTCAACTCGAGCTCCCAGTGTCATCCAAGCACGCAGGACCTCACAGTAAAAAAAACAGGTAGACTGGTTAGAAATTTAGTAGGGTCGATATCGGTAAGAAAAAGTTGATAGTCCAAGTTAAAGTGTTTGTACTGTCGGAGATTGTAGTCCATAAAAACAAAAGAGGGATAGGAATTAAACTGAAGATAGCGTTGGATACGGTTGAATCTTAATGTGAGGCTGCGTGCTTGAAGACAGGCTAAACCAAGTCCACCTTTATCAGGGGTTTGAAAGAGAACTGGTCTTTTAAGGAAATGTTTCCTGTTGGACCAGACAAAATCGACAAGCATGTCTTGGAGTTCATCCAAGACGTTATCGGGGCAGGGGAGAATAGCAAGACAATGAAAAAGTTTGGAAGCGGCAAGTTGATTGAGAACAAGAATTTTGCCTTTAAATGATAGGGCATTTGAAAGGCGAGTCCAGTAGGAGAGAGTTTTCCCGCAGTTTATTTTTACATTGGATCCAGTTTTCTTGGGTATAGGTGTTGTTGTTTCCTAGGTGAACCCCAAGAAAGGATAAACCTTGATTGTTCCAATGGAAGGAAAGTGGCTTGTCGATTCTGTCGGTCCAACAGCCGACCCATAAACCTTGGGATTTATGATAATTGAGACAAGCAGCAGAGGACTTACTAAATAGACTTTAAGCATTATTAATAATGTCAAATCCCTCATCGGAGGTGACGAAAATAGAAATATCGTCTGCATAAGCCGAAACCGAGAAATGTCTGTTTGTATTAGGAACGAGAAGACTTTTGTGCAATAGATCATTGCATAATCTGTTCAAAAACGGTTCAATGGCTATTGTGTACAACAGCCCCGAGAGCGGGCAGCCCTGGCGAATTCCCTTCTGAAAGGGAAAAGATGCGGTTAAGGAACCGCAGACTTTGATATGGCTCTCGGCGCCGCTGTACAAAAGATCAAGCGGGAGATGAATTTTCCCCCAAATCCCATGGCCCTCATAGTGTTCGCGAGGTAGCCGTGGTCAGCATTATCAAGGGCACCCTCGTCAGTCGGCACAGAGCTGTAAAGGTTTTTATAGAAGTTACGGCATTGAGTTTTGATTTCTTCCGGATTTTCTGATAGAGATCCGGAAGGAAGGCGCAGACAAGAGACATTGTTTCCAGCAGGGGTGGTTAGGTTTGATATTATATGTTTCTTGTAAAAGAATGACGTCACTATGGGGGTTAATGAAATCAAAATAATCCTTAAGGGAGGCATTGCGAGTGGTGTTACAGCATCCTCCAGTGTTCAATGTAGTTAGTGACAGTGCCATTATAAGAAAGGGAAAAAAGCAAGAAAAATGTACATGCATTTTGAAGGGAGTTAATTAAGAATCTAGATTGCGGATGAGTTTCTTAATCCTCTGCTGCATAGCGTTTTGAAGGATGGGGCAGTTACGCAGGGGTTTGAGTTGTTTGACAAGCCCAGGCATGTTGTGGGTGAATTTCCGGGCAATATCTTTGGGTTTTCTTTGGTTTTTGACAGTCGAGAGAAAGTTGACAAGGTCTTTGTGACTGAGGGGCTTATTTGATGTTGAGAGGACCGTGGGGTACGAGTCGTCATCTTCCTCCCACTGAGCCGAATCATCGCTTGTGTCTCCTACGGACTGTTGACTAGAGATGGACGTGGGGGCCGAAGTAGATGGGAGGGGTGGAACCCGGTGTGAAAATGGGAGTTTCAGGAATGGTGTTGACCGGGGAGGATTCAGGATCGGAGGGGGGGATGAGGGTGGGATCGAGGGAAAGGGGAAAGGGGAAAGGGGACGGATGTGGGCATGGGTGTCTGTGATTGACTGGGGGTGGCATCTAGAGCCTGAGTTACTGTCGGGGTGGTGGATTTCGTGGGGAGAGTCGATTGGGCCCTTTTCCTCAGTTTATGTTGGGAGGAGGGTGATTGGAGGGGGACAAAACGGGGACCGTCGTCGGAGGATTTCGAGGGGGACAATTTACGTTTAGAGACGGCGTCCGAGTACTTTCTCGTTGGAGCAGGCGGGGTGCCCCAGATATATTTTGTTGTATCCATGGGTTGAGTGGTGTCCGCATCAAGTCCAGCGGACACCGGGTTCTGATTGACCGAAGGGGACGATGGGGCAGAGGCTGAGGTGCGTCCGCCTGGGGGGTTTGGTGGGGGGTGGAGGGAAAACCACCGGGAGCGTTAGCCTTCACCGCCGGCGGCGGATGCCCCGGCAGATGCCGGAGCACCTTGAGGCACGGCAGGTTTAGTCCGGGCAGGCGTGCGCTGGGCCCCGCCCGGCGGTACAGCCGGGGCTTCCGCGGTGGGCCGGGAAGGGGATTTGGGATGATCAGGGCGGGGATTGGAGACCTCGGGGGGATGTCTTGGGTCAGATTTGTTCTTCATGAAGGTGGGAGGGGAATTTAGAAGGTTGATGGGTTTGTCCTGGTTGTCATTGGAGGCGGGGTGCTTCTTGCAAGAACGGCTGATGTGTCCATACTCGCCGCAGTTAAAACAGCGGATCGACTCAGTGGAGAGGAAGACACGATAATGAACTCCAGAAAACGTGAAATTGATATGGTCAGGGGGGTTGATATTGGGTTGTAACAGTACCTGTACCTGAACTTGTCGGCGAAAGGACATTACATGGCTAAGATCTTTGTTTTTCATGCCAATGGGTATGGGTCGGATTGAGGAAACAACCTTACAAAAACCAGATAAGTTATTGACGAGGATTGAATTGGGGATTTTGGGGTATACATTGGATAGGGTAAGTCGGGTGGAAGGTTGCATTAAGGGGGTGAGCTCAAGAAATGAGTCGCTGTGCGTCAGACCGATAGAAGTGGCGACGGCGACATCATCTCTGGAGCTCAGATACACGGCAATGCGGTTTTTTGATATTCTGCTTGCTGAACAAATATGGAGGTCCGGTAGAGAGTTAGAGAAGCTGTGGAGGTAGTCGTTTAGGGATACATTTTCTATGGCTTGGAACGTGATGCCATTGTTCCTGGTGACGCCCGGGAATGGTTCGGCACCAGGAACAATGGACTTGGTATGGGCGTCCGAGGTTACGCTCGGACGCCCAACAATGGAGGGACCCGCCTGACCGGCCATGATGGCCAGCAGAACAAGAAACCCTACAAACATATACCAAAAACTACGTAAAAATACTAGAAACGAACACATATACAGGGTGGACTTGATTTAGCTATATGTACATACAATATAATACAAGAAAAAACAAGAAAAACGTGAACCTTACAAGGTTAAGGAAGCTAAATGTATTACTTACTCAGGAGCTCGAGAGAAACACGTCCGCTCGCCAGATAAATACAAAAAAAATAAATGTATGTTATTTGTCCAATGGACAAACATAGCTGTTTCGGTTCAAGGAAAAAAATTTCAATTTATGTTAAATTTGAGGAGTATAAAATGCACCACAGCTGGACTGTTCAAACGTTATAGAGGCTCTCACACAATCAAGAGAAATTTAAAAAATGTATGGAAATGATCGAACCGTCAGGTCAATGAACTGAGTTGAACTTTCAATACCTATACATATTTTGGTCATTTTGTTTTATGGTTTATTCGCAAGCAACTGCTATATACCTTTAAGATGACGTCACCACGACAGCATTTGTCAAAGCAAACATTTGCGACGTGGTCTTAGCCTGTCAAGATTAGAGTCAATCTGATCAATGACAGTTTAAAATTTCGAGATTACAATGAAATTTGAAACATCATAACTCATAGAAAACCAGCCGATGAATTCATCATGGCGTCACTTCGGATTTTGCATGCTAGTGGCAATATCTATCTATTCTCCAATTTTCACGACGATCGTACCCTTATATGTGCTTCAAAAAAACATATTTTTGATGATGTCATCACACGTCACACTTTTTTCACATTTATATATTCCTATGACCTAACAAACCTATTACAAAAAGAATTTCGAAATTAGCATGTTTTCTTGATGAGATATGGCTTAAAGGTTAAAAATTTAAAAAATACTATAAAATCGTATGATAATGTCATCATAACGTCACGTCAATGTTCATCGAAAACACATGACGGGCCGGCTACCAGCATAACCCAATCGGACATACTGTTCTCTAGATATGGGCCCTTCAAAAATGCACCTTTACGATGACGTCACGTGACGCATGATGACGTCATCATGACGTCATCATGACATCACTCTTCGGGACACGACTTTGCATTAGGGTCTACGTCTGTGCTAACTTTGACAAAGGGCCTGTTTGTTTCAAACAGATCTGGATCTCGTTCAGTGATCCAACCGCAGGTTCGCTCCATCCTTGAGGCAGGATTTGGCGTGTGAACCAACGCATGGATCACTGATCGAGATCCGGATCTGTGTGGAACAAACGGGCCATAAGATCCGAGGTTGTTTGATGACCAAAGTGCCGTTTGGTTTGGTTTGGTTTGTGGTTTGTGATTTTTATTAAATTTTTTTTTTTTATGGTATATTTATTCACATTGTGACCCGAAGGTCAAATTAGGTGACAATTTACATTAATAAAAAACATCAAAATCATGATAAGTATTAATTAAACAAATATATATATTAACACATCACACAAGGTAAGTTCCCCCTAAAAAACTTCTCATAATTTCTAAAGTAACAATTTCTTACAGAATTGAAGTTGACGAACCAGCTGTCGGAGATGGTGAGTCAGAAGTCAGATATGATGTTTAATTCGGTAAAGGCCAATTTATACAAACACGACTTTGTCATGCAACATTGTTGCCTGTTTTTCGAAACGTGCAAAATCAATGAACGTCTTGTCGCACGACTTTTTCGCGTTTAATAATGGAAACACGTTAATGTGGAAAATTGTCGCGCGATTAAGTTGCGTATTTGTAAATTGGCCTTAAGAATGAAGGGGTGATTTTACGCAAAGATGGATGTACCACGAATTCTTTAGCAAACAAGCGTGAAAAGAACGGACAAACAATCACTGAAAAATTATGGGGGTAAGTCTATCTGTACTCATCAATCGGATGAGAGTTTGTTTACCCAAATTTTGAGTAGTTACAGTTTTCACCCACTTGATTTTTCAGTGATGGAAATATAAACATTATTCATTTCCAAGCTGGATATTTTTGGCGCACCATTTAAATGTTTCATTGTTCATAAGACAAATATTTAAGCAAAGCTCACCAGGCAAATTGCCTCTGCCAAAAGTGTGTGGGATAACAAATAAATCACTAAGTGTTTTCCATTAACGCGACGAAGTCAGCAACGTGATCTGCATTGACTGGCCTGCACTTAGAAAAATACACACGTTGACCTCTTTAGAAAGTTTTGAATGATGATAGGAAAGTCATGGAAATTGTGATCCTACCTCGTTGGTTGGACGGATTAGCATAAAACCAACATGTTCAGGGAAACTGTACACATAATCGTTAACTGTGGCTTAAAACAAAACCTTTGGAATACTCTCGTCAATTGTGTCTACCAAGCAAAAACAGAGATGTTATCAGTAAAAAAGTTTAGTGAAAGGAAACATTACTTGAAAGTTATTGGCACCAAATAATTTTTTTTTTAAAGACTTTAACAGATAACAGTTTATGCCAACAAACTCCAAGTCGGCTTGAAGTGGTCCTAGACGAATACAACAAACGAGCAGAGACGTGGGATGACATGAAACGTCTCGAGACATGCTTCAATTTACCTGACATCGCCATCGGTTACTTCAACGAGAAGGGTGGAAGCTTGTCTCTGGATAACTACGGCGTGCATCTTACCATTCCGCCTGGTGCAATACTCCCGGGTCCGCCAAAGCAAGTTCACATCTTTGTCGACCCAACAGCGCCACCTATTGACGGGCTTGAACCTATAGAGGTCGCTCTTTCACCAATAATCCAATGCGGCCCCCAAGGGTTGAAGTTTGAAGAGAGTATTGTGCTTTCCTTCCCCCATCATGCTGTACTTTCCGACGAGCACTACGTTGAGCTAGTGGGTCGCTTGCACGATGACAGCGCTTCCGCGCAAAAATGGAAGGAGTTTGACGGGAGCACCTTAGTGACCAACAGAAAGGTCATTTTGCTCGTGGACCATTTTACGCTATTTGCACTGGTTGGCACACCATCACACAGATGCCATAAACGGGTACGAGTCGGTGCCTTTGGAGACACGCTTGAACAATCTGCGGGACAGTATGAAATTCGAGTCCGCATGTGGAACGACGACATAGCTACTGATCAGGTAACTGATGACGTAAGATGTATACCCCCCATATCGAAACCATATCCATTTAAATTTAAATTGCAATTCATGCAAGAGCGCCCTAACATTTTCTTTCAAATACTGGGCCCAAACATGGGCTATATCATTTTTTGAGTATTTCTGAGGGCAATGAAAATTACCAATTCTCATAGCATGATATAAAATTGGGGAGCAAACTTAAAGGGGCTGTGTCGTCGCGCCATCTCGCGTTAACGAATTAAATATTGGAGTGCGCCCCCTTGCGCTTCATTTCGGTTATGTGCTATTTTTAACCTCCATCCGTTTGTTATGGCTGTTATGAGAATTTGCCAAAATGGTCATACCAGACATGAGGAAGGTTTCTAATTGTCCCGGGTACACTATTTTTTTTCTTAATTTTTTTTCACATATCTAACTGATTTTTTTTTTTTTAATCGTTGCCCATTTTCTTGGTCCTGTCATAAATTTCACCAAAATGCAGCGGCCCACCCAGGATTTCAATGGGTGTTAAACACATTTTTCTAAAACCATTCTTCTAAAATTTAAAAAAGCTAATTATCCCAGATAATAATTTTACAAGTGGGGAGGGGTAGGCCGCTTTTGACATTGGTGGCGCCATCTCACTCATGTATTATACATACTACTTGGAATTATGCCACATACATTTTGACACGGCCAATTATGTCGCTACAAAACAAGACTAATGGGGGATTCCCCAAGTAATATATGCTTTCTTTACAGATACATTTCTGTTAGAATGTTACGTATTTAATCTGTCAAAAAACTTATGATTTGTCTTCATATATACTTTGAAGGATGTTCTGGGTATAAAGGAAAAGGGAAATCATCAGTCGGTTGAACTTCCTAGCATGGACTACGGCTTTGGTATGGGAAATGTAGTTGTGGTCATCTCAAACATCCAAGGTGGCTGGGAGCTGAAAAATCAGGCTGTAGGTATTTCCATCCATTAACTCGGTGTGATTGTAAATTTACCACAGAGAAGTGGGATTATATCGATATTTTTTTCCAAAAGTTTGTTGATGATGGCAAACAGCTTAAGTAGCCATGCCTAGAATTACTTATTTTTATATATATTTTGTTTGCATTTCTATCATATTTACCTTTCTTCTGTTTCATCAGTCCTAGAATTGCACATTGTTTATTGGTAGAGAAAAAGGTTCTTGTATATATATATCCACCTGTAGGAGCACCATAATTTCCGTACTTAATTGAGCCGAACTCTAAGAGGACTGCAATGACTACAATAGTCCCATATTAGAACCTACACCGTAATTTTTTTTTTTTTTTTTTTTGGGGGGGGGGGGAGGGACAATTTTGACTTGTTCTGGATCCACTGGTGCAACCATTAGTTACGACATTCCTGTGTGACAGGCAACATCAACTTCATTGGTGTCATGTGTATTGTGTATCACACACTGTAAAAACCAACGGCTAACACTTTTTGAACACTTCAACGCGTTAATATTAATACTTTACACGTAAATGTATAGGAGGCGTTGTACGCGATTAACACTAAAACACGTTTAAATAGGCGTTGGTGTTAATGATTATTAACATTCTAAAGTGTTAATATCTACCTAAATTAACACCTCAAGCGTTGATAATCATCAAAACCAACGCCTATTTAAACGTGTTTTTGTGTTAATCGCGTGCAACGCCTCCTATACATTTACGTTTAAAATATTAACATTAACGCGTTGAAGTGTTTAAAAAGTGTTAGCCGTGGGTTTTTACAGTGCAAGGCTTTTGGAATTTGTTATAAACTTTGGTTTCGGATGGTCTGAGATGATACGATGCATTTAGCCTCCACATATTTAGAAAAAGTGTACAAATTATGTTGAAATGCAGGCAATTTTGACACCTGTTCCCTGACGCACCAACCGTATTATTGCAAGAGCACTATGTGCAATAGTAGACTATAAGTGAATGAGCTGGTCTTAAGAAATCTTTTAACAAACCGATCTATCAGTTCGACGTGATTGAGCAGTCTGCAGTCATCAAGTCGCTAATACTGTTTCCAAACAATGTTCCTTGTTACTTTTTAAGGAACAAGTCATCAATGAGAAATTGATCAGGACACAATCGTGGAACACCGTGATATATCACCTCAACCAACCGGGTACAGCGAGAACATCGGACGGTCTGTCGTGCGAAGTCTGCATTTACCAGGCCCCTGAACATGACAATCCTAAGAGGAAAACAATTCTTAAACTTTCAGTCAGTACAAAACAAGTGAGTCGTTATCAAATCAACGGACATATATTAATAATGCGTTCTTAACACATTACTAGACGAATATTCAAATTTTAAATAGAAAAAAAAGAAAAGAGGAAGCCTTCAGTGATTGGCTTCCTAAAATGACTGCCTAAATTGTGGAGTACCATGGCCTGGTACACTAGACTTTTGGTCTGTTAACAAATTCTTAAGTATTTGTCCAAATTTTAAAATACACTTGACCTTTGAACTTTGACCTATGTAAATATTTTCTCTTAATTATCCATTGGTCAGTAAACATGTTCAGATTTGGCATACATACTGGTAAAACTTGAACAAAATATCATTGCTATACAGATTGTGGGTTCGAACCAAGCGTAATCATGATGCTTCTATCCTTGAGCTGGACACTTTGTCACAAATATGGCCGGTTCAAGAGAAATGAGTCACATGTCGTCCCCTAGTGTTTAATTTGACAGAAAACCCCATGTTCATAGGACTGACCGTTATGATGTGGACAAGAACTAAGTTTTGAGAAAAAAATGCTTGCGAAGTTTGCACTTTCTTGTGCACACGGAATGTGAAAAATGTTTTACCTCTATAATAAGTATGCCAAGGCAAAACATGTTTACCGTGATCAATGGACAATTTAATATATAACAAAAATTCTTTACATATGGATAAATGTTTAAGAATTTGTTCACAGAAAAACCACGCACTAGTATTTGAAATGCCACAAAATGCATTTTAAAGCAGAAATTTGGGAGAAAACCCCAGAATAAGATAAATAAAGGTTTTGTCAATTGACTTTAACCATAAGTCCATTTTCAAAGAAATTGATCGTGCGTGGTCTTTTGCCCTATATCTATAAAAAAAAAGGCACTTGTCGACATGTCACTCATTTCTCTTAATCAGGCCACAAGTTGTTTTCTCCACCATGGAGTAAATGGGTACCCGTGAGGGCAGTGATGGTTAAGTGTTTATTTAACGCATGTGTACTTAACCTGCCGCCGGGGTTGTATACGAGGTGCGATCACAAAGTTCCGATACTGCGCCTATAACAAGCAAAAACCATACGTGATTAAAATCTGGCCGCCATCCCCTTCAAAGTAGTCCCCTTGTGCAGCGATACACCGCTCCCAGCGCTCCTGCCACGCTTGGAACGCTCCCTGGAAATCCGTAAGCGCGTCAAGCACCATCTGCGATTCCCGCTGGATCTCCTCCACAGTGTCAAAACGGCAACCCTTCGGCTTAAACTTCATTTTGGGAAACAGAAAGAAGTCACAGGGAGCTAAATCCGGCGAGTAGGGGGAGGGGGGTGGGGAGCGACGATTGTGTTGTTGCGGGCAAGAAACTCGCGCATTTTTAACGCGCTGTGAGCGGCGGGCGAGTGGTCATGTTGCGTGCCACAGTTAAGGCCGTTTTCGCCGAATGTTCTCCCTCAGACGTCTCCGAACGGTGCAGTTGAACTTGGCATTCGTACTCCTCAGAGAGCTGAAAAGGAGTCTCATCAAGCCCACCAATGAAATTATTGGTAGGTTTGATGAGCAGGAATAATCAGGCATGCAACTTTTCCTCGGATCAGCTGATTTCCTCGTTTTTCACTTCACACTTATGCCATTGAAAATTGAAAAACACTGTACAAAGTCTTGTAAAGAATTTCCTCGGTTTTTTTTTTATTTCTGAATAATAATGTGGCGCCATAATCATGGTGAATGTGTATACGCTTTATTCTCTGTACACGTTATTGCAACAATGTGACCTACAATGATTTCGACAACATTTCACCTGTGACTTGCAAAGATCTGAGCGCAGTATGTGTAGGTTTAACTCACTTCACCGGAACTTTAAATAATGAAAAGGCGTGATTAGGTGTCTTTTCCTTTATGATCTAAAACTGTACATTTACAGCTGTCAGAATGAATTAAGTTGGCTTTGCTAATTCTCATCTCCTTCCATCTGCAGCCAGTACCACTGCAGGAAGAAAAACAGTGCAATGGCCCATGCACATTTAAAGAGGTTAGTGAAAATTCTTTTGAAAATGCCCTATTTTCGCTCCTGCGCCTTTCGACTTATGTGCAACTTTGATGTTCATATTTGTTTTGTGTAAGGTCTGGTTTACAGAGTTTTTATTTTTTTTTGAAAATGGTCCGCTGTTATAGGTATAGTGTGAAATCCAATCGGTTCTGAGACAAATTTGTAAATTGACAGCTGTATGTTTTCTTCACATTTAGGCCACGGCTTTAACTTTCTGCAATAACTGCAAGGTAAGAAAAAAAATGAACTCACATATGGGCATGCATTCTATGTAAATTAAAGTAGTTATGGGTATATTTTTACATTAAATTTCACAAACAAGTTTATTAATTTTGTAAAAACGTTGCTGCTTAAATTGAATTATCCAAAGAAAAAAACATAATATAAAAGTTTATATCTAACTTGTTTTAATGAAGGAAACATTTGGAGCTGCGTTTTCAAGAAGGGTACACGAGAATATTGACATTGCTGCATACGGCGACCTATCAGAGCAAGCTGTGATGGACCTTTGCGAACATCTTGACGACTGTGGCAGGTGGATAAAACTCGCGGAAAGCATAACCAATAAAGGGTCAACTTTCATCAAGAAGGCTGAGGGAATGAAGCATCCTACAAAGGAACTGCTTAAAGTCTTTTTTGAGAATTACAGAGGAAATGACAAAGAGGGCGAGAATGCAGTTGAAATACTGACGAAGGTGTTTAAAGAGCTTAGTCTCGAACGGCCAGCTGAGATTATAGAGGCCAGCCGGGCGCGTATATACTCCTTTTCAAAATGAGACCGTCCAGGAAAATATGCCGAATCGTGTGGAGCAACAACAACCAAAAACGAATATCCCCCTTACGACCGATAAGGAGAACCAGTCTAGTTTGTGATCATATCATCAGAGGATGGCGCGCAATATATTAACCTACTTTGAAAAACTGCTATTAAACCTACTTTGAATACTAGAAAATACAAGTTTAGCGAAGTGTTTTAAACATCTAATTCACTCTGTTTGCGAGTTGTTGACTTTTGAAGATAGAAACTGAATCTAGTATTTTATCAGGTGAATCGCATTTAAATATACATGGTTCGAATATAACTGAAAACTTTTTGTTCGTCAAACAATCCACAAGGGAAACTGACTATAGGTAAATTCGAATACATTTTCAAAGTGAACAAAGAAACTGGCAAGAGCGGAATTCCAACCATCGACCTCTGGGTTACCGTACCGGCGCTCTAGTTATCTTGCCCTATGTTAGCGGTCTCCCAAATTGTCAGTATCTTTGTTCGGGTGGGCGCTAGTCAGAAGTCATAAACCCATATTTTTTTTTTACGATACAACCTGGGAAGCGATATTGTGGGGATCACTCAATGAGGATACGACTTTTTAACTTATAATTCGTCAAACAATCCACAAGGGAAACTGACTAGGTAAATTTGAATACATTTTCAAAGTTAACAAAGAAACTGGCAAGAGCGGGATTGGAACCTGTGACCTCCGGGTTACCTACGGTAAATCAGTGTACGAGGTGGACCTATCATCTAGCCTTTGGGAATCAGTGGCGTAAATGGGTGAAATTTCGGGGGGGGGGGCACCTTTGGGTGCACACACTATTTCAAGGGGGAACTGAAAGTACTTAAACTTAGTATAAGTTTTTGTACATTTAAACATTTCAAATGGGGGGGGGGGCACCCGGGGGCACGTCTCCCCGTAACCCCCACCCCCCCCCCCCCCCCCCCCCCCCGTAGTTACCAGGTATGCCACTGTTGGAGATTTGCGAAAATCATCTCATTGCCTTTCCTGCCAGTGTCACAAGCAATATTACGAGATACATTCCACTATTCTAGGAAAAACAGGACATTTCTTGGCATTTGGAAATGTTCAACCCTCCGGCGACCCGCATGATCAGTACTTTACTGTCGCTTATGCAGTTTAAAGGGGCTGTGTCGTCACGATCATAGCAGGCTTGCGGCTGTACACTGAATCCCGAACCGATGAACGCAGATGAACCCAGTAACTGCAAATAATAACCCACGACCGCGCGCTGACCTACAGGGCTCGCGCGCGCTGACCCACAGGGCGCGCGCGCCAGATCGGATTACAATTGCAATGACTGCTGCATGCATGATCCTGTAGTTATGATACATACTGCATGTACAATTATTCTGTATGTGTTTGTGCCACCAAAATATATATGATAGGCCTACAGTCGAACATAGTCCGTGACACCCCACCCGCCGGCCAAACGCCAAAATGTACCATGACAGAACCAAACGAAAATAAGTAAATTAGTAAATCTGTATTTATAATTGTAAAATAAATAATGCACCAGCCCCTTCCTATCCTATACAAAAATAAAGTTGTAGGCCTATGTATCGAAATAAATTTTGACTAAAATCGGCTGTGCGTGCAATGATGAGCAAATCAAAGTAAAACAGCTATACTGATGGCGATATTGAGTCCACGACCTTGTGTTACATTTGACGGCAGGACTTTATGGAAAGTTACATCATAAGAGTTATTTCAACACTATCAAATAATAAACACAATAATAACAGTTATTACCAATAAATAATATACGCCAATGAAATGAGATTTCACCAGTGGCGAGTAAATCCGTGTCGAAAAGTGGGGATGATTATTGAATTTGTCAACGAAGTACTGCATCTTGAACTTTTTCTCAACGGGGGATACCCCCGCCCTAAACACCGCTTGAAATTTGAAACATCACTTTGTGTACAATTTCTCGTTTTTAAATTTACGAAACAAAAAAGAAATACAAATCGGCGGGCCCCTGAACTCCTTCCCCGTGTTTACGCCACTGGCGCACAGATCCCCACATCACTATGATAAAGATGACTACCGAAGAAACAAAGAAATAAACACCCCGACAAATATTCAAACAACCCTAATTTTCACATGTTTTGCACGAATTATTCGCTTATTACTTTTTATGACATGAACAATTCACATACCGAGTACATGGATCGGATGTACTGTACATGTAATGTATGTACTGTACATGTTGACTATACAGGGCGTATAAAAAAAAACGCAACAAAATAATTATGTCGAATTTGGTCAAAATTGTGTTAGGTACATAAAAGTGCCTAGTATCATCTTAAAGCCACATATCTCCTCTTTCCAACGATAGGTCATTTGTTCACAGGCGGCAATGCTTGGCTGAACAGTCATTGTTTTTGCACAATGGGTCAAATTCAGCTTGGGACCAAGTTTTAGTGCAGTAAGCAATGATAAGTGGATGCAGTGCTATTGAAAGAAATTAAGTTAAAACAAAACAGACTAAAAGTTAATACTCACAACGTTTGTCCTCATCTCATTGTGCAGTTTATTCAGCAATTATTACATCCCATGCCCCTCAACATGGCCCCCATTTCTTCACAATGAGATGAGGACAAACGTTGTACATGGATCGGATGTACTGTACATGTAATGTATGTACTGTACATGTTGACTATACATTACATGTAGACTTGATGTGCGGAAATATTGTTTCACACAGCGAGTTGTTGACAAGTGCCACTGGAATAGCGACCAAGTGAAGTTGTTTCAGCTCCATCTATCAACTGTTTAAAAGTAAAAATGTACTTCTAAGTTCTAGATTAAACAAAAAAATGTCGCTGCTAAAGAACTGTCTGCAGCCACTACCCTTCTTTTAGTAGCATGATGATTTTGTTATTAAAGTGACGGGTCAAAATAAGCCTGAAGCTTTTTATCGACCTAAGTTTACAAGCAAGATGCAAACAAGATACATCCAAATGAATGTACACATAATACATACCCCGCCTGTGGGATTTTTTGTACAAAATTTAGCGCGAACTGTCCCACAGCGACAAGACACGTTGCAGTTTTGCTGTGCACATTTACATGGACAAGCACCCCGTGTGCCGAGTCGTCCTCTCTGGCAAGAGTTTCGGAATGTACATATGTCATAGGTTCTCCGGCGTAAGGTTCTACTTCTATATCGCCAACCTCCAATTCGATGCAACTTTCAGACAAATATTCCATGGCACTTGTGTACATGTGAATAAAATTTTATGAAATAAACAGATGAAATTTGAACGTGTTTTCTAATAATCTTACTCTTAGAGAACTGAGTGCCACGATGTGTGCTACTTGTTTATAATTATACGTGTACACTTATGTGTATTTCAGTACGCAGGCGCTGGACATGCGTGCGTGTTCCAGGGGGTGTAGTTTCCAAAAGCCAATTCTCAGAACAGCCATAACAAACGATGGAGGTTAAAAATAGCACATAACCGAAATGAAGCGCAAGGGGGCGCACTCCAACATTTGATTCGTTAACGCGAGATGGCGCGACGACACAGCCCCTTTAAGTCAGATATAGCCAAATTATGTGGCTGTTTGCAGGCTTTTTGCCACCAATAAAGGTGTTTGACCCAAGCTGTCTGACTGCATGCCAGGAAAATATTATCAGCATTGGGAAAAGCCTCAAATCAACATTTTACAGCAGCTTTGTATATTCACAAATTCACAATGTACAGTAAACCACTGTACCCGTGGTGCATTACAATGGGGTGGTTTGGCCATAGGTGCGCCGGAGGGTTTTAAGCAATTTGGTTTGAAATTTGATAGGTGAAAAAGGAAAGGATTACAATGATCATTCAATTCAGCTAATAACTAGAAGCAGAGTTACTGGTCTTCTTTCTTCTTTGTGTATATGTTTCCTTGCTGAAACTGTAAGCCGTGCATGTCACAGTAATGTCTCTGTTAAAAAGGAAATAACTGACCAAAAATCATAATAAAGAATTATTAAATATCTGGTAAACAATGGTTTATTAAATAGGCAATTTGAAAGTAGTGCTTGTTTTTTAAATGGTTTGTCTGAAGCATTTTATATCAAATTTTTAATATCAAATGTTCGGTCTTGATGTTAAAGAATTGTTGCATGAGGAGTTTCTGTAGTTTCTTTAGATTAACTAATAGATGTGAAGTATTTTTTTTGTTTTTTCTGACTTTGCAAGTCATTATAAACATTCGAAAGCTAATGTCACTGTTGTAGTATAATATAATAGCAATGAATTTGGAGGAAATTTCCTGCAATTTATCAAACAGTAAAAAAGGAAGGAAACGCCGTGGTTTTGTCAGACAAGCCTTATTATTCAAGAATAATCTTACTGTGATTTAGATTCAAAGCAGACACGATCGTTTAGAAGATGGTGTTAAGAAATTACATCCTGGAGAAGGCCCACAGTGGTAATATAGGGCCTATGGCGTACAACACAAATGTAAAAGTGTAAATACACATGTATAATTAATTATCACAATAAGAGACTACGATATTTTGCAAGAACGGCAAAATTGGCATCTTATATTTAGGCCAAAATTGAAAAGTAATTTGTTAACAAAAATGACCAATAATTTTCCTACAGGTAATGACTACTTTAAACTTGTAAATGCATTATTTAAAAATAGATCCACTATATAATGCCATGATAACTATATACAAATATTTGTATATAGTTATCATGGCATTTTAGAGTGGATCTGTTTTTAAAGCCATTTTATAAATCCTGAGATTACCGCTCCCTCCTCACTACACATTTTTCCCACCGTTTCCTTCGAAATATTTTCCTCTTCAATTAACTCATTACTGCATAATCGGGCTTCCTTTCCCCTACTCACTTCATAATATTTGTCAGCGAGGCTGTGTAGTGTTTCATTCAAACGATATGAATCGGCCTCTTTTTCTTTTAGCTCAACAAAATACCATTATGTATTTTATATTTTCTTTATTAATCAATTCCATCACGACTTAAAGTTACACTCTAAAAAAAGTTGGTCAAAATGGGTTAATATATTGCCCAGTGTTGGGCAACATGTCAACAACTGAAAATCTTGGGCAAATTCTTCCCAATAATTGTCCATTTTTACCCGAATTAACCATAAATGTGGTAAATTAATACCAATGTTGGGTAAATAACAGTTGCCCAATTATGTTTTACGCAACGTTTTTACAGTGTATAGTTATAGAACTGCAACAGTGGCAGAAATGATGTTAAATTCACATTTTCCGAAAATGCATTTTCGCTCGTTGCAGGAACCAACATAATTTGTTTGTTTGTTTGTTTTTGTTTTTTCCCCCCATTTCTATCTTTTTTTCGTTATGGCGTTCCTTTTGTTTAAATAGACGTTAGCAACGAATATGGTCAAGACTAATTATAATTTCATGTAGAATTACGCAAAATGTTAATAAAAAGCAGACTGATTGAATGGAACAGCAATAAAGTGGAGACTCTTTAAAAAGAAAAAATGAACACCATTTTAGTTATAGGGCTTGCTTCTCCAATGGGTTGCCACTTGGTCATGAAACTGTCTACGTAACTGAGCAAGCTGATGGCACAGCTTGCTGAAAAGATGTACATGGATATGTAAGAGCGACAGTTGGTTGCCTAGATGACGACGACGACGATGTATTTCATCATTCGTCACCCATGTCTTCTGCGGCTCAAGATATGCAATGAACGGCCTTAATTGCAAGACATTAATATCAAACTATCAACCCTAATTGGAGTGAAACTTGACATTTCAAATTGGCCACCTGAGTTTATCCAGTAATTATCTCATCCATTGTTTCTTATCAAGTTGAATTAAGTCTGAACCATCCTGATATTAATTTTGTGTCTGTGTCCTTTCTCTATAAGCTTGGGTTTAGTCCTTCTTTTTTTATAGTTTAGTTAGGTTTGTTGGTTTTAATGTCCCCGTCCTCTTGGAAACTTAACAGTTTTCCTTCGAGTAAGAAAATGCTGGGGTATTGAGAATGATAAAGGGTAAGGAGCAGATGCAAAAAAAAAGAAAGATGGAACGGGGAATGGGTTGTCCCAGGGAGCTTGAGTAACTGTTTTGACTGGACAAACAATTTGAACGCGATTGGAGCTTGCGACCTCTGGACCATCGTCCTTTAAAGTCACGAAAGCATACCAACTGTAACGCAGACCATATCAATTTCGCGGAGTAAAATCGCCTCGAAAAGCACAGAATGGTTGTCAGTTGCTTTTTTGTTAGATACTTTACATGGACTTTAAACTTGTGCTACAGAGAGGGGAGTATGTATGGGGGACCCCCCGTGCACCCCCCCCCCCCCCCCCCCCCCAAACTAATCCACACCAACTTTTCCGGTTGCGTATTAAGGCGTATTTTTTTGCTACCATGTACCAAATTCAAGATGGCAGCCAGTATGGATGCCAGCGCCAAAAATGGTCAAATTTTAGAAAAGTCATATATTGGCCAAAAAGGTCAGTGATGAGTATAAGTGAAATCATTTGTAAAAATGTTTCAAATTCAAAATGACCATAGTAAATTAAAAGAAATGCAAAATACATGTATATATCAGCAATATATTAAAATAACCATCAACACTCACTTGGTGTTGTAAAAGAGAAAATATACACATACCAATTCTTTAATATCTGGAGGTATCTCACATTATATTTAGCGATTGTCAACCGCTTTAACACAAACACACACTTGGTACTGTTAAAGACAAATTAATATACCCATATGTAATTTACATCTGGAGGTATCTCAAATAAAGGCAAAAGTATAACCTATAGACATTTTACATAGCGATTGTCCATCGCTTTAACACATACTTGGTATTGTGAAAGACAAAATAATAAACCCATTCTGTAATACATGTGGAGGCATCTCAAAGGCAAAATTTAACATAAGGTAACTATAGTACCATGTATTAAATCTCTGTTGTGAGTTTGTGTGGTTCTGAAAAGAACCGGAGGGAACTCAACGTTTCGGACAGTATGCTCTGCCCGTCGTCGGGAGACTGAGGGATTTCAACGGTGAAGCGGGCTTCGCTATGTGTCTGGAAGCGATGAAGTGTGAGAAGGATACAAACTCATGCAGGGCTTGTGGATGCTGGATGATCATTGAGGCGTGTCATTCTGAAGGAAGGGAGCGGAATGGGGAGGTTGCCAAGGGGACCCACAAGTTGTCCTAGGGTATAGGAGACCCATTGGACTGGGAGTCAGGCTAAGGATGGGGCCCCAGATGTCGCTGATGGATAAACCGATGTCTTGGGGAACCGTGTTGTCCTTGAAGATTTCAATGGCTTCTCTGATGCGGCGGGGTATAGGCCGCCATCTTATCGCCAGTGCATCGGACTTTTTCGCTGTCAACATCCCAAATGTGTTTAGAGGTGTTTGCATATCACGCACCGTTTGCTATGTAAAGTCTACATACACGCAACCACGGGTCAGCGATCGCTTTCTTCAGTGCATTGTCACTTGAACTGTACAACATGTACCAAGTTCACTTGACAGCAACAAGCGCTGGGGCATATTGTGAAACTAGTTGAAAGTCATCGGCACCTATATATTTCCGAAAACGTAGTACTGGTGCAAACTGCATGTACTAATCTCAGTGATTTGTTTGCATTGAGTTGTGTCTGATGCTTTTCAAAAGAATGTCAAAAGCTGAGATTATACTTTTCCTGCCCACCATGTTCATGTTATGTATCAGCTGTTTCATATCAGCAAGCTTGTCCATTGAGACAAAATATTTTGACCAAATAATCGACCATTTTAACTTCGCCATTCACGGTAACGAAATGTTCAAACAACGCTACATACTGTCGGATAAGCATTGGCGAGTTGGGAGAGGCCCAATCTTCATCTACACCGGCAACGAGGCACCTATAACTACCTTCGTTGACAACACGGGCTTCGTGTTCGACATTGCACCCGAGTTCGGCGCGCTCGTTGTTTTCGCCGAACACCGGTTCTACGGGGAGAGTCTGCCGTTCGGTAACCAGTCCTTCACCCCCGAGAATTTGGGTGTGCTGACAGTGGAGCAGGCCATGGCTGATTACGCTACGCTGATCATGTACATCAAAGAAGAACTTTGCTGCAAGAGTTGTAAAGTGGTAGCATTTGGTGGGAGCTATGGCGGTATGCTGAGCGCCTACATGCGCTTCAAGTACCCAAATGTCGTTGACGGCGCTATTGCATCCAGTGCCCCCATCTACTCGAGTGCTGGGCAGGGTTCCCAGACGTTCTTCTTTGATGGCGTCACCGAGGCTTTTGGGAGTGTGCCCTCCGCCCCTGATTGTGTGGCAACTGTCAAGGGTGCATTCGTCAGACTGAAGGAGCTTGTTGATCAGGGCAAGGCTGGTCTGGATCTCATAACGTCAACGTTTAGGCTCTGTAAGCCTTTGTTGGACAAGCCTCAGATACCGCACCTTCAAGGCTGGGTCCGCAACGCCTTCACTAATTTGGCGATGGCGAACTATCCCTACAACACAACGTTCTTAAGCCAGCTCCCCGCATGGCCTGTGAATGTCTCATGCGGGCTGTTGACAGGTGCTACAGATCCCCTGCAAGGGTTAGCCGCGGCGGCGATACTGTTCTACAACGGTACCCATGGCTCTTTGAAATGCATGGATATCGAGACCGAGTACGTCGAGTGTGCTGACCCAACTGGATGCGGGACTGGTAACGACGGGAAAGCCTGGGACTGGCAGATTTGTACCGAGATCACCATGCCGGCGGGCACCAACAATGTCACTGACATGTTTCCCTTCCTCCCATTCACGCCCCAAATGAGACGGGACTACTGTCTGTCCAAATGGAACGTTCTACCCAAGCCGACATGGCTGAATGTCATCATGTGGGGTAAAGACATTGGAACCGCATCCAATATCGTCTTCAGCAACGGGGCCTTGGATCCCTGGCGCGGGGGAGGGGTACTCGAAAACCCCAATCCGGGCCAGTTGGACACCTTTCTGATATATGAAGGAGCTCATCATTTGGATCTGAGGGGTGCCAATCCGGCCGACCCTATCTACGTGCTTCAAGCTCGGAAACTACACAAAGAGAAGATACAAAAATGGATTCACGATTGAACCAGGCTTCGCGCACTTTATACTGCATGTTTAAAGGTCACGTGAAACGAGTTTTTAATATTTAAACCCACACCATGCACATGAACATTCATGTTACCTTTCACTTTTTGGTTTACCATTTTAAAAGCGTTTATGTTGCTTTAATAGCTAATGTATTTAAATATTTATGAGCACAGGGATGATGTCACACAAGGAGACAATTTTGGTACCATGGCTGAAATACCGCACGGTGTCTGCCCAAGTGCAGTCCAGCCAAATCTGAAGTCAAGCTAAGTTCCCTTTATGCATAACACATTTCATGATTAGTCCTCTTATTTCAAAATGTTGTGTACTTACATATGGGTCTTCCATCAATTTGGGGTCCAAAAGTGAGACATTTTTGGTATATATGTATAAGATTTTGCATTGGGGAAGAATTATCGGTGCACAACCCCGCAAATGTCAAAGAAAACGATGAGCATGCGTTCCTGACCTGACGCGCCTTCTTCGGTCTTGGAGACTGCGGGCTCTTCCACTGCGAAGACTGCTGTTTGGTCTCTGTGTCGTAGCCGTGGACCCAACTCTCGTCACCGCTTATGATCCTCGACACGGTGCTACTTCTGATCTAGCCTTTAAACAAGGCGCGCGTGGCTACCCGGACGCGCCCCGGATGCTGGCATGAAAAAGACCAGTGCGAGTGGCGAAGCCACGAGCGCCTTTACTATCTCGTGGAGCTAATCACTTATTCATATACATGTTTGTTTCTTGTACTCTGTCATTCACCTTTGAGAAAGAACTTGCTTAAGTTCGAAACGTCAGGCCAGCTAATTTTTTGATTTGTATATTTCAGGTCCATTCAGTCAGTCAGCAGTTTGCAGCAGTTTAATTCTTTTTCACTTATTCATATATTCAACTATCACGAACATGCATATATGCAGATATATTTGCAAACCTGGCCTCAAAATAAGTAGTATAGGAGAGTGAGGTCGGACAAAGCACACTGTCCGAAACGTCGAGATCCATTCTCACCCCGGTTCTTTTCAGCATCTTCCTAAAATATATTATATTCAAATGTTGTCATCAGCAATATTTCATTTATTTCTCAAATATCCACTAAAGGCTTAATCTAGTTACAAGGGAACCCTTCTACGACATAAACGTCGGAATGTATTCCAAAAAGTAATTTTTAATAATAGATCTTTAATAAATTTCGTTTGTAAAATTTGTGAAAGGTTGAATACCATATAATTGAAAATACCAGTAAAACATTTCGAAGTAACTACACGTATTTATCACTCAAATGATCCGTGTTTTGTGGAATGAATGATTTTGATTCAGTAGTTTCTTTGGAATGAAATGTGTATGATAAAAGAGGTCTAACAGGTTTTTCTTATTTAAGTAAACATTAATGGAAATATAAATGGCAAACTTGCTGAAAAATAGTTACTAAATGTTTAAGCAGGCATCCACAATGAAATGTGTCGAAGACGAATTTGATTACTTTAAAAGATTGGTGTTTATTTGAATATTAAAATACTAATTCAATTCCTGGTGAAAGATATAAATAATGCTTAAAGGGGCTGTGTCGTCACGATCATAGCAGGCTTGCGGCTGTACACTGAATCCCGAACTGATGAACGCAGATGAACCCAGTAACTGCAAATAATACCCCACGACCGCGCGCTGACCTACAGGGCTCGCGCGCGCTGACCCACAGGGCGCGCGCGCCAGATCAGATTACAATTGCAATGACTGCTGCATGCATGAGTTATGATACATACTGCATGTACAAGTATTTTGTATGTGTTTGTGCCACAAAAAATATACGATAGGCCTACAGTCGAACATAGTCCGTGACACCCCACCCGCCAAACGCCAAAATGTACCATGACAGAACCAAACGAAAATAAGTAAATAAGTAAATCTGTATTTACAATTGTAAAATAAATAAATAATGCACCAGCCCCTTCCTGTACAAAAATAGAGTTGTAGGCCTATGTATCGAAATAAATTTCGACTAAAATCGGCTGTGCGTGCAATGATGAGCAAATCAAAGTAAAACAGCTATACTCAAGGCGATATTGAGTCCACGACCTTGTGTTACATTTGACGGCAGGACTTTATGGAAAGTTACATCATAAGAGGTATTTCAACACTATCAAATAATAAACACAATAATAACAGTTATAACCAATAAATAATATACCCCAATGAAATGAGATTTCACCAGTGGCGAGTAAATCCGTGTCGAAAAGTGGGGATGATTATTGAATTTGTCAACGAAGTACTGCATCTTGAACTTTTTCTCAACGGGGGATATACCCCCGCCCCAAACACCGCTTGAAATTTGAAACATCACTTTGTGTACAATTTCCCCTTTTTAATTTTACGAAACAAAAAAGAAATACAAATCGGCGGGCCCCTGAACTTTTTCCCCGTGTTTACGCCACTGGCGCACAGATCCCCACATCACTATGATAAAGATGACTACCGAAGAAACAAAGAAATAAACACCGACAGATATTCAAACAACCCTAATTTTCACCTGTTTTGCACGAATTATTCGCTTATTACTTTTTATGACATGAACAATTCACATACCGAGTACATGGATCGGATGTACTGTACATGTAATGTATGTACTGTACATGTTGACTACACATTACATGTGGACTTGATGTGCGGAAATATTGTTTCACACAGCGAGTTGATGTTGACAAGTGCCATTAGAATAGCGACCAAGTGAAGTTGTTTCAGCTCCATCTATCAACTGTTTAAAAAAAAATGTACTTCTAAGTTCTAGATTTTAATAAATCTTTTTCGCTGCTAAAGAACTGTCTGCAGCCACTACCCCTCTTTTAGTAGCATGATAATTTTGTTATTGAAGTGACGGGTCAAAATAAGCCTGAAGCTTTTTATCGACCTAAGTTTACAAGCAAGATACGAACAAGATACATCCAAATGAATGTACACATAATACATAGACCCTTTTACGGATACCCCGCCTGTGGGATTTTGTACAAAATTTAGCGCGAACTGTCCCACAGCGACAAGACACGTTGCAGTTTTGCTGTGCACATTTACATGGACAAGCACCCCGTGTGCCGAGTCGTCCTCTCTGGCAAGAGTTTCGGCATGTACATGTCATATGTTCTCTAGCGTAAGGTTCTACTTCTATATCGCTAACCTCCAATTCTATGCAACTTTCAGACAAATATTCCATGGCACTTGTGTACATGTGAATGAAATTGTATGAAATAAACAGATGAAATTTGAACGTTTTTTCTAATAATCTTACTTTTAGAGAACTGGTCGAGTGCCACGATGTGTGCTACTTGTTTATAAGTATGGGTGTACACGTATGTGTATTTCAGTACGCAGACGCTGGACATGCGTGCGTGTTCCAGGGGGTGTAGTTTCCAAAAGCCAATTCTCAGAACAGCCATAACAAACGGATGGAGGTTAACAATAGCACATAACCGAAATGAAGCGCAAGGGGGCGCACTCCAATATTTGATTCGTTAACGCGAGATGGCGCGACGACAGAGCCCCTTTAAGTTGACAATATTTGTGTCGTTCCTTCGTTATCTTTCATGTTTGTAAAAACGACAATATTCTGAGTTTACGGTGTACAGTATATAATTATAAGCTTTTACATACCAAGAAACAAAACGCATTCATGTAAACACGCAATATAGAAGAACGCACATTCCCCTTTTGGAGAAAAAATCTCCAAAAGTTGACTTTGTAAAGAAATCTAAATATTTACCTTTTTTGGAATGGGGTTCCAAGATCGAAGAAGGCGCATCAGGTCAGGAACGCACCCAAGAGCATGCTCATCGTTTCCTGTGACATTCGCGGGGTTGTGTACCGTGCATTCCTCCTTCGGGGTCAGACTGTACGTCAGCGCTGAGTTCTACTCTGAGGCGTCGGAGGGATCGGGAGAACTTCGGCGCAAATGGCCTGAACTGTGGTACGCTCTGGCAATTGGGTGCTCCAACATGACAACGCGCCCGCAACAACACAATCGTCGCTCCCCCCCCCCCCCCCCCCCCCCCCTCCCCCCGCGACGGATTTTGCTCACTGCGACTTCTTTCTGTTCCCCAAAACAGCAGTTCCAGCTGAGCTATAGGGTCGCCGCGTTTTAACACTGTTTAATGAGGAGATCCAGCGAGAATCGCAGATTGACGCACTTTAATTACGGAATGCGATTTCCAGGGAGCGTTCCAGATTGAATCACGTACGGTTTTTACTTGTTATGGGCGCAGGCTCGGAACTTTCTGATTGCACCTCGAAAAGTGCCGATAGGTGGCGCTCGACCGTATCGAGCCTCAAACTTCCGTCTGCTCCGAATTCTTTTACACAGGGCTAGCTAGGGGTGTGTGTTCTCCAGGGTGAAATTAAAGCGTACGGCCGGGCATTTCTCAGCCAAGGATGACAATTGTACGCCAAGTCTGTTAATTTTGGCCACAGAGTCTGCCAGGGTAGGTGAACAAACTGAGAAAACTTTCATTGCTTTTTTAAATTGTGCACTAGTACCACAAAACATATTAATGAAACTTTGCCATGGTTACATACACATTTAAAATTCTACATCACTGGTCCTTACTCTTAACAAACATACAGCAAATAATTCAAGAACTTGAACGGATGCTACCCTTTGCAAGTAAACCCGCGTGTTGGACTTGGAGCAAGTCTAACAGAAATTAAATTCTAGTCACAAGGAAACTACAGAGGGCGCAATCCCAGTCTCTCTCGATCTCACATACAGAGGGCGCATTTAACATGCCCGTCGCCGACTCGACTCACCTCACTATAGCGCGTAGATAGATCAGGGACGTATAGTTTGGAAAGGACGTGGCATATATAAAGTGATTCTTCAACGATTAAGTGGTCGCCGTTTCACTAACGTAAGTAGCTACTTCTCATAAAATCCGAAATATATTATAATGAGTCAATCATTCTCCTATAAATTGATATCCTTTTTTAACTCATGATTTTACTACTGGCATAACTGGTTAACGTTACACATCGTCACATCACATGAACGTTACAGCCGGCAGCCGGCAGCCGGCAGCCGGCAGCCGGCAGCCGGCAGCCGGCAGCCGGCAGCCGGCAGCCGGCAGCCGGCAGCCGGCAGCCGGCAGCCGGCAGCCGGCAGCCGGCAGCCGGCAGCCGGCAGCCGGCAGCCGGCAGCCGGCAGCCGGCAGCCGGCAGCCGGCAGCCGGCCATAGGAGGACCATGCTCTATGGGAGGACCTACTCCAACGGGGAGCACCGGGGTCATGCTATAAATTATAGCGTGAACAAGCGTCAACAACTTATAAAAGCACTGTTAAGCTTAAACATGTTATTGACAATATTTAGTGGGCTCCTATGATTATTTAAAAGTATCATTAGTATTTAAAAGTATCTTAAAATGTGTGATTTTTAAGCAAAAAAGTATGACATCAATGTAGCCCTAGAAGGACGCTATGATATAGCGTCCTAGCGCCCAAGTATGCAAAACAGTCCTATGCTAGAAACCGAAGATCAAAAATCACACTTTACCTGCATAAATATTCTTGGCATCATTTTATTCAAACAGTTCAACAGCCCATCTCCCTGTACGGATAGAAATATTCCTCCAAGAATGTCAAGAACAGGAGATATTTGCGGCGCAAAATCGTCTCCACGCGACGCTGACTTCACAAACACGAGGAGTAATACCCACATTTAGAACGTTCATCAACAGAGGGCGCAATTTACAGTTGCCGCGTGCACGGCCGAAATTGCGCCCTCTGTTGTTGATGAACATTCAAGACGTGCAGACAAGGTATTACTCCTCGTGTTTGTGAAGTCAGCGTCGCGTGGAGACGATTTTGCGCCGCAAATTTCTCCTGTTCTTGACATTCTTGGAAGAATATTTCTATCCGTACAGGGAGATGGGCTGTTGAACTGTTTGAATAAAATGATGCCAAGAATATTTATGCAGGTAAAGTGTGATTTTTGATCTTCGGTTTCTAGCATAGGACTGTTTTGCATACTTGGGCGCTAGGACGCTATATCATAGCGTCCTTCTAGGGCTAACATCAATGGTGCTTTTTCCGGCAGCCATCTTTGTTTTTCTGGGACATGGTGCAATCGCGCATGCGCAAAAGAGAAAACAAAGATGGCGGCGCCCATTCATCGTTTTTTGTCGTCATAAAATTTCGTTTTTATGTGGGATTGTAAACGAGAATTCGCCCAATTTCTTACATAATACGAGATGCGGGAGTTTGTTGAATACAAATATAGCTTTTGTGAAGCTTAAATGTGCATTTTGAGCTTGTTGACGCTGATCGGGTTTGTTGACGCTTGTTGACGCTAAACAGCATGACCGGGGAGCACCCCAAGGCCCAACACACGCCGATATTTACAACCGGTCGACTTTGATTTTAAATAGGCCTAGGCCTATCTCCCCAAATTGTTATCGCTGAACACTAAATATACATCATTGTAATCGCTGAGATGTTAGAAATTTCTACAATATATATTATAGCAAGGCTTACTAAATTAGTAAATGCTTAATTTGTCCGGGTGCACTGCAGGTGTGAGGTCTTCAAAAATGACAAATGTCAAAAAAATCTAAACGTGGGGGCTGCCATCTTGTTTTCATTCATTGTGGGAAGTTAGGGCACCCGGCAACTACTGTAGAGACTGGTCTTGACAACGACATGAATTATGCATGATTAGCACAACGCGGATCGGCGGGTTATGAAATATGCATGCAATTAATTTCATGCATGCATCCGTGCGACGTCACCTCCATGGTCACATGCACAATCATGCATAGACCAGTTTCTACAGCCGCCGAGTATGGTGCCCTGACTTCTTACGAAACAACCGCGCATTGTACATGACATGCTGATCATGTAGTAGTATCTCACTTTTTGATGGAAATTTGTCATTGCTTCTGTAAAAGGTCGAAGGTCAACAGTCTGATCCGAGGTCAACAGTCAACTCATCAATAGTCGGGATTGAGGTGATGGCAGCCATCCGATGTAACAAGTGGTTCATATGCAGCCTCGTGGCTGCCATTCTCGGCTTTCTGAAGCGAATCTTCTTCAGCAGATTCCACCGACGGAATAAAAGTGACCCCGACCTGCCCACCATTGCCAGCAACATCAGCACGCCAGCAGCCGCAGACAGCTCACTCAGTGAAACAAACAATGTACATGTGAGTAACTGTCGCAGCCAAAGGTTACGTCGGGAGTGGGGGAAAGGGGGGGAGATATTCTTACCCCCTGGGAAAAAAAACAAAAGAGAAACAAATAATACATATTTTTTTTATTTTGCAATTCGTCTTTTTTATCCCTAACCCTCCAGGGTATTTTGGCTAGAAACCCTGCCAGACGCATCAGATTGCATACTTTGTCACATTGACTTGTGTGCAGAGTGCAGCAAGGTCAAGCTGTCACCACAGATGCACTGTGCTGCGTCTGGCAGGGTTAGGGTTAATAAGATAAGGTGCAAAGTCAATGTCGTTCTCAATTGAATGTATATTTAACACTCGAAACCTGCGTAAAGGTTGGGCCATGTACAGTCGAACCCTGATAATAAGAGCACTGTTAATACAACATCCTGCTTATAACGAGGACAAAAATAGGTCCCGAGTCTTTGTTTTTCTTTGTTTTCCATTACTGATAATACAAGGTACCTGTTATAACAAGGTAAATTGTGAAGTCCCAAGGACCTTGTTATAAAGGTGTTCGACTGTAGTAGTATAATCATTGAGATTTCTTGCCAACACAGGATGTAGCCGATTGGGATGATTGGGATTACACGGGGGCACCCACTGATATCATCATCGAGCCCAGCAACCCCCATCTAGGCCAAGGGGCAGCCCCAATGGGCGGAGCCTCAATGACAGGAGGCGTGCCCCAAGATATTGAAGAGCAACCAGAGATGGATTACTTTAGCGACATGACGCCGACTTTGAAAAGGACTGTGAGTGTGTTTTGTAAAGCTTGTGCGAGGTTTGCTTTTCATAATGTTGGCTTGGGGACACTTAGAAAACTTGGAAAACTTGGAGACTTTCATGTATGTATAAATGTATTACCACCTGTTAGATTGCAGAACAAAAGGGGAACTTCTTGAACTGGGAATGTTCTGGGAATGCCAGGTGTTTCCATATGGAAATGCTGGTATTTTTTAATACAGTACGTGATTAATCTCTTGAATACGGAGGACAGCAATGGCCGCAGTTTGAAAAAGACTGGCCGGTTGTTGTCTATATGTGCATTCCTGTGTGATATGCACCTTGGCACCATAACTTTACATGGAGCTATGAGCAAGTTCGATCAAGGACCAATGGTTAACTAGTAGTTGGTTCGTGATGTACGTAGCGCATGAGCACTGAAGTTGAAGTGTGAACGACTCTAGTCGAACTATTGTCATGTCAAAGCGACCATGAGAAAATGGCGGTGGCTTGTTTGTCTACGTTTTTGGACGAGTTCATAGATGAAAGCGACACGGGCGATATTTGCTCAGTATATCAACAATGTCACAAGTGGTAACGTGTGCATTATTTCAACATGTTCAAAGAAAGACAAAGTAACAAAAAATGATCGTTCACTGCTGCTGAATATTTACTTACATCTTTCGTTTTTTCGCCATTTTTCTGATAACTGGTCCTCTCTGCACTGTGCTATTAAAACGGCTATTGGTAACCAGCGATGTGACCAACCTCGGTAGGCTGGTCGTGAATCGTCGACTAGACTAGTCCAACCATCGTCGACTAGTGTGCGTTCGATCAGAGTTAGTTGAACTATGGTTAACTATAGTCCTTGATCGAACTTGCTCTATGATGTCCCAAAGAATGTGTCATAGGTTTACTGCACAGTGTTGAGAAAGTCTTTACCAGGGGGTTGGAGTTAAGTACAAAGAATGTGCCACTGGGTTTATTTCAGACTGCTGGATTTTTGAGGATTCAGGGAGCTTCTTTCCTAGAATGTCCCGGGGAGGATGAGGGGCACTTGTAATTTTTAATGTCCTCTGTGTGCAATTTTATATAAATTATTTCTTAATTAATTCTTTAAGAAATTTGCTTTTATTAATCTAGTTGTGCTGTATATTGTTGAAGTTTTGTCTTTGTTTTGATGTATTTTCTTATTTAATGTGAGGGCCCCAAATGATCAGCTTCTGCTGGATGGGTTACCCTCATTAACCCTAACCCTCCAGGGTATTTTGGCTAGAAACCCTGCCAGACGCATCAGATTGCATACTTTTTGTCACATTGACTTGTGTGCAGAGTGCAGCAAAGTGGAGCTGTCACCACAGATGCACTGTGCTGCGTCTGGCAGGGTTAGGGTTAAAGATGGTTTTAAATAAATAAATAAATAAATACAATGTTTAATAAATGTAATGTAAACTGCCAGAATATTCTTCTTTTATTTTTCCAGGTTTTGATCAGGAAAAAAGACCGCAGTCGAGCTGGTTTGCCCAACAGCGGGATGTCCAATCGGCTATCGATGAGCGTTGATATAACACCCATTGCCTCGGTAAGACATTGGTCCCATTTCCTTTTCTCAAATTCGGTTTGGAAATATTTCCCCACAGCCCTTGATTAACCCTAACAGCCCAAGGCTTTTTACTAGAATCCTTCCCTAACCACACAAACTCCAACACTGTGTAGTAAACCAATGGCACATTCTTTGTACTTAGACAAAATCAGGGCATCAAGTCCCATGCAAAGTGATGGTGCCAAGGCTCTACAGTACCCAATCACACAAAATTCAACACAAAGGGGTGTTTGATTTTGGCAGGTTAGGGAAGGTTAGGGTTAAGTAACTATAAAAAATTAGCATTGGACAAATTTAGGCAATTTGGAATACAGTGTCCCCGGATCGGAGAGGCCATTTTTTATAGTATTTGCTTGGGGAAAAGTTGAGCATCTACCTACAGTTAAGCCCCAAATTATTCATACCCTATGAAAAATCTGGTAGTTTGCTTTTCTCTCGTACATAAAAGCTGGATTGGCGAAACTTAGGCTTTACTTAACCCTAACCTCCTAGACCCTTTTTGCTAGGAACCATCCTCAATCCTCCAAAATCCTCCGATTACCCTGCCCCAAAAAATGCATTCATCCTCAATCCTCCAAAATCCTCATGTGCTTTAAACACCGTTCATCCTCAATCCTCCAAAATCCTCTGCTTGAAACACCATTCATCCTCAATCCTCCAAAATCCTCTTTAAAAAAAAATACCATTCATCCTCAATCCTCCAAAATCCTCTTTAATAAAAATTCCATTCATCCTCAAGCCTCAAAAATCCTCCAAAACTGCAAGGAGGATTTTTGAGGATTGAGGTGGGTTAGGGTTAATGACTTTTAGTTGGCATAATATGTACAAATCTACATATATTTTGGTTTCATATCATTAGCATAAAAGTAGAAATAATATTAAAATAAAATATTCACAATACCCAAATTTGGCATGGGTATGAATAATTTGGGATATAACTGTATAGTGCGGGGGAAAAAAAAACAAGAAAAGATATTGGGATTATTGATGCTACAGGTTGGAGTATACAAATACAGCATGGTTTGAGGGGAAGTAGTGGGAATTACTGGTCCCGAGGTGTAGGTCAGCTCGACTACCTCCCGACGCGAAGCGGAGGGAGGTAGTCGAGCTCACCTACACCGAGGGACCAGTAATTCCCACTATTTTCCAGAAATAAACCATGCTATATTTGTTTAATACACCTCACTGCCTTGTCGATAACGGCCTTCGTGGATTTTGCATCTTTATTCAGCACAAGATTTTCAAGTTCTTCATCAGTCAATGACGGAAATCTCACGCCATTGTTGTTTCTGAGCTCAGCTGCAGAGTAGTTCCGTGTGTCATGGCAACAGGGTTGAAATAGTCTGGTGCCAACACTCTTTAATGTGCCTTTACTGCAGACTGGTTCCGTAAAGATTACATGCCACATAGACTACATGTTTACGAGGCGGGTTCCAGAGGGAATTTTTGGTGCCACCAGAAAAAAAATACCGCACGGCAGCGAGCTGGATACTCACCGGGGTGACGTCACCTAGCAGCGTATCATTTTTACTTCCCGGACACGCGGCGGAATCGGCCAATGACGTGCTCCAATTTGCTCATGAATATTTATGAGGTGTAGTAATATCTCATACTCTAGGCACTGATTTTCCATGGATGGAGTGCATTCTTATCCTTCTTTTGTATGGCTTCCTGAGTCAGTAGGTATATAGTGGCAGTCGACAGCCAGTTCCTAGAATGAGTGGGTGGTGAATTTTGGACTTTCCCTCCTCCTCCCAAGCAGTGAAGTTGTCAGTCTTTGATGAGATGGTTTTGTGTTTCAGGGCAACCACATTCACAGTGTAGAGAGTCGGCAGTTCTAGGGCTGTTCATTTTCTAATAATTAAGTGTTTGATTATTTGAAACTATAGGTTTGTCCGAATATTCGAATATTCGATACTCGCTGATCACGTTTTGCATGCAGCGCCGATAAAACTTAAAAAGTTGCACGCAAAACACGCCGGTGTTTTACGTGCGGCGATTGATATTATGGACCACGCCTAATCAACATTTTTTGCATGCGCCTGTTTTTATGAAGATCATTACGGGTACATGGAACTTTCTGATGAAAGAAAACACTCCAGTCTGCATTTTACAGACAGAAACAATAAACCCGCATTTGACACCGTTAAGCGCCATAACTTTTCTATTAAAATAGCATCAAAGTTGTATCTGTGCGTGCATATACATTTTTTCGAATATTCGAACTGGGAAAAAGGTATTCGAATATTCGGTTGACAATCGAGTATTCGATATATTGGGGACAGCCCTAGGCAGTTCTCCAGGAGAGCATGTAAGTAGGGCATGATTCTGCGGACACCATTCCTTCCTTGGCAACAGCCATGCAGACGACTGTTGGAATGGGAAAGATACGGCCAGTTCATTTGCCGCATCTTTTTTGTTGGACGAATATCGGCTGTGATGTGAGATTGGCTTGCCCTTATGAAGGGGGTCCTGCTCTGTCATCTCGGGAGGTGGATCTTGGTTGATTCTGCTGTACAGGGGATGAATCGGGTTTGAGATTCATCTGCACTTTCTTATCTTGATACTCGCCTCTTGTTTTTTCCCTTCCTCCTCTGCCGCAGTCGGAGCTATCAGCTTGGGAGGAAAACGCCGACGGGACGTGGGAGGACGAGGCGGCCGCAGTGGATCTGTCCTGGGATGCCGACCGGGTTATCAAAGAGAAGAAACAGGCGGAGCGTGACAGGAGGGCCGCTGAGCAGCACCGAAAAAAGATGGAACGGGATGTGTTGCGGGCCACCAAGAAAGAAGGCAGTAAACTTGCAGTCAAGTTAAAGTGATACAACGCCGGTGCTTAGTATGTATAGATTTTATATATTTGAAGGAGTGATTCAAGAAAACCTGCTGTAGCAGGAATTGAGACCTCCTGGTCACCAACCACTCTACCAACTGAGCTATCTTGTCCATTGTAGGCAAGCTCCATTTTGTCAGTGTCTTTGTTCAGAGGGCGCTCGTCAGACGTCATAAACCCACAGTGCCGTATAGCCAGAGATCATTCCCCCTCTTCACGAATATTTGATACTCGCTGATCAAGTTTTTCACGCATCAGCTGCAACTGCGTGTGCTGTGTCAGTAAACGGTTGCACGCAAAGCAGGCCGGTATTTTACGTGCGGCAATCGATATTATGGACCATGTAGATTTGTTCTCATTCATGCATCACAGTAGGTATGGGCTAGTCAGTTTCAGTATTTGTTCCATTGGACCCACTGATGATCTCCACCAAGGTTAATAAAAAATCCTGTGTACATCTTAGGAAATATAAAGATTCATTTAGGGGGAACTTACTTCTCTAGAGGTGTTTACTTTAATTTATCACATATATCTATACCTTTTGAGGAAGTCTCTTTTTTTGTCACACAAAAAAACTGTCAACTTTAACCCTAACATCCTAGGCATTCACTTGGGTTACACTACAAAATACTACTCCATTCTCATAGGCCAGTGTAGTAAAAGTACTGCATACTACAGTTTACTCAGATATTATTTTGTAGTATTCGGTGATGTTTGGGTTTATATTTTGTATATATAAACAAAAGGAATTCTTTCCCACCGAAGGGGTTGTGGCTCATAGTAACTTGTGGTAAATTAGCAATTAATAGGGATGGCACTTTGGAAAGATACAAATATTAAAGAAATATGGCCTTTAGAAATGTCTTATAAACGTCCGTGTTTTTAATATACGGTTCGATTGTCCGATGCTGTTCATCCCCACAAAGCTACTTAATATGAAGTGACGTTTTTTTTAATTGTCCACCAACACAACATAATGCACCATATGGTTTGGGTGAAGATAAAAGTTTCACATGACAAACACGCGAGAGTATTCCCCAACAAAATAGTCCCCGAATACTGTGCCCTTTAAGGTACAAGAGTAATTAGTGCACTAGGGAAAGTCAAAGTGAGTAGAGCAAAGTAAAGTTGGGCCAATATTGTTCATTGTTGCCTTGGCATTAAACATCAGAGAATATTTCTGTACCTCCGGACAGAATGCAAGTCCATCACATGTTTACTCCCCAACACTCGCTTGTATCAATTTCTACCCCCCGAGTGGAGAGAAACAATATTGTGATAAAGTGTCTTGCTCAAGGACACAAATGTCATGATCGGTCAGGCCGGGATTCAAACCCACTTTCTGATTCAGCCAGCTGAATTTTGGTCCATTGAGCTCTAGACCGCTCGGCAGTGTTGTGCATGAGTACGAGTACTTAACCCTGAGTAAGAGTACATGGAATTTTGTTCATGCATGTACGAGTACGAGTAAGAGTACGAGTACTTTACGATGAGTATGAGTACTTCCTACCAGTAAAACTAAAAGCCAAAGTGTTTTGTTAAAAACGGTAAAGAAAAGAAAGATTACTTTACATTACATGAAAACAAAGACAAACTCTTTATAAAACACATGCTAACATGACGCTGACACTGACTTGCATGGTATGTTTTCCATTAAAAATAATTGTAAACAAAGTTTTGATATTGGTGTAAATCTATTTTAGACATTGGTTTGCGCACACTGCGGATTGCAAACAGTCTAATGAATGTGAATTCCTATACACTTCACCTCTTCCCCTTTTTGAACTTGTCATGAACTGGGAAGTGTAATAGTGAGTGGCCATGTTTGTTTGAAAATTCAGATACAATGTATAAACCTGGGAGCAGGTGCCGCGGAACGTGTCAAAGTCGACTTGTCTCCGAGTTGTTGCACCATTCAAGTTGTCCCAAGTCGAGTTGTCCGACACCCTGCTTTTACTTGTACGTGTAATAGGCAGACCACAGGGCAGATAGGATTTAATCACTGGCAAGGTTTTATAACACTGCAACGTCATGAGTATGAGTACTTTACGAGTATGAGTAGAAGTACGAGTACTTTATGACGAGTACGAGTACACAACGCTGCCGCTCGGCCACGACATTCAAAATGGGAGTATCAAAGGCTGTCTTGAAACTACACTGCCACAAATGATTTTCTCATATTTCCAGGCATGCAGTAAAACAAAAAAAATTGTCTAGAAATAAGACATTTGTCAACAAATTCAGACAGACACTACCACTTCAACGCTAAGAAAACCATTCATGGCAGTGTACATGTAACAAAAAAAACTAATATGTCGAAATACATGCACTTGTTTTAATGATTAAAATAGGAAGTACATTTTTGAGTAAAATTTAAATAAAAAGGTATCGTGCTCTTTTAGGATGAATTTTATGACGATAAAAGGTTCGTAGAACCTGTACGACGTGCCTACGGTCCCCCCCCCCCACTCTCTGGTATTTCACTTGTATTCAGGGGCGCTATTTTTTGGGGTGGGGTAGGGTAGCGTTTGTTTGTGCTAATATTTGGGTTTAAGCATTCAAGTATTTGCAGGAAACTCAAACAGCCACCAGATAGTATGTGAGCCAGAGTTGTATGAAGCAGTCGCAAGTCAATCATAAGACA
Organism: Hippasteria phrygiana; assembly: GCA_037893225.1. Classification (NCBI taxonomy): domain Eukaryota; kingdom Metazoa; phylum Echinodermata; class Asteroidea; order Valvatida; family Goniasteridae; genus Hippasteria; species Hippasteria phrygiana. Next base: position 397,721 of record JAZGUH010000262.1, read on the forward strand.
AATCGCAAGCTGCGAGAATTGAACATGGCAAAGGAAGGCCATTGCCACAGTAATGACTCGAGACCACACTGGGGTGTGACATGGGATTGACTTGTGATGACTTAATTACAACTCTGTGGTGAAGTACATTATGTAGCGATTATCGAGGTGTTTTTAAGGTACACAAATTTATGCATGTTTTAATATTAAATTGTCATGTTTATCAAATTCTGATCGTTGATTTGTACATGTACATGGTGCGACTATTTTGTATAAAGAAGTAAACACATTAATGATTGTCTGACTGGGTCATGTTTCTTTGTGTTTCAATCTACAGTCTGTCAGTTCATGAAAGTGTCAATCTTCAAAGGACTTGACTTATTGTAAGCGGTCAGGAGGGACTGCAAAATCGTGATAAGCAATGCTAAACCGAACACACAAACTGACGGAGAGATGATTTTATTAATTTATTGATCAGTTTAATAATTTGAACAGCTACGTAAATATATTTCTTTAGCTCTTAAAAAATTCAATATATATTGCAAATACATGTACATCGATTACAAAATTGACAAAAACTATAAAAGCCTAAACTAAAAAATATTACAGTATTAAGTGTGCGTACCAGTCTCAGTTATTCAAAATTATCGACAATCACGATTTGTCGACGATGTACGTTTGGGGATAACGTCAACATTGAATAATAAAATAGAGAATTATCTTAAAGAGCACACAGTACTGTATTCTACTACTGTGTTAATTTTTTTACAAAAACACACCACGTATCCTCCTATAGGTTCTGATATAACACCCCCAACTACTGCCTGAAAATAACATGGGTAGGGACAGGACCCAATTTTGTACAAATTGTTCACAGCGAAGTTGAGCGAACACACAAAAAATTGACTAGAGTGGGGCTTGAACCCGCAACATCCTGGTAACCGGACCAGAGCTCAACCAGCTGAGCCTAGTCATCAATCACGTTGGACAAATCAGAACTAACATCAAAACCAGTTGAAATGTCCTGAAGAGAGATGCACAGTGTACACACAGTTTGAAAAGGGGTAAGATGTTTGCATTAACCGACGTAGCCTTTGAGAATTTCAAATTCCATCCTATTCAAGATTTTCTTCTTCTGCGCTGCAGTGCGGGTCCCACGGATCTTACAACTATTTCCTAAACGACTTGCTGCTCATTTCGTTGAACCGCGTCACAATCTTTCAGATACTGAGCAACGGTTGGGATCAATCCGAGATCCATATACCATTCATTAGAAGGCCTCTAATATGACAGCCCTTTGTTACCAATTAATAAATTGTGTTTTCTTACGGCGGAACTCACACCTCTTAGAGACTAGCTTTCGTTTCCAGAACTTTGTCTGGGTCCAGCTTCACATTTGTCCCGATAAGTACATGTTTGTTGTCGCCAAGAAGAATCTTGTCATAATCAGCATCATAAGGAAGACCTAAACAAAAAAACAAGGACAGGAAAATTAATGTCAAAATCTTTCAGTTAGTTTTGGACCTGAGAACTTTTGAGGTTATTTTCAAATTGCCTAGAGGCCATTTCCCAGAATCTCTCTCCGGTTACAGCATCAATGTTATTTACAAGGCAATCCTTTGGATCTTTTCTCTGGAACAGAGTAGCAGCGAGGTATAAAATGACCTAATTTGACTACGCAGCATCAGTTTCTAATAAATGTGACTATCGCATGTTTCCCCTTCATCTGACGATCTTTCCTGCTTCAAGAGGAATATCAATTCCCACCTCTTGTATCTTTGATTCTTTTTCTTTTTGTAGCTCCGTACCTCGAGTGACTCTTGGCCTTGTTCGGGGCAAACTTGCATAAAAAACACACCTTTATAGACGAATCCGGCGACCAAAATTAGAAGCATTTACTGCGGTGGCATCACGCTCGCGTGCGTATTTTACGCACGCACTCGATGCAGCTTCGACCAACAGGGTGTTTACAACTTGCACAAATGCGCGCGCGACTGAAATTAAAAGAACGCGCGCAAGCACCACTGTAAAAATGGCGTCGGCGAATTCCTGTATACCTAGTTTAGCAGAAAGGAAGGCAAGTGTTGCTTGCAGGTTGAGCTCCATGGCTAGGACAGGATCGAGGGTCCCGGCAAAATGCAACATCCTGGCCATCGACGGCCTGAAGAGGGTAGCAAAGTCGGTCTGGCTCAGATGCACCGTCCCACTGCAACAGAATCAAAGTTTTGGGACATCACAAGGGACATCGAGGACAGTGTACCAGCCACGGATAATTTGGATGGTCCTCGTGCTGTCCATGTCTAGTTTCTATTGTTGGGCTGGAGGGAGACGCTTTACAGGCCCAAGAAATTCACACTTGGATGTGAATTTCTATTTAAAATGGACAGGAAGATTAGGACAAAATGGTTGCAACATCACATCCTACTCTATTCAAAATCACATCTGATGAGGCCTGTCAACTATTGTCTCATCTTGACACTGATAAATTGTGACTTCTGGGTTTAACAGCTTAAACCTCAATGTCACCTTGGGCTCTTGGATGTGATTTCGGACTCTCATTGTTAAACAAGCTTCTGTGGAAGTGGGCGAAAGTAAACATGCCCACTTTGGCCAAACTGATGCGCAGACAGAAGGCTAACAGCAGCAGGTGAGCGGGCAGGCAAAAGAGCATGGGAGCTGGGAGAACATATCCCCCACTTTTTGACAGACTTTATACACCTCACTGCAAAACAGATATACAGACAGACAGTCTGCCCAACAAACGACTTGAGAGTCTTAAAAGCTTTCAGACAAGATCTGTTCACTCACAGTATTGTGATCATCCTCCTATCATCGGTGGGCTCGTTGAAGTCGGGCACCAATCGGATCATGCGAGCCACGTTGGCCGGCCAGTTGAACTTCTCCGTGTTGATCAAGAGCACTGGTTGGTCGATGTCGGCGTAGGTCGACTTGTCGACGGGGAAGAGCCAAGCGTCCAAGGCAACGCTGCACCTGAGAAGTAGATAAGCAGAAGACATTTTGTGTCTGTGGCATGACCAATTGAAATAAATGGAAAGTCGCAATATGGCATTCTGAGTTGTAAGAGAAAAAACACATCACTTTTTTTTTTCACTGGAAAGTCGATTTTGGGATTTGAAAATTTTTACACTTAAAAAACCCTTCTCTTTCATATCCCAATTTTTTAATAAATGAATTCAATCGTGAAACAGTATTATGCAAGATTTTTTTTTTCTACACTGAGAGCATAATCTATTCGATTTGATCTCGATTTTCTCAAAACATGACTCAAGCATCTTCGAACAGTTATAGCAAAGGGCTTAGCCTTAAACAAAGGCATTGGGCAGCCAGCATTCGCCATCCGTTTTGGGGTACCTCAAGGAGGCGACGGACGGTAGCAGTGCATGTCACCCCGTCGCGGGCAGTCTGCATCAACAATATGGTATGGTTTCATGTCATGATTTGTGTACACTTTTCTTCCGAAAGAAGAAAACGGAGGCCGTTTTGGGTAGGGTTGTCCCGAATATACCCAATATTCGATTGTCAACCGAATATTCAAGAAAAAAATATGCAAGTACAGATACGACTCTGATGCTATTTTAATAGAAAAGGTACTGCGTTGAGTAGTGTCAAATGCCGCATTTTTGTTGATGGTTATTTTTTTGTGGACGGAGGTAATTTTCAAAGGATACATTGCTTTAATTCTCCAACACGCAAAGCCTTAAAATCACATTTAGTCGAGCTGACTTACTTGAATCTTTTATCTTTGGACAATGTCAGAAGCGAGGTCGCTGCACCGAAGGAATGACCACATATTCCAATTTTCTCACTGTCAAACTTGCTCTGGTAACGGAGAAAGTATTCGCACATACAATGTTAACAGAAACTACTAATAAAACCAGCCAGGATCTATTGTAGCTTTCATCAATGGTTCGATTTCAAGAAAATTTTTACAAAGTGCAGATACAGGATTGTCAATGGAGGGGGAGGGGGGCCCGTCCTGATTTTCCGGACCGCATCTATTATTGTTCTATTTTCTTGGCAAAGTACCCCAATTTTGGAAGCCTGGCAAAATATTTTGATTAGCGGTTGGTCGAGGGTGTTTACACATGTCACATATACATTACGAAATATCACTAACAGTTACAATCAAACGATTAAATAAACTTGGAAATTGTTCCTTCCGTTGTGTTTCTTGCATTTTTTCCGCTGTTAAAACTCATTATAGTAGAACTTTGGAAGAGGCCTTGTTACTTTTTTTTAAAGTCGCCCAATACAAGGCTAAAAAGCCACTTTAGGTAAAGAGCTACAACAGAGGTGGTGGGGGTTGGCCACATTTTACATTGCCAGCCCTACCACTCTAACGACTTTCCTGGGTCCATAGATCTATAGAGGATAAATATTCAATAGATACCAAAGAAATTATCCCAATTTTCAGACCTATAGACCCAGGTGGGGTAACTTTGACCGTTGGTGAGACCAACTCACCCCGCTCCCAAAATAAAAAAGAACCTACTAATAATAATAAGGGGATAAAAGTTTTCGGCTCGGTCCATTAACAGCGGTCACGACTCTTCAAGGTTATTATTGACTGGTAAAGACCGGGTCATCACATTTTTATGCCCATTCATAAATGCCTTCCTACAAAAAATGCAAAAACCTCCCGTAAAAAGGACAAAATGCGAAGCTTTTTCACCCCACTTTTTCTCCCATTTGCTCAGTACAAAACACATGCGTATGTATCGGCCTTGTGAGCGTGTGAAGTCGCTCCGCGCCCGTCTGTCGCGTGCGCGTACGAATGCGGCATTTTATACGGGTGCATTAGCGTTGTCTTACATTATGAAGTTCAGTACATCTTGTGCGCGCACCTACTATGCTCTCCCCGTTGCATATCGGCTGAGAACAGCTGGTTATGACACGCCGTGTTTAAACAACTTTTAGCCGTGTCTAAACAACCATTTAAACACACCCACGTGACAGGCTCTCGACCAATAGGGATAGTGGAACTCGCTGAGGCATTTATGAATTGTAATTAACAACAAAAAGTTGTATGTATCAACAGACGTCATCAGTATATACCCCTTACTCAAGTTAGTGGGGTTTATTTTGCACAATAAGCCCATTCGGTATCTCAAAGGTCAAATGTTATTCGGGATAAAATTGCTGCATAATGTCATACCATGTTACACGAAGGCCCATTCTGATTCAATTTAACATGTGCGCGTTGTGCGACCACCTTTTGCGTTCACACACGCGCGTTAGGTCACGCAGGTCATTCGGGATATAATGTCATTGTGCACATGCGCAGTTGGAAAACCGGACTGGCTTATTCCGCCACCAGCCAACACCTACATCCCTTCACCGGTTTCATACCTTGAACATGCTCCCATCAAACTCATCGTTGAGTGCATTGACGACTGGTTCCCCGTTGTTCATCTTCAAGAGGACATCCAATGCACGCATGCACTCCACTGCACGTGTGTTCAACTAATTGCATCAAATTGACAAACAATTCCAATTTGACTGTTTTTACATCCTTGGTAATCCTGAAAATGACTTTCTGACAAAAACAAGACTAGTGGTTTGTTTGACGAATTATAAGTTAAAAAGTCATCGAGTGATCCCCACAAGTCGCTTCCCATTTTTGTATCATAAAATTGGGCGTGATCCCCAGCCATACGGCATTATGGGTTTATGACTTCTGACAAGCACCCAATGACGAACAAAGACACTGACAATTTGGGAGACCGCCAACATAGGGCAAGATAGCTCAGTTGGTAGAGCGCCGGTACGGTGTTCCGGAGGTCACCGGTTCGAATCCTGCTGCTTCAAGTTTTCCTTGTTCACTTTGAAAATGTATTCAAATTTACATCGTCAGTTTCCCTTGTGGATTGTTTGATAAAACAACACTCCTGACAATGGAAACGGCAAGGTGCTATTTTCCATTTAAACAAAAAAAACATAATTGCTTATAATTACCGGATAAGATTTTATAAGAATAGGCATTCCAAAAACTAACATCTTCCCCCACACTCACATCACAGCAGTCAACAATATATCCAGAAAATAACCGTAACCTGCCAAAGTCACCTGATTGTTTCTGATCTCGAAGTCGTCGCCTTCCAGCAGGAGAATGGGAATCCATTCCTGGACGTGTCCACCAGAGGGCGCTTTGCAGTCCCCGTCTTCTTCGGTGACTTGTTTGATAATGTATGTTGCACACGCTGACTTATCCCTATAAAAAGAAAGACAAAAACAATAGAAATACTGGCCATTTATGAAGAAAATGTGAACTCGCGTGGCACCAGCAAGCGAAATCAGACATAAGTTGGAAATTTCGAAAATTGAGATTTCCATTCCATAATAAAATAGAAAATGTAAGCTTTGTAATGGTGAACAAAATGACTGTCATATGATATTTTGGTTTTTGAATACAGCTGTAAATTCAGCATTGAGAATGGAAAATAATACATTGTACATGCATGTACGTAGTTGACACAATATTTTTGGAGGTACGCCAGACTAAAGTGTCAAATTGTACACATGGTCTCAACACAAAAGCAAACCAGGTATTTTGAATTAAATATGCTTTAAACATCAACTGCAATTACTCAAAAATAGGTCAAAAGTCAATCACATGTCAGATCAAAAGGCAGATCAAAAGGCAGATCACAAGTCGATCACAAGTCGATCACAAGTCGATCACAAGTCAATCACAAGTCAGCTCACAAGCTACATGTGATGAACAATGACAAAGGAATGCTTTTGTTATATAGTGTGTGTTTGAATAGCTTGTTACATGGCTTGTGGTGACTTGTGATGACTTGAATAACTCTGAACAATGCCAACGGGTGCGTTCAAGCGTGTTACTCACGTTAACACGAGTATACTCCTGAGCACACGAACGGCAGGAGTATGACCCGATGGTAACCGAGAGTATACTCCCGCTCAGACCGAGAGTATACTCCTGCACCAGAGGTGTCGTTACGTGATTGTTTCCACTTAACATTTTTTGTCTTCCTGGCTGTCCTTTCCTCTCTTTGATGTTTACCCACTGCCATGTCCTTTGCATCCCTCTTTTGTGTTTCTCCACCCACCCCCTCATGCATGTGTGTTCCCTACATGTTTGTTTCTTGTACTCTGTCATTTACCTTTGAGAAAGAACTTGCTTAAGTTCGAAACGTCAGGCCAGCTAATTTTTTGATTTTTAACATTTTAAGATGGCGGAAAGTAAACATTTCGGACTTTCCCAATGAAGTTTTGTTATCGTTTTTTCGATTGTTGAACTGACCTTTGGATTATATATTGTCATAAATATGATACATAAGGGAAAATGTTAAACTATTTTTCAAATTTGTGTGCACATCCAATGGAAGATTGTTCGCGTAGTTGACAAACGTTGGCAACGTTGGCAACGTTCGCGTGAGTTTAACGCAGCTCTTACCTTGACTGCTCGTACGACGCGGTTCGAGAGTAATGCGCACGCAACATTTTCCTGCACCCGCGAGTATCAAGAGTAACACGTTCGAACACACCCAACAAGTCTCAAATGTGGCGTGATGAGGATACCTCTTGAAGGAACGAACTTGGACCCACCTATGTTCAACAGCCCCTACTACGAACCCCTGGGATGCCATCTCCACACAGATTGATGAGTATGAGGTTCGACAAGCCGCCAGACCGTGCGATAATATCAGGACAGGAAACGGAGCGTCAGACTTGGCAAGTGGAGCATGCTCAATGGCCGGCACTTTAAAATCTTCTACAAATATACATTGTAATTTTTTAGTCAATGGCAGGCAATAATTATAAACAACTTAACCCTAACCCCCTAGGCATTTTTACTAGGAGGCTTCCTCAACCTGTCAAAATCCAACACTGTGCAGTATACATATGGCACATTCTTTGGACTTAGACAAATTGGGGCATCATAGCTCCATGTAAAGTAATGGTACCAAGGTCCTGCAGTACTAAACCCATCAAAACTTGACAAACCTGCTGTTGGAGTTTGCAAGGTTTGGGGTAGAGCCTGTGGCAATAAAACTATCCCATAAAATTTCTCCATAAAATTTCTTGATTAAGGCCCAACATGGTTTTCCTCGAAACCCACCCTACCGTTTTTTAAACGTAGGTAGGATGTTTGGGTCCGGGGACTTTTCAGTTCACCAGATTTAGAAAAATTGGATTCAATGACAACATTTCATCAAGTGTATGAAAAAAAATATCACTCTTCAGGAAAGAGTTCACTAGACCGACATTCAAATCACTGGACTCGGTCCGGTGGTGGATATTTCAAGCCTTGTAAGTTGTAACTAAAAATAATGATTTTTTTTTTTTTTTTAGAGGGGGAGGGGGGGGGGGGGGGTAGGTGGGTTTACCTGTGAGGTAATTGAAGAGGGAAGTTGTGATTGTCCGTTTGTATCCTGCAAAGGCAACAAATCCAGCAGCGTATTCCTTGCTAGGAAGCCAGGAGGGATAAGACGAGGTATCACTCTTAGTACTTGGCTTCGGAACATCGGCCGGGTAGAACAGTCGCATAAAACTTCTGTAATGTGATTACACAACAAAGCTCATACACAAAGAGTTACAAAAAGTTGACATCACCCACAGTATACTGCAAAATTTCAAATTAAATTTGTGAACCAAAATGGACTTTTTAACAGCCAGGTGGTCTTTTTTCCAAACCGTTATGACCATGGTCACCTTCAAGGTGACCATGGTCATAACGGTTTGGGAAAAAAAGACCACCTGAGGCTTCACTGCATGGCACTGTTTAAATGTACATGTAGCAGAAATGTCGTGCCAACTACTGAAGAAACTTACTAAGGTAAAATAAAAAAAAAACATGTTTCGCGTCCCCGCCCGCTTCCTTTTTGGAGGCCGCCTGGATTTTCTTTTTTTTACCACAGAAAAATTATTAAAAAAAAAAAAAAATGTCAACCAGTCAATCGGAAAATAAATACTTGCGATTTTTTTTGTGTGTGCGTGTTTAATGTGCATCGCGGTGATCGCCATCTCTATTTTCACGTTGCATTTTGTCGTCCTCATCGCCGCTTTACCCAAAAATTTCCCTCTAAACTAAAACCCTGTCCTCTATCTATAATAATATGGCATAAAGCCAGTTGGTTTGAAATGTCGCTAACTAGTTTGGCAATTCCAATAACCTAAAAAGTGGATTTGTGTCCTCTTATAGAGGAACAGGGCCCTACAGTACACAATCGCCATGAACTAGATCCCCGGTGCCCTACTTTACCCCATGGAGGAAGGAACACAAATACTTACCCCGAGAGAGAGCTGTCCATCATGATATCCATGCAGCCTACTGGGTATTTGCCGCGACCAGGCAAGATGCCGGTGTATGCACTTTTAGTGAACGGCCACATGGTGGCAATGAAGTGATACAAGGAAAAATTACACGTAGAGAGACGGAACAGCATGCATATCCCACTCTGTGGCTGTGTGCGCTAGACCACTGGAAACTGTAATATAAAACAGTCAAGTCATTATAGTCATTTACCTCCCTCTCACACATCTGTCCTCCGTATCCTATCACCCTGTCACCATGCTGTCACTGTGATTTGTATTTCTCCGTAGGCAGATTCACGTGAACCGGCGTTGGCGGCGCTATTTGCGATACCCAATCTTCTGTCAGCACTGTGACCGGCTTATAATTTGTTTTTATTTAGTTTTTGATCATTTATTGGCAAATACTTGGTGTTTGTTAATTGTTACTATTTTAAATGACTCCTAAAATTATATTTATATTGATAACAAATTGATATGAAATAATTAATGAGGCTCACATTTTCTATTTAAAAATGTAGCAAATAGCAATATGGTCACAACTTTTGAACTGAAATTGTCCTCCAAAAATGACCCAAAATTTTAATCAACAAAAATCCATAACTTTGCACAGGGTTAACCTTTCATGACTATGCACCCCTCATTTTATTTTAATCTGTTTGCTCTTTCCAGTGATATAATATTTAAAAGGATTGAAGCAACTTAAAAATTTCCCTGAATCTGCCTACCTAAGTAGAGAGGGGTTGTTATAGAGCACCGAAGTCGGATGTCAGTTAACACAACAACTGGCTCCAAACAAATCCAGATTTTGACTTTTCCTTTGTTAACATTCATGCGTACACGTTGACACAAAAGTATTCTGGTTCCAAACATTGCATTGATGTCATCACTTTAGTACTCAACATGTAATGATGTATGTGAACACTAAGGACATTCTAACCATGGAGGAAGGAATGTTCCTTCCTCCATGTTCTAACAATACACTACTACACTTTCGTGAATTCATCACCTACCGTACCTCCATGCCCTAGGCTATACGTGAGATCAAACTGGATGATGATGCCTAGCGGCGATATCCAGTCAACTTTCTGAGATTCTGAGATTCTGAGTATAATAAAGTATAAACTTAACATAGGCGGCATGCACTGCAGAAAAGCCGACGGTAATTTTTTTTTATTCAAGAATTAACTGTTTCTGACCGATTTTGGTGAGGTATTATAGTAAAGTCTTCCCACTATCTTCAGTCATAATAAAATAATTACTTTCATACCTGTGGCAATCTTTCGGCACTTTTTTGTACTACAGTCATGACAGTACAGACTACACAGCATACCTAACGCAGTCACATGAATCATGAGCGTTCACCTCGATTACGCAAAACAGAATTCAGTGCTTCCGCTTAGACTGGTTCCCGGTCCCTCATAAAAAGAAAAATCTTCGCCCGCCCCCAGTTTCCCCCACTGAAAATTTCGCAAACGCAGAAAATAATACATGTAGTATTAAAAGAAAAAAAGCACTGTGAGCGCCCCCCCCCCCCCCTCCACTGTAAGAACCAGCCCCCCCCCCCCCCCCCCCCCGAGACAGCCCTGTCTACGCTGCTGCACCCCTCCCCTCCCCGCTAGTTGCAATTTTTTTCCCGCTTGTAAGGGCCTAAATGGAATTAGGTACCATAGCAAAACAGAAAAGAAAAGCAAAATCCCGTAAAGCTCTTATTTATATTTTGCGTGTACGGGTAAGAACAAAACAAAGAGGTTAAATGGCGCCACCAACGTTGAGAAACTTTTGGGGTAATGTACAAAACTAATTTTCAGAACCCACGCCCCCCCCCCCGCCCCCCTTCAAAAAAACAAGACGGGAAAAGACTGAAATGCGAGCTAACCCCCTCCCCCCCCCCCTCAAAACGAGGAAAGGACAAAAAACTCGGCCACGCCAGGTTATTCAATTAACTTCGCGATGTCCAGAAAAGAAAACCGAATGAACTACTTTCAAAGAAACTTCAAAAGTTATGACTTTTGTTTATTAATACTAAAAGATTACCAGTATCAAAATCAACTTAAAGGTAGTGTACACGATTAGTAATCCTCCAATTTTTATTTTGTTTTATTATTACGAAATACCTTACTAGACTGTAAGTTAATTGTAGTCTCAATCATCCTGTGAAATTATGGCACCAGGTGTGCTGTCGTCAAGAAAAGTGGAAATATATATCGTTTTCCAACGATTTCCAGCTGGAAATCGTTGAAAATCTGCCCTGTAGCCTTTATAATTTAGTCAAGGCGCGCGTGGCTACCCGTCACCAGACATGTTGGCATTCGGGGCGCGTCACGCGCCCAGATAGCTAGCCACGCGCGCCTTGACTAATAAAGGCTTGAGAGAAAAACGAGCGCCGTTTTTCTCTCGTTTTTTCTGCCATCCAACAACGCAAAACTTTGAACAGGTCAGTGGGACGATATTTCCTATATAATACTAACCCCCAAATCCGCCCATTCCTGAAAATTGCAACAATTACCAATCATGTACACTGCCTTTAACTTTACAGGTTAATTAAAAATGATTTACTAATGCGCTCAGCTAAATACAATGTTACATAATATGTAAACATTCATATTTTTTTTTAATCAAGTACAACCAACAATCAGCCAGTCGGGGGCGGGGCAGCGGAGCCGGAGGAATTTTAAGCACCCGACCAACCGAAAGCAAACCAACAAACAAAAAGCAACCAACCAACCAACCGTCATTTTAACCGACCGACCAACCAACCAACTTATACCCAGCACGATATGGGGCAGAGGGGTATACCCCTCTTTTGCTATACCCTATGCACTCTCCAGACTATTACCTAACACATCCCCCTAGACCTCTGAAAAGAATTCCTGAGAACACAATCACCAACACAAAAAGGGGAAGGGGGGTTCCCTCTGCCCCATATATCGTGCATCATAATATTTTACCAACTACCATCACGCGTCAAAACTGAGCAATGATTTACACCTTTATCACAAGGTCCTTGGGACTTTACAATTTACCTTGTTATAACAAGTACCTTGTATTATCAGTAATGGAAAACAAAGAAAAACAGACTCTCGGGACTTATTTGCAGTGTTGGAGGTCTCGAGACCGGCCTCGGCCTCGAGGCCGGCCTCGAGGCCGATTTTTATGGCCTCGGCCTCGGCCTTGGCCTCGGAGTGCAAGGCCTCGGCCTCGGCCTCGGCCTCGGAGCGTTCCGGACTCGAAGATCTGGTCGAGGCCGGCTCGAGGCCGCCCACTTTGACCAATTTTCCTACCAATTCAGATGTGTTTTCTGTTTTAATTAATTTAAATTGTTTACCTCATCAAACTTTCGAGAAGCTGCCACAGTGAGTTCCTGAAACAAAATAAAGTTCAAGCAGATACGCACGAATTAATGAACTGGTATTTGCATTATTGCACCGTGGAGCTATAGATAGCTCTCCGATTCCACGTACTCACGTACGTACATGTATATGTATCATCTTCTTGTAGAACCAGTCTACTCCCGCTAATAGACTACATGTAGTTCCTGGTCCAGCACTTCACGCGCCCCATGAACTGCCACTATTATGTTACACGTACTCAGGAAGCATCTAATCTTCTTTTGTTAGATAATCAGTCTACTCCCGCTATAGACTGGTTCCTGGTCCACCACTCGGCCCTGAACGAGTGAACGTTAAAGCGATAATCATAATGGCCGGCAGTGAAGTTGACCGTTACGCGTGCTCGCGCAACGCGAAGCCTGTCACATGTCTACTAATCTATGTACCCATAACTGCATGCCCTTGCAAAGACTGTCCTCTCTGTTCCAGCTAGTATTGGTTCCAAGACGTTACTATTGTACTTTTGTACTTTCGCAGTTGCAATGCACAGGCAGCGCGATAAGATTTTGGATCTGTAGTAAAGTCTTGGATAAGTTGGCATTTCGGGGGCGCGACCAGACTGTGGACTGTGATAATGATGGACGGTAATTATGCAATCAGCGACCGAGTTTGAGCACAATAGACGGATCCAGTGAGGGTCGCCCGATGGTGTTCTGACCAATCACATTCGTGGTTTATGTCCGACATGCGTGCACGCGCATGTGACGCGCGAGGCTGCAGATCAATGGTCATGATGCCTCGTCATGTCCTATGTATTTGCGCGTAATGAATAATTTATGATAAGGCTCAAACTCGGTCACTGATTGGAGTCCTCGGAAAAGCGAGGGAGAATCGTCGAAAAGTAAAGAAAAAGTTAAGAATTGCCTGCCAACTTATCCAAGACCCTTGTGGCGATCCAAAATCGTGCACGTTTGACAAACACCGGCTGCGGATTCGGCTGCATTTTGTAAACTACGCATGCGTGAGGCCAGAACGCACTTACAAAGCCGGGATTTCGAGGACACAACGTTAGTTAAATACAAAGGGTGTTAGTTGCTACTTACAAAGTAATCCCTTTTGTATGGTTAATTGCAATAATTCTAAATTGATCATAAAATAAGTGTTTGAATTAAATTTATGCGAAAAATTATGGCAAACAGCTATTTGTTAGAGCAAAACCATTACCATTAAAATTTGATATTCATATATAAATACAATTATTGATGGTTAGTTATACGTTCAACTAAAACAACGCATTTTTGGGGGCACTGGTGTGTCGACCTTATTATTCCCTTGCGAGTTACCATTTGTATTATTTGTGGCACTATTTCATTTGAACAAAACAATTTCCATAGAACGAGAAACAATACAAAAGCAAAACGAATCCAAACAGATACATTGGAAATTAAATGCAGAAGAAAAAGATGTACAAAATGCATCAAATATACACAGTAATAAAAACAAACGGGATATCCGAAAGCGAAAATCACTGTGGGTCGGGCTAGTAACGAACGAGTATAAAATAGGTACATTGTATTCATACATACAAATGAGGCAACAAATGAGAAAATAAACGTCATGAAGAGAAAAATGCAACATTAATCATGATCTTATTGCCTGCTCTCTCGCTATATTTACATTTATATACGTAGCTCCATACATGTCAACAGAGAGAAACAGGCGTGAAAAACATTTAACCCCTTGGGCACGGTATTTTACGGGAGACGTCGGGGTGTCGCGGCGGCGGCAGCCAAATCGAACCGCTACAATGTGTTTGTACAGTCAAGCGTATCATAAACAATAAATCCAAAAATGGATTGAAACTGCACAAAACGGCGGCCAATGGCGTCATCCGGCCTGGTGGCACTTTTATTTTGCGTCCACAGACGTCATCCGTACGCAAAGGGTTTTAAAAGCACGCATTGCCCTGAAATCCCCAAATTTCAACTCTTTTGATAGTTACCTAACTTAATTTCAAGGCCAATTGTGTAATATTTACAAACGGGGAATTCGGAAAACGTAGCATTGGCGCCGCACATAGTGCAGCTGTACGCAACCAACTTGTAAAGCGCAAGAGATCAAGACCAATTGGCGCTCGACTCTAAATTATTCGGTCCGGCTTTTCCGAACCAAACTGGCGTCCCCGTAATTATTTTCATCGACAAACGGCGCATTCTCAAGGAATGGTCGTGTACATTATCATATTCTCCCTTTAAAATATCTTTCCAACCAAATCGATTTTAGGACGAACGTTTTTTGTAGCCTAATTGGACGTCTCCATGGCAATGCGTCCCCCTTATTACATTGGAGGATTCAGGACTGTTGATGTTAAGTTTTAAAATGTACATACAGGCCGACATTTTTAGAAGCGAATTGAACAATGGAAAAACGAGAATAGTCATAAATGTATGTACAAATCAGTTCATATTCGGATAAATGCCTTAAAAGTACATTGAATGAATCAAACATGGGGATGTTTGAGGAGTACGGTCTTAAGTAACACTAATGCAATAAGTAATCTTTTTATATTCTCGTACATTAAAAGCATGTCAATAAAGAGCATGAGCATATTTAAAAAGAAAAATTGTATTACTAAGGTGGTGATTAAAAATATGCTCTACTTATTAAATAATTGTACTACATGTAAATAGTGTGATTGCCTTTAAATTCATTATGAGTTTAAACTTTAATAGGTCTGCAGACCCCCTAAAATAGGTCTGCCTGACAGAAACTCAAAATATGTGAAACACAAAATTAATGGTACACTGTACAAGGAACTTGGCAGCACTAATAAGAATAATAATCTAGATTTATGGAACACACATTCTACTAAACATTACTCATGGCGCTGTTATTATCCCTGCTCATCGGGCCTATGACCATTCCTGAAACCTTCTCAGCTCCCCGCGGAGTAAACAGCCCCGGCTGCAAGTTAAGTGCACATTGGCTAATCAAAAAACACAACCATTACTGCCCACACAGGTACCCATTTACTCCTGGGTGGAGAGAAGCAACTTGTGACAAAGTGCCTCGCTCAAGGACACAAGCACCATGACCCCCCGCCGGTCTCGAACCCACAATCTGCAGTATCACCAAGATGCTGAGTCCGGTGCACAAGCACTATTCAAGAATGTGTACCATTATGGACCTTCAACTATGAGCAAATTACATTCTACAGTATATAATTATTCACTGAATCCAAGTGTCGTTTTTATATATTATATACAATTTGGGCAAAAAAATGTTTAGGGTCAGTTTGTTTCCAAAAAAAGGAAGGAAGCCCTTTTATTATTTACTTCTATCTTTAGATCATCAGGCGACATTTTCCAAGATGTCAGCCGTCTTTCTTTTTGAGATGGCTTTCGCTGATACTGTAGTCTCTCAAATTGATCAAAGCATAATACACTGCCAGGCAAAACTTGTCTTCCCCTTTTTTCTTCTTTTTTTTGGGGGGGGGGGGGGACAGTCTAAAAATATAGCTTAATTTATGGCGTACATCTGTTTGCCATGAAAATATATCACTTTCTTAACCCTAACCCTCTAGGGTTCATGTAAAATCGGAACACTTTTGAAAGTGGGGGGGGGGGGGGGGGGGGGCAGTGCCGGTGCTGGCCAGCTGCTGCCCGTTTCTATATTTTTCTTGTGTGGAACTGTTAAAGTGGGGGTCATTTCCCCCAAGTGGAAATAGTGGCTCCCCCGGCCCCCCTGTTCCGCCGCATTTGACCTGACTACACTGGCCAGCAGGCAGTGGGTATAGTTGTCTTTCTCAGTTACAAGGTCGACTAGGTCTGCATTGTTAGTCTGCAAGAATTCCGCATGTGAGAATTAAGGGATGACTTTGAAGCGAAAGCCTTGCCACAGTCGCAGATAAAGGGCTTCTCGCCCGTGTGGGTCCTCTCATGTATGATGAGGTCTGACGGCCGTCTGCAAGTCTTCTCGCAGAAACTACACTGGAAGATTCTCTCAGCGCAAGGCACCTTCTTCCCCGAAGTCATCCCATCAGAGATTGAATAGGAATCCTCAATCTCCAAGCTTTGCAAGCCGGTGCCCTCCGACTCATGGGCCTTTTCGTGGAACCCTGGTGTCTCCGGGCTCCGGAACACTCGCCCACAGTTTTTCTCAGGATCACTCAGGACTCCCAGTTCCACGTGGGGACGACTCCTATGTTTGCTCACTGGGTTTTTTGATTTGGTGGCTTGACCACTTTGGATTACGCTAGCACTGGATAATTGGCTGATCGTGTTGCTATTGGCATTGACTCTTGGAGAGCTATAGTTTGCACGAGATTCGGATACTTGGTTGCTGTGGCCTGTACTGGCTACTCGTGGGATTGGGCTTCTACCTTCATTTACAATTTGGTGGCTATGGCTTGCACTTGTTACTTTGGGGCTATGGCTTCTACCTGCAATGGCTACTCTGGGGCTGTATCCTCTACATGTACTGGCATCTTCGGGGCTATGGCTTGTATTGGCATTGGTTACTCTAGGGTTAAGGGTTATACTTATATTAGCCACTAGGCTGTTAAGGGCTGTATTTGCATTGGCTACTTTTGGGCTGTGGCTTGTGTTTACACTGGCAACTTGGCTCCTCGTTTGATCAGGAAATCGGTTGCTTTGACTTTTTAGGTGCGTATTCCTGTGTGAGCAGAGTGAAGACTTTTTTGCAAACTTTGCCTCGCATTCATCACATTCGAAGGGCTTCTCGCCAGTGTGGATTCTTTCGTGCCTAACCAGATGGCTCTTCTTAGTGAGCAGTTTTTCACAGTACTGACATTTGAATCTCCTTTTCACCTGGCTGATCGGCTTCGTGGCTACGGTTTGTTTACGGGCTTTTGATAGGCTGGGGGTGCCGGACGAGTATGCCATTGTTTTCCTCTGGTGTGTCCGCATGTGCTCCGCAAGACTGCCGGTGGACTGAAACATCCTTCTGCAGATGTTACACACAAGGGACTCTTTATTAGCATGAAGCTTCTCATGACACAGCAGCCTCGTGCGAGAGGACAGACATCTGCCGCAGAAACGGCAGCAATGCTTCCCCTTGTTCACAGCCTTCCCCACCCCTGTGAAACTCTTTGACAGTTGAGCTTCACCAAACCTGCCGTCTGTGACGTTGATGTGGCCCGATTCATCTTGACTCTGGCCACCATAAGCAGCTGAGATACTTTCCTTCCTGTCTGATTTGTTCGGGTAACTTTTAAATGCTCGGGAATTCCCATGGCTTTGAGCTATATGTCTCTTCACGCTCCAATTGCTGCTAAAGGTTTTCCGACACCAGGGGCACTGATGTGATTCTGTCAAGCCATGAACTTTACTGTGCGCCTGAAGCGCACTAGCAGTTTGTAATAGTTTTCCGCACTCAATGACACTCTTAGAAGAACTGCTGGCTGCCTGAACTTCAATATTCTTGAAAAGATTTCGCCTAACAGGGATTTCCCCCTCATTCATGTTATGTTGGACCAATTCGTGGTTTTTCCGTTCATCAGGATCAATGAAGACTCTTTGACAGCCTCTGCACTTTAACACCACCTTATTGTGGACGTTCTTGGAGTGGGAAGTGAGGTGACTGCCCCGCTTGAATCGCATTGGGCACAGTATGCACTCAAAGGGTCTCTCATCAGTGTGAATGCGCATGTGGACCGTAAGATTGTTGGCCGACAAGAATCTCTTCGGACACTTCCCACAAGCATAAGGCCTGGCACCGGTGTGAGTTAGTTGGTGGTTTCTGAAGCCTTTCAACGTCTGCAAAACCTTGTTGCATACTGAACATGTGAAGCTCTTCTCGGTCGATATGCTCCTACGGAGCTGTACATATTTTTTCTGGATGGCTTTTGGTCCAAACACTGGTCTGCTCTTCTCTGATGTGCCATGCATTTTCTCATGAAGTCGGAGATCATTTTTTCTTGGAAATAACATCCCACAGATTTGACACTGGCAGTGGCCATTCCGGTGAGATTTCAGTGTCGCCTTGGTTGAGAATGTGACGTGGCATACATCACATGGATATCTATGGTCTATTCCCTGGCTTGTTTGATTAGGATTTGAAGTGATTGGGTGAGCTCCACCTTGAGCTAGATCAAAACCGGAAGTCTCGCTGGTAGATTTTAGTGATTGTGCTGCACTATTTAGCGTCTTTTGCTTTTTGGCTTTGGTTTCAACGTTTGAATTGCAACTGCTAGTGGGGATCGATATCCATCTCTTGTTAGTTGTTTGACTCTCTTTTATGTGGATTTTCTGGTGGCCATTTCGACTGCTTTTTGTGCGAAACTCTTTGCCACATACCTCGCAAGAAAAGGGCTTATCCCGAGTGTGTATTCGGATATGATCTGTCAAATGCGAAGGGCTTTTGAATCGTTTAGAGCATAATGGACAAGGAAAGGGCCTATCTGACATCTCTGAGGCATTGGTACTATTTGCTACAACAGGGAGTGTTTCCTTAATACCTCGCTTGTTAGTCTCAGTTACCCCTTGCACCAGGCTGGGCTTGCTTGTGCTCTGCTGGCAATGTGGGCAAGAAAACGGCCGATCAAAGGACAACTCTCCAAGCTGGAAACTTTTGCCGCACGTCCTGCATACTAAGGCTGAGGACGCGTTGTCCACATTGAGGTGACCAGCTTTGCTAGTAGTCTGTTGGGTCTTGGTGGTCTTGTCCGAACTGCCTGTCGGATGAGACAAATAGCTGGATGAATCATCCTGAAAGTCAATAGCAGGATCGTGGTGACTCTCTTCAGCCTTGCTGCCATCTCCTTTACGTTTGTTGACACCTGATGCGAGAGTAACGCTTGCCTCCCCGATGCCAGGTTTTGGCAAGTTGAAATGTATTCTGTGCTTACCCAGGTCTTGATACATGCTACTCGTGTTCAGTCTATTACCTGTGTGTAAAAAAAAAAGACAAAACAGAAGCAGCTATCACTATTAGTCTCGGGTCAATTTTATGTCCAAAAAAATTTCTTTTGGTCTGTTGCCCGACTGATTTTTTTATAAGGAAATTGCTGTTAATGTCACATTGCCTATTGCCTTTTATAAAATCCTGCAATGGTCAATTAACGGAATATTAGAATACCTTTTTGCTGGTGTGAATATTCAAAAAAATATTTCTGCATGCCAGGGCTCAAGGAAGTCAAGAAATGTTTTTGATTTTCCCGTTTTGTTATCTTCAACTCCAGCCCTGAATGAACTACGATATTGTGACTTTATGGTGCAGGTGAGGATGTGATGCATGTAGCTTACCCGTCTCTGAGGTACTAGCAGAGGGGTATCCACTCTCATCAAAGGCTAAAGATCCTTCAAAATTATCTGCCCTTTCAACTGGATGGTGCCCATATCCCACTACATTTTCTGTACAATATGAACAATCAAGAAAAAAGGTATAAAAAGAAAGGATAGGAGAATTGAGTCTTTATAAAAGGGATGTACTAGTCGAGTCCATCACAAGTCTATCACAAGTCCCTGCAAGTCCATCACAAGCATTCCAGTCCTAATTCCAATTGCAAGCTATTCAAATGAGCTTTGACAAAGGCATTCTTCTATTGTTCATCCAGTTATACTTGTGACTGGCTTTATGAAAGGACTTCTGACTGGACTTGCAAGGACTCGACTACAACTCTGCTTTATAGTGCTTTGATTCCAGTCGAGTTAACGCTTTTTGGGGTACAAAGGCTCGATGTGAGTCAAACTATTGGGACAGATAGACTAAAGGGGTTATTGTACTATTAAAGCACAAGCCTTACCTATCCTTGGCATTTCTTCAGGTTGTGGCTCTTGCTTGATGAAAAGGTTTGAAGCTGACGAATCCACAGATTGGAAAGCGGCTACATATTAAGCAAAGGAACATTTTGGTGTTAAATTTGTTTCACTGACCTTAATTCTCTGTAATGTGCTAAAATACACTCCTATGATACATCACACTTAATTAACCCTAACGCAGCACAGTGCATATGTGCTGACAGCTCCACTTTGCTGGACTCTGCACAGAATTCAATGTGACACGGTATGCAATCTGATGCATCTGGCAGGGTTTCTAGCCAAAATACCCTTGAGGGTTAGGGTTGATGTTTTTTTTGGGTACAAAGGCTCGATGTGAGTCAAACTGTTAGCATTGGGACAAATAGACTGATTCATTAAGCCCCATGGCTTACCTATTAACCAATCACACATGCAACTATGGTCTGACGTGTGCACAAGGATGAGGGGTTATTGTACTATTAAAGCACAAGCCTTACCTATCCTTGGCATTTCTTCAGGTTGTGGCTCTTGCTTGATGGCAAGGTTTGTAGCCGACGAATCCACAGCTTGGAAAGCGGCTACATATGCAAATCAAAATGTTTGTGTTACAATTTGTTTCAGTGACCCTAATTCTCTGTAATGTGCTAAAATACACTCCTGTGATACATCACGCTTAAAAGGCCCTTTCTGACATGGATCGCAGACACATCAAAGCTATATTAATGCACCACAGAGCTAGGACACTGCGGTAGACTTTCCTCGCGCTAAAATCACGACACTTGTTCAAACAATGTAAGTTTTAATTTTAAATCCTTTAGACAAAAGGCCCATTTGCTACATGCAATGTATAGTTACGTGAGCTGCAAGGCACCTACACCACACAAGCTTCGACTCCCTTAGTTGTGTGAAAAATCAATATTCAAATTGGATGATTCAAGACTGTTAGGGCAACACCCCCCCCCCCCCCCCCCTTATATAATATTGTTAAGGGCAAAAACCATTTGGGCCGCTTTTTCAGAATAACTTGTCCCTTTTACTCAACCCCATCCCCCCCCCCCCCCAAAAAAAAAAAACCAAACCTCACTGTGTCACTTCTAGGAAAGACGTCTTAAAGGTAGTGTACATGATTGGTAATCCTCAATTTGTTTACGGAATTATTACGAAATACCTTACTAGACCTTGTAAGTTTATACCTTGTAAGTTAATAGTTGTCTCAATCATCCTGTGAAATGATAGCATTAGGTGTGCTGTCGTTGTCAAGGAAAGTGTCCAGGTAGCCACGTGCTCCTTGACTAAAGGCCATCATCCGCCCGACGGTTAAAAACGAGCGCCGTTTTTCTCCTTTTTTTTCGTCATCCAACAACATAAAACTTTAAACAGGTCAGTGAAACGATATTTCCTATAACTACTAATTACCCCCAAAACCACCCATTTCTGAAAATTGCAACAATGAACAATCATGTACACTACCTTTAAGCATTTATATCAGCTAATGGGATGTCTCCGTGTCTTTTGGACACCCTACTTGCATTTTTGGGACACCCAGTGATATTTAAAAAAATACAGCTGAGCAATTTCTACAATCTGGACACAGCAAAAATGTGGATACCCCGTTTTCAAATCTTGGATACATCCCTACTCTCAATACATAATGGAAGTGGAAGTGGAAGTGCCGTGGTCTGCGGGTAATTCTGCAAGTTGTGGGTTCGAGCCCAGTCTTGGGCTATACCACTTCTACGCTAAATATGGGTAGAGGCATTATTATTGCCTTTCAGTGGACTAGTTACCCATGCCAACCCTATTTATACTCAGTGAAGAGATCAGATAATCTTGTCTTGTTTCAGTGTGAGGGGCTGGTTCTTCCACACTTTTTTCTGTAGCCCACACCTCGAGTGGCCTTTGACCTTGTGATGGGCGATTTGCATAAAAAAAAAGAATAATGCAGTACATACATGTACCAAAACTCTCGTCCTGCGTCACCACTGTCACCTCTCTGTTTGCCCCCCATGCAGCTTTGATGTCCCGCAGAACGGCGATTCGCATCGCCAACATTTCCTCTGGTCCCTCGATGAGATCGGCCAGTTGCATGATCAGCTGCGACGCAAGAGCAAACTTTCCTGAGGCCGTCATCGAAGACACCGGCGTGTGAACCTCGGCTGAATGCACAGACGAACCCCCGCTCTGGTCAGAAACTATGTCTATGGTCCACAATGACGATCTTTAATGCATGTAGCCGGGCTATGAATGAAGAACAATACTTAGTAAATCCTTGATTAGGTTTAGGTGATTGTGAATGATGTATAAATTGCAGAAGGGTCATTCGATAAAGTAGGGGTCCAGCAGTGTGACATGTTACAACTGACCTGTGTAATTTCCCATCAAGTATCATTAACCTTCTTATAATAGGCCCGACAACCAATTTTCAAAAATGGTAATATGGCCTTCAAACAGCTACAGTTGGATAGATCTCAACGAGTGCTTTTCAAAAATGTATAACTCTATAGAATTTCAATTAGCCGTTTTTTGAGTTACGATAAAATAAAAAGTGCCAAAAAGTGGCACTTTAAATAGTGGATTTAGTGAAAAGTGATAAATTACGACTTTTGTTACACTGTATATTCAAAATGATGGCAATTGGTAGGTTTTAAAGTACCTTTGTGCAATCCATGAAGGATGTATATGCAATTTTGAGAGAAAAACACTGGCCAAAATTTTTTTTTTTTTTTTAAATAGCAATTCAAAATCCCACCGTAGCTCATTTTTGTACAAAAATGTACAATGTAAACACTAGTTTATATTAAGCATTTTCTCTGAAATTATGACATTTTTACTGGCCACTAACTTTAGAAAGGAATACATTCTTTATTTTGTTTTTGCTGAACTGAAAGATTCTACTGTGTTTTTGTCCTGTATGGAATTTCACAGTCACTGGTTATACATTATGTGAGATACAGGACCACAAAAAAAAGACTTTTGGGGAAAAACTTTGATTTTTGAGTCCAAATTATGCAGATTTGAGCTAATTGATATGCACAATTTCCATAACTTGAAAGGCAAATGAGATCCAAGCCTGAAATTTTGCTAGTGTCTTTCTCCAGTGATAAACAACTCCACCATTTATATTAATTTGAAACTGGCTTATAATGTAAATGTATGCAAATCGGACATTATAATGCTTAATTAATATTCAAAACTGTCATAACTTGAAGAGACCATTGTTTGAAACCACCAAATTTGGGTATTGTCTTTGTGTGAGCATATGCAGCTGAATGATTCCTAATAATTCAATGTGTCCTTGACATTACACTGATTAAGTATGTAAGAATATGCAAATTAATTACTTCTAGCTAATTAATAATCAAAAGACATTTTGAAGACAAATAAGAGCCTAAATTAAAAGCAAAAAATAAAAATGGCACGTGTGATACAATGTACCGTCCTTTCATAGCTTTACTGTATGAAAATAGCTTGCAATCCATTGATTACAAGCTATTTGTTTAAATGATTTATAACTGAATTAAAATTAATAGGCAACTTGACCAGAACAGCAGATTATAGCAGCTGCATTATCGCCTTTTACCTTAAAATGTTTCAAAATTTAATTTGAACAAATAATTGCCAATTATATCACACTTGTCAGTTTGCAATTTTGACTATGACATGCAAGAGGTACGCTGCGATAGATATGTGACTGGTCCCTAATTAATTGGGAGCCGTGAAGTGTAATCTGAAATTAACAACAAACATCAACATTGATGAGTTTCATAAACTTCGAGAAAACTGGAATTAAAGTGCCATTGAATAAGGCAGCTTCAGGAATAAAGGTAAGAAATTCATAATTTTAAAGAAAGTAATGCAACAATATTCAAAGAAAATTAAGCAATCACTAGTTATTCTAAACGAAACAAAAGAACAAAGCAATTATTATTAATAATGAAACAAAAAAATCATTAATAACTGTATATAGTTTTAAAGTTATTAGCAATCAATTTAAGTTTTGCCTTCTTCAGAGATGCCCGCAATTTTACAGTTTGTCTTCGCGTTAATCAAAATCAAGAAAAACCTCAAATTGTACGTCTTACATACGCTAGATGAAAAGACAAATTTATAATTTGAAAGAAAACTCAAAATTCGAAAGAGAACTCAACATGCAAAAAATTATGCAAACCCCAAAATTACCCTTGTGAAATCAAATCATCACGTTCATAAAACTGATCATGTGATCTAACCAAAGAAATGTCATTGGTTCCTACCTTCATGCACGTCATGCATATTCATGAAACAATTACATATGCACGAAACTCGACAAAAACAAAACGGAACACGTTAACAAAAAACTAACCGTCGCTTTTTAAAATGTTAACAATTTGTTCTCTATCTTTAGATGATATGTTTAGAACCTTGCTTATGTGTCGAGCATATCTGCTTGTGAAACTCATGAAGATTAAACCAGTTGGCGATGTCAAATGGTTAACGGTACGTGATGTATGTACATGTACGTACGTACGTGATGTATGCACGTACGACGTGTATTTCTGACATGTACATGTACATCCGCGCGCCGGCCGTGGGGTCTATGCAAGCAGAGCACGCGCGCTGACCCGGCCCGCCTGCACTTGCGACATGTGTGCGCACGGCGTTTTTTTCAGTCGGAGGGGCAACTTCGGAGACGATTGTTACCTGGAAAAATGGCACATATCAACAAGATTAAACCATATTTAGTGACTTAATATCCCCATTTTGCATCAGACGTATGCGCGGTCTGGAATTATTTGACATTTTTGCATGTTTTAGGAAAAGACATTTTTCGGTATGTTATAAAATCTCCCCCATATAAAATCTCCCGCGCATACGTCATTGAAAAGATGACGTCTTCCCCTTTAATTTGGTACCTGATTGGTTGCTTTACGATGCATGCCACATTTAAGCCATGGTTATCTGCCCTTCCTAGAATTCCTTTGTGTTTGTTATATTGAATTTGGTCTAAATTTTCAAATGGCTGTTATTTCTTGAGTGAGCCACGATCATGAAATTTTGGAATTAGGCAGAGACAAATTCAATGTATCCATTTTTGTAATCGGACCGACCCTTACATGCATTTAAAAAAACATGACGTCACACAATTTTCGCCTTTTAGGGCATATCTTTGAGACAGTAAATAATTATGTAAGTTGGTTTGAGTATGATAGATCATTTTGATTGGAATCTTCCTGAAAGCGTTGGTGGACCATGTTCCACCTGCCATATCATGTACTTTTTGAAATTTCAATTTTCATTGAATTGAAGTGAACAGACAACTCGTTCAGACGTTAGCAACTTTTGTCATCTGACTTGATTGAAATATATTATTGAACTATTTCTCAGCCTTACACTTTAGTGTGACTCCTCATAAATTAACCCTAACAGTCCCAAATCCTAGTCCTAAATGTTGCATTCAACCAAGGGGGCTATGGTTAAAAAGAAAAAAGGAAATCGGTGTACGTCACTGTCTTATGGTAAAAAAGAGGAAACTAAATAAGCAAACATTTGCATGTAATTATCTTCTGGAAATTCATTTGTTGCAATTTGACCTTCATGAATGATCCTACTCTGTTCTCATGTTATTCCCTTCCTCCAAAAGCAACATTTTCTTACATGTTGTTGCCATGGTAATCATGACGATGAAAGGACAATAATTTGCCATAGGCATTACGATTGTACGTGCTGAAAGATGATCTGTGTTGTGGAGAAGCCGTTGTACATTTAAGGTCTGGGTTTCATGGATTAAGCTAATTTATAATGGAAATAAATCATCTCAGCAGATGTTGTAGGAAGAGTGAGCAAGGATCCGATGATCCTTTTGCCAGTGATGGTAACCTTTTAATTTAAGTCAGAAATTGTACTACACTGTATTCCATCAAGAAAAGGATATGATTTCTTTCCCAGATGTTTTAATTTCAAGTAATTTTGCACGGAGATAATGTACAAAATAAAATCTGTCTACTCCAAGCAGTCAGGGCATGGTCCCTTTAGCAGGATATGAAAAAAAAATCTCTTACTAGTGTTTCGAAACTATTAGAGGGTGCATTTAGTACATCCACAGGTCTGAGGCATTACATTGTGTTCATTATAGTTGCACTAAATGTAGAACAGAGGAACTGCCTTGTCACATGCAATTGTCAAGCACCTTGTTATCAAGTGACAATTAAGTCAACTTTCCGTGTTAAAATTGTCTCCCTATCCATCTCTTGGGCCAATTGGACTCCTGCAAAGCCCTATCTGTACACCAGCAGAGTTTATGCTGTGTGGGTTTCTTCTTTTTACTGCCAACTGTGTCACCATATTGAATGACATGATCCCATGGTGTAGAGGTCAAATCCAGGTCACTCTAAAGCGCCCCTTGTGTAAACTGTCTTGAAGACCACAAAGTGGTTTGGGGAGTCCCCCAGTGCACGTAGTGTGAGTTTTGCCAAAAGCTGTCTAAACACTCAGTGTGTAGGGAAGTGGTTTGGGGAAGCACTTTCAAATGGAGGGTTGTGCTGGTTTTGCCTTGGTGTAATTCAGAATTAGTGCTCAGTGTTGTTGGAAGGCTTTCTTTCTAAGATGAAAAAAATACAGAACTTCAATGAGAAAGCTCTTGAGAGACAGTTCCTGATTGATTTTGGCGTTAACTTCAAAACAAAACTTTTTTTCTATTCACGTGGACTAAAAAAAATCCCTTAGATGCATATGAAAGGTAATATGTTGTAGGCTGTTTATACTTTGTGACATATTTGTCATTTTGTAATTTTTCATATAGAAGTAAACAGAAATGATCAGTGCCTTGGCTGTGGACAAGAACGAGAAAATACCACCTTGGTTTGATTTTTTTAAATTTATTTACCAACCTGTCCCCTGATGTTTTCAACACCTGATGTGATGTGATTTGATTTTATTTAATTTAATTTGACTTGATGTATGTTGGCAAACATTGAAAGGGTAAGGACAACTCCAAATAAAGTAACTTGGATTGCAATGGTGGCAGGAACTTGGATGGAGTAAAGGGGTTGTTATAATTCTCCAGAATGCAAAGCCTCATATTATACATAATTTCCCCTGTTTTTCAACCCTGCACAGATTCCAGCCAAACCACCACCTATGCTTGTTCCGGTAACATCGTGACACTTCCTTGCAACCAGTCAGCCCCTACACCCTCATCCATCCTGTCCTTCGTTCCATTCTTCCTCCAGTGACATCGTCTGGATCTCCCTTACCCATTCTACATTGGCTTTGCCTCCTATCCACCCTACGTGGATAGCCAGTGTGCTGGTCGTGTGACTATACATTACAGGAAGACTTGTCTCTATACGCATTGATGGTGTCGTGGCAGAGGATGATGGTTGGTATGAATGCCAAGTCATCGTGCTGAATGGGAATTACAACGACATTGGGAATGGAAATTTTTTGCATCTTGTCATAATTGGTAAGGTTTGAAGAGTGAAGTAATTCCACAGGTTTTTGTATTTAACAGGGACCTTGATTTCACCCAAAGAACTACGCGCGCATGCTCAGAACTATGCGAGCATGCTCAGAACTTATTGGGTCCTACAAATGTTCAGATGTCTAAATCGTTTGGGGTCAAATAATCCGTTACAAGTAACATGTAACGCAAACTCAGTATCAGTGCATGCAAATTCCTAAGGTAGGCTACCGTCCAGCAGTCACATACACGCAACACACTCACACGCTTCTTTGGCTGATGGTGGTTGAACGTGCATTCACACGATTGGAATATATGTTGGACACACCTCAAACCAAGCGGTGAATCACTGTTTTTATCAGAAAAAGCCCACCCACAGCTAGCTGGCCACCAAAGCCTCACAACAACCCGCCATGTTCTGTCTGCCCATGATATGGAGAAATGGTCTGCCAAAAGCCAAGCCTTCGTTTTTGTCACGTCATGCAACCAGATCACATGCAAATGAGCCAAGCACGTTTCTCACAGTGGGGAATCCCCCGAGCACGCAATGCACAATTTGGTGTTATAAAAAATACCGGACCCCACAATTGTAAAAACCACTTCCCACCCAACGCGATAATATAGAGTATACGCTCCGAGCAACATCGAGCATGTCTATTTTCACAGGCATCACGTCATAGGTATAAACCAAACCACCACCGGTTTTTAATTTTTTTTATAACACTGTAAAAAAAAAACAGGAGTTATAAAACACAATTTAAGACAGGACAATTCGGGAAGGTTGGTGAGAAATCTCTTAAATCTATTCCGACTGGGAAACGTGATAAGTACTGCGATAATACGGTTACACCCCTTTGTTCCGACACCCCTATGTTCCGACACCCCTATGTTCCGACACCCCTATGTTCCGACACCCCAATGTTCCGACAACTAAACCTATGTTCCGACAACTAAACCTATGTTCCGACAACTAAACCTATGTTCCGACAACTAAACCTATGTTTCGAGTTCGACACCCCTATGTTCCGACACCCTATATGTTCCGACAACTCAACCTATGTTCCGACACCCCTATGTTCCGACACCCCTTTGTTCCGACACATATACGACGTATGTTCCTTCACCCAACCATAATGGGAATTGAGTGACCAATCCACTGTTTGTCATCTCTCCCAAATACTGTGAGAAAAATCCTTTGTTCCCCGCTAGCCATTGACTCCCAGTGTGTTATTCCTGGTTATAAGGCCCTCTTAAAACCCTGCGAGCTGCCGCGTGGAGATTTCGGAAGGCACATTTTTTTCTTTTTCTAATTTCCATATGAAGCCGTCGGTCTATTCCATTCATATTTTTTGTAATCCTCAATGATACATTGTATTTTGAAGTGGTATAGTCGCTTTTCAAGAAGGAGTTCACTTGGGGTCACTCCGGTCATGAGAAACCTGGGCCCCAGCCAAAAGCCCATTCAGTTGTGCAAAAACCGTGCGAGGAGCCACGTGGTGATTTCGGAAGGCACATTTTTTCTTTTTCTAATTTTCATATGAAGCCGTCGGTCTATTCCATTCATATTTAAATCTTTTGTGTGTATGTCCAGAGGACCCCTATTCATCTATTTAGACCATTAGAGAAAAGGTTGTGTGCACAAAACATTGTATTAACGCGTAAACAAACCCACTGGGCAATTTGTTACCGATTACCGATATTACTGGTCATATCACCCCAAAATTTGACTAAGACTAAATATTACCAATATTATCGTGTTATTACCCAAATGATATTACCTGTGTGATAATGAAAGTGTTATAAATTCCTTAATATTTGATATTTGAGGATAAGGATTAGATATAAATGATCCTCGAGGCCGACAGGATCTGTTTCTGATGAGAAAAACAATTGGGAAAATGGTGCACCTCGTACCACAATTTGCAAGTCCAAATATTACTGTTATTACCCTGTTGAAACCGACATTTTACCCAGTTACAACAGGGTAATGAGAGGTAATATGGGTAATGGTGAAAGTTTGAATTGGTTATAACATTGGGAACTTGAGTAATAACAGTAAAATTACCAGCAAAATTTCCAAGTCCAAATATTACTGTTATTACCCTGTTGAAACCGACATTACCATGCAGTTAAAACAGGGTAATGAGAGGTAATATGGGTAATGGCGAAAGATTTGAATTGGTTATAACATTGGGAACTAGAGTAATAACAGTATTTATACAACACCTGAATAAATCCCCGCCATCCGATTGGTGGAGAGTCGATCACGTGCATTGAATTATTCGACCCATCACACGACGCGAACCCGCCCCGCCCAATACGTTCTATCACATGGGTCTATCACATGGTGCGCGCGCATTGATGATAGAACCCAAAAACTTTTCTAATTTCACGGTCACTAGGTGGCGCTACAACAGCGCTGTCATTCACGCAACATGGGCGGCCAAGTTACCCGAACTGCCGCGGTTTTTTCTCCTAACAGACGACGAAATATTGGAACTTGTAAGCAATGCTGACGCTCCAAATACAAAGAGACAAATCAAATATGCAGTGAAACGATTAGATGAATTTGCTAGACACGCAGGAACAACAATTGAAGCTTTAACTAATTCTGAACTCGACATTTTTTTGTCCCGGTTTTATGCGGGACTGAGAAAGGAAAACGGCACATTGTACACAAAGAAATCCATGCATGCAATCCGCATTTTTAACTTTTCTGGACTAGTACAGTTGTAATCTTCCATAAATTGGATATGAAAGTGCATTAATTGGTTACTGAAAGTTCTGAATTTGTGAAACAGCTTTTTAACAATTCTGAACAGTTTGATCTTTCGGAACGGATATTTTTAGATGACATTCTGCATCTGAAGTGAATAATTCTTCTTAACTTGTTGAAAAACAGTGAACGTTTGAGACTTTTCGAGACAGTAATTAGTTACTGGAAGTTCTGAATTTGTGAAACAGTTTTTTACAATTCTGAACAGTTTTTAACTTGAATAAAATGCATTGAAAGTGTTCCCCCAGCTATCAGTGTTACTACATGTTTCTTATATTTATGTAAGCACCAGTTTACAAGTTACCAATCAGATGACGATAATTTATTCAGGCGTTGTATAAAACAAATAATGAATGTTTCACATTCGTGCGATGGAAAGAATAATTTCATTCGGTGACAGATGGCATGTTCTATTCCACTCGGCTTCGCCTCGTGGAATAGAACATGCCATCTGTCACCGAATGAAATTATTCTTACCATCACACTCATAAACATTCATTATTTGTATAATATCGGTACCGGAAATATCGGTTACATTCTCCCTGCACTGTAAAAGAATCCCGTAAAATCACAGGTTTTTCCCCCTGTAAAAAAGCAGACTATCACCGTACTTTAGTTTGAACGGGTTTTGAACGTAAAATCTCATGTTCTCCTACACGAATCTCATTACGCAGCAACTGACCAATCAGAACTGATCGAGGAAATTTGTGTTCACACAAGTCACGTTATATTGCAGTGTTTCGTCCAAAAACACGATTTCTTGACTAAAATATTTAATTATTTAAGCAATTCCACATAGGAATTTAGACTTTTTGTAAATTAACAGAGGTGAAGAATCGCATATATCTTCTTTGGTATTCAAATATTAAAAAATTTTCATCGGAAACCGTGACTTCAAGGTTCCCATTTCTGTAAATTCGTGATTACTTACACCAAATTTCCAGTAACTGAGTGATTTTTTTTATATCGGGTGGTAATAACATGGCAATGCCGGAAATATCGGTTACATTCTCCCTGGTAATATCGGGTAAATGGGGTTGTAACATATTGGGTTGTAACAGGGAAATATTGGTCTACTATTTCCCCGTGATTACCCATGGGTATGATATTACCCGGTAATAACTCCCGTTATTACTCGTTACAACCCGGGTAATATCGGGTAAAATGCCCAGTGGGAAGGTGCCTTCCAAAATCACCCAATGGAAGAAGCGCGTGATTTTTGTGCTCGCGCAGCTCGCAGGGTTAAAACAAATTAAAAATTAAAGTATGGGCTCAATACGTTGTCTGAGTGAGGAGAAAATAGTGAAAAACAAGGCTGTCTCAACCACCCCCACCCCCATGTGCATTGGCTACCGGGCCTGCAAAATAATA
The DNA here is from genome assembly GCA_037893225.1 of Hippasteria phrygiana. Classification (NCBI taxonomy): domain Eukaryota; kingdom Metazoa; phylum Echinodermata; class Asteroidea; order Valvatida; family Goniasteridae; genus Hippasteria; species Hippasteria phrygiana. The sequence goes on from JAZGUH010000262.1 coordinate 429,677, forward strand.
ACGGGACCCGCCTGCAGATAACATAGACTTATAAAAAATAACGCAATATGCCTTTGCCAACATGGTGGACCCATTTTCATGGCTGCTTACCGCAGAATTGTGTGCTTGCGATCACCATTCTTCGCTTAAGAGGCAAGCGCCGAAATTTTGCGTAATCTGTGTAAATGCCTTGTTACGTTAAGTGCGCACGCGCACAAGCCAAAATTCCTTACTAACTTTTGAAATACGCTCACAAGCCTTCTGTAAGCGTCGATTCTTCGCAGTGCACACGCGCGATGTGCAATTTACATTTTTCACGAGAAAGGCCCATTCTTCTTTTTGCACCCGAATCTGATTTAAAAAAATATCCAGACAGTTTTCCCTTGCGGATTATTGCTTTATTAATTTAGGTTGCACTGAAAACGTTTTACAGAAAACTAACCACTATGCAACACTCAACAACTAACGTAGCCCTAGCCGTGCAGCACATAAAAAGAGTCCTACATAGGGCCACAAGACTCACAACTGACGTTGACCTTTGTTGATCCACAAGGCCTACTTGAGAACTCGTTCCTGGCACCAAATTCATTGCTTTCCTCAGCCAGCTTGCCCCCGTTTCATGGCCGAGTCAACCGCGGAATTCTGCGCTTGCGTTTACAAAAATGTCTTGCTAACTGATGTATAAAGCGCATAATTTCCTTCTTCCGCGAGCATCGATTCTTATCTTATACGGTGAAACAGCCATGAATGTGGGCCATCCTGTCACCAACATACCAGTCTTAACAGGCCAACATAACCTTATTTTCGGGTTTCGGAACATAGGGGTGTCGGAACATAGGGGTGTCGGAACATAGGGGTGTCGGAACATAGGGGTGTCGGAACATAGGGGTGTCGGAACATAGGGGTGTCGGAACATAGGGGTGTCGGAACATAGGGGTGTCGGAACATAGGGGTGTCGGAACATAGGGGTGTCGGAACATAGGGGTGTCGGAACATAGGGGTGTCGGAACATAGGGGTGTCGGAACATAGGGGTGTCGGAACATAGGGGTGTCGGAACATAGGGGTGTCGGAACATAGGGGTGTCGGAACATAGGGGTGTCGGAACATAGGGGTGTCGGAACATAGGGGTGTCGGAACATAGGGGTGTCGGAACATAGGGGTGTCGGAACATAGGGGTGTCGGAACATAGGGGTGTCGGAACATAGGGGTGTCGGAACATTGGGGTGTCGGAACATTGGGGTGTCGGAACATTGGGGTGTCGGAACATTGGGGTGTCGGAACATTGGGGTGTCGGAACATTGGGGTGTCGGAACATTGGGGTGTCGGAACATTGGGACGTCGGAACATAGGTGAGTCGGAACATAGGTTGAGTGGTCGGAACATAGGGGTGTCGGAACATAGGGCTGTTACCCGATAATACAGCCATTCCTCCATGATACAGCGTACAGTCCTACATGTAACTGTTATTGATACATACAAAAGTCGATACAGATGGGGCTCCTACAATATACAATGTTCCCATAATACCATGCTGGTAGTACTAGTACTAGCCAGCAAGAACATGACAATAACTTATTAAAAGAACATAATTTTCATGCACCGTATACTGCGTACACACAAAACCCACTGCAAAGTTTACCCTAAAAAAATCCATACTTATTCACATCCTCACAGTAGTACTTTAAGTGCAATGAAGACATCGTTCAACCTGGGCTAGCTAGGCTATGACTATGTAGGCCCCCTACACGTAGGCTAGTTAATTCCTTAAAATGTCAGCCAAAAAGGTTAATTTTTACAACAAATTCGCTTACCAAGACCACAGTATGCAACTTCCTGCAGTTTCGCATTGTTTTTGGCTCGAGAGCGAGAGGCCGAGGCCTGCCTAGGGGATAGGGCGCGGCTTAGTAGGAGGCTGTTCCACCAATTGCACTTGGCGTCGGGCAAAGGGGAAGTCATCCATTAAATTTGTACAGGGATTACGTGTTTTGGACATTTTTTTACAGTAATAAACAAAATGAACACAATTTTTTGGGGGTATAACGTGGGAGATATTTTTACTGCATAAAACAGTGAAATTTTGAAATATTTAATGAAAATGTGTAGCTGTTAGGGCAATAATTTAGTTTTTTCCGCATTGACGACCACAACACTATTCATTCCCCTTCGAGTCCAGAGGGTGCGATCCGGTAACAGCCACCACTGACCAATCAGAGACAAAAAACAAGACCCGTAGAATCAAGGGTGAGCACTTATGCAGAACTACCAAAATGACATCGTCGCGCGCATCGCGCCTTGTGCCTATTCAATAAGGCCTCCTATTCAATAAGACTAACTGCATTTTCAGTAATACATGACGATGTCATTTTAGTGGTTCTGGATAAGTGCTTACCAGAAGGAAGTGAAACAGGAAGTAGTTGCTCATGGGGTAGGGCGCCCTCATACCTTTGGTAAGTAAAACTTGCTACCCGAAAAGTGTCCCTCCTGTCGAGCGCAATCAGGGGCGTGTTTTCGCGACCCGCGACCCGCAACCTGAAACATGTTTGTGACGTCAAAACGATAACCAGGAACATGTTTACGCAGGCGCGAGAAAACGCAGAACCAGAAACTGTGGGCCCGTTTGTTTCACACGGATCGGGAGGTGATCCAGAGCCGAACGAAAACAAACAGGATCGCGAATCCCTCTCGCTATAAATTATGTTGCATGCTGGGAGAATTTGTATTACACGACAATGTCGTCTGCTTCAGATTCTGTAGGGCTATATATTTTATGATAAACTATCTAGTATTTCCAGAAAAGTAAATAAATCGTACATAGCTTTAATAACAAAAATACACTGTAAAAGAATTATGAGTACTGTCACAACAGCTCGTTAAATGCTTCAAATCTACGAAAGAATACAGTCACTTTTCTCTGTCCGTCTCGTACGTCGCGCGCCATCTTGGATCTTGCGAACCCACCTCGCGAGCAGGATCACTAAAAACGTGATCCGGAGCAGCTTTCGACGCTCCAGATCAGTGATGACCGCGCTCTGGATCTGCGTGAAACAAACACACCCATTCATTGACCGATCTTGTAAACAAACATGGCGGAAGAGCGATCGAGTCGTTGTGCAAGAGTTTGAGTAGGCCTATCTGGTGAATGACGTCGAAGAAGAGGAATGGTATAAAGTAAAGAAAAAGACGTCGGTTAGACGATTACCATGCTTTACACACGACGGGCCGTGCCATGGTGGCCCTCGTACATAATTCACTCTTTTTCATTCGTACATTCATTCACAATTTATGGGACGAATAAAAAAAAATCGTCTGCTTTCGTTTCAGTATCTTCCGCCATTTTGAACCTGTGAACCGGCTCCAACCTTCGATTCTCGTTTGGTCGAAACAATGACGTCACGCAACCATGACCGAAGACGCCAAAACGCCCAACCAATGACCAAAGCGGAAACATGTTTCTGGTCAGTCGCGAAAACACGCCCCTGGAGATTTGCGAAAGTTTATTGTACTCCCTCCTGTATGAGGCGCCAAGTGTAAAATTATTATTTAACGCTATTATTTACCAATAATTCATTATATAATATATAATGAATTATTTAACCATTATTTGCATTTGTTTTACAAATAATATATTTTGCACCACACAATTATATATATATAATTGTTGCCAGCTTTCATTATATATATATATAATTCAATTGATCATTTTACTTATATGTAAATAATGACGACTGACAAATTTAATATGTAAATAATTAATTTTGCACATGCAATTATATATATATAATTGTTGGACAACTTTTATTATATATATATAATTGTTGGGCAACTTTCATTATATATATATAATTGTTGGGCAACATTAATTATATACATATAAATTTGCGGACCATTATACTTATATATAAATAATATCGACGGAAAGGTTGTATTTGTAAATAAAGAATTTTGCACCAAACAATTATTTATAAATAATTGAATTTTTGTTTTTACAACGAAGTGAACGAGGCTATGATATACTAAATAATGATTGTGCGTCGTTCATTATATACTAATAATAGTGCAGTCGAGTCTAGTCTGGTACCTGCAATATGTCAAAACGTGTGCAATAGCCAAACGCGGGGGATTGACACAAGACTGCGGTCTATTTTGTAAGTTGTGATGGACCGACTAGACTGACTGCACTGATGAGTGTCGATTTCCTCGTGCTTGGTCTACTCTTCCTTACTATAGTCTTGAGCAAAGCGTGTTTTTATTGACTTCTGCCATGGCTGATGGCGATAATGGCTAGATCGACAGCAGCATCCAACATATAATCCAGTCAGCTGTAAGGCAAATTTCGAGTCAGCTGCGACAAGAAACTCCGATGCCAGGATGTGAATATTCAGACTACTGGGCGTGGCTAATAACACAATTTACATACTGCACTATTATTAGTATATAATGAACGACGCACAATCATTATTTAGTATATCATAGCCTCGTTCACTTCGTTGTAAAAATTAAAAATTCAATTATTTATAAATAATTGTTTGGTGCAAAATTAATGATTTACATATAAAATTTGTCAGTCGTCATTATTTATATATAAGTATAATGATCCGTAAAATTATATGTATATAATGAAAGTTGTCCAACAATTATATATATATAATTGCATGTGCAAAATTATTTATTTACATATACAATTTGTCAGTCGTCATTATTTATATATAAGTATAATGATCCATTGAATTATATATATATATAATGAAAGCTGGCAACAATTATATATATATAATTGTGTGGTGCAAAATATATTATTTGTAAAACAAATGCAAATAATGGTTAAATAATTCATTATATATTATATAATGAATTATTGGTAAATAATAGCGTTAAATAATAATTTACACTTGGCGCCTCATACTCCTGAGCTAATTTCCCTTTGAATGAAAACAGTTCATAGAGATATGAATTCAGGAGGGAGTACAATCAACTTGCCCAAAACTCCAGAATGCGCTCGACATCCCTGTGAGTTCACAATGAATATAGATAATTTAGTTATTTATTCATTTATTTATGAATTCGAAATTTCTGATATTTTTCAAATATCATTAAAAACAAATGTAACTGTACATATGACACAAAACTAAATTATTTCTCAGAGAAATTGATCAATATTATAGAGTACTTTAAAATAAAACAATCTTTTTATTTACTATAATATTTATTTATTGCAATTTTATTCATCTTCAATAATATAATAATAATAATAAAAAAAAATATAAACATTTCGAAATCATAATATAATACTGGGTGTGTCTTACTTAGTTTTGAGTATTACTAGTGAAACCATGGACAGAAATTAACACTTCTCGAGTGGAGCAAAAACTGGCCACGTACTATCTATACAAATTTTACCAACTACCATCACGCGTCAAAACTGAGCATTGTGCACATGTATACACATAGTGCCCACCTCACCACACGCACATCCCGGGTGTGAAAATGGACTCGGAGCTTGTCCGATGTTAGTCTTTCTCGTTACACCTTCACTATTACGGTCACCAATTCAGTTTTCTCTTTGAGGGTGGCTCTAAAAAGTATATTTAAGAAATATTTAAATACAAAGGGTGTTAGTTGCTACTTACAAAGTAATCCCTTTTGTATGGTTAATTGCAATAATTCTAAATTTATCATAAATAGGCCTAAGTGTCTGAATAAAATTTATGCGAATAATTATGGCAAACAGCTATTTGTTAGAGCAAAACCATTACCATTAAAATTTGATATTCATATACAAATACAATTATTGATGGTCAGTTACAATGTTGAACTAAAATAATGCATTTTTTGGGGGTACGGATGCGTCGACCAATTATACCCTTGCGAGTTATTATTTGTATTATTTGTGGCATTATTTAATTTGAACAATTTCCATAGAACGAGAAAAATACAAAAGCAAAACGAAGCCAAACAGATATATTGGAAATTAAATGCAGAAAAATAAATGTACAAAATGCATGGAATATACACATTAATCAAAACAAACGGGATATCGGAAAGCGAAAATCACTAGTGGGTGGGGCTAGTATAGAGTACCGAAATGATGACGTCAATCAATGCAAATGTTTGGAACCAGAATACATTCTAAACTGCACGTGTTTGGAACCAGTTGCTGCGGCAACTGACGTCAGACTTCGGTACTCTATAGACCTTTATCATGGTACAGCCATCTTGTTTATCTCCTATTAAAATCAATGTAACCAAACCGAGGCTGGAAGGAAAATAGTCTGGAACCTTTATTCAATAATTGGAATCACTATTCATAATTGCTAATGCATACAGGGAACAAGACAAAGATGGTGACAGCATGATAAAGGTCTATAGAGTACCGAAGTATGACGTCAGTTGCCGCGGCAATGGTTCCAAACACATGCAGTTTAGAATGTATTCTGGTTCCAAACATTGCATTGATTGACGTCATCACTTCAGTACTCTATAGGACGAGTAAATAGGTACATGTATTCATACATACAAATGAGGCAACAAATGAGAAAATAAACGTCATGAAGAGAAAAATGCAACATTAATCATGATCGTATTGCCTGCTCTCTCGCTATATTTACATTTATATACGTAGTTCTATACATGTCAACAGAGAAACAGGTGTGGAACATTATTTAAAAGCACGCGTTGTTCTGAAATCCTCCAAATTGCAACTCTTTGGTTAGTTTCCTAACCTAATTTCAAGGCCAATTGTTTAATATTTACGAACGGGGAAAACGAAGCATTGACATCAGGGGCCAATTTCATGGAGCTGTTAAGCGCAAAAATTTGCTTAGCATGAAATTTTTACCTTGATAAAAACAGGATTACCAGCCAAATGTTCATGTAATGTATATCGCCTGTGACTAGTATTCAGTTGTTGCTTGCTTAGCGTGAAAATCCCATGGCCTTTTGGCTGGTAACCTGTTAACTAAGCAAGACTTTTCGGTGCTAAGCACATTTTTGTGCTTAGCGGCTCCATGAAATTGGCCCCTCGACATTCAAACTGGCGCCGCACATAGTGCAGCTGTACGCAACCAACTTGTAAAGCGCTAGAGACTAATTGACCTATCGCGGTCGAATCGCGTCAACGCAGCTTGTGAATTATTGTCCAATCACATCAATTATAATTCCACGTGGAACGCGCAAAATCCAAGACAAACAAAAATTACCGCACAAAATTCCCATAGGGTTGTCTAAGGGGCGTGGTTAACTCGTATACGGCGATAGCTTAATTAGCGATTGACTCCGAATTTTTCGGTCCGGCTTTTCCTAACCAAACTGTCCCCATAATTATTTTCGTCGACAAACGGCGCATTCTCAAGGAATGGTCGTGTACAATAATCTTTCCAACCAAAATTTATTTTAGGACGAACGTTTTTTGTAGCCAATTGGACGTCTCCATGGCAATGCATCCCCGTTATTACATTGGAGGATTCAGGACTGTTGATGTTAAGTATTAAAATGTACATACAGGCTGAAATTTTTAGAAGCAAATTGAACAATGGAAAAACGAGAATAGTCATAAATGTATGTACAAATCAGTTCATGTTCGGATAAATGCCTAAAAAGTACATTGAATGAATCAAACATGGGGATGTTTGAGAAGTACGGTCTTAAGTAATACTAATGCAATAAGTAATCATTTTTTATATTCTCGTACATTAAAAGCATGGCAATATAGAGCATAAGCATATTTAAAAAGAAAAATAGTATTACTAAGGTGGTGATTAAAAATATGCTCTACTTATTAAATAATTGTGATTGCCTTTAAATTCATTATGAGTTTTAACCCCTTGCGTACGGATGCCGCAAATGTGCGCAAAAAAAAACAGTGCCACCAGGCCGGATGACGCAATTGTCCGCTGTTTGTGCAGTTTCAATCCATTGTTCGATTATTGTGTATAGGTTACGCTTGACTGCACAAACACATTGTAGCGGTTCGCTTGGCTGCCATAACTGCCGCGGCACCCCGACTTCTCCCGTAAAATACCGTACTCAAGGGGTTAAAATAGGTCTGCCTGACAGAAACTCAAAATACGTGAAACACAAAATTAATGGTACACTGTACAAAGAACTTGGCAGCACTAATAATAATAATTATAATAATAATCTAGATTTATAGGCCACACATTCTAATAAACATTACCCATGGCGCTATTATTATTATTATCCCTGCTCATCAGGCCCAATAATCATTCCTGAAACCTCAGCTCCCTGTGGAGTATACAGCCCCGGCTGCAAGTTAAGCGCACAAGGGCTAATCAAACACATAACCATCAATGCCCTCACAGGTACCCATTTACTCCTGGGTGGAGAGAAGCAACTTGTGACAAAGTGCCTTGCTCAAGGACACAAGCACCATGACCCCAGCCGGTCTTGAATCTACAATCTGCAATATCACCGAGATGCTGAGTCCGAGCCACGAGGCCACAGCACTCCACAAGCACTATTAAAGAATGTGTACCAAATAGACCTGCGGCTATTAGCATGCATCGTACAAATTACAGTCTACAGTATATAATTAATCACAGAATGCAAGTGTCGGTTTTTTACATACATGTATACAATTTGGGCAAAAAGATGTTTAGGGTCAGGAAGTCCTTTCATTGTTTACTGCTATCTTTAGATCATAGCAGGCGACATTGTCAGTCGTCTTTCTTTTTGAGATGGTTTTCGCTGATACGGTAGTCTCCCAAATTGATCAAAGCATAATACACTGGCAGGCAAAACTTTTCTTCCCCCCTTTTTTTTGGGGGGGGGGGGGGGGGGGAGATATAGCTTATCTGTTTGCCATGTTTGCCAGTTACAATGTCGACTTAGTCTGCTTTGTTAGCCTGCAAGAATTCCGCATGTGATAATTGAGGGATGACTTTGAAGTGAAAGCCTTGCCACAGTCGCAGACAAAAGGCTTCTCGCCCGTGTGGGTCCTCTCATGCCTGATGAGGTCTGACGGCCGTTTGCAAGTCTTCTCGCAGAAACTACACTGGATGATTCTCTCAGCGCAAGGCACCTTCTTCCCCGAAGTCATCTCATCAGAGATTGAATAGGAACCCTCAGTCCCCAAGCTTTGCAAGCCAGTGCCCTCTGACTCATGGGCCTTTTCGTGGAACCCTAGTTTCTCCGGGCTCCGGTACACTCGCCCGCAGTTTTTCTGATTCTTTTCAGGATCGCTCAGGACTTCCAGTTCCTCGTGGGGACTCCTCCCCTGTTTGCTCACTGGGCTTTTTGATTTGGTGGCTTGACCACTTTGGATTACAACAGCACTGGATAATTGGCTGATCGTGTTGCTATTGGCATCGACTCTTGGAGAGCTATGGTTTGCACGAGATTCGGATACTTGGTTGCTGTGGCCTGTACTGGCTACTCGTGGGATTGGGCTTCTACCTTCATTTACAATTTGGTGGCTATGGCTTGCACTTGCATTTGTTACTTTGGGGCTATGGCTTCTACCTGCAGTGGCTACTCTGGGGCTGTATCCTCTACATGTACTGGCATCTTTGGGGCTATGGCTTGTATTGGCATTGGTTACTCTAGGGCTAAGGCTTCTACCTATATTAGCCACTTGGCGGTTAAGGGCTGTATTTGCATTGGCTACTTTTGGGCTTGTGTTTCCACTGGCAACTTGGCTCCTTGGACTTCTCCTTTGATCAGCAAATTGGTTGCTTGGACTTTTTAGGTGTGTCTTTCTATGTGAGGAGAGCGTAGACTTTGTTGCAAACTTTGCCTCGCATTCATCACATTCGAAGGGCTTCTCGCCAGTGTGGATTCTTTCGTGCTCAAGCAGATGGCTCTTCTTAATGAGCAGTTTTTCACAGTAATGACATTTGAATCTCCTTTTCACCTGCCTGATCGGCTTCATGGCTACCGTTTGTTTACGGGCTTTTGATAGGCTGAAGGTGCCAGACGAGGATGCCATTTTTTTCCTCTGGTGTGTCTGCATGTGCTCCGCAAGATTGCCGGTGGACTGAAACGTCCTTCTGCAGATGTTACACACAAGGGACTCTTTATTAGCATGAAGCTTCTCATGACACAGTAGCCGTGTACGAGAGGACAGACTTTTGCCGCAGAAACGGCAGCAATGCTTCCCCTTGTTCACAGCCTTCCCCACTCCTGTGAAACTCTTTGACAGTTGAGCTTCACCAAAACTGCCGTCTGTGACGTTGATGTGGCCCGATTCATCTCGACTCTGGCCACCATAAGCAGCTGAGATACTTTCCTTCCTGTCTGATTTGTTCGGGGAACTTTTCAGTTTATGCTGGATACGCAAATGCTCTCCAAGGGCCAATTTGGTTGAGAAAGTGCAGGGGCAGATACTGCAGTTAAAGCTCCCTTCATGCACCAGTTGTTCATGTGATCGGCGCGTGCTCCGTTGCTTGAATGTCTCATCACAGAATCTGCAAGCGTAGGGCTTTTCATTCGTGTGACTGCGGATGTGATCATTCAGGCTGCCCTTTCTGCCCAGTATTTTCTGGCAGTACGGACACTGATGAATACCCTTCTTGTTCTTCTTGATCATGACCGTGCGGACAGTTTTCAGCTCTCTATCCAGACTAACACCCGGGGCCACACTCTCACTGTGTGTTTTCCTAACATGAATTGACTTGTGCTGTTTCAGAGTCCTTTCTTGGAGAAACTGCTTTCCACAGATGTTGCACTTAAATTCTCGGGAATTCACATGGCTTTGAGCTATATGTCTCCTCAGGTTCGAATTGTTGCTAAAGGTTTTCCGACACCTGGTGCACTGATGTGATTCTGTCAAGCCATGAACTTTACTGTGCGCCTGAAGCGCACTAGCAGTTTTTAATAGTTTTCCGCACTCATTGCATGGGAAAAAATCTCTTAATGATGTGACAGCCTGCTTCTCACTTCTTGTACTAGAACTGACATTCTTAGAAGAACTGCTGGCTGCCTGAACTTCAATATTCTTGAAAAGATTTCGCCTAACAGGGCTTTCCCCCTCATTCATGTTATGTTGGACCAATTCGTGGTTTTTCCGTTCATCAGGATCAATGAAGATTCTTGGACAGACTCTGCACTTTAACACCGTCTTATTGTGGACGGTCTTCCAGTGGGAAGTGAGGTGGCTGCCCTGCCTGAATCGATTTTTGCACAGTTTGCACTCGAAGGGTCTCTCATCAGTGTGAATGCGCATGTGGACCGTAAGATTGTTGGCCGACGAGAATCTCTTCTGACACTCCATACAAGCATGAGGCCTGTCACCGGTGTGAGTTAGTTGGTGCTTTTGTAAGCCTTTCAACGTCTGCAAAACCTTGTTGCATACTGAACATGTGAAGCTCTTCTTGGTCGATCTGCTCCTACGGAGCTGTACGTATTTTTTCTGGATGGCTTTTGGTCCAAACACTGGTCTGCTCTTCTCTGATGTGCGATGCATTTTCTCATGAAGTCGGAGATCCTCTTTTCTTGGAAATAACATCTTACAGATTTGACACTGGCAGTGGCCATTCTGGTGAGATTTCAGTGTCGCCTTGGTTGAGAATGTGACGTCGCATACATCACATGGATATCTATGGTCTATTGCCTGGCTTGTTTGATTAGGATTTGAAGTGCTTGGGTGAGCCCCACCGTCGTCCTGAGCTAGATCAAAACCGGAAGTCTCGCTGGTAGATTTTGGTGACTGTGCTGCACTTTTTAGCGTCTTTTGCTTTTTGGCTTTGATTTCCATGTTTGATCTCTTGTAAGATGTTTGACTCGTTTTTATGACAATTTTTCTCCTGTGGATTTTCTGGTGGCCATTTCGATTGCTTTTTGTGCGAAACTCTTTGCCACATACGTTGCAAGAGAAGGGCTTATCCCGAGTGTGTATTCGGATATGCTCTATCAAATGCGAACGGCTTTTGAATGGTTTAGAGCATAAGGAACAAGGAAAGGGCCTATCTGACATCTCTGAGGCATTGGTACTATTTGCTACAACCGGGAGTGTTTCCTTAATACCTCGTTTGTTAGTCTCAGTAACCCCTTGCACCAGGCTGGGCTTGCTTGTGCTCTGCTGGCAATGTGGGCAAGAAAACGGCCGATCAGAGGACAACTCTCCAAGCTGGAAACTTTTGCCGCACGTCCTGCATACTAAGGCAGTGGGCTCGTTGTCCACATTGAGGTGACTAGCTTTGCTAGTAGTCTGGTGGGTCTTGGTGGCCTTGTCCGATATGCTATCCGTATCATCTGCTGAACTGCCTGTCGGATGAGACAAATAGCTGGATGAATCATCCTGAAAGTCAATGGCAGGACCGTGGTGACTCTCTCCAGCCTTGCTGCCATCTCCTTTACGTTTGTTGACACCTGATGCGAGAGTAGCGCTTGCCTCGGTGATTTCAAGTTTTGGCAACTTGATCTGTATTCTCTGCTTGCCCAGGTCTTGATACAGGCTACTCGTGTTCAGTCTATTACCTGTGTGTAAAAAAAACCCACAAAACAGAAGTAGCTATATCGCTCTTGGTCTCCGGTCAATTTTATGTCAAACAGAATTTGCTTTTGGGTTGTTACCGGACTGCTTTTTCTCAAGGAAATCACTGTTAATGTCATGTTGCCTAACTTGCCTTTGATAAAATCCTGCAATGTTCAATTCAGGCTCCTTGATGTGACCATATTTTTCCGATATTTCGATGATTTTTTTCATATTGAAAATCGAATCGGCCCCTCCGGGAATTTGATATTCCAAAGAATATTGGGATATATAGCTTTTTGCAGTGTTTAAGATTTGTTTTAAGTGTGTATGAAGTGTGAATTACTCCAGTTTACCTTACCCAAAATTCCAGTTATTTGAACTTATTTCCAATAAATTTGACGATAGGGTAGTACATAATGAAATCGTATGATGTACTAAATATGTCTCGTTTCTTTCACCATTTTCTAAATCTCGACATGACTTCGTCACCATCATACATGTATCTTTGTCGCCATCATATCTCCGCACCATTCATTATAGCACACGTGCATGCACTAAATCGTTTGTGTAGCCTTGGTCAAGTGCAAGCAACCGCAGTTAATGCCACTGTCTTATTCCAATTGTACAATGCACGTACACGCCGCTAATGCGGAACGAACTTCGTCTTAAGAAATGACTAAAAAATATTTTCAAAAAAATATATATGCAAGAAATATATGCTTGTTTGCAGGGCTCAAAATTACCATTGTAGTGCTTGCGCAACGCAAGTGAAAAATACCCGAACGCAAGTTATCCTCGACTCAAGCTTGCGTTTTGCGCAAGTTGGAAAAAGTACCGGTTTTTGTCTACTGATATTTCACAATGATAACCTGTATGATTTGATTAAAACAATAAGTTTAACAAACATGTTTTACTGTAGCTTTTCTGTCTGTCTGTCCCGCTGCCCAGCAGCTACTCATGATCATAGCGCTTGCACAATCCCTGCATGCAGATCGGAACGAAATCCGTGCAATGTTATTGTACATAGAACGGTGCAGACTGCACGTACAGTACATCATTGCCGTTTTATGCATGTCTTGCGTTGGGGACCAGACATGCTGCTGGGCGATGTGTAACCTCGCTCCCATTCATACAAGTCAGTCGTTGAATGTAACTGAAACCGCCGGGTGCGAGCGTGCGTTGCGTTGCGCGGGGATTTTACACGTAAACGTTGTTGACATCGTTTCGCGCACTGATCGGCTATTAAATGACGGAGAAGTGAGATATTTTCCGATCATCATGAAACGTTCACCACCGAAGTAGAAAAGTCTGCTCTCTTTCTTCAAAAGTAAGCGGCCGGCATCCGAAGCTTTGCCTGTATTTCATATGTCATACATACATTGAATTACAAAAATTAGTGCAAGTTAAATTTTGTTAGCGCAAGTTGTTTCAAATGCCAACTTGCGCAAAGCGCAAGTTCATTTTTTTGGGATTTTCGAGCCCTGTCAAGAAATGTGTCTGTTTATCCAGTTTTGTTACCTTGAACTCCAGCCCTGACTGACTACGATACTGTGACTTTATGGTGCAGGTGAGAATAGGAAGCTCTGAAGATGTGATACATGTAGCTTACAGGCCTGGTAGCTTACCTGTCTTAGAGGTACTGGCAGAGGGGTCTACACTCTCATCAGAGGCAAAAGATCCTTCAAAACTGCCTGCCGTTTCAACTGGATGGTGCCCATATCCCACTACATTTTCTGTAGAATATGAACAATCAAGGAAAAAAGGTATAAAAAGAAAGGATTGGAGAATTCGGTCGATTCACAACTCGGTGTGCCGCCAGCGGCAACCAGGGAGAGACCAAATTACGCAGTGCATCATGGGAAAAAGTCGACATCGCAAAACCGGAAATGGGTTTCGCCAATGCATCGACCGTACTTCTTACACCCCTTCTTCGCTAAATCTATCAGAGATTCTTTCCCGCAAAAGGTATTCCCTGATTAGTCAAAAATAACTCATCCACTCGCATTCGCGCGAAATCCATACTGCTGTACTGTCCATCTAATACAACGCGATGTCGACCCCGGAGGTGGGAAATTGGCCTTTCCCGGCTTGCCGCTGGCGGCGCACTGAGTTGTGAATCGACCGAATTGAGTCTTTGACCCTCCCTCTCTCGGTGCCAAAATGGAGCCAACTACCCTACCTATCAAAACCTATCGAGAGGAAGGAATTAGGTTTTTTGATAGGTTATGATAGTTGCAACAGTAGGAGAGTTATAGTGCTTTGATTCCAGTCGAGTTAACGCTTTTTTGGGTACAAAGGCTCGATGTGAGTCAAACTGTTAGCATTGGGACAAATAGACTGATTCATTACTTATTGACCAATCACACCTGCAACTATGGTCTGACGTGTGCACAAGGATGAGGGGTTATTGTACTATTAAAGCACAAGCCTTACCTATCCTTGGCATTTCTTCAGGTTGTGGCTCTTGCTTGATGGCAAGGTTTGTAGCCGACGAATCCACAGCTTGGAAAGCGGCTACATATGCAAATCAAAATGTTTGTGTTACAATTTGTTTCAGTGACCCTAATTCTCTGTAATGCGCTAAAATACACTCCTGTGATACATCACACTTAATTAACCCTAACCCTAACGCAGCACAGTGCATCTGTGCTGACAGCTCCACTTTGCTGGACTCTGCACACAGGTCAATGTGACACGGTATGCAATCTGATGCGTCTGGCAGAATTCTAGCAAAAAATGCCCTGGAGGGTTAGGGTTTTTAAAAGGCCTTTTCTGAAATGGATCGCAGACACGTCAAATCTACAATGCATCAGAGCTAGGACACATCGCAAACCTACCACACATTGTAAGTAATACTTGGGTTTGGTTAGGTTTATTTTTGGCCCACATATTAATACAAATTTGAAAGCGAGGTTCCATCTCAAAACGACACAAAGCAGAAACATGCAACTATGCATTTAACATGCTACATGTACGTTCATGGTATCTGCATGTTTCAGAAAGTCAAATTTAAGACTTTTTAAGACCCTTTTAATGCTGCTCTAAACAAAATTTAAGACCAAAAATAAACAGACCGCCACTAGATGTATGGTTGGATTTTGGATCCCGGCATTGGAATGCTCAGTAAATACATTGTGTGGTGCCTGTCACGTGTGATCAGCTTTCCGGAAAATTTGCTGTGCACTCCAATAGCCGATTTTGTGTATACACACTGTGTGATTGTTATTTACGAGCTGATAAAAAAATCATTACTCGCTTCGTCTATTTTTTTAAGACCTCAGGAACTCAATTTAATACTTTTTAATGCTTTTTAAGGCCTTAAATTAAGAAAATTCAATTTCAGACTTTTTAAAGACCTGCAGATACCCTGTATATACAGTCGTGTTTTACCATACTTATGAGGACCATGAATAGACCCCTTCTTTTGTTCTCTTTGTTTGTACTTAAGGTTTTAACACAAAATTCTCCCGAGGACTCGTCCCAAGTCCTCGGTTTAATTGTTATCCCTAATCCCCCATTGTCCCAAGTCCTCAGTCGTAAAGGATAACCAACCCATGCATACAAATTAAAATTGTTTGGTGTCCCTGTTACACCTGACCTCGTTAACCCTAACCCTGCCAGACGCAGCACAGTGCATCTGTGGTGACAGCTTGACCTTGCTGCATTCTGCACACAAGTCAATGTGACAAAGTATGCAATCTGATGTGTCTGGCAGGGTTTCTAGCCAAAATACCCTGGAGGGTTAGGGTTAATTTCCATCAAGTATTCATAATTGACCACACATGTCACAATGTACCCTGTAACAGGGACACCAAATATTTCACACTTTTGGACCCAAATTTATGGAATGACCCACGTACATGTATGGATGCTATGATTGACCCTCCGAAAAGGCTCCTATGATTAAGTCACTTTTCTTTTTTTCTTTTTTTTACATTCCCTCTTGAATGACCACATGTATAATTTTGAAGTTCGATAATGGTACACCTGCTTAACTTAAATTGAGGGAGGCAATGGAGGGCATGCACATTCAGCCTTTTGCAAGTTAAATGAAATATATTATCTCGTATGCGGACCTGTCAGGCTTTTAGCCAGGATTTGAGAAAAAAAAAGTGTCCAAATTTGAAATTTGAAATTTGGGTGTACACATTTCTTAGCTGTAATACTTTTACATGCAAATGACACAAAAAAACTTTTTCAGAAAAACTTGTCCCTTTTACTCTCCCCCTGCCCCCCCCCCCCCCCCCCCCAAACCTCAATGTGTCACTTCTTCGAGGACAGACGTCTTAACCCCTTGCGTTCGGATGACACCATATGGCGTAAAAAAAAAAGTGCCACCAGGCCGGATGACGCCATTTGCCGCCGTTTGTGCAGTTTCAATCCATTGTTGGATTATAGTTTATGTTACGCTTGACTGCACAAACACATTGTAGCAGTTCGCTTGGCTGCCAGAACCGCCGCAACACCCTTACGTCTCCTATAGAAGAATGTATTCAAGGGGTTTAGCACGGCATCAGCCAAAGGGATTTCCCTGTGACTTTTGGACACCCTACTTGCATTTTTGGGACACCCAGTGTTATTTGTAAAGAAGTTAACAGCTGAGCAATTTCTACAATCTAGACACAGCTAATTTGGATACTCCATTTTTGAATCTTGGATAAATCCCTACTCTATTAATGCATAATGGAAGTGGAAGTGCCGTGGTCTAGTGGTTTGGAGCAATAAATTTGTGGTCTGCGGGTAATTCTGCAAGTTGTGGGTTCGAGCCCAGTCCTGGGCTATAAGCACTTCTAGGCTTAATACAGGTAGAGGCACTATTAATGCCTTGCAGTGGACTAGTTACCCATCCCGACCCTATTCATCATACTGTGAAGAGATCAGATTGTGAGGGGCTGGTTCTTCCACACTTTCCTCTGTAGCCCACACTTCCAGTGGCCTTCGACCTTGTGATGGGCGATTTGCATTTAAACAAACAATAATGCAGCAGTACATACATGTATCAAAACTCTCGTCCTGCGTCCCCACTGTCACCTCTCTGTTTGCCCCCCATGCAGCTTTGATGTCCCGGAGAACGGCGATTCGCTTGGCAAACGTTTCCGGTGGTCCCTCGATGAGATTGGCCAGTTGCATGATCAGCTGCGACGCAAGAGCAAACTTCCCTGAGGCTGTCATCGAAGACACCGGTGTGTGAACCTCGGCTGAATGCACAGACGAGCCCCCGCTCTGGTCAGAAACTACGTCCATGGTCCACAATGACGATCTTCAATGCATATAGATGGGCTACGAATGAAGAACAATACTTAGTAAACCCTTCAGCTGATCAGCTGATCAGCTGATTGTGAATGATGTATAATTGCAGAAGGGTCATTCTATAAAGTAGGGGTCCTGGAGTGTCACATGTTTTGGTGTCCCTGTTACAACTGACCTGTGTAATTTCCCATTCAAGTATCATTAATAGCCGAATCATTAAAATTGACTTCACACTATTTTTTACTTGTTTGGCAGGTACTTTGCTTTACATAATTACCCTTGGAGATAGAAGGCATCAAAAGAATGTGTCCTGAACTGCAAAATCCTTCACATGTCAGATGTAACAGGGACACCAAAATTGGACCCCTAATTTATATAATGACCCAGAAGAAAACATTATTTTTACACAATACTTTTCGAGCATCATCGTTGCCCTAAAATGCCCCTCATCAGAAGTTGTTGATGCCTGGCCGTTAGATGGCATGAGCCAGACACTGGTCCCACACATGACTCCGGATGTAGCCCCGCTTGTCCCTGTTCACGTTGTAGGTTTTCCTAATCCAATTTCCTAAACTGACAGAATGAACAGGGACGAGGGGGGCTGCAAATCGCCCACCACAAGGCCAAAGGCCACCCGAGGTGTGGGCTACAGAGGAAAGTATGGAAGAACCGGCCCCTCACACTGGCACAAGACAAGATAATCTGATCTCTTCACAGTATGAATAGGGTCGGGATGGGTAACTAGTCCACTGCAAGGCATTAATAATGCCTCTACCCATATTAAGCGTAGAAGTGCTATGACCCAGGACTGGGCTCGAACCCACAACTTGCAGAATTACCCGCAAACAATTAATTTAATGCTCCAAACCGCTAGGCCACGGCACTTCCACATTGATTTCTGCCTCATTTTTAATAGGGAGGACAAAGTGAAATATTAACTTCAAGATATGGCCTTCTATGTGGTTCAATCCATAGAGCTCATTGACACAAGCCATTTGCCTTTGCTTTGAAAAAAAATCCACCAAAGCATTATAGAGTTACAGTACCTTTTAGGTGATGGTCAACCTGAAAATATTGTTGCCTAGCAACCACCTGTTTCTCAATAAATGATTGCGTAAAGCCCGGTTCATACTTCATGCGAATGCGAATGCGTATGCGAATGCGTATGCGAATCAAATTTGTTAAGGTAACGGAGAACGTCACAATGAAACTTCAATTATTGACGTCAAGAAATTTGCTTCGCATTTGCATTCGCATGAAGTATGAACCGGGCTTAACACAGAACAGATTTCCGGGATGCCACCTTCCTTCACAGGGGTTCAGCGGCAAGGGTTGCTTTTCTTTGCATTGAACATTGGATGTACATGGACATGTTTAATTTGGTGAATCATGTAAAAATTGTAGTATCCCAGGATCCAGAGGATGGATCTACATGTACAAAAGTCAATACAGAAATATTTAGAAATTTCCATTTCAACATTTTAAAATTTTTGTTACAGTTGAACATTTTTGAAAAGCCACTATTGGGTATTATCCGCTTATTATTGAACAACATGTTTGTCAGAAAATAATTTGATCGCTTCGCTTTAGTTTGGGTGCATTTTACAGCCTCTAATGGGCCTAGCTTTGGGAAATCCCAGTTCTTATTTACTAAATGCCAGTGGCATCTAACTTTCCAAAGCTACCTTAAAACTATGACTACCTTAAAACTTTTGTCTAATTTTGATGGGTTTAGGACTGTCGCGCCTTGGCACCATTACTTTACATGGAGCTATGATGCCCCAATTTGTCTAAGTTACTGCACAGTGTTGGATTTTGACAAGTTGGGGGAACTTCCTATTAAAAATGCCTCCGGGGGTTTAGGGTTAAGCCTTATGAAACCATTTTTTATTAACCCTAACCCTGCCAGACGCAGCACAGTGCATCTGTGGTGGCAGCTTCACTTTGCTGCACTCGAGTCAATGTGACAGAGTATCCAATCTGATGCGTCTGGCAGGGTTTCTGAAAATGATGTAGGGAGTTGGGGTTAAACACCGTTCATCCTCAATCCTCCAAAATCCTCTGCTTGAAACACCATTCATCCTCAATCCTCCAAAATCCTCTTTTTAAAAAAATACCATTCATCCTCAATCCTCCAAAATCCTCCTTGCTTGAAACACCATTCATCCTCAATCCTCCAAAATCCTCTTTTAAAAAAAATACTATTCATCCTCAATCCTCCAAAATCCTCCAAAACTGCAAGGAGGATTTTGGAGGATTGAGGTGGGTTAGGGTTAAAACCCTGCTATACTTATAACTATCACAGCCTATCAAAAACTCTAAACACCAACTGTCAAAAAGTCTTTGCTATTTAGCTCGCTTGTTATTAAACAGCACCTCCTGTAATATAGGAGATTGACCCTTCGACCTTTGTTGCTCCTACTACAAGTCCCTGCTCAATCCCAAGGCTCTGTGCTTATGAATGGGCTACTGTTTCTAAGTATAAACCAGTCTCTGGGCTGAAGTCTCATTATTATGAATTAGTTAGGTTTGGCCCAGGATAAGAATGTGGATGAAGTAATGTCTGGTTTCGCCTTGCCTGGTTTTAGGGAACAGTGTTTCTTTATTCCTACTTTGCACTGCCAGTGTAACTGGTGCCCTCTTGTTTATGTGTATTATGCATTAATTAGTAATAGATAGGGAACATTTAAGCCATGCCCCTTTGTGTCATTCTCACACTCTCTCCTTTGCCGATCAGTCCATATTATTTTCTCCAGAATTATTCCTGTATTTCTCCAATCTTATCCTTCAATTACCCCAAGCCGTGCGTCCTAGAAATTATGTTGTTGAGTTGCTCCCAAACATAGAATTGTAACTTGATAAAATGTCCTCTCCTCAGACTCCTGGGAAAAAGTAGAGCAGAGTATCTAAACAAAATTGATATTCTCAAACAAAAGCCCAAGCAAAGTGGGCATCTGTGTCTTGTTTTCCTTCACTCAAGGTTAGTTGGCTCACCAAGGATTAAATCATACAATCAGATATCAGATCTTGCAAGGTATATTTGCAGTCTAAACAAATGTGGTGAGGTGCCATTGGCTTTGTGTTAAGAGTGCCATTTCCCTCCGCCCCCCCCCCCCCCCCAAAAAAAAAACCACTTTAATTTTGTGCTGCACTGCACAATTACTGACAAGTAACAGCTGTCATGACGAGAAACTTTTTCGTCTTGTAAACATACAGGCATGCAACTTGGAATTAACAAAAAACGAGGGAATTAAAAAAAAACGAGGAAATTCCAATCTACAAAAATTACGGGATATAGGATCCTGTCTTTGGTTTTTCGTGTGGGTTCTGTTCAGATTTTTTTTTTTCTTACACAATGATTCTTCTTATTCTTGGTGTTTCTTACGTCTCGAACAGAAGAAAAGACAGAGCTTATGCATTGAAATGGCACAATTTTATTGTCATAACTCTCACACACCCATGTTCTCTTCAACATGGAATGACCCACAAGAAGTGAACGCCCACTAATTTTAATAAAGTAAAGCGCATCTAAGAAACGGGGGAAAATATTCAAGAATGACAATTTCACCCAAACCAGCAACAATGTGCTTGGCCTAGCGGTCTAGACTGATGGAGGTTCGATTCTCACCAGGAGCTACCAGAAAAGGTTGGAAAAAGAGAAGGAAAGGAAGCTGCAAAGGAAGACGAAGATAGGAGGGGGGAATGGGTGAAGAAGGCACGGGGTATCAGAAAGATGGCAGCGTTTTTGTTTTTTTCAACAAACTAAAATATATTTGGGTTTTTTTTCCCACCCCTCCCGGCCATCCCCCTACCCCCTCCCCACCCACCCTGCCACACACCCACACCCCAAGCAATGCATTCCACACATTTTCGTCCAGATTGAGGTACGACAAATGACTTTTTTCTGGGGTATTAAAGTAAAATCTTTCCTTTTTCAATTTTAAGTGTGAAGTGAAAAACGAGGAAATCAGCTGATCCGAGGAAAAGTTGCATGCTGTCCATTGCATTGTTTTTATATAAAATAATGGGTAAAGTAACATATTCTACACTAAAAGTATCCTGATACACGTAAGTTAGTCAAATTTGGGGATTTTTCTTCTAAGTTCTAATTCTAATGACAATGTCACACACACACAAATCGAATTGGCTTATTTATTATGGGTGCGTTCGATTAGCTTACACGTGTAAGTGAAACTTCCATGAGACCGTTCCATTAGTCATCACGTGATACTCGTGTCTGCCCCGGTGTCAACCACCACTCCCCCACCAAGCGAGCGGGTCTCTGGTGGCTGCCCGGGTGTAATGACGTCACCGCCTAGCTAAAAACTTAAACATGGCGGCGAAGTCGAATTTGACGTGAGTAAATGTACAAATTGTGACATAAATTGGAAAGCAAAGAGTGTATTTTCCTGACATTAACAACAGTTGCGGACTATAGGGGTGCACCACACTAATTCAAGCTCCCATTGACAACAGTGTAAAATCAACAAAGTTCAGGGCCAAATAACCTGTACCCCAGCATCACTGGGGTCTACAAAAACAAATGTCACTTATTGTCTGATCTTTTATCTTTCATTTTCTTTTCTATTTTTGGGGGGTTAACCAATTACATTTTTAATTATTGGCACAAAACAAACCCACCTCCCAAAAAGTCCCACTTCCCAAGCCGATCAACAGCCATTTTTAACATGGCATCCCTCCACTTTCTCGGGCAAATAGGACCCATTTTTCAACAGTAATTTTATCAAGTCTGCACACAGATGGAAGCCCAGAAACCAGGGAGTTGATGCTGGGCTATGTTTACACAATCCCACAATTTTTGGAGGCACAAACTCTCCTTTTTCAAAAAAAGTTGTGGGTGTACATTTTGAGCTGGCGCATAAATTAGTCATGTATGTAGTGCACCCATCCCATAGACTGTGTGAAATTGTGAATTTTATAATTATCATGTCGTCATGGTCAAGATTTTTCCGGTAAAGCAGACGACAGCGAGCCTGTGTTAACATTTTATTCCCTCCCCACACGACCTTTGACCTTAATTTTCCCAGCATGCCTTGGCGCTGGCGAATACGCCGCAGCGTTCGATTTTCCTCATTTCGTCGCTTCCCCGCGTGGTGTATCATGGGTGTATTAACCCCGTGTTTATGGTGAAGCTAATCGAACGCACCCAAACTAGCCTTACCGGAAGTTGTCAAATACGACTGAGCTACACGTAGCCTAAGCTAGGTTCAATTCATGAATTCTTGATATGCCACCCAAAAAGGTGAATTTTTACGAAAAATTCGCTTACCGAGCGAGACAGGCAGCAACCTTCCACAGTTTGGCATCGTTCCCGTTTTTGGCGACCGAGAAGGCGCCTTAGGCTCTCACGTGACCAAAGATTGGGGATCAGAGGGGATCGGCGCGTAAAAAGATCAGATACTTAGACTGGTTCCCGGTCCCTACATTGTCCTTCGGATTTCAAAAGTATATTATATACATATGCGGACTGAGAACCAGTCTATCGGACACTCCGCTGAAAAAATGTGAAACAGGAAGTAGTTGCTCATGGGGAAGGCCAGGGCGCCCTCATACCTTTAGTCGGTAAAACTTGCGATAGTTCACAATGGAGAAAAAACCGTAGACTTGGTGCTCCACACTGAATTGAATTAATTGCGCTAATAACACCTCCAACACAATTTGGCAAGGATTGGTCTCAACATTACATACTTAATGTTTCTCCCTTCCTTTTTTCTTTCTTTCTTTCGTTATTTATTCATTTATTTATTATTCTGAATTTCTGTCATTCAATTGTAACTGTACAAATGACACGAAACTAAATTATTTCTCAGAGAAGTTGATTATTGTAGAGTATTTCAAAATAAAACTTTTTTTAAATTTACTATAATATTTATTTATTGCAATTTTATTCATCTTCAATGATATAATAAAAAAAGATTGTTTTCAAAATCATATTATATTACTGGGTGTTTGTTACCGACTGTCTGAAGTAGCAGCTTTGACTGAGTATCTAGTGAAACCATTGACAGAAATTAACATTTCTCGAGTGGAGGAAAGTTTTTTCATTTAGCTTTTATTAAATCGTTCAAGTACAACATGACTGTAACTTTATAATTAAACAACATTTCCACTCGATATTTCCCATTACAACAAAGATGTTTTTTTCTACATTTAAAAAAGAAAATTTCCAGACTATGCAGATAATAGTGAATCTGGCGCGCGGCGCGGGCGCCGAAATAACGGCACAAGGGTCTTGGGTTCATCAAGACTAGGCCTACTTCTAGTATCTGCAGCGATCTAAATTTGACCAACGCCCCCGTGGTGCGTAGCGCGCGGGCTATATCAACGCGTGAACAAATTTCCTCGACACAAAAACCCTCAAGATTACCAACCAATTTCCATTTGACTTGCATTAGGCCTATATCGCATGAAAATCGCGCAGAGTTTGGGCTGGTAGATAGGCTTAACTTGTTTTTTTTACTAGGCCCTATATGCAAAATTTGCTGAGAAGCAGTGGCGTAGCCAAGGGGGGGGGGGGGGGGGGGGGCAACTGCCCACCCCCCCCCCCCCCCCTCTCTCTCTGGAAAATTGGGATTTTCGCCATCTGTAGTGTGTAGATATGCGTTTAATACTATAGCGTGGACCTATTTAACAAAGTCGAATTTTCCCCCTTGAAAATAGCCATGCCCCCCGTTTCCCCCCCCCCCCTTCTAGGAAGCGCCTGGCTACGCCACTGCTGAGAAGCACGGTGAAATTGGCTCCACGTGCAACACGAATATTGCTTAGTAAGCCGATATGGAATGTACAATTAGCCCATAGCCTAAGGCTAATTAGACCAGGGAAATGCTATCATAAACCAGTGAGCTACTTCCATTTTCCAAATTTCTCCAGACATCGGCAAACCATTCAAAAATCTCCAACAACGTTATATGTATACACTGTCCAACATAATTTGATTTTATTACTATTTAAAACTTTCACAATAAAGTAATTATACGCATAATTTGCCGATTACACATCAATGGGAGAGAATACACGCACGTACGGGACAATGTATTCCAATGTATTCCGTGGTAACTAATGATACAAAAAATTGCCCCTTTAAAGTTTAAACTTGGGTTATAAAACTGACTGCAAAAAATGAAAACCATATTGGTTTCTGAACGTTGGTCTTGACCAAAGCCAGCAGATTGGTGGTTTATAATTTGGTTTCGGTTTACATAAAAGGTATAGGCCCTTCTAAAAGGGCGCCTCGTACACTCGATTGTTTCGCACAGATCAGCAATCCCGATCATCAGTGAAGTGACGCTGGTGCACTGCTTTGTATAGTGTCCGAACCAACGGCCGGTGTAGCGTGAATTTTAGTCACTATTGCACTTGCCTATTGATCGATATGATATCGATAACTGGGAGAGTGGCCGGTCACGTGAGAGGGTTACAATAGGGAAAGGAGTCCGATTTTCATGGGAGTTGGATATTCATAATGACACCGTACCGGTATCTGTTTAATTTGGAGTACCGAAGTGTGACGTCAGTTAATTGGCCAGCATTGAGCAAGTTCGGGTGCTGCTGATCTAGTCCCTTTTGTCAATTTTGCGATTCAAATCACGCATGCGTGGTCTGTTTTCACTCGAACGCATCTAGTCGATCAACTACGTCAAATCTAGTTTGTGTAGCAACAACAAACTGTAAAGAATGTCCTCTGCTAATTGTTAACGAAGCAAATGTTGGTACGTCAATTTTATTTTCTATTATTTATTTCTATTATTTTCTGTACTTAACTTTGGTGCAATAAATAATTCATTATCTTATTGCAAAGAGTTATTATCATTGGACAAAACCAACAAATTATCGTAAACGTTTGCAAAACTTGCCCAGTTTACCGATCCTCCATCTTGAAACCGTGACGTAACTCGCGAGTGACTAGAGAAACCATGGTCCGGAGCTAGGTTGATCCGCGTAGCGTTCGGGTGACATCTAGATCGACTATGGTTAAGTCTAGTCACTCTAGTCGCCCAACCGAACTTGCTCATAGGGGAAAATGGTCGTCTTAAAGCGTGATTTTTGAAACTATTCAAATTAAATTAACCTGGTTCTAAACATTGCAGTTACGTCATCACCTACGTATTAATGGGTAACTTAATTACAGGCTTTCAAACAGACCCAGGTGACGAAGTAGGGGAGTAGTAAGATCAAAATGTAAAACAAAATTACAAAAGTATGACTTTGAGGGGCAAAATCAGAATCAAAGCCTGGGCATCACAACACATCCTCAAAGCTCTTGGAAGTAAAGTTGCGGTACTCCTGCACCCAAGCTCTTCATTGTGTGATTTTCACATGACAGTGTGTAACAATTAGGAAAAATATGCCACGAGATTTCATTTTTTGGAGTTGTAAGACGGAAAAGTAGGAAAAGTAGGAAAAGGAAGAGCGAGGTCATCTGAAAATCACACAATGAAAGCCTAAATTCACGAGTGCCCTTCGGGCAATGAAATTTCATACATGTAGTCTTGAAATCCATTATCTATAGGCCTTCGAATTCGCGGGTCCTCGAAGGGTTCCTCGAAGGGTTCCTTGGAATGCATTGTCATACAGAAGCGCCTCTCACGGAGGAAATCAAACAAAAAACTGCTTAGCCCCGTTGGCCTATACGAACGAAATGTCAAACCTATATTTGCATATATTAACACATGTTACAAAATACTCGGTTTTCCCTATTAGGGGATGTGCCGAAAAATAACTAAATGTTCAAGAAAATTTGAAAAGAATCAAGTTGAAACTAGGTAGTATGTAATTACAGAATCTCATCACCCTACAAGAAGATAAAAACTAACGGAGACTTTACATCTGACGTCAAGGGCATGTCTTTGTCCCTAAGCGATGACTACTGATGAAACCAGCAACCGCCATATTACCGTGACTGTATTACAGTGACGGTGATTAAAAAAAACCCTATCTTTGATGGCGTTATGTACTGTTTACCGCAGTGCATCACGCGGGGGAAAACGGGGGTCACCGCCGCGGCTCGTATACGATTTTTACATACACCATGGAGGTAGTTGCATACACCATGGAGAAATTTCTCCATGCATACACTAGCATTTTCCACGCTCATTTTTCGACCTTGTGGCTCCAGAGGAATATCCCCTGCACAGTAATTATCTTTTATAGTTCATGAGGGTATTATCTTCCACGAAAGATCTGACTGCACATTTGACTATCTTTCGGTCGGAAACCGACCGTGTACGTCGGCATTAGCGAGCGTCGAGCGATGACCCCCACTGAAAACTGCAATGTCATGCGGTAAACACTGACATGATGTCATCAATACGTAGAGCTATTATTAACGTGTACTATTGAGAACGGGGATGTATGTAAATAAACCACAGCGACAAGGTTGTCAAAAATTGCCACCTGGCCGGTTGACGTCTGTATGTGTCAATCTCTGCATTTTCAATCTATTATTGGGGCATTGTGTACGTTATGCTTGGCTGCAAAAGCCTCTTGTTTCCGTTTCGCTTGGCTGTATAACCCGGACTGGCGGCGCCCCCATGAAATAACCGACATGCCCGGGTTCAAGGGGTTAACTGGTTTCAACTCCAGGGACGCAGGCCTACTTTGAGTCCAGGTTATTTATATGCGTCCCTGGCATGAGCAGATGCTGTACATTTTCATTGTCACTGAATTTAAATGACAAAACCTGCACTTTCAACAATCATCTCAATAATCATTGTGAAAGGGTTCTTGCCTAACATTAATAAATACAACGAACGAAGCCAAGCCCAGTAATAATTAGTTCACACTTTACACCTTAAAAAAAAACCAAAAAGAAACCAAGACAACAAAAAGTGACCTGCCAGAATCTTTGAAATAGTTAGATTGTTTAAACAAGATGACACCATACTCCTAGGCCGACAAACATCAATTCTCGATACCAGATATATTTGTAGATATAGACCTCTAGCGGGAAAAATATACACCAATTACAAGATATTTTACTATTAATATCAGAATATTACAGCTTCATAAAGTGTTAGTCTACACTGAGGACCACTGACAGCACATACCTTATCTGTACTTTGGTATTTATTTAAACTATAAGCCATTCAAACGGCGAGCCATTCAAACGGCGAGCCATTCAATGGGCGAGCCATTCAATGGGCGAGCCATTCAATGGGCGAGCCATTCAATGGGCGAGCCATTCAAACGGCGAGCCATTCAAACGGCGAGCCATGGGAACAGCAAGCCATGGGAACAGCAAGCTATACAAATGGTCAGCCATTTAAATGGTGTGCCAAGATAACCACGAGCCAGAAAAAAGAAAAGAAAGGTGTATATCCAGAGAGATATCTTTCCATGGTGTACCCCCAACCTACTTTCCAGCTTACAACTCCACCATGCAACGCTTCAAATAATACCTAATGTAGCAATAGTCGTAAACAGAATTGAGCTATTACAACGCTTCACAGCCATCATTAAGGGGGGAGGGGTGCATGAATCACATACACCAGATTCCTGTATAAACCAAATCACTGAATAGATACTACATTATTTTTCAACCCGATAACCCCTTCAGGTATTCTCCAGATACCCGTTGAATCCAACAGAATCCTGCCGCAGCAACGGATGCACCTGCTGCATCTGACAGAATCAAACAACAAAAATCCAACAGAATCCAACAGAATGTGCCCGCTGTTGGATATCGTTGGATTGTAGGGGTCATGACAAGGTACTGCAATATTCAAATATAAAAATCAAAGTTACTGTTATATTAACATCCTTTAATACATGTATAGATACTGTACGGAGGAGGGGAAGAAAGTTAGTCTTCCAGGTTTCTGAATTGCGTCTGCATGTTTTCGGCGAGCTCGTTGTAGTCGGCTTTGATCTTGGCTTCCCCATCTTTGACCGGATCCTACAACAAACGGAAATCAAGGTTAAAAGAGATCGAATATATTTGGAATTTTCTCGGTCGTTTGTTTGCCAAATTCTAGAGAAATACTGAGATTCTTAATGGACCAATCCATTAACCTTAACAGTCCTGAATCCTCCAATTTCAATACGATTTTTCACGATGAGTCAATATGGGGCAGAACCCCAAGCAAAGACGACATTCTAACGGCTGGATTTGACAAGTCAAACCTCCTTGTGATTCTGGGCTCTGGATGTAATTTTGGACTCTCGATGTTAAAAATCACATCCATCTAAGACTTTAAACAGAAAATACCATCCAAGGGGTTTCGCAGTGTGATGATAGCTTGGCATTATCTCCCGAGGACGGACAGAGCTCACTGTCCGAAACGTCGAGTTGTATTCTCACCCCAGTTCTTTTCAGAACCACACATCTTCCCAGAAGAGATTATTTTCACATGATGTTACCCGCAATTTTCTCGCTTACTTTCTTATCGTTTCCGCCATGCAAAGCTTCAAATCCCAGTCTCTCTCATATCTTGTTTATCCGTACCTTAAATTTCATGCTGCTGAGCTGGTACATGATGTCGCCCATGTTCTCCCTGATGATGGCCCAGGTGATTTTGTTCTCCGACTGGGCGGTGGTCTCCACAGCGTGCCTGGCAAGATCGTAGAATAGGATGATGTTCTGCAGCATACCTACCGTCTTGTAGAATGGACAGTACCTGCAAAATAGAATGTGTTTGTGTCGAGTGCTTCAATCTATTGCTTTGCTTTTTGTTTTTTTAAATGGCTTGTTTCTCCTTAAGTCATTTCAAGAAATTCCTGGAAACAAACATGCAAATTTCCAAATAAACCATATAAAGGCTTATAAAATGGCCTTTCCATCTATATATAAAACACTATATTCAAATTCTGCAACGTAATTGCCCTTTTTGCAGAGTGGGTCACAATGGTCTCACAAGTAGGTCTGGACTCGGCCAAGTCCAGACTAACCGAGCAGTGATGTAGTCGAGGCCATCACAAGGCCACACAAGACCCTGCAAGGCCAGCACAAGGCCAGCACAAGACCAGCAGTCTTAATTCAAGTCTTAAGCTATTCAAATGAGCTGTAATAAAAGCATTCCTTTGTCATGGTTTATGCCTGTTACTTGTGCCTGTTGCAAGCTGGCCTTGTGGCTGGCCTTGTGGCTGGCCTTGTGGCTGGCCTTGTGGCTGGCCTTGTGGCTGGCCTTGTGGCTGGCCTTGTGGCTGGCCTTGTGGCTGGCCTTGTGGCTGGCCTTGTGGCTGGCCTTGTGGCTGGCCTTGTGGCTGGCCTTGTGGCTGGCCTTGTGGCTGGCCTTGTGGCTGGCCTTGTGGCTGGCCTTGTGGCTGGCCTTGTGGCTGGCCTTGTGGCTGGCCTTGTGGCTGGCCTTGTGGCTGGCCTTGTGGCTGGCCTTGTGCCTGGCCTTGTGCCTGGCCTTGTGATGGCCTCAACTACAACACTGTAACCGAGTCTAGACATGATTCCAAGATTATTATTATATAACATACTCTAATCAAGTGCATGCTTCAGCCAGGGCCCTAGTCAAGTCCAGATCTGAATTCAGTCTGTTGGGTTTTGGACTCCGAGTAGACATTACTCCATTTTGTTTTCATTATTTTGGCATCGGACTCCGACTAGGGCTGGACTAATACACTGGTTTGACCATCTCTTAGTGGCCAACTGACCTGTCGTACGGAGTGTAGCCATTTTGCTGAAGGTAGTCATCCTTGAGTAGCTTGGCGACTTCCAGCGTGATCTTATCGGACTCGGCAAGGGACGCTTTACCCACCAACTGCACAATCTCAGACAGATCCTCCTCCTCCTGAAGGATCTCCTTGACCTGTCATGCATATTCATGAGTTAGGGGTCAGAGGTGGCAAGGATCTCCTTCACCTATGCATATTCATGATTTATGGGTCAGAGGCGCCCTCTTCCACTCAGAGCTAGAATATTACCTATTTTTATAAGTCATTGTTTAAAAAACAGAAAAACACGGAAAAAACTTTTGGGGACGAAAGCTTGCTTTGGAAAAGTTGAACAGTAGTTTTGTTCAGGCTTTCAAGGAGACTCCGGTTAAAAAGTAGGAGAATAGTAGGATCAAAATTTGGGTAAAAAACAGTAAAGTTGGAGTACTCCTGCACCCAAGCCCCTCATTGTGTGATTTTCATATGACAGTGTGTAACGCTGTTATAAAAATTATTCAATGAAATTTCGTTTTTGGAGTTGTTGGACAAAAAAGTAGGAAAAGTGGAAAAAAAATAGAATTTCAAGAAAAAAGTAGGAAAATTAGGAGCAAGGTAAAAAAAAACTAGGAATAAGTAGGAAAAGTAGCAATACTTGAAAGTCTGCTTTGTGTCATTGATTTCTAGGCAAACACTGTATTTTCAAGGGATGGTCGTATACATTATTATATCCTAACTTTTTAATGATATTTGCAATCACAGTAGTTTTAGGACGTGGGTCATTCCATAAATTTGGGGTCAAAATTTGGGGTCAAAATTTGGGGTCAAAATTTGGGGTCCAAAATTGGGGTCCAAAATTGGGGTCAAATTTTGGTGTCCCTGTTACATTTGATATTGCCAAACACGTAAAAAATAGTGTGAAGTCAATTTTAATGATACTTGATGGGACATTACACATGTCAGGTGTAACAGGGACACCAAAAAAAGTCACACTTTTGGACCCCAAAATTTATAGAACGACCCACATATGCTTTTTCTCTCTCTAAGGCAATGTGTTACTTTTAAAATCTGACCTTGGTTCTCAACGGTACAAACTCGGTGTAATTCTTATCGTAGAAGTCATCCAGGACCCTCATGTACTTGGAGTAACTGATGAGCCAGTTAATGGAGGGGAAATGCTTGCGTTGGGCCAGCTTCTTATCCAGACCCCAGAACACCTGGACGATGCCGAGCGTTGCCGTGGTTACGGGGTCGGAGAAGTCACCACCAGGGGGAGAGACACTGTACATAGTGTATTTCAATAAGGAAAGATATCAAGATATCAAAAACCTTGTTCAGTAGCGACGATTCACAATAAAGTACCAAGCGGTTGCATTTTCAAACTCTGCGTTCAACAAGTTGGCCGTACCACCTCGTTGATCCAGAATAACGAGATTTATTTTAGATTCTTTGATTTTGACTTCAAACACTAGTGCCCGGCCCCCCCCCCACCCCCCTCCCAAAAAAACAAAAGAAAACACAAAAGTTGGGTTTTGAAAAGCACCTGCTCTAAAACAGTTCCACTTTTACTTACGCGCCCACAATGCTGACACTGCCCTCTCTGCTTGGGTTACCCAGGCATTTGACACGGCCGGCTCGTTCGTAGAAAGAGGCGAGGCGGGCACCGAGGTAAGCCGGGTATCCGCTGTCTGTGGGGCAAAACAATCAACGAGTGTTGGAGAGTGAGGAGACATGAAAGCAAAAATAATGCAATATTATTATGACGATTATTGTTAGTACATGACACCAGTTGTACCATGCATTTGGGAAAAATGGGTAATTGAGTGGAGCTATGAAGAAATGACATCACACTGTGTTTACTTAAATAAAAGGGGTTTTGTCCCTCACCGACGTATTTTTATAAACACTGTATACTTAGTGTTGTCCCAAGAGATTATTTGGAAAAGAATCACTCGGGTGGGACTCAAACCCGCGACCTCCTGCTTTCTAGTGCAGACGTCTTACCACTCGACCACTGAGCTTGCCGGAGTCGGTTGGCTGGTTGGTTCGAATCTGATATAACGGCGGTTACCGCAGCCAAACTATTCATAAGATGGAATTTGCGTCGGGATGATGTAAATTCAATATTGGGTTTTGCCCTTCACCGACGTATTTTATGAAAGCTGTATACTCAGCGTTGTCCCGAGAGATCAGCATTTACCGCATTGGATTCGTGCAGCCAGGTAGGACGGAACAGCACGCTGAGGTATTAGGCTATGATTTTCAGTACAAACAAGTTGGGATCATGTCAATTTTGGCCTATTTTTTGGACAACCACCCAAGACTATGTTTTTCAGACTCATTAGGAAACAACAATGGTTTCCTTTAGGTCGCTAATACGAAGCAAAATAATCCTCAAAATAACTGTCCATGTACAATGTACATTTTGTCGGAGAAACTGTATACCTCATGGTACACACTGCACGACCAAATTTCTTTATAGGTCCATATGGAATGGCTGAAATGGTCTCGTTAATTTTATTGTACACCCTGTTATGTTGATGAATAAAAACGGGACCAAAATCAGTTCTTGGGTTAAATTTTTAAGAATTTCTTTCACTTCCTCATATAGAACAACACTCCTACTGTAGGCCATATTTCTGATCACATGAGGGCGCTGTAATGGCATCATTTTGAGGACAGACGAGAATTCATGGATAACAAAGGAAACTGCTTTATTTCAAGACTAAAATGTGTACAAAATGTCATTGTTCAACTGAGGTAAGCTTTTGGCTGTTGGAAAATGTATGGCGACTTTGTATACTGTATAACTCAAGTTACCTGTGAAAAAAAGTGAGCGCCAGAGAGATAAAGAAAGCAGAAAGAAGTGGACTCACCGGCGGGCATTTCCGCCAAACGGCCGGAGATTTCCCTGAGGGCTTCTGCCCATCTGGACGTCGAGTCGGCCATCATGGACACATTGTATCCCATGTCACGGAAGTACTCAGCTAGCGTGATGCCTACGGTGGGCAAGGAAAAATGGACCAATATTAAAAATTCCTTCTGAAGGTTGGAAGTGCTGGCTACTACAATTACTGCCAACTCAACTGGCCTACATAGATTTGGATTTAAATGGCCTGCATACCTGTGTAGATGGAGGCCTCTCTGGCCGCCACTGGCATGTTGGAAGTACTGGCTACTAAAAGGCTGGCTATTCAACTGGCCTACATAGAGAAGTTTGGATTTAAATGGCTTACTTAACTGTGAAGATGGTGGCCACACTGGCCGCTACTGGTATGTTGGAAGTACTGGCTACTAAAAGGCTGGCTATTCAACTGGCCTACATAGAGTGGTTTGGATTTAAATGGCTTACTTAACTGTGAAGATGGTGGCCACACTGGCCGCTACTGATATGTTGGAAGTACTGGCTACTAAAAGGCTGGCTATTCAACTGGCCTACATAGAGTGGTTTGGATTTAAATGGCTTACTTAACTGTGAAGATGGTGGCCACACTGGCCGCTACTGGTATGTTGGAAGTACTGGCTACTAAAAGGCTGGCTATTCAACTGGCCTACATAGAGTGGTTTGGATTTAAATGGCTTACTTAACTGTGAAGATGGTGGCCACACTGGCCGCTACTGATATGTTGGAAGTACTGGCTACTAAAAGGCTGGCTATTCAACTGGCCTACATAGAGTGGTTTGGATTTAAATGGCTTACTTAACTGTGAAGATGGTGGCCACACTGGCCGCTACTGGTATGTTGGAAGTACTGGCTACTAAAAGGCTGGCTATTCAACTGGCCTACATAGAGTGGTTTGGATTTAAATAGCTTACTTAACTGTGAAGATGGTGGCCACACTGGCCGCTACTGGTATGTTGGAAGTACTGGCTACTAAAAGGCTGGCTATTCAACTGGCCTACATAGAGTGGTTTGGATTTAAATGGCTTACTTAACTGTGAAGATGGTGGCCACACTGGCCGCTACTGGTATGTTGGAAGTACTGGCTACTAAAAGGCTGGCTATTCAACTGGCCTACATAGAGTGGTTTGGATTTAAATAGCTTACTTAACTGTGAAGATGGTGGCCACACTGGCCGCTACTGGTATGTTGGAAGTACTGGCTACTAAAAGGCTGGCTATTCAACTGGCCTACATAGAGTGGTTTGGATTTAAATAGCTTACTTAACTGTGAAGATGGTGGCCACACTGGCCGCTACTGGTATGTTGGAAGTACTGGCTACTAAAAGGCTGGCTATTCAACTGGCCTACATAGAGTGGTTTGGATTTAAATAGCTTACTTAACTGTGAAGATGGTGGCCACACTGGCCGCTACTGGTATGTTGGAAGTACTGGCTA
Organism: Hippasteria phrygiana; assembly: GCA_037893225.1. NCBI lineage: Eukaryota > Metazoa > Echinodermata > Asteroidea > Valvatida > Goniasteridae > Hippasteria > Hippasteria phrygiana. The sequence goes on from JAZGUH010000262.1 coordinate 464,293, forward strand.
CTAAAAGGCTGGCTATTCAACTGGCCTACATAGAGTGGTTTGGATTTAAATGGCTTACTTAACTGTGAAGATGGTGGCCACACTGGCCGCTACTGATATGTTGGAAGTACTGGCTACTAAAAGGCTGGCTATTCAACTGGCCTACATAGAGTGGTTTGGATTTAAATGGCTTACTTAACTGTGAAGATGGTGGCCACACTGGCCGCTACTGGTATGTTGGAAGTACTGGCTACTAAAAGGCTGGCTATTCAACTGGCCTACATAGAGTGGTTTGGATTTAAATGGCTTACTTAACTGTGAAGATGGTGGCCACACTGGCCGCTACTGGTATGTTGGAAGTACTGGCTACTAAAAGGCTGGCTATTCAACTGGCCTACATAGAGTGGTTTGGATTTAAATAGCTTACTTAACTGTGAAGATGGTGGCCACACTGGCCGCTACTGGTATGTTGGAAGTACTGGCTACTAAAAGGCTGGCTATTCAACTGGCCTACATAGAGTGGTTTGGATTTAAATGGCTTACTTAACTGTGAAGATGGTGGCCACACTGGCCGCTACTGGTATGTTGGAAGTACTAGCCCTGGCTACTAAAAGGCTGGCTATTCAACTGGCCTACATAGAGAAGTTTGGATTTAAATGGCCTACATACCTGTGTAGATGGAGGCCTCTCTGGCCGCCACTGGCATGTTGGAAGTATTGGCTACTAGAGTTGTACGCTTCATGATGGATTCAGTCTTGCCGCCGATCTCTACGGTCAGCTGTCACAGCAAGAAATTACCAAAGATTACTTTCCCTCAGCAACAAAAATAGGATCCCTTAAAAATTGCACCACAGTACAGTAATCCACTATTGTTTTTGTTTTTACCTCTGGGAAGTCTCGCAGTACTTCGGACATCTCGTTGCCACGCTCCCCGCATCCTACGTAGATGATGACGTCGCTGTTGGAGTACTTTGACAAGGACTGAGAGATGACAGTCTTGCCGCAGCCGAAAGCACCTGGGATGGCCGTGGTGCCACCCTGCACACAACTACAATGACACGATGACAGGAAAATTTAAACGGAGAAAATGGAATCTAATGCCAATTCCTGTCTCTAAGGTGTGTAGACACCCAACCGGGAAACAGTTAATTATATAGTTAACCCATTCTGTCTGGCTGTTATTGATGGGGTGTTGTTGTGCCATACTGGCTTGTGCAGCCAAGCGTAGCGCACACAATAGGCAAACAATGGATTGAATATGTGCAGGAATGCGCAACCAGATGACAACCAGCCAGGTGGTCTTTTTCAAACCGCGGCTATGGCCGTCATCCGTATTCAATGGGTTAATGTATCTTGACATCATACAAATTTTATGGTTGTGATGATTTCTTGGAATTCCTCTACCCGTTTGGATGGAGAAGGGTTCTGATCTACCCGTTTGGGTAGAGAAGGGTTCTGATCTACCCGTTTGGGTAGAGAAGGGTTCTGATCTACCCGTTTGGGTAGAGAAGGGTTCTGATCTACCCGTTTGGGTGGAGAAGGGTTCTGGTCTACCCGTTTGGGTGGAGAGAAGGGTTCTGATCTACCCGTTTGGGTGGAGAAGGGTTCTGATCTACCCGTTTGGATGGAGAAGGGTTCTGATCTACCCGTTTGGGTGGAGAAGGGTTCTGATCTACCCGTTTGGGTTGAGAAGGGTTCTGATCTACCCGTTTGGGTGGAGAGAAGGGTTCTGATCTACCCGTTTGGGTGGAGAGAAGGGTTCTGATCTACCCGTTTGGGTGGAGAGAAGGGTTCTGATCTACCCGTTTGGGTGGAGAGAAGGGTTCTGATCTACCCGTTTGGATGGAGAAGGGTTCTGATCTACCCGTTTGGGTGGAGAAGGGTTCTGATCTACCCGTTTGGGTGGAGAAGGGTTCTGGTCTACCCGTTTGGGTGGAGAGAAGGGTTCTGATCTACCCGTTTGGGTGGAGAAGGGTTCTGATCTACCCGTTTGGATGGAGAAGGGTTCTGATCTACCCGTTTGGGTGGAGAAGGGTTCTGATCTACCCATCTACCCATTGATGATCTACCCAACTCTGCTGAAGGTTGACTTTAGATCCCATTCACAGTTTCGTGGGTGGGTTGTAAAGGCCGGTTTATACTCGCTGCGACTGTGTGTCCACACATTCGATTGTCGGATGGAGCGTTCATACTTGGCCAAAGTATGAACTCGATTTCATGCATATGCGCATACGCATACGGCAAATGTTAAATAATTTCAATATGTCCGACTACGGATACGATCAGTGTATTTGCACTTTCAAAATCTTTTCAAAAGTGTGAGTACACATACGAACTTTGTTTACGCACTGCGTTTTTTTTTGGCACACTGAAGACCGCTAAAAATGGACTGGCCTTTAGGGTCAGTAAAGGGATTTCAAGCTCTAGTCCTTGGCCTATCAATTTTCGCTTTTTATGTACAACCAATCCAGATGTAATTTCTAAAAATACTTACGGAAACAAAGCATCTAGAACTCGTTGTCCAGTCAGAAGGGGATAGTTGGCGGGCAGTTTCTCTGAGACGGGTCGCATCTGCCGGACCGGCCAGACTTGTAACATCTTGTGCTTGGTAACTTCCCCATCAAACTCAGTTTCTAAGATCACATCCTGAGGCGGGAAAACAATTACAAATATGGTTTATTCGATACAAAATACTTATATGTGACCTGACAGCACAAAATGAGAATAAAGTCACACTATGGCTTTCTGAGTTACAAGCAGAAACAACAATTTTTCACTGAAAAGTCAATTTTGGGATTTTAACAACTGTATATCTGAAAAAAACCTATTCTATCATATCCCAAAGATTTTAAACTGAATCTCTTCATGAAATATTTTTTTATCACAAACTTTGATCTTCATTTTCTCAAAACAAGGGGTCAAGCTTGAATGATAATTTTACAAGGTGTACATTTTTGCATTTATGTTCCTCCAAAATCTTCCTGTTTCTCAAACACCATTCATCCTCAATCCTCCAAAATCCTCCTGTTTCTCAAACACCATTCATCCTCAATCCTCCTCGCTTGAAACACCATTCATCCTCAATCCTCCAAAATCCTCCTCGATTGAAACACCATTCATCCTCAATCTTCCAAAATCCTATTTTTCTTGAAATACTATTCGTCCTCAATCCTCCAAAACTGCAAGGAGGATTTTGGAGGATTGAGGTGGGTTAGGGTTAAGGTTGTTAACCATTTTCAATTCACCATACTGTAAAATTTATACTTCTGCACATGTATGTAGAAAAATCCTAACTTTTAAATTTTCAAATTTAAATAAAACTTTGACACTTACACTAATGTCGTAGCTGCCGACCGGAGCTATCCACTTGACCGTTCCACGACACCTAGCAGGGAGCATCAATCTGTGCTCTATCAGGGAGTTCTCACGGACAATACCATAGAAATCTCCAGCTGTTATATGACTGCCCACCTGTACAAAAAAATGGAAGAATCCTAAAGGTGATCAAGGTTGTCATTCCATTCATACGAACAATGGAAAAATATGAAATCTAGGATGTCATTCCATTCATACGAACAATGGAAAAATATGAAATCCAGAATGTCATTCAATTCATACGAACAATGGAAAAATATGAAATCTAGGATGTCATTCCATTCATACGAACAATGGAACATTTTTTTACAGTGGTGGATTCAAAAGGGGGTTTTGGAATTTGAAACCCTCTTCTTTGTGACTATTCATATTATTTTTTCTTTTAGGCAGATGTTTTGTCTGTATCGGAAGATTAAATGCATACCCTAATCCCCTGGTATGGGGAATAATCCCACTGATTGGTGCGATTGAGAGCGGAGACGTTAATCCCTCTTGGAATGTAGATGCTCTGGGTCAGCTCGTTGATATCCTGTCAGATTAAAAAAGAAAATATGATTTTTTTTAAATGAATCTCTAACTCCAAAACTCAATTTGAGTACAAACGACATGCTCAGCATTTGGAATTTGCAGTAACATATAGACTAATCCGGTTACCAAAATTAGAAGCGTTTACTGCGGTGGCACCACGCTCACGTGCGTGTTTTACGCACGCGCTCGACTCAGCTTCGACCAACGGCCAAGTGCCAAAAAGCGCACGCGACTCAACTTAAAGAACGCGGGCATCCTGCACGCGAGCGCGGCACCACCGTAAAAATGGCTTCTAATTTTGTTGGGCGAATTCCCGTATAAGAGACCAACAAATTTGGACAAGGATAGACAGATTTGGACTCTTACCCTAAGAGGTCTCTGGATACCGTCAAAGATTGAGCCTAGAATTCCCGGTCCTAATTCCACCGAGAGAGGCTTACCAGTCCGCAGCACAGGATCACCAACACTTACACCAGCTGTCAGGCAAGAAAACTTGTTAAAGAAATCTCGATACTTACATACATGTTCCAGTACTTTAACCCCTTGTGTCTGGCTGTTATTGATGGGTGCTGGTATGCCAAGACTGTGCAGCCAAGCTTAAACGCAAACAATAGGCACCACACTGAATAGAGTGGTCCTATTCATTGCGCTTGGAGCACCCCTCTCGTGTAAATGAAAGCTTTGAAAAAGCTCCATCTAATATTTACACTCCCATTCAAGAACAATATAGTTGAAACATGAATGGATTGAGTATGCGCAGGAATGGGCATATAGACGACAACCGTCCAGGTGGTCTTTTTCAAACCGCCCAGTTCACAGTGGTGAAGTATCCCTTCATACAAATCTAGTTCCTGTGTCAAACTGGAAAAGCTACGTGTAAAAGGATACAGGTTTCCTCGTAAACCTGGATTGTCGCAAAATCCCCCTCCAATCGAATAATCTCTCCGACCAGCTCGCTGTGTCCAACACGGACCAGCTCGTACATAGCCGCACCTGCCATCTGCTCAGCGGTAACCACTGAAAAACAAAATGTGAAAATCCAGTAAATGTGTACACGTGCATATGCATGGAGTGTGTACGACATGCAGCATTGCAATCAAGTCAATCACAAGTCAAATCTCGTCTCAAGTCAAGTCACAAAGCTATTAAAATGAACTGGACAAAAGCATTCCTTTGTCATTGTTCCTCCACTGCAGATTGAGTTTTCACTTGTAGTTTGATTCGTGATTGACTCATTACAACTCTGATCACATGCACATGCTACCCCAAACCTCATTCAAATAATTTAAAAATTGAATGAAATTTGAATACAAAAAACACATGAATAGTGTCAGTGAAACCACACAAATTGTTGGTGAAACCTCAAGTGTAGATCACCCCCCATTCAAAACTTGTTCCCTTGTATTTCTTTATTAAATTAATTAACATTCTCTTTTGTTGGGGAGGGGGGTGGGGCAGATGGGGCTTCATTGTTTTTTAGGAAGTGAAAACTTTCTAAAATGTCTACAATTTTGAGGTCCATTTTTAAAAATGTCCCTAAACATTTTTTTAAATAGAAATTGGGTTCCTGACAAACAAGTGAATTTTCTCAAACAAAAAGACAAAACCTCCAGCCTGCCAAATGTATACATGTATGTATTTCCGTCGCATGGACAGTTATTGTTTTGTTTTTTGTTTTTTTGTGTGGATTGTTTGACGTTATATAAAAATCTTAGATTGTGCAGCTTAGACCGGCATGGCTCAACAAGACTGCACTGTGTAAGCAATCTCACAGCAATCAATATTTTCAATACCTACATGTAGGGGTGAGACACGGGATCCAATTTCGTTATATATGCTGTCTGAAAAATTTAGGGGAGGGGGGGGGAGGGGGGGGGGGGGGGAGGAGCTAGGATGAGGCTTACCGGGGCCGGATACAGCGTGCACATAGCCATACTGGCTCTCCTTCTCTGCATCGCGCACCTTGGGAAGCTTGTCAAACGTGGACATGGTCAAATTACGCAGACTCCCTGCAAGAGAATTCAATGATTTCAATGGCAACGCTGGGCTTGAAATGTTTACTGGACCACAGGGTAAGAGTCTGGAAATTAAGAAATCGGTTTTGTGGATGCCAGGGCCTACATGTACATTTGATACAAAATAGTACTCAATCACTTTTTAAAAATCAAAATCAACCTTCCGACTAGCATTCTTCCCCTCCTTGAAGAACTACAACCTCTTCAATATCACAGGCATTTCGGAAATTACTTTGAAAAAGGATGGTCCCGATTTTGCTGTGTACGTGCACACTGTATGTTGGTTTCATTCAAATGTTTAAATGTTTAGAAAACACAGGCGGAGGCCTGCACGTACAATGTAAAGATCCGTTCATATTTCACGTGAATGCGAAATGAATTTGACGTCATGGAACATTCGCGGCGAAGATTCACAGAAGTTGGAATGCGTTGAAATTTTGTGAATTTGCAGTGCAACTATTCGGTGTTGATGTCGTCAATTTGCTTTGCATTCGGATTCACGCGAAGTACATGTAGGAATCAGGTTTAAACTGCAAGTGAATTTTGCAAACCGAATCTGACATCTCCGATAATCAAACTAAAATGATAAACTTGGAATCTGGCTCAGTTGTTTTCTTTATTAAGACCCTCCTATTGTTATACCTATCACACCCTATCAAAAAATCTACCCACCAACTCTCACAGCTTGTGTATGTTTCAACCTGTCACTTGATAGGTTTTGATATATAGGGTAGTTGGCTCCATTTTAGCCCTGAGAGAGGGAGGGTTAACTTAACCTGTACAAATATTTACAGAACTATGCTGAAACTATAGTGAAATAAATAATCTACATTTATTAAGAAACAAATATCTGTTGCAGGATTGAGGGCGTTGCAGGATTGAGGGCATAACAGGATTTTGCCTCTGGAGGAAAATGGAGGATCCAGGTCATCAGGCATAATTTGATGCTGGTTGATTTCGGAGGATTGAGGTATTACTAGGGTGTTTACAAAAACCCTTAGAGGATTTTGGAGGATTCATGCAATGGTCTCCATGCAGCTTTAACCCTAACCCTCCAGGGTATTTTTGCTAGAAACCCTGCCAGATGCATCAGATTGCATACTTTGTCACATTGACTTGTGTGCAGAGTGCAGCAAGGTCAAGCTGTCACCACAGATGCACTGTGCTGCGTCTGGCAGGGTTAGGGTTAATTAACCCTAACCCACCTCAATCCTCCAAAATCCTCCTTGCAGTTTTGGAGGATTTTGGAGGATTGAGGATGAATGGTATTTAAAAAACAAAAGAGGATTTTGGAGGATTGAGGATGAATGGTGTTTCAAGCAAGGAGGATTTTGGAGGATTGAGGATGAATGGTATTTTTCTTAAAAGAGGATTTTGGAGAATTGAGGATGAATGGTGTTTCAAGCAGAGGATTTTGGAGGATTGAGGATGAACGGTGTTTAAAGCACATGAGGATTTTGGAGGATTGAGGATGAATGCATTTTTTGGGGCAGGGTAATCGGAGGATTTTGGAGGATTGAGGATGGTTCCTAGCAAAAAGGGTCTAGGGGGTTAGGGTTAATATTAACACTTTGAAATCAGAGGATGTTGGAGGATTCAGGGTTTTTTTCTACTTGGAGGAAAAATGATGAAGGGAGTTAGGGTTAGAACTAGAAGGAAGTGGGCGGAGATGCTAGGGCAAACTCTTTTACTTGTTGCCCCAACTCCGGCCCAATTCTTCCTTGTGCATGTATGTAAAACAATATCTTTTCACACAGGAATTTGTGGCAGATGGCAATGGTGGTTGGTGTTATCATGGCTCCATGATGTTATCAACGTATCAAGTTCCCATCACAAAGTCCACTTGATTGTGACAGGGTTTCATTTTCATACAAATTTCTACAACACCATTAGCACAAGTGATCCACACTGGACCAGAGTAATTTTTTTCAAGACCTTTGTTTTGGACATTTTGTACTGATGTACAGTTAACTTTATTTAACAACTTTTTAAAACCCTCCTATGCAAACATACATTCTGAGCCATGTTGTTGTACGGGTCAAAATCAGTCAAGGTGATTGTTTTTGACCCTCCTGCCAGGCTGCCATAGTACAAAACCACATGTAATCTGATCATGTCTGTGTAAAAGTATAGCAGGGGAGGTGGAAGAAAATGTTGACTGATTTTGACCTTTTAAATAGTAAGAGGGTTTTAATTATACAAAATTTGTCAAGTGAATGGCGACAAAGCGGAATTCATGCATTCCAAGTGTGACATCTGGGATTTAAAAGCATTTTTAAATTATTTCTTTTTACTCTAATCATAATTTTCTAAAAATTTGCATTGCACTCATGCCTTGATTAATAAGAAGTGGATTTACAAATGTATATTGCAGTTGGCAATTTTGCACGGGCAAAACATTTTGAAGTGATTCTTTTGCCTGAAGTTGTTGTCTCTGTTAGTTAATATAAAAAAGTGATACAAGTGAGTGTATTCACTTAACCAGTTTGGATTATTTTTGCGAAATATTTCTATTTTCAAAAAAGGAAAAATATAGCGATCAACTTCTGATCAGCCAAACACCACAAATACTGATTTGCAAGAGTCATTTCAACAGTAGGCCTATTTGTACAATATTTCTTTGAACATTTTCTTTCCCTGAAGTGATAACTTTAGTTTTAGGCTTTCACGGATGTGAATGTGATTATCCAATTAACATGATAATTAAAAGAGAAGACTGCCGACAAAACAATGTTTTACAACCTTTTGCCAATAATGGAAATTGCCGGCTAAATATCCAACTCATAATTAATAAAATAAGACATACAATTTTAATGTTGTCCTCAATCCCAGAAAATATTAAGTAAAAAATTGCCATGTATCCGATTCGTATACAATTAAGTTACTGCCCCTTAACCATGTTAACCCTCTAGCCTCTTGGTGGTGTGAAAAATTGTATTGAAATTTGAGGATTCAGGAGTGTAGGGTTTATTCATAATCTTTAACACTGTGAAAGAATGCATTTTTACTTTTCACAATTTTCAGTAGGGGCCTACACTACAGCCTTACACAGGCTACACACCAACCTTCAAATTAAAAAATACCGTGTTCTGTAGCTCGATCGGTAGCTCCAATTCCAAAGGATATTTCAGAAGCTTATTATGTGGATGAATATAAATCTGTGCCTAAATCTGAACATTCATTACTAAATTATTAATATTAAATTTAATGAATTGTTCTGGACAGTGGACTCACCTGTTTCATCAGACGATCATGGGATTTTGTGCACACAATCATGTGATAAAGCTCCTATATCGCAACACACCTAAACCAAGTAGCCCAATGTCCCATTCGATAACATACAACATCATATCATATTGGGCTATGGTTAAAGCCCAATGGAGATTTAAAATAGCCCAAAATATCTGGTACCTCGTCTTCGAAAAACGTGTACTCCACTGATTTCCATGCGTACAAATTTTGATAGCTCATTGGCCGTTGCGCGCTGTACGAACAACTGTCGCCAGCAGCCGCCATATTACCACTCAAACAACATCCATGCTGCACAAATGCTGCGCCGGTCCGATCCGGTACGTCATGCTTGCACTAGTTTTACCATCGCGTGGAGGGGAAAGATGGCGGACGGTGTCGTCAACTTGAACAGCAATGATCTACCCAGATTTGGTCTAAGAAGGACCCGACTGCGGTCTGCAGAAAAAACGGTGACCAATTTCGAGAAGTGACTCAAAACTGTGTCGACGCGACAAGCAGGATACCAGTTTCCGCGCACATGCCAAAAATACGAGAACGTCATTTCGCGACTTTCGAGCGGAGGACGAATTTTCCCGGGAAAAAATCCCGACTATTCTTGTAGCTGAATCAGAATTTGGCCTCGTTTTTTGAAACAACTCATAGAAAAATATATTTAGAATGCACACGATCAGTTGAAAGTTGTCGATTTAGACTAAAAAGCTAACATTTCAGCCACAAAACAGAAATCATGACACGGTGAGTAAGTTAGGCCACTCTAAACCTTTTCCACATTATTTATATTCTCAAACTCATCAGTCATGTTGATGATGTTGTCGCAGTCAAAGCATCATGGGAACAGCATCGGCCTTTTGGCATTAGAAGAGCAAGCACATTAGAACGTGATTGGTCGCATTGGTCACATGTTGGTTGTCATGGTTGCAAAAATCCTCTTCTGATTGGCTTATGTGACATTAATAATATCAGCTGTTCTAATTCCAGAGAAGTTGCATTCATCAGTATTAATGAGAAACTGATGAGAGGAATTCCCCAATTTATTTCCATATTTTTATGGCCATTTAATTTAATTTTCTGGCTTAGTGGTTATTATTTTCCTTATGTTCCATGTAGCTTGAAAATTGCAGCTCTAGGCTTAACTTATGATCACACGATATGTTATTCGCACAAACAGTCAGTCGCACCAATATCACCTGATGTCATGGCAGATTCTGTGCGATGTTTGATCACACAGCAGTTTTGCAGAGTAATCTGACAATCACACTGTTCAAAAGTTGCACGATCACTAGATCGTGCAGGAACAGGTATAAGCGCAGTGGGTTGATTACGAAGGGCAGAACTTGCATGATCTGCTCTATTGCAATTATGATCTAGTTGATTTCTTCCGATCATTTTCGCTTTGCAAGAAATCAACCAGATCATGATGGCAATCAAGCAGATCGTGCAAGTTCTGGCCTTCGTATAAATCAACCTCTCTTGAGGTGGTATGACGTCACAATATGCTGTCCTTTATTTGCAAATTGTCTCGCCACAGGGGGAGGATTGAACTCGGCGCCATCACACCACACAACATCAAGCAGCTCAAACGGCTGAACTCGGTGGTGTTCCCCGTCTCCTACAATGACAAGTTCTACAAGGATGTGCTGGACGTCGGGGAACTGGCTAAATTGTGTAAGTGCTTATATGGCAGCTGACCCTTTTGTTTTTGAAATAGCTAGTTTGGTCCGTCCCTTCACACATGAAATAGTGGAATTGGGTGAAATTTTTTTTCATAATTTACCATTTGTTTTGTTGTTTGTTTGTTTCCAAAAAGCTGAACCAAAAAAAATGCATGCAGCCTCTCTTAAAGAAGACAGCCGGAATGCCGAACGCGTTCTCATTTTTCTTTTTTCTTCAATTTCAGGATAGGAGCTTTTCAATCCACTTTTATGTATTTTAACATTGGTTTGTTTTGTTTCATCAACCTGCAGGTTATTTCAATGACATAGTAGTCGGAGCAGTTTGCTGCAGAGTCGACACGACAGATGACGGCACGCGGCGCCTCTACATTATGACGCTGGGCTGTCTGGCCCCCTACAGAAGGCTAGGCATAGGTAGGCGTAGGCTACGAAGTATACAATTTGAAAGATGAACCACAACCTGCGATGTTACTGCTCGATTTGAATAAACTGTGCACTCCGATATTTGTCTTTGTACGTTTAGGAACAGTGATGTTGAAGCATGTGCTGGACTACTGTGCAAAAGACGGCAACATAAGCAACATTTATCTGTAAGTGCCTTGGCTATCTTCAGAAGTAGCGTTAACCCCATGTGTCGGCTGTTATTGATGGGGGGGGGGGGGGCTGGTATGCCAAGAACGGACTGTGCAGCCAAGCATAAAGGCAAAAAAATAGGCACCACACTATTAGAGTGGGGACACTAAATAGAGATGGGACCGCAATCGAAATACGTTTTTTTAAAACTTGTTTGCGTTATCCCTGCTTTTTCCACAGTATGGGGGACTCTCTGTTTAATTTTTAATTTATAGTTTTAGATAATGAACTAATTTATATCATTTCTATATGTGGAAATTGCGGATAAATCAAAAAGTCCTATTCATCACACTCGGAGCGCTCTTTCGTGTTAATGAAAGCGTTGTTTGAAAAAGCTTGATCTATTCATTACACTCCCCTTCATGAACAATATAGCTGGAAGTGTCCTCAGTCTGTCAAAATCCAACGCTGTGCAGTATACCTATGGCACATTCTTTGGACTTAGACAAATTGGGGCATTATAGCTCCGTGTAAAGGAATGGTGCCAAGGCGCTACAGTCCTAAACCCATCAAAATTCAACACATGACAGTAATGAATTTTAGGCTGAATATCCCAAGATAGTTGTGAAATCTTGTTTAACCTCTTTTTATTGGGTTTTTTTTTCTCCCAAGACATGTGCAAATTAATAACGAATCGGCAATTGAGTTCTACAAGAAGTTTGACTTTGAGATCATCGAGACAAAGGAACACTACTACAAGAGAATCGAGCCAGCCGACGCCCACGTCCTTCAGAAGACGTTACAAACCAAAGGAGCGTAAATAAGATTACGCTTAACGGACAATGACTCTTGTGTGAGAATGTGGAGCGTTTGTGGTTAAACGGCTGGCGCCGAAGCAATGATGGATGGTGCTTGAACACAGACCCAATGTGAAAACCAAATGTATGTAAACTACACAACAGAATGCCACTTTAGTCAGTTCATAGGGTTGCTCAGCACACGAGTCTTTGCTAACGGAACACTATGTCCACCGTCCACGTTAACCCTAACCTCCTAATGGTTCCCAGGACTACCCTGCTAAATCCAACGTCCAACTGTGTCTTATTTTTCTGTTCCCTGCTGAATCTAACGGGGTGTAACACAATACGAGTCAGCTGTCTAACCTAACCCCCTAGGCATTTTTGTCTCGCCTGAACAAAGTTCAGAAAGAGACTATGCAATCACTATTTCTGTACGTAATCCGTAGTCCGTCCGTATGTGTCATTTTGGTTAAAGTTTCGACAAATTGGTCTATGCAAAGTTGAAGTCCGATTGCAATCAAACTTGGTTTATGCATTCAATAGTGCGACCTTTATATGATGGTCGTGTCAAAGGTCAAGTACTGAGGTCAAAGGTCATCTGAGGTCAAGTTGTAAAATGGGCTGGAATTGTAAAATTGGTCTTATATTCAAAGTTGAAGTCCGATTGCAATCAAACTTGGGTCATGCATTCAATAGTGCGACCTTTATATGATGGTCGTGTCAAAGGTCAAGTTGTAAAATGGCCTGGAATTGTAAAATTGACCAAATGCAACACTGAAGTCCAGTTGCAATCAAACTTGGGTCATGCATTCAATAGTGCAACCTTTATATGATGCTTGTGTCAAAGGTCAAGTATTGAGGTCAAAGGTCATTTGAGGTCAAGTTCTAAAATAGGCTGGAATTGTCCAACTTGTCTCATTTGAAAACTGGAAGTCCAATTGCAATCAACCTTGGGTCATGCATGCACTATTGTAACCTTTATATGATGGTCATGTCAAAGGTCAAGTACTCGGGTCATGTGAGGTCAAGTTGTAAAAGAGGCTGGAATTGTAAAATTGGTCATTGTGCTATTGTGCCGATTGAGGTGTCAAAATGTGTAGAGAACATGATAAACGTTTAAGCAGGCGAGACGCGTGGTTCGAGAACCACCTTGTTACTAAGAAGTGTCCTCAACCTGTCAAAATCCAACACTGCGCAGTATACATATGGCACATTCTTTGGACAAATTGGGGCATCATAGCTCCATGTAAAGTTATGGTGCCAAGGCGCTACAGTCCTGAACCCATCAAAATTAGACAAAACCTGCTGTTGGAGTTGTGGTAGTTAGGGTTCATGTTGGATTCGGCAGGGTTAAGTGTAGGAAAGAGCTCTTGTACTTCAGAGGCAGAATTTGCTTTTTAAAAATGGTGACACAACAATATAAATGTCCATGGACGCGTAGGCGTTAGCACGACTTGGCTGTGAATATAGGGCTTAACCCAGAAAATGTTATGCTTACTGTTGGAAACTTGTGAAGTTGAGCCCCAAGTGTTCTCGCACAGTGTTTCAGAAATTGTAGCACCAGCAAGTGAAATATGATACAAGTTGGAAATTTTGAAAATTGAGATTTCCATTCCATAATTATGTTAGCTTTGTAATGGTGAAAGAATTAGTTGTACGATATTTTGGTTTTCGAATAGAGCCGTAAATTCATTATTGAGAATGGAAAATACCAGATTTATTTCGGAAGTACGCCAGACTAAAATGTCAAATTATACACATTTAATGGTCTCAACACAAAAGCAAACCAATATGCTTTAACTACAGTATTTTAACCAAAAACCAGGAAAAGTGATTTCTTTTTATGGTTTTCATGTAAATTGCAATTACTCAAAAATCAGGTCATGCGGACGCTACAATTGTTGCAGTCGAGTCCCTGCAATTCCTTTCGCAAGTCCAGTCAGAAGTCCTTTCATAAAGTCACTGGATGAACAATGACAAAGGATAATTCTACAAGAGTCCAGAGAAATTATCCCAATTTTCAGACCTATAGACCCCAGAGGGCTAACTCCCCCCCCCCCCCCTATAATTTTATTGACAGAAGAAATGGTAATCACGTGTTTCCGACTTGGAAAGCATGTTTTATTGTTATTTACTCCAACATAACTGAATATTTATAATCCTGTATTTTGGGATTCCTTTCTTGTTTGTGTCAATTTCTAAACAATACCATGTCGTTGGAATAAAGTGTGCATTAGATGAATTTCGGCATCGGTTGATTCTGGTTTTTGCTGTGGAAGCATTCAAGGATTATTTAAAAATATCGGCGGTTTCCAAATTTGAAGGCCAGGGGAACTGGTGTAATAGTCCATTTCTGACCAGTTGAGGGCGCTATGTAATTTAATTCCAAGGGTATACTTGTCATGCACACAACATTTCAGGCGACACCGGAAACGTATTCCAAGTCTGAATTCCAAATTGCTTCTTTGGAACTCTCAAAATATGAATATCACTTTAATAAGAACGTTCAGATGTCTATCTACAACAAATTTTCGATATACATAAGTAAAATATACTTTTAATGAAAATTATAACCTTGTAAAGAGAAAATTCGAAAGGACCCAATGTGTCGATCTTATCAGAATCTTCCTCTGAGTAAAACAAAATATTTAATTGTACATTTTACAATTCTCAAACTGCTAAAAAAAAGAAACCTACGTACAACCAAAAAGCAGAAATGAAAGTTCTTCCCAACAATTGTTAATTTGAAGCAAGATATGGGGCAAAGGGAACCCCCCTCTTTTGTGGTCATTGTGTTCCTGGAATCTCAGGAATTCATTTCAGATATCCGGGGAGGGGGGTGACGTGTTAGGTAACAATAGTCTGGAGTGTGTATAGGGACAAGAGGGGGTACCCGTGGTCCCATATCTTGCTGGGGTATACAATACAATGCTGGGTTCACATACATAGGGTACATGACCTAAAGAGGTGACGTGATATTCATTTACTAATCTACATAAACAACTCATAAAAACCAACCCACTGCACTACAATCAATACGTTACTTCTTATTCATCATTATTTCAAATCTACTTGTAGCATTTTTCTAACGTAGATTTCACCGAACTTATTCAAGCGGCAATGTTCGTGCTCTGGCTGAAAATGTCAATTCAATGAATTTCCTCATTCAAGTGAAGAAAGGAGGAAAGCTATTTTTTTTACAAAGAGAAAAATGCTTATTGTACTTTGCAATCTACACGCGTGTTTGGTCTTCGCTTTACGTGACCGTGATAACTGCCCAGTATATTAACACTAAGAATAAGAGCATCGCACTCATATTGCAAAAATTGAAACCTTTTAACTGCATTACTTATCTTCAATCATTTTCTTAATGAATGTCTCATTGAAAAGCTAATAATGTATCTAACGCAACAAAAATAGTAATTCAATTTGAAAAAAAATATTTGTCAGGGTGCCACGCCCCCGAAGCACGGACACAGCATCTCTACAGGGGTGAGATTGGCTAAAAATGAAAAATGCACAAAATCCACGAGGGCCCCAGATCAACATATAGTTTTGTATTTACCTAAATCCACCCCCTTAAAATATCCGTTTTTATTGGTCTATATCCACCTTCACAGGTAAAAACACCTTTAGGACATCACCTCAGGAATTCAAGATTGCAAAAGACATTCTTTAAAAATTCTGAAATCCTAAAAAAATCCTGAAATCAGGAAAATTCCTGAAAAATCTCAACCCTGAAACCGGTCATTCTGGAATACAATGTATACACTCCTTCAGGATATACAAATGGTGTTTTAAACATACACCATGGCTGTTGTTACAGTAACGAGTTTGCCACAGGCTTTTGTTACGAGAATGGTTTCGGATTTTACTTGCCTTTAAAACATCCTCCAAACGACAAGATTCTCTCGAACCATGAATTCATTTACCGATTGGACATTCAGGCTTTATTTTCCTGTTAAAAAAATCTTTAAAAATGGGATTGTTCTAGGGTCCTCGCACACAGCAATCCTACACGTTAAACACACGTGGACTGCAGCAACAGCTTGTTTCGACATGAAAAGTAATATGCTGTATACATGTACGTGCTGCCATCCATTCAACTACTGACACTACCATTTGCACAGAGTCGTGTTTCTGTAACAATAGCCTATAGAAAAGAAGTTACAATTACCGCAACAACAGCCACTACGATTAAGATATAATAAGTTATCTACAATGATTAAATCATTACAGATAATTAAGTATTGAAGGTAGCACAGTAAAGTCTAACAAGAATTGAAACTTATTTTCAAAGTGAACAAAGAAACTGGCAGGAGCGGGATTCGAACCTGCGACCTCCGGGTTACCGTACCGGCGCTCTACCAACTTAGCTATCTTGCCCTATGTTGGCGGCCTCCCAAATTGTCAGTATCTTTAAATGAAAGCTAAATGACAGAATGTTAATTTTAGCTCGTCTTTAACCCCTTGAGTACGGTTGTTTTACAGGAGGCGCCGGGGTGTCGCACCGGCCTTTGTAGCCAAGCAAAACGGCCACAATGTGCTTGTGCAGTCAAGCGTAACATACACAATAGTCCAACAATGGATTGAAACTGCACAAATAGCGGCAAATGGCATAATCCGGCCTGGTGCCGCTGTTTTTTTTGGGCGCCATTAGGCGTCATCCGTACGCAAGGGCCTAAAATGCTACCTTCCAGGGATGTAGTCGAGTCCACCACAAGTCCCCCCAGTCCTAATCCCCATCACAAGCTATTTAAATGAGCGTTGACAAAGGCATTCCTTTGTCATTGTTCATCCAATTATTTGTGACCAGCTTTATGAAAGGACTTCTGACTGGACTTGCAAAAGGACTTGTGAAAGGACTTGCTGGGACTCGACTAGAACTCTGCTACCTTCAATATTTATCTGTATATAACACCACTGCTAACAATTCTGTTCGATAATTATTGTAATCATTACACTCCAGTATATACATGTAGTTTTAGAAAAAGAGATCCTATATACATGTATATATATACATAGAAAATGTTACTGCGTTGAGGTTTTCATTAACAAAGACAATTAACTATGCAAATCCATGTGTGAGATGTCTCCGCCAGAAAAAGAGAAAAGTATATTAGGAATCCGAGACGGACATCTCCGACTGGCTTGCACTGAATATCATCACATGACCATCGACGACATGGCCAAGTAGGGTTATCATGCCCGGAGATAATGCACTGCTGTCATTGGCCTTTGCGTTTGTACACGTCTGCAGCTAAACAAACAGATCAATGGATCAATGAATGTTGATCACAATATTGCGTAAAGCACTATAAAGATGTCAATGGTACTGCATGTATAATTATGGGCAAAATCCAAGATTTCAGAAATTGGGGGGGGGGGGGGAGGGACTGTGATATAGGGATGTGTATGTCAACTTATTCTAAGACGGCTGCAACAAGAATGAGCCTGGCACTTACCCGATTGCAATAATTCTCATCACACGTCCTCATCATTTTTGACGTGGACAGTATCGCCCAGGCTATGGGTGTCAGTGAGTTTGAATTTGTTGCTACTACGATGAAGCTCAAAGATGATAATCTAAGTGGATAAGAAATTTGTAAACAAAAAAAAAGCCAATAACTACATTGTTTCTTTCAACCATGCTCATATATCCGATAGGCTCTCGAAAACTCACACTTCTGAAGGAAACCAACATTTCTTCTAGACGGAGAAAACATCTAAGAAAAGACAGAAGTGAGAGCAACTCGCCCTCTCCATTTATGCTGTTGTTTTTGCAAAAATAAAACCTATTTTTTATTTTCAAATTGTTTTCCCACAAACACTTTTTGTCACATGTTGACCATAGCTGGGTTGGGTATGAAAAAGTTTTTAAAAACGTGGTTCATGAACAGAAACGTACAAAACCACCTACCTCATTTGTTCCTTGCTTCAGTAGGGGCCCGGGAAGGTAGTAGGTTGAAGTGGGCCCAATATTCCAGTAACGACCCAAGTTGAAGTTGTTGACAAATATCACTCCCTTCTCCCAACCCTGTGATAAAGAAGGAGCCTTGATTGATACAAAATTCTGTAATACATTTCTGTGTCCCCCACATGTTTGTTTCTTGTACGACTGTCATTTGCCTTTGAGAAACAACTTGACCCCTTTATTAGCCCAGATGACGGCTATTGCCGCGGCGTGAGGCGAGGATACAGGACCGGTTGACATCTATAGCCTCAATTCCGCACTACGTACGTAGGCCCTTGTGACCAATGGGCATGTTGACGTGTATTGTACACGTACATTCAAGCATGTACTGCTCTATACATCAATCAGCTGTGGCTGGTGAGTTTCACTGTGAATAGAGTTCGGTGAACTATATTGATCTTGAATGGGGAGTGTAATAAATGGATGGCCTTTTTATTCATACTCCCTGTAAGATACTTGGCCGCACCGCCCTCAAAATCCCCGCATGCCAGCACTCTTTCCCACGGCCTGCGTGCCCACTCACTTGTCCGGTGCTCCACACCGCCCTCTATCGGTAATGCCGGCCAGGAGTACGCACTCTCGATAACAGTGCCCCGGACTCAAGGGGGTTAGGTTTGAAACTTTAGTGCAGCTAATTTTGTTGATTTGTATATTTCAGGTTAATCCAGTCAGTTTGCAGTTTGCAGCAGTTTAATTCATTTTCATTTAGCCTTTCAGACAGATTCTGCTAGGATCAAAATGTTACCCCCCCCCCACCGCAATATTTCAAAAATAATCACACTGAATCCCTCGTAGGGCTGTTCATTTTCGAATAATTTAGTATTCGATTATTCGAGATTGGGCTTGACCGAATATTCAAATATTCGATACTCGCCGATCAAGTCTTTCAGGCACCTGCTGCAACTGCATGCAGCGCCGGTAAAAAGTTGCATGCAAAGCACTCCGGTGTTTTACATGCAGCGATCGATATTAGAGACCACCGGATGGACATTTTTTGCACTGTATCAAGATCATTACGAGTACGTATAACGTTCTGATAACACAAAACCAAACTCCAGCCCGAGTTTTTGCAATAATTATTTTGAAAGTGTCAAGGGTTTTACGGTCGGGAACAATCAACCTCTGTCCACAAAAAATATATGTGTGACACTGCTATTAAGCGCCGTAACTTTTCTATTAAAATAGCATCAGAGTCGTATCTGTACGTGCATATATATATATATTTTGTTTTCTTCGAATATTCAAACCGCCAAAAAGCTATTCGAATATTCGGTTGATGATCGAATATTCGGTTGATGATCGAATATTCGGTTGATGATCGAATATTCAAATATTCGGTATATTCGGGACAGCCCTAATCCCTCGAAAATTGAATATTTTTAAGACCACCCACCGTCATGTCCACAAAGGTGTCCTTTGGCTGGCTGTCTTTAATCTCCAACACTGCTTTGTAGAGTGCCGGTCGTTGACCTTCCACGGCTTTGTACTCCTTCCATTTGGTGGAAGATGAGGACACCCTTAAACAAACCAACATAAAATTTGCCACATGCATATACTGTCATTTTCATGGACAATTTGCAAATACCTTCCATTTAAGCCCACACACAGTAGCATTCTTGAGAAATGGTCGGCACAATCAGAAGGCGCTCTTTTAAAGTTGGGTTAAATACGAACGGGTTTACCCACACACGCTAGTGTGTAAACACCTTTAATTGGGGACCTCCCATTGTTCCTACTTTTGTACACGATTTTCAATCGTGGACCTTGACTCAATCGTGGACCCTATTGTCCTCTTTCTTAAAGGTCCACGGTTTGAATAGCTATACAAACTCACACAAGCCCCTCACATTGTACCCACCGTATCCCAGGAAGTCTAATCAGGGTTCACACAGTCACAGAAAATCCTGGAATTTAAAGTATCCTGGAATTTAAAGCATCATGGAAAGTCTAGGAATCTCACAAGCAATACACATGGTCAGTGTACTGTTACTAGACCCTTCAAAATCCCAGAGTTGTAATCAAGTCAATCACAAGTCACTTCACAAGTCACTTCACAAGTCACTTCACAATTCTGGTCTCAAGCCATGTAACAAGCTATTCAAACACACACTATATAACAAAAGCATTCCTTTGTCATTGTTCGTCCCATGTAGCTTGTGAGCTGACTTGTGATTGACTTGTGATTGACTTGTGATTGACTTGTGATTGACTTGTGATTGACTTGTGATTGACTTGCGATTGACTTGATTACAACTCTGAAAAATCAAAAAAAACAATTCCCTGGAAAGTCATGGAAATGTCATGGAATTTAAGACTTCTGTCGGAACCCTGCTAATGGAGTGATATGGAGGTTAACATCTCAACAATTTTGGTCTTGGATATTATCCACGGAAATCCCCCCATGATGTAAAAAACAGAAACAAGCAACTCTGCGAGGCAATAATTTATCCAAAAATTAAGAGTAGAACGCCATGGGATCCACAAAAAATGTTCACTATAGCAATCATTTGTTATATAGTGAATAATGGTATGTATAGAATACAATAATCCGGGAGCCAGGCCGTTCGTGGTTCGAAATGTTTGGTATAGCGGTGTGCGCTATTGCGAAGTTCTACTGTAATACAAGTACCAATATTGAAACTTCTCTAAGTATTAATACATTCTATTCCACTCGGGTCATTATCAGCGACCAGGCCCCCAGGGCGGTTTTAAACGTACTTGTTTAAAACTGGCCCAGCACATTTATTCCCTTAATATGAATGCTAATATTTGACATTTGACGTGTTCTTAAAATGAAAAATGAAGGACGGAAACGTCAACAGACGTCGATGAAAACTTACGCTTCTAGAAAAGGCTTTTTGAACTCAAACGGCAACATGTCCCACTTCAGTTGAGGTTTCCCGTCAATCTGAACACTTCCCAGTATTCCTGTAGGAAACGGTTCAAAACATTGAATAGTACGTGTTCCTAAAAAAAAGAAGATTGTGAGATTTGGAGTCATCAAACATCAAGTCCGAGTCTCCACTCCCAATCTGAGCCGGAGTCCAAAAGTCATGCAGATCGAATCCTAGCCCGATTAATATGCCACGAAGGCGACCGAAATGGATAGTCAAGTACCGAATACTGTCAAGCTTGTATTCCAGCAATATCAGACATGGATGATTGGGTAGTTCCGATATATTGATTTCTACCAAGCCGGCCACGGCAAGTGCGTACATGGCTAGCTGGATGTAGATTGTCTGCCATTGAGTCAATCCGGGTGAACTACTCCAATGCACCCTCCGTTTAAAAGTTAGTTGGAGACAGTGTTCATACTTTGTTCATACATGAAATAACAAAACCTGTGAAAGTTTTAAGCTCAATCCGTCATCAGATCCACAAGAACACAGTGGAAACTAATAAGTGTTATTTGTCGATGGTCTGACCTCTGCAAACTGCAAATCTTTGACAAGCCGACTGGGCTTTCATAAGCTCCAAGCTCCCGTTTTGACCTCATAATTATTCAGTTATTCAAGCCGCCTGGCTTCCCATTCATCAGCTAGGTTTCAGGTAAGGAATGCGGCGTCGCAAAGAAAAACAATCAGTACCCGCAATCAGTACCATATCTGGGCCCAATTTCATAGCGCTGCTTAATGGTAGGCAGAAAAGTAGCAGGAAAATTTGCTTAAGCATTAGCGTATTTCACGGCCAAGTCGTGCTAACGCTTGCGCGTGCAATGGAGATTTATATTGTTGCATCACTAATTTAAGCAAATCCTGCTTCCGAAGTTAGCAGGCTCTTCGCTGTGCTTTACTGCTTACAGTCTCTATGAAATGGTCGAGGGTTCTGTTGGCAGAAAATCATGTGTTAAGCAGCGCTATGAAATTGGGCCCTGGACTATTATGAAATATTCCCTGTTACCTTTTCTTTCATGGTCCAAGCTGTATCCGTAGTTGACACGACCCATATTTTCCACAAACAGTTCCAGGGTGTTGGGCCCATTCTCCCCACCCTGCAGAGCAAATACATGCAGAGAAATGCACATTAATAGAAGAGCACAATTTTATCCAACAGACATGAAGTCAAGAAACCTGTACAATGCTGCAAGAAAGTGCTACATTTTGGCTAGAAAATGCTAAATCAGGCCTACAATTTGGTTGGCGAAGAGTTGGGCTCATCCATACAATCACTCTCTCACCGGAGATCTGTTGCTACTCTTAATCTGTTCTACAGATTGTTTTCATAGCAAATGTTCCACCGGTTTGTCCAGCTTGGTTCCTCCAGTCAGGGTGTTTGAGCGTGAAACTCGGCTTTCCACCTGTTCCCATCAATATACTCCAGCTGTGCCAAGACGTAGAATGAAAAGCTATGCCAATAGCTTTTTCCCTCGTTCTGTATCTCTACGGAATTCTTTGCCTGGTGCGTGTTTTTCCCTTCATCTTTCATGCTTCAAGAGGAATCTGAAGTCCTACCTCTTGCATATTTACTTCTTTTTGTAGCTCTATACCTGGAGTGGCTCTTTTTTTAGCATTGTTCGGGGGGAAAACTTACATAAAAAATACACAACCTCATAGGCATTATTGCTAGGAACTTTTAAGTAGTCCAAAGTTCACCACCGTTCAGTAACTCTAAAACACACTATTTAATAAACTTCTTAACCCTAACCCCTTAGGGTGAATGCAAAATCATATTAAAATCTGTGGATTTGGGACTCTTAGGGTTAATGAAACTTATAAAGCAGCAGTTCTATCAGGTTCACTTCATGGGGGGGGGGCGAAATAAGGGACGACAAGGCTATATTTAAGTTTCTTTATCCAGATTTTGAGGACCAACTTTAAAATCTTTCCTTAAAAAAAAATAATGATGCAACGGATTGTGAATTGTCCAAACCGACATTATCTTCCCCGAAAGGCTTTCAATTTTTTTTGTCAAATGGCACTCACCGAGAATTTCAGAGTTGTATCTTTACTTGGGCTGATTCTTGCCATGACGCCAACTTGCTTGGAGTTGAGAAACACCTGCATGTACAATACATTATCAAAATGGAATCCAGCATCAATATTGGCAGGACCACTAACAACAAATTAAGCAAAAGTACATTTTTTCACTAAAATAAATAAAGAAAGGGAATGCCTTTAAAGCCAACCTGAAGAAAATGTTCTGTGTGAAGGCTAGTGCATAATAAGCAAATTCGACAACAGGGTTAACATGGGCAGGGTCAACATGGGCAGGGTCAACATGGGCAGGGTCAACATGGGCAGGGTCAACATGGGCAGGGTCAACATGGGCAGGGTCAACATGGGCAGGGTCAACATGGGCAGGGTCAACATGGGCAGGGTCAACATGGGCAGGGTCAACATGGGCAGGGTCAACATGGGCAGGGTCAACATGGGCAGGGTCAACATGGGCAGGGTCAACATGGGCAGGGTCAACATGGGCAGGGTCAACATGGGCAGGGTCAACATGGGCAGGGTCAACATGGGCAGGGTCAACATGGGCAGGGTTAACATGGGCAGGGTCGAGGGGGCGGGGAAGGGGCAGGCTGGGGGAGGGGCAGGCTGGGGGAGGGGCAGGCTGGGGGAGGGGCAGGCTGGGGGGGGGGGCAGGCTGGGGGGGGCAGGCTGGGGGAGGGGCAGGCTGGGGGAGGGGCAGGCTGGGGGAGGGGCAGGCTGGGGGGGGGGGGGGGGCAGGCTGGGGGGGGGGGCAGGCTGGGGGAGGGGCAGGCTGGGGGGGGGCTGGATCAAGTGCTACGTATTATTACTTTAAATTAATCTTTACCTGTGCTCTATCGTGTGGAGGGTGGTCCAACTTCAGCGTTTCAGGTCTGTGGTCAATGGTCGTGCGATAGAGAAGGAAACCATAGCCCTGGCCACCATCTTGGTTGACAGGCAGCTTCTCCATGGCAACAGGATTGTCCATTTTGATTGGTTCCTAAGTACAAAGATTCTGATTAAACAAAAATGTCTCTGGTCTCTGCGCAATGCTCCTTTTTGTTAACACGGTGTTCTGTTGGGAAAGTTTAGTATTCACTGCATGTGCAGGGTGACTTTTGCCAATACACGCATTTCACTGTTAGAATGGACGTGCTAAGTAATGCAACATCCTTCGGAAGATCTCTGACGAAGATTACTTCACAATATCTGATTGGTTGGCATGAGGCATCGGATGTTTGTGACGGAGCACAGCTCCGTATACCGGATGATACTCAGACAGGCATGCAACTTGGAATTAACCCAAAAAACGAGGAAATTCCAATATTTACAAGACTTTGTACAGTGTTTTTCAATTTTCAATGGCATACCGTAATTTCCGGAATATAGGCCGCGCGGAGTATAAGCCGCAGCACGCAAAAATCTACAAATTAAGATTTAAAGTTGGCGTATTAGCCGCACCGGCGTATAAACCGCACCACGGCGCTGACGACCGACCACAAAAGTCATCGTGCTGCATAGCGCTCGTATGTAAAATGGTTCCACTATCGAAATCACATGCAATCCTAAAGTGTAAGCAGCGCAAGAACGAGATAGGCGGAAAGAAAAGGCGAGTTTGGGTACAATATCAACGTCATCTTACCTGACTTCAATTTAAGTGTCTGGTTCCCGCTATGATATTCTTATTGAAAACGCAATTATCGAGAGTCGGCAAACAGACAAAGCAATCCCACTGGCGGTATACGAGTATCTGTGGACAGCGCCCTCATTCGACGCGCACGGAGCCCAATAAACTTTCATAAGTCCTCGAAATTACCAATTTTGACGGGCTGGATGAGCGTCCTGGCTGGGTGGGCCGCGCGGCAGTTCTTTTTTTTTTTGACGGGGCGGGGGGAATAGAAAAGACAATGACAACTTTAACCACTAATCTGAGCTCAACAGTCACCAATTGACCAGTGAAATAATAAACAACATGGATTACACAACGATAAAACAGACAAAAACGAACAGACGCACCACACGATTTGTGAGGTGTGAACGGTACTTATGGTACATTTGCAAGTCTATTCGGTCCCTCTAGATTGGTTTCCTTTATTTCCAACAAGTGAGTAGAGCGAACGTAAACGGCATCTTATTTCCATCACTGCCTGAACTTTTAAGTTGTATAGTCATGGAGGAAACACGGCCCGTGCCGGGCATGCTGCGTGACGGCATGAGTGGTTTTACCGTGCGATGCGTTGCCGCCATCTTCACCGGCCACGTTGCGTTCACGCCCCGCACGGGCCATGCGGGAAATCACGGTGCGCTATATCGCTGGCGGAAAAAGCGTCAACGTTGTCGATCTCCTTTTCCAAGTCACCCAGTAAAAATGAGTTTGGTTCCGTGGGGCAGAAATGAGTTATATCATGACTCATGTCATTCTTGCACTTAATAGCCGACTTGTCGAGTTCAATTTGTCTGGAACGTTTTAATTAATTAAGCGATGCAAGGCACAATTGTCGAATAAATCGCAAACAGAAAACGCTTCGTTTCCACGTGTCCGAGTCATCGCAGCACACATGCACACTATGCACGATCGTTTGCACGTGGGAGTTCGTTGTGTTAAGTTGAACAGGCAACGCTACTCCCTCTGGACCATCGCTAAACCGCACACATGGCTTAGCCGGCTTTGGGGGGTTCGGGTTACTGTAGTAAGAGCTACCTGGCTAAAGCTAGCCGCGGATTCGGCCGCGGATTCAGAGCTTGCTTTTTAGGCTGTGACTGGTTCCCGCCCCAGTGAGAAAGTAGAAAAATAATGCACGGACAGGAACCAGTCTGCTTGGGGAATCGAGGTTTTGTGATCGAAAAGCGCCGTTTTGTAGGATCCGGCAACGGTTTGGTACTAAAAAAATTGAGCAATTTGAGGGCTTGGTTCGGCAAGAAGGGCACAACGGCCAAAATATTAATGGAGCACAGCACAACTGGCCGTGAATAGTGCATTTTTACAAGGGGCATCACGGCAACTAAGCCTTAGGGCAGTGGCCATCGTGAATTTCGAACCTTGTGTGACTGATTTTATTCTTCAAACGTTGCCATATAAGCCGCCCGGAGTATAAGCCGCAAGGACATTTTTCAGCGTGAGAATCAACGTATAAGCCACGGCCTATATTCCGGAAATTACGGTAAGTGTGAAGTGAAAAACGAGGAAATCAGCTGATCCGAGGAAAAGTTGCATGCCTGCTCAGACTACCCCTAGCTTCCATACGCCACTGAACACAGAATCTAACTACAGCTAGCACTCACCCCGACAAATGTTGCCGAATCCTCCAGCGTCATGTAATGAGTGACCTGGACATCACCGTACGCCATCTTTCCTCTCTGAGTCGGAATGCTTGGAAGCTTATCAGGTACTGCATGTCAAAGGAGAAAGCAGCCACATTTACTGCTGCTCTTGTTCAGTAGTTTCAAGACATTGAAATCGGGATTCGTACCTGCGACCTCTGGAATACCGTACCAGCGCTCTACCAACTCAGCTATCTTGCCCTATGCTGGCAGTCTCTCAAATAGTTTCAAGACAATTAGTAACGATCTTTAGCACTCCCAGAATGGTATTATGCACGGTATGCTCATTGCTTTTTGAGAGACTGCAGGAAAATTTCACTGGCTTCCTCAGGTGGGACTCGAACCCACGACCTCCTGCTTCCTAACTGCAGAGGTTTATAATGATGTACTAACCCTAATCCTGGTGAATCCAACAAAATCCAACAATGGTAAAAAGCTGTTGTAATTTGTTGGATTTAGCAGTCAACACAAACTACATGGTGCGTTGCATATTGTTGTATTCAGCAGGGCAGCTAAATATACATGTTGGATTTTGTCGTAATTAGAAGGGTAAAAACATTTTTTTGTAAAATTTCAGTTGAATTTTGTTGAGTTTGGCAGGGCTCATACAAACACCTGTTGTATTTTGTTGGATTCAGCAGGGTAGCTGCAAAATGCCAAGGCTGGTGTGCAGGTGGTACACCTGGCAGAATCCAGGCTTCTCATTTCAGTTTTGTTGGAAATTGTTAAATTTAGCAGGGCCATGTGAAAAATATTGAAGGGGGGTTAACGACTAAAGCACAGATCACCAGCACAAGATTGAATTAGTCACCTACAGAAACAAATGGAAAAACTAAAAGCTCAAAGGAAACAAAAATATTTACAATTTGAAAATGATCGCTCTTAACTAAAACAAGGATGTTAATTTGACAATTTACTGACCTGTGCCACTCGGTGTATTTGCCTTCAGAACCTCTTTGATCTTGTAGTACTTCTCGGTTAAATCACCAGCTTCGGACAAAGGAGCATCGTAATCTAGAGGGGGGAAGTAAATTCATAAAACTCTCATAAAAGGTAGGAGTTTCTTACATTGTATATATCATCAACGTTAGGTAACTCCCAAGGTGTCGGTGATAACAAATTCAATGAATAAACCCTTTTCTTTCCTTTTTTTTATGACAAACACTGGTGTGAGGGGAGGAGATAACATCTAGAAAGACATTAAAGAGACAGAACGTACCATAACTTGTAACATCTGGCGCATATTCACGTTCCACATCGACGTCAATATTTGCACCGTTCATGAAGCCAAAATTTGTGCCGCCGTGAAACATGTAGAAGTTGATGGACGCGTCCAGATCCAATATGCTCTTGACAAGATCAGCAATGCCTGCAGGTCCGGAGAATAGTGGGGGGAGGGGGTCAAGGTTCACAAAAGGCCAGATGAGACTCAAAGACTCAAAGGCTCAAAGGCTCAAAGGCTCAAAGTCACAAGCTACAAGTAGAGTAGTTCGACAACTTAAGTATCTTTTTCTTTACCTTCTTCATTTTGGAAATTATTGTAATTTTTAAAATGACATTACACTGCGTTTACAAATTTAAAGTTGGTATACAACATTTGCTTTTGCTGTAATTTTCAGAAATGAATGGATTTGGGGGTTAGTATTTTATAACCAACACTGTAAAACACCGACCCGTTTAAAGATTTGTGTGCATAGATGCTTGGAAAACAAAGCTGTTCTCATAATCTGGTTCCCTAACCATACTTCAAACAAAACGGAGCAATTTATAGATCTTAGGGAATTATCAGGTCGAGGAACTAGACTACTTCCAACGATGGCCAGCCGACCATCACTGGAATTTGATACAGAAATTCCACTTTTCTTAAAAAATGACAGCAACACCAGGTGCCATGATTTCACAGGAAGCTCGAGACTAATATTTACTTACACCCCAAAAGTTTAGGACGTCGGGGTTATAGATGGGTATTTTCTATTTAGGAATTGATTTCTTACCACCGGCACTGAAGATGTGATGTTTTTCTCCCCAGTAGTCAAACCAGCCTGTCCAGAACTCCATCACCATCAAGGGTTTGTCTGGGCTCTTGAAAGTTTGAGGGGGAGGGGGAAGAGTGGAGAAAGAGAAACGTAGAAATCAAAATATCATTGCTTTTTCATTTCTATTATTGAGCCAACAGTGTGAAGATGATAGCATAATTAGGATCAGTTGATTCTCACCCCCCCCCCCCCAAAAACAAAAGTATGCAAGGATTTCTTTTTGTAATTGAAATTACCCAATAGAGGGCTAAAAGCGGTCGAAACTAAAAACCGGCCTCAACTAACAACGCCCATTGTGAAATAGAGTACCGAAGTCAGTTGGAACGAAAACTGGCTCCAAACAAATGGAGATTTTGACTGTTCCTTTGTTAACCCCTTGCGTACGGATGCCACAAATATGCGCCAAAAAAACAGTGCCACCAGGCCGGATGACGCAATTGTCCGCCGTGTGTGCAGTTTCAATCCATTGTTGGATTAAACAGTGCCACCAGGCCGGATGACACCATTGGCCGCTGTTTGTGCAGTTTCAATCCATTGTTGGATTATTGTGTATAGGTTACGCTTGACTGCACAAACACATTGTAGCGGTTCGCTTGGCTGCCAGAACCGCCGCGGCACCCCGACGTCTCCCGTAAAATACCGTACTCAAGGGGGTTAACAGCCAGTCATGTAAACACATTGACACAAAATAGAAGTATTCTGGTTCCACATTGCATTGACGTCATCACTTTGTTACTCTATACAATTTTCACAATTTGCAATGCTCCATCAGTTTTACGATGCCCCACATGTTGTGCAACGCTTCATCGATTTCATTTGCAAGTAAGTATTTTATTACAGAGCTCCAGCCACATTATCATAATGTGCATGTTTACCGCTTGCAATTGTACAAATTGCATTTGCTACAACAAACGGACTTGTGTTAGGGGCCATTCAAAATGTTCAATGTTTTTAAATTTGTTATTCAAATTTTTTTTTAACCACCCACCCACCTCAATTTTCGCTGTTAAAATATTGATTTGCCATTTAATAAAAAGTCATAAAATGTCAAGTTCAGTTCATTTCCTTGTTATTATACCCGACACCTGAAAAATCCGCCAAATGTTGGAAGAATCTCATCCCTGATGTATACCCCTGGCACAGGGTGAAAAAAAAAAAAAAAAAAAATGAATCGTACAAAAAAATTTCCTTTATTTTTTTTTATTGAAAAGTGAATTTAGATTTTCAATAATTTACCTTGACCCACCCGCCCACATTAAAAAAAAAAAAAAATCAAATCAAAATTTAAAAACATTGAAATTTTGTATGGCCCCTTACACCACTTAACCAATGATACCACTGGCCTAACCATGCCACATCCAACAATATCCAACAGTGTGTATACTTTCTGTGGAATTCTGTTGATGTGGGCTGTGAAGAAAAGATATTTTGTTCCAGCTGTTGGATTCTGTTAGATTCAGCAGGGTGCCTTGAAGAAAACATGAAGGGGGTTGGGGGTAGTATTATGATACTGCATAATATGCCAGACACCAGTTATATCAAAACACATTCCCTATTTCCATTCTAAGCCAGTCCGTCAAAACACTGCCAACAATATTGAAATTTGGAAATGTTTCTTAGTTTCAGAAATTCGCTAAGAAAAAGTAGAGAAAAAAAATCTGAAAATTGTCCATATCTAATACTTATGGAAAAACTTTTCTGTTAAGATAATTTCTCAAGAAATTAATTTTGATATGATTTTCCTACAAGTCATTTTGTTTTCAAGTACAAACAAAAGAGGGACAAAAGGAGGTCCGCAATTGACGGTATTTACACACTTGGGTGAGTTAGGTAACAATAGTCCGGAGTGTGTACAGGCAGGCACGCAACTCTTCAATTTCCAAAATCGCGGAAAATAAAATGCGAGTGCGTAGCGCTAGCGTGAAGCTCATATTACGACGTCATGCAAAGATGTACATGTAGGTATAAGTGTCCGTATCCCGATGTATTCTATTGTATTCATTGACGCAAGAAAAAAATGCGGAACCAGACTATCAGTCTATAGTCGATTGAGGGCGCTATAGCGACTAGTTCATACAACGGCAAGACTATACATGTAAGCGACAGAATGTGTCCTGCACCTTTGTATGTAATGTATGTATACAAAATACGGAGCCAGACGGTGTGCGCTAGCAATATTGGTCATGTTGGTGGACGATTCCGGGGTCGGCAAGGTGGGAAACGAGCTTAAGTGCAGATTTTTTTCACGGTCAGATTTTTAAAAAACGCGGAAATCCACGGATCCGCGGAAAAGTTGCATGCCTGTATAGGGTATAGGGACAAGAGGAGGGGGGGGGGGGGGGGGGGGGGGGGGTACCCCTTGATATCCTGCTGGGTATAACAATAGGAGCTGGCTGGACTCCAGCATTAGTGGGCAGTTTAGTGTGTACAACCAGGGGTTCATAGAAGCCCGAAGGCCCGGGCATTCCCGGGGCTTGGCGAGGCTTTTCAACGGCCTGGCCCGACCATGGGTTAGGCAGTGCTCCCTTAAGCCCTGTTCGCACTGGACTTATTTTGGTAAAACTTACCGAGACGATGGGAACTTTTCCCATTTTAAGTCCAGTGCGGACAGCCTAGGACATTTTCCTCTCAGTTACTTTTCCCGAGTCCAGCGGTTACTTCTACCGGCCAACTGCTGCCCAGGAAAACTGACCAAGTAACTTTTCCCGAGACGATAAGTCCAGTGCGGACAGTGCGTTGCGGTAAAAGCGGCTCAGGAAAGCGTACATCCGGCCAGAGCGCAAGGTCACGCTTCACAGGGAAACCACGCATGCGCTCTGCATTGTTTTACCGCGGTGCGGTGCACGTGGCAAGTTTCCAAATTCCAGTGCGTTGTTTCTCTTTTGGTCGCAATCATGGTAGGATTTTTTATTGATAAAGTCGGAAGTTTGATTGGTGCTAAAGACGTAGGCCTACGTGTACACATCGGCCGGAAAAATGAAAAGGCAGGCGTGATTTGGGTCAATCGCGTCAATGTAGAAAGGTCACGCAAAGCGCCCTCATGAGTCGTTATATTGACAGCTCGGTTACTTCTCCCACAGTCTCGGTAACATTTTCCCGTGTCGAAAGTCCAAGTGCGGACAGTGGTCACATTTGACCATTTTTCATTTTACCATCGTCTCGGTAAAACCTTCCAAAATAAAAGTCCAGTGCGGACACGGCTTTTGTCTTGCAGCCGACTCAGTAGGCTAGTTACCTGTATATCTTTGATATCCTGAAAATGTCTCTCTGGACCAATTTGGAAGTTTGCTGTCACTAACACTGGAATATAAATGACAAACAAGAGAAAAATTTGTTGCAACAATTTTCTTTCCCAGGCAAAAAAAGGGACCGAGAAGATTTTGCGAAGGGGGGGGAAAACAAAAATTGGTTTTTCACTAACAGCTGAAAATGTATTAACATGTAAACTCTTCAAAATGACTGCATCAGGTCATAAGATTAGATTATCCGCAGTCAGTTCAACATCAGTGAGATTTATCCTTTACCTTCGCAGGTATCCATTTAAACTCCTTGTTCAAATCAAAGGACAAAATGGACACATTTCCTACTTCTTGGATAAATCTGCACACGCGCTGCGCATGTAACCCTTGCATAAACTAGGGATGTGCATTTACGCATAGTACGGGAATCGGGTACCCAGGTGCCCGTTAAAGAAAGCCAATCCCAAAAATTGTATCTCGGAAATTGCTGTTCATGTTGTTTGTAAAGGTCCGCACGTTAATACTATTATGTCGGTGCATCAATGCAGCAAGATGCAAGTGTGTGCAGTGAGCTCTCTACAGCTTGACGCTGTAAATTGCATTTTCTCGAGCGTCATAAAAGTTAACGCCTAGTGAGAGCTAGCAGTGTTGTAGTCGAGACCATTTCAAGACCAGGCACAAGACCAGGCACAAGACCAGGCACAAGACCAGCTTGTAACAGGCACAAGTAACAGGCATAAACCATGACAAAGGAATGCTTTTCTTACAGTCATTTGAATAGCTTAAGACTTGGATTAAGACGGCTGGTCTTGTGCTGGTCTTGCGTGGTCTTGTGATGGTCTTGACTACAACACTGGAGCATACTGCTCAAAAGCCATGGGACTGAGGTTGACATCTCACCTCCTGGTAGATGTCCTTTCTCCATGGAGGCCTTGCTACTATCAGATGTCAAGAACATCTCTTTAAGGTTACGTTTCTCCATCGCCTACAAGACAAGAAAACACAGAGATAATTCCACCGTCACTAACGTTTACATTTATAGACTGTCATGTCACTTTCATCCATCACAGCTTCAAAGCCTCGACACAAAATGGTGGTGAGGCCTACCAAGAGATACAAAGAACAACTCGGAACTTTGGTACCTGTTTTCTGAACATTCAGTTTATTAGTCGTCACTAACGTTACCAAAAAACGGGCGTGGTGTATTTTAGGGCACTGTTAACACCGATTGTCTTCTAAACCAGTTGAACTCACTTCAAAGGTACCTGTCCTTTTTTTAAACACATAGGGGTCAGAGCTGAACATTTACATTAACATCAATTCAAATCAATTAGCAATCTAGGCAGGACTTGCATCAAATTGTTACTAGGAGACATCACTTACGTTACCTCACTAACTCTGCAGAAATCACACAAAAAGTCCTCCTACAATCAAAATTATTTTACAAAATATTGGGAGCTAATTTAGCAAAACATATTTGTTGTCCACAATATATGAAGAATGCAATCCAATATAAAAATAAAACATATCAAAGTGTTTGAAGTTTCAGTTTTGTCCCTGATACATGGGCATCTCTCAATAAAACATTTGCAAACATCAAAAAACAAAACTACAGAATAATTACGAAATGCCTTACTTGACTAAGTAAATAAGACGACTGTAAATCAAAGGGGAAAGGATGCATAAATGCTTCAGATAAAATTAGGACGTTTTATTCACCGGCCAAACAGACACCTACCTCTTTGATGTAATTCATGTACTCCTTGCTGCTGCCATAGGAACCATATTCGTTCTCTACCTGTAAAGCTATGATTGGTCCTCCACGATAATACTGGAAAAAAATAGATGTTATAGGAGATGTTATAGGACATGTTATAGGACACGTTATAGGACACGTTATAGGACACGTTATAGGACACGTTATAGGACACGTTATAGGACACGTTATAGGACACGTTATAGGACACGTTATAGGACACGTTATAGGACACGTTATAGGACACGTTACAGGACACGTTACAGGACACGTTACAGGACACGTTACAGGACACGTTACAGGACACGTTACAGGACACGTTACAGGACACGTTACAGGACACGTTACAGGACACGTTACAGGACACGTTACAGGACACGTTACAGGACATGTATACATGTACATGTAGGTTCCTTGATTAGAGCCCACACTGTCAATTTGTCGAACATTTTTAATTTTTAGATAAACTTATGTGCAAATGCCACAAATTTGTTCACTATGTTGTGTTGTATTTTGATGGGTTCATCAGGACTGTAGAGCCTTGGCCCCATTATTTTAGATGGGGCTACAATGCCCCAATTTGTCCGAGTACAAATAATGTACCATAGGTATACTGCACGGTGTTGGGTTTTGACAGATTGAGGACACTTCCCAGTAAAAGTACCACAGGGGTTAGGGTTAAATTACAGTAAAAAGAAAATTAATTGGCCCCCCCCCACTACTTTTCCACTTGGCGGATATGACCCCCTCCACTTTTGGCAGTTCCCACAAGAAAAACATAGAAAAGGGCATTAGCCAGCCGGCACCGGCACTGCTTATTATTCTTGTATTTGTGTAAATATTAATTTTAGTTAAAAGATATGCAGGGCCCCAATGGAAACCAGTTTTAAACTGTTTGGGCACACCCTGGGTAAAGAAATGGTATAAATAAATTAATACAGCTGCGATCGAAAATTTACACTTTAGTTTTCTTTTTAATTGTTCCTCGAGCTGTTTTGCTTCTTGCAATTTTTCTATTGTTAATTCTAAAAATATCACTAAAATTATATTTCAAAAGTCCTTCCTCGTGCATGTACATATAATCATTTAAATCAAATTGTTTATTTTTTTAAATGGCTGATTTCAATCACTTTTTTGTAAAAGTCTTATTTTAGCAAAATAAATCAGGGCTGCCCAATTTATTAAAATCACAATGAATTTAATCAGCCAACCCTGTGCAGCAACACACGATATGTGACGCGGTATGTCAAAACCAGGCACAATTGAACAAGAGGTAAATTTTGAGTTATTGGTACATTTGTATATTAGTAAAATATTGCATTTACAATGCCGCTTTCTTTTGTCAAATCGGATATTCCAAAGTGAAGTTAAGATTTGAAATCGGACTGTCCGAAACATCAAAACTGAGACAAAGCACTTTCAAGTTTGAGAAATAGCCCTTTAAGGTTTGGGTTTAAACAAAACAAGTGAGTCAACAATGTTACCTTAGCAATGGGAATGGAGGAGCAAAGAAACTGGTCTGTAGTTTCAAACTTTTTCGGTTTATATGAAATTGCATTTTGCATTATTTACCAAAGAAAGCAATATTTTATTTAATTATGGCCATGCCAAAAAAAGTGTTTAAAAAATACTTTGTCGACGAAATTTCAGTTGGAAACTTTTACAAAACATTTTAAACATTTGTAGCGTCATAAATTTCCAAAAATTACTTCTATCTTATTTCTTTGTACTTCTTGTGTTTAAAGGCCTATATCTCTGAACGCACTTCTGTTAAATTGGGAAAATAGGAGTATACAAATGTCAAGATATCTCGAGAACACAAAATGCCACAGGAGTCAAACCTACACCAAATTAAAGCTTAGGGTGTGACAAATTCAACTATGTATATAACTCATTTTTCAAATTTTGCGACATAATAGTCCTTTTTGCAGAGCTGGTCACATTTATCAAATTAAAGCTCATTGCGTGTACTTTCAGGAAATATCAGAATCTTAGTTTTTAACTTCCCACCCATTTCGTGGCGACAGGTCAGAATTAGACCCTTACCTGTAGATGCTCCACGAGTGGAAATAACCTGTCAAAGTATTTGTCCACGGCATCAATAAACAGTGGGTACATGGTGCGGAGCTTCATCTCATCATAGCTCAGCAACCAACTGCAGA
The DNA here is from genome assembly GCA_037893225.1 of Hippasteria phrygiana. Lineage (NCBI taxonomy): Eukaryota > Metazoa > Echinodermata > Asteroidea > Valvatida > Goniasteridae > Hippasteria > Hippasteria phrygiana. The sequence continues at coordinate 499,886 of JAZGUH010000262.1, forward strand.
AAGCGGGAAAAATATGGAGGGAACTTGCTGGAATAATTGAACACAAATACACAATATATATTTATTTGTGTAAATATTCATGTATTTGTGTAAATATTTGTGTAAATATTTGTGTATATATGTGTAAATATTCATTTCATATATAAATATTCATTTTTAATTAAAAATGCATGCAGGACCCAATAGAAACCAGTTTTAAACTGTTTAGGTACACCTGGTGTAATAAATGTAAGGAATGTAATGCATGTACATGTAAAAAAAAATAATAATACATGTACATAGGCCAAGTGGACTTTCCTGAACAGCTAAAGAACAAATTTGAATGCTTGGCGCGCGCAGCTCAAACATGGCATGAGCTCTATGTACACATAAACTAACGATTTTCTGTTTCAAAAATGTCACGTGTGTTTGCGAAACCAGATGGAACTGGGCATCCTTTCACTGTTGCTCCAAAGGCTAGTACAGTGAGATAAGTTTTTCCCTCGTACAGCCTTTCTTTGGAACTCCTTATATACCTAACCTGCTTCCCTTCCACGTGTAATCTTTCACAATTCAAACGAAATGTGAACAGATACCTTCTATCCCTGTAATTTCTGTTTTTTCTTGTCTTTTGTAACCCACACCTTGAGTGGCATTTTGGCCTTGTGATGGGCGATGCCCATTAAAATAAATAGACTGAAGGTAAATTTCTTTGTGGTTGTAAACCTACTGACGAGAATGAAAACGGCATCCAATTCTTATAAAACTTGAGGAAATTATTACGGCCCTTGTGCAGATTGGGGGCCAATCAACAGCACCATATCTGTACCGGTTACCGGTCCAAATATCTAGGGGCAGGAGCCAGTCTAGTAATGTTGTTACCTTGGCAAGCCGCCAAGATCCCACTCCGCACAGATGTAGGGCCCCGGCCTCAGGATAACATACAGTCCAACCTTCTTGGCAAGATTCAAGAAGGCCCTGTAACCAGCATAAACGATAAATACAGTTGAATGCAATGAACCGTTGTACTTCGAGTAGACTACATCGTACCTTTCAGGGTCAACATTCTTTCAGAAATTCATACAAATTGTCAAAAAGTTGACAATTTAACCGAAAAAAGGATTAATCAATAAGAAAGCCTTTAACCCCTTGTGTCAAGCTGTTATTGATGGGGCGCTGGTACGCCAAGATCGTAAACGCAAACAATAGGCATTTTTCGGAGTCCCCCTTTCATGTGAATGAAAGCTTTGTTTGAAAAAGCTCCATCTATTCATTACAGTCCCATTCACGAACAATACAGTTCAAAAATGAATGGTTTGAGTAAGTGCAGGAATGTGCCTATAGACGTCAACCGGCCAGGTGGTCTTTTACAAACCATGGCTATGGCTGTCATCCGTATTCAACAGATTAAACTCGGAATTGTCTGACATTAGATGATAGGAGTTACATGTGATTTGTTTTTTTTGGGGGGGGGGATTTTGGGAAAGGAAAAAATGCCGAATATATAAAACAAAATTATGAAACATCATTGACATTTGACAACATCCCCGAACTTAAATATTCACCATGGACATTGCAAATAGTCTTGCAAACCAATACATTTTTTAAGTACCCTAAAGCTCACTTTGAAACACGAACAAATTTTGTTAGTTCGGCATGTGAAACAAACGAGACACAAAAATGTCAAACTCACACGATATCAAGCTGGCCAGTAAAGTCAAAGTCACCTCTGACCTGCTCATGCATATTCCACGGCACATACCTGTAATGCATGGAGTACAAAATTAAATATACCTATAACTGGTAAAAGTTGAATAACACAATTAACATTTAATAGGGGTGGAGGGGTGGGGTACGGTTTGGGGTACGGTTTAGGGTACGTACTTTATTAACACCAACTCCCTAGTCCCTACATCATTTTTCAGTAACCTGAATCATCCAAAATCCTCTAGCCCTAACCCTCCAGGGTATTTTGGCTAGAAACCCTGCCAGACGCATCAGATTGCATACTTTGTCACATTGACTTGTGTGCAGAGTGCAGCAAGGTCAAGCTGTCACCACAGATGCACTGTGCTGCGTCTGGCAGGGTTAGGGCTAGAGGGGTTTTCGTAAACCTCAATCCTCCGAAATCAACCAGCATCAGATTGGGCCTGATATACCCTGGATCCTCCATTTTCCTCCAGAGGCAAAATCCTCAATCCTGCAAAATCCTCCAATGCTTCAACTTCCAAAGGCCCTCAATCCTCCAATTTCCTCTATTTAGCAAAGAAGATTTTTGAGGGTTTGGGAAGGTTAGGGGTTAAAATTCCACACATTCATACATAGATTAAATATTGAATTAAAATGTTTACTGCACATACGTTGTCACTGTGTTGAGTCCGCAGGCTTTCATTTTAACGAGACGGTCTTCCCAATACTCTGGCACAACTCGGAAGTAGTGTAGACTTCCAGAGAGGATGCGGAGTTTCTTCCTCTCCCGCCCAAGGACAAACTCTGGACCGACATTTTGAAGAGAGGGAACCTGTTCAAAAAAACCACAAGTCAGTTTCGTCGTGTTAAATGAACCTTATTGCGTACGGGTAGTCTAACTTTCTCTAGCTGTATACTGTACATAGTAGATTTTGGTCACTCATGTTGCCATTGTTTCCCCATCATCAGAAGTTAAAACCATGACTGAGGTGGGGATGTATGTCGGGGATTGTCACTAAAATTTTTGTCCAAGGGAGTGGGGATTTGATCACTTCAAAAGTGAAAATCCCCACATCTTGGGTGGGGCAGCCCGGGGGGTGGGGGGGGGGAAGGGTGGGGGAAGTAATTGATATTGATAATGATAGGCGCATAAAATAGGAAGACTAAGTTAAGTTTTACTAAGACTAAGACTAGTAGTAGTAAGAGTAAAAACAGGGCCCTCTACACTACACAATCTAGGTATGTGACAAACAAATTCAAATTCATAATTTTAGTACCATTGGAAAGAGCTTAGAACAAGCATTGCAATGGTATAAATATCTTGGTTATGGGTTAACTATTAAAAAAGTTATGAATATTTTAAGATTTAATTGACAGGCTTGATTTGGTATTTTTTTAACATAGAAAACAAAGAAAAAGTCGTGACCTTTTCGGGAAGTTCTGAACTAAAAAGTGCCGTACTTTTGTTATAATACCCAACGGATTTTAATAAAACTTTCAATAAGGAAAGCCTTACTAAAACAGAACACTTTGCAACAGTTTTTACTTATTACAAAGGTACAACAGTTCATTAATTTTAAATGTAATTACTGATATTGATTAAGCGGCTTGATAAACAATACATTTTCAGTAACAAAAGAAAACTGTAAAATCACAAGACTTGAGCATTTTGTTTTGAAAAACATGTAGCATCTTATTCACTCGCAATATAGTTACCTTTATGAAACCATGGAGGAAGGATCCTTCCTCCTTGATGAAACCATGATGAAACTGACAATTTGTTTTGAGATTTTCTTTTTTCTATTTGCCTTAAAAAGTGTCATGAAAAAGACAATATTTGCCGTGAATCGGATATTTCATAAGCTTATAAACTAAAAGACTAATCAAAAGAAACAGAAATCCATAAAAACTAGCCATTAAAACCACAAAACATGAAGGTTAAGCAAAACATGTCAAAAAACACACGGTAGCTTGTGTTTGTAAACATTGGCATCGACCAATGACATCTGGATCTGGATCGAGTATGCATTTATTTTCAACAGAAAAAGCACACATCAAAATCCTTATTCATCGTTGTCTGTAATGCATAATTTTCACAAATCATGTCAAATATCAATAGTAGACATTCATACATATCATTTTAGTATGTTTTTAGTGCCAAACGGTAGTTTGAAAGGCAGTGATAGTAACTGACATAAAGCTTTTGATCATTGTGATGACTCAACCAGGCAGTATTTGCGATAAGGCTTATTCACCTGCACATCGCTGGCCTGCCATAACTGAAGGTTCCAGCGATGCCAAAACCAGAAGACCACTGCCACCAAAGCGCACATGATCAGCAGCCATCTCAACAGGTGCACGGAACGCACAGAAATCTGCGACATGTTCAAAATAACTGACGACCCTTTACCACTGGGCCCAGTCGAGCTAGAATTGCCTGGTGCGACCTGATGATAGCGACCCATGGCATCGGCTCATCAGACCAGAAGCTGTCTAGGGGTATAATTTGCAAGACAAAATGGCCTCACATTCATTCAAAGTCAATGAACCGATCATGTACACACGTTAGATGAACCTTGTATTGTAGAAATTTCGTACAAGTTGTTGTTGTTGTACATGTAGTACTAGTAGACAGGATTGGCGCGTACGGCATTATATTTCTCCATGATTATGGTAAGCACTTATCACGAACCACCAAAATGACATCGTCACGCCTTGTGCCTATTCAATAAAGCCTTGTGCCTATTCAGTAAGGCGCAGTGCACTTTCAGTAAATACATGACGTGTCGTTTTGGTTGTTCTGGAACAGTGCCTTCCTTATATTATGCCCTTTGCGCCATTAACGATAGACAAACTCGACTGTACATTCAGGTCGTGAACGGTATATTGACGTAGTATAGGGCATGCGGTATAAGCGACTCTGTGGGCTATTCGGAATCTATAGAATCGATACTACAAACGTGTGGGCTAAACGTAGGACATACAGGTATTTAGGTAGGGAAAAGGAAAATGCCCGTGATCCTCCAAACACAAAGTGTCACAAGTGTCCTGCAAGGTCGGACCGTGTACCATGCAATTTAAGGGCCCGGGCCCCGCCGGCTGATTTGCAGGTCCGCAACACCTCCAGGTGATGATTAGTGACACTATGTCTAGCCAACCATTAACACTTTCCCATCCCAGAAGCTAGTGCAATATCTAGAATATCAGCGAGGTGTATCGGGGAATTATATATTAACATTACAGTTACGTACATATTTGATAATATGATGGCCGTTTTGTTTGGGTACAAGAAGTTGTTGGAGTGTTATTTGGGTATTGAGGAGACCAAGTGATTTGATGAGGATTCGTCTTTGGACGTAATATTTACGACAGTTTAAGAGAAAATGCTTAACATCCTCAGTGCATGAGCATACTTCACATAATCCATTTGGATGTTTGCCAATTTTATATGGGAAATTATTTAAGCCTTTACATATACACCAAGTCTAAGTCTATGCATGATAACTTCATGGGTACGTGACATTCCCCAGCTAGAGAAAATGAAAGATGGCTTATATTTTATATTATTTAGATTAGTGATGGGAATGGTTTTGGTCCATTTTTCCTTAAGTTCTTCTTTAAGAATGTGTTTGATTTCATTCTCTAGGAGGGGTATGTGGTGATCGATACTGGTTTTGTGTGTGGCTGATTTGGCAATTTCATCAGCTCTTTCATTTCCATTGATCCCACAGCGCCCAGGGATCCATTCAAAGTTAACTATATTGCCTTGGTAGTGGATGTTATTTAAGGTGTGGCGAATATCACAAACGATTTTATGTTGGGGGAAGGTTTTGGAGATAGACTGGATAGCACTAAAAAGGCAATCACTGAAAATGCATGTATGTAAAGGCTTAACATCTTCAACCCATTCTAATGCAAGGAGAATTGCGAAAAGTTCTGCTGTAAAGATAGAGACGCCATTATTAAGGCGGGAAGCTTTACTGTATTTAAGTTGGGGGATATATATACCACATCCGACAGTATCAAGGGTGGGATTGTGAGAGCCATCCGTGTATATGTGTAGAGAATTTATCCAGGTTGTATTGATGGTCTCTAAACTAAGATTTTTCTTGTCATAAATATTTGTAGCATCTGCCACTCGAGAGAGGATTTCAGTGGAGACAGAAGGCTTGTTATAATGCCAGAAAGGAGTGGGATCGTTGAGGGGAAAAACTGCATACGGGTATTGGGAGATCCTAGCTTCAAATGGGGTGTTGTGGGTTGTAGACATCCATTTGTCAGCAAAATAATGCTTTTGCCAGTTATCAGAATGGATGTAATCATTAGGATGTGTTTTGTGTGTATTTACTTTGATTCCGTATAGGTTACATAGGAACTGTCTACGTAGAGCCAAAGGTGGGTCTCCACATTCTGTCTGTAGCCTAAAAAGTGGGGAACTGTGAATAGCTCCTGTACAAATTTTAAGAGCTTGGTATTGAATACTGTCAAGTTTTTGCTTGGCAGTCAGGGATGCAGAGTCGAAAGCTTCACACCCGTATTCCAAGATGGGTTTTATTAGAGCACTGTATAGCTGATAAAGTGTTTTACAATTCGGCCCCCCAGGAAATACCACTAATGCATCTGAGGATGTTAAGTCTCTTTTTACATTTTGCAATTATACTGTCGATGTGTTGATTCCATGTTAATTTGCTGTCAAAAATCACTCCCAGGAATTTGGCCGAGGACAAAGTCTGCAATCTAAGGTTTTGGATATGCAGGGAGATATTGATAAGTTTTTTATTGGTGAACAAGACAACAATTGTTTTGGGGATGGACAACTTGAAACCCCATTTGTCACACCAAGATTTGACATTATTTAGGTTTTGTTGGATTTTCTTTTCTAGGTAAGATGTGTTTCTGTTGGATTTCCAGATGGCGATATCATCTGCATATTGCGAGACATTGGCATCAACGACATGGTGGGAGAGATGATTGACAGCAACGTTAAAAAGGAGAGGACTGATAACACTGCCCTGTGGAACACCATTTTCCATGGTTCTTTCTTTAGAAAGACAATTATTAACTTTAACTTGAATTTTCCTATCAGTAAGGAAATTATCAATCCATTTTATCATCCGACCATAAATACCCATGGAATGTAATTTAATAATAATACCTTTGCGCCAAAGCATATCATAAGCTTTTTCAATGTCAAGAAAAATAGCAAGGGTGCTTTCTTTATTACTCCTGGCTTTATTAATAGATGATTCCAAATTGACAATGTGATCTTTGGTACTTCTTCCTTTCCGGAAACCACTCTGGGGATTGGATAATAAAGTATGGGTTTCTAGATACCATAGTAATCGAGAATTAACAATTCGTTCCATTATTTTACAGAAAGTAGCTGTGAGTGCAATGGGTCTATATGATAGGGGGTTGGTGGATTCTTTTCCTGGTTTGAGGAATGGAATAAGGATAGCATCCTTCCATTGTTTGGGGCATTGAGAGGTATACCATATCATGTTAAAGATGATGAGTACGTAATTACGAATGTTCATGGGGAGGTGTTTAATAACAGCGTTACTTATTCCATCTTTACCAGGAGAGGTGCACTTAGAAGAATCAATTGCATGGTTTAATTCTTCTAAGGTAAGAGGCTCATTAATCACACTGTCATTGTTACTATCAATACAAAAATCATTTTCAGCTTTATTTTTGATGGGGGTAAATAAAGGGCTGTAATTGTTCGTGCTGCTGACTTTAGCATAGCTGTCGGCAAGAGCTTCAGCCTTGTCTTGGTCAGTAATGATATCTGTGCCATTGTGGTTTAGAACTGGTATGCTACTTGTATTACGAGTTTTTTCTATTCGTTTAATTTTGTTCCAAATAACTTTAGTATTAGTTTTCGGATTTATTTCGTTGCAAAAGGTTTCCCAATCTTTTCTTTTAGCATTTTTAATTGTCTTCCTGGCTATGGCACAAGCCCTTTTATACTCTATAAGGTCAGTAGGAAGACGAGTTTTTCTGAGAATTTTAAGAGCTTTTTTCTTGTCATCTATGGCCTGTTTGCAGTCATCATTCCACCAGGAGGTAGGGGTTTTATTGTGGTTTGGGTTGGTTTTCGGAATTGAGCAGCTCATGGCTGACTCAAGCTCATTGATGAAGTTGTTGTATGTATCATCAATGTTTTCTGAAGTGTTAGGTTCAAATATATCCAGATTGCAAGCAACTTGAAATTTATTCCAATCAGCTTTTTTAATGGACCATTTAGGTGTGAAATTAGCTTTACTTTTATAAATAGAATGATTATAATCAATGATGATGGGGCAATGATCACTTCCCCAAGAATCATCCAGAACTGTCCAGTTACATTTAGCAGCTAGATTAGGTGAGACAAAAGTGACATCAATACAAGAAAGGGTACCCTGAGAACTATTCACTCTTGTACCTTCACCAGAATTAACACAGACCATATCAAAATCTGTTATTATATCGTCAATAATCTTGCCGTTATGGTCAAGCTTAGAGCTGCCCCAAAGGGGGTTATGACCATTCAAATCTCCACAAATTATGCGAGGATTTACAGTTTTATTTAGTATCTCTCTTAGATAGCTGTCTTCTAAGGCGTTGCATGGGTTATATATGTTGATGATGTTGGTTTTATTTTTATAGGTATCATAAATTTCTCCAATTTGATACTCAATGGGAGTGTCAGAACCATGTATGTATTTAAAGGCTAGACCACGTTTAACAAGGAATGCGCAGCCTCCTCCCCTTTTTTTAGTTCCTGTGTTCTGTCTGTCGTGACGATAAATATCGTATCCAGGTAGGGTAAAACTTTTCCCTTCTTTAAGCCAGGTTTCCTGGATACAAATAAGATCTGGTTTTTGTGTCCAGGAAAAATTGTTGATAGATGGTTTAAATTCATTGCAATGAGCTGTAAGAGACTGTGCATTCCATTGTAAGATTAACACCATAATGAGAAAAATCATGACGAAGTTTTGTTTGATTTTCCTTTATATATAGTGGTCTGGCTGGTTTTATGGGCTTCTGACGGGTCTGCGTTTGTTTGGGTCGAAGATATCTTGGTCTTGTCTTGGGTAGGTTTGGAGCCCGATTCGCCTCTCCTTGTATTGGTACGTGTGAATGTTCTTTGTTTTCCTTGTGTTTCTTTAGTCTGTGTTGGGGGGTTGTCAGAATGGATCATGTGATTGACAAGGGCCTTAATCGCTGTGTCTCTTTCCTCTTTGTTCTTCAGTGTGTCCCATATTTGTATCGTGCCTGAGAGAAGTTCCGTTAGGTATTGTTCGTTGCACATGCAACGTGTGTGCTCGGTTTGTGTTCCTTCCGTTGCAATAGTTTGAGTGCTCGCGTCTTTGGAGGTTGGGGTTTTTGTGATTGGTGTGGTTGGCATCGTATTTGTGTTTTCCATGGTGTTTGTGTTTGACCGCAGAGAGTTTTTGTTTCCGTTGCTTGAGGATTGTGCCATGTTGGGACATGGTTGTGCTGGCGAGGGAGTCAACTGAGAACTTGGGCGTATTGATATGTCGGTTTTTATTGCATTTGCAGCTTCGGCATATGAAATATTATAGGTGACTCTGATTCCTTGAATTCGCTTTTCCTGTTTGATGGTGCTGCATCCCCCATAAGCCGATGAATGGTTTCCTCCACATCTGCAACATCTAGTGTTGTCTTTTTGCTTACACTGTTCATAGTTGTGGGGCCCTCCACATCGCACACAGCGTGTGGAGCTTCTGCAGTTTTTTGCAGTATGGCCCAGTCTTTGACAGTTGAAGCATCGGATTATGGGAGGGATGTACGGTTTGACTATGAAACTTTCATATCCTATTTGTATCCGGGTTGGTGGGTTTGGTGAATTAAAAGTCAAACAGATAGAGAGGCTCTTTTCAAGTTTGCCATCTCTTTTGCGCATGAGCCGTTTGACTTCTATTACTCCATGTTTCTTACATACAGATAGAATTTCATCTTCTGATGTGTCAGGTTCTATGCCATAGATGACACCTTTACTTTGAGTTTCTGATTTTGCAAATTCTGTTTGTACACTCCATTGTTCTAGGCGACTGATGGTTTTGAGTTTTTTGGCTTGAGCTGATGTGTGACATTTAACTGTGATGCCTCCTTGATTGTTCTTGGAGACACTCTTGATGTAGTCTTTTAGGTTTCCCACATTGTTCAAAGCTTTGGCAATTCTGATTGGGTTTATTTTTGACAGTTTGACATCTGGAGAGGTAATGATTACTAATGTGTGTTGAGATTGGCAAGTATCGTATCTCACTGTGTTTCGACGTTTTGTTGGTTGTTCATTTGGGGACTCGTATTCAGAATCTGCAGTATAGACGTCACTATAGCAAGTTGTGTTTGGTACGTTTCCTGCTTTGAGTTTGCCAAGGGGTTTGGGTATTGTTTTGTGCCTGACCGTATGACATCAAATGTTGACCGTGGCTGTTCATCAGGATCAGGATTTTGATCTTGTGCTTCCATTTGAGAAAGCTGATCCCATATGATGTGTCATCAGAATCAGATAGATCGGCCATGGCCGATATGGATGTGATATTACGGAATATTTTCCGATACACCTCACGATAATCTGATATTACTTACCCGCGTCCGTTGAAGTAGAAATTGGTGATCTGGAGATCAACCGCTGGCGAGGAGCCAAAAATAAAATTTGAATTTCGCGCCGCCGCACAGAGCACGTCCGCACTACGTCACCGCCAGCAAGACTCTCATTTCGTACACGTACATGTACGTACGTACCTGATATTTATGTACTGCCATGATGTCGTCACTTGAGGGCGGTATTTATAACTCTGGGGAAAATCGTGATCTCTTCCCTTCTTGCTTGCAAAACTGCTCGGATAGAAGCCGGCGTGCCAGAACTTAGCCTACTCAGTTGGGAAATTGTTCATGAATGTCCAGCTTGCACAGATCATTCGGTGTAGGCCTACACCCTGCGCTCCCGATTCTCCTGACGCTCAGTGTTGGCACTGCTGGTTTAAGGCCAAAATAATTCCTGCCAGAACTGGTTTGACAACGCCCACTTAGGCGAAGTAAAAAAAAAACATGTTCAGCGTCCCCCACTCCCCGCCCGCTTCCTGTATGAGGGCCGCCTGGATTTTTAAAAATGTTCAGTGGATGTTCTGGTAGACTTCTGAAAAGAATTCCTGAGATTCCGGGAACACAATGACCAACACAAAAGAGGGGGGGTTCGCTCTGCCCATATCGTGCATCATATGTATTTTTTGTAGACCGGCAGTACATGCATATTCATGCTGTTACGTGCATTGAAGGTTGAAGAAAACGGATTTGTTGGTTAAGCTGCTGTTGTCGCTAAGTTGGTATAGTGCGTAAAACTTTGAAGCACGGAGTCCTGGGTTCGAATCCTCTTCTATGTTTATATTTCTTTTTCTTGTACTAATTGTGGTGTGGAGGATTTTATTTTAAGGGAAAACAAGTCTGAGAACCTATGCTTACTGTTGGAAACCTGTGAAGTTGAGCCCCAAGTGTTCTCGCACAATTTTCAGAAATTGTAGCACCAGCAAGTGAAATCGGATATAAGTTGGACATTTTGAAAATTGAGATTTCCATTCCATAATTATGTTAGCTTTGTAATGGTGAAAAAATTAGTTGTACGATATTTTGGTTTTCGAATAGAGCCGTAAATTCAGCATTGAGAATGGAAAATAACAGATTTATTTCGGAAGTACGCCAGACTAAAATGTCAAATTATACACATTTAATGGTCTCGACACAAAAGCAAACCCAATATGCTTTAAACTACAGTATTTTGACCAAAAAACAGGAAAAGTGATTTGTTGACGATTTTCATGTAAATTGCAATTACTCAAAAATAAGGTCATGCGGACGCCACAATTGTTGCTGAAAAAGTGAACATACTCTTTGCTGTGTATCAGAGTTGCAGTTGAGTCCCTGCATGGAGGAAGGAACACATGGAGTTTGAACGGCCCGCCAAACCCCACAGGGTATTTACTGACCAATTAGCAACCCTGGCTGACCAGTGGTAAAGGCATGGAGGCCTCCCGCTGCGCGCCCACTGCCCGACAGTTTTACGACCGCGATAAGATCCTTTGTACACAGGGCTGGCTGCCGCGAGTGACTGCACAGTGGAGGAACGAATCGTTGGTCGGCATTGGAGTCAATAAAGGCGGCACAATTGCAGACTAGAATACCCCGCCACTCGTATCTCCACCTCGTATCCGGATATGCGGATACGGGGTCACTGTTCATTGCCCTCAATAAACTATTCACATACCTTCCTCCATTGGGTTTTTTAAAAGGGAAAATGGCGCCCTCTATCGCCCCGCCACACTCCCTCCCACCCCGTATCCGCGTATCCGCGTATCCGCGTATCCGCGTATCCGCGTATCCGCGTATCCGCGTATCCGCGTATCCGCGTATCCGCGTATCCGCGTATCCGCGTATCCGCGTATCCGCGTATCCGCGTATCCGCGTATCCGCGTATCCGCGTATCCGCGTATCCGCGTATCCGCGTATCCGCGTATCCGCGTATCCGCGTATCCGGCTCCGGGGACATACATTGGACTTAGACTTTTGACCGAGCTTCCCATTCGAATTACGCACGCAGGTCAGATTCCAGGCAAACACACGAATAGAACACGTTTCGCATGCGCAGTGACCCGGTGTCAGCATTCTTCATGCGCCATTTTCTTCAGCAAATTCGTCAAAAAAATGGGAACATGTTGGTATTTTGTTCATCAAAATCGGACTTTCTGTCGGTAAGATACATTCATTGTTACCTTTCGGATAAGATTACATATTTGGGATATTATTACTTGATACACGAGGATTTCATTCGTTTAGCTTTTCTTTGCCCGTTCGTGTGTTAACATTTTGTGTCCAGTTTGTTCCACAAATTTTATCGAGGATTTCTTTTGGCGTTTATTTTTCGTCGAAAACTATCATGAGTGGTCGGGCACGCATCCACAATACTTATTGCGTTCATTTTAATGAAATTTACCTGAATTGTTTTCATTGGAAGTGTACAGAAAATAATTTTTTTAACACTTTGAGGATTATTGAACTACGACGACGGATTTATTTGCACATTTGCTCCCTCTTGTAAATGTTTGGTGGGTTTTAATAATCGAAAATATTTCCGGAACCTTGCACGTCACTCTTTTGCGATGTTCATTTCTTGAACATCTTTAATGCATACACCTATTAGTAGGCCTACATGTCATTATTGTTTTTTCGAATCATCGTAAAAAACGTATGACTATGAGTGACATGAAAATGATTTTTTTCATTCGGTCTTTTCGGATTAGCATCCCCATAGCTTTAAGTGTCGGAAATATTTTCGATTAAACCCGGACAAAAAATTACAAGCCTTATTTATTTATGAACTGATTTAACAAGAATAAAAACAATTGGTTATGGTGCCATATCAATATTTGTGCTTAAATCTTTTGAATGTTGCATACCAAATTGCTTTTCATGGGTAAATTTAAATAAAAAATTTTGTTTTTGTTTTTTTCTTCAAATTTATCCCAACTGGATAATTTTAATTCATAATTTTGACTTTTTAATTTTTTTTTCACCACGTATAGATAAAAAAAAAAAAATCTTTTTAAAGGATTTTTTGGGGGAGGTATGGGATATGGATAGTCTATCCTTTAATCAAGACGTGCCAAGGTTTGGTTGTAGATGTTTTCAGACATGTCATTAGAAGTAATTTTTCTTCTTTTCTTTTAATATTCAGTGAGGATGCTAGAACACGGGCAGTGTCTGCAAGGTATCTGCAGATTGTGCGGTGTGGAAAGGTCGATTGAAAAAGGGCGCCGTCCAATACCGAAGGAGAAATTGTCAGCAAATATTGAGGCCTGATGGGCCACATTGGCTTGTGACAGACATTGCTTTTACATGTATGATCATTGTTATCTATACATTCGAAGGAAATGTCCATGTACATTTTTGTACATGGCAAATTGGCACTGAAGAATGCGTTTATGCAACCATGATGGAATTTTTAGTGAAGGGATAGTAGCTAAACATACGTGTACAAAAGTGCAACCATTTTTGTGAAAGGTGATCTAAATTTTAGTAACAAACTCACTGCATGTACAGTTGCTTGCATACATTTGCAAACATAAAACAATACTACATGTGTACTTAATTATTATAAAATACCTTACTTGACTGTTAAGTAAATAATTGTCCCAGCACCTTATGAAATCATGGCATTTTGATTTGCCGTCATTTTCAAATCAATTTCCAGCGATGGTCGGCCGACCCTAGTTGGAAAACTGTTCCGCAACCTGATGTCTAGAAATTGCTCTGTTTTGTCTGAAATGGGGTCAGGGAACCAGACTACAAGAAAAGCAATTTTTCCTGTTTTCCCCCAGCATCTATGCACACTAAACTTTAAACAGGTCAGTGCTGCAATAACTATTTGCTATAAACTCCCAAATCCACTTATTTCTGTAAATTACAGCAAAAGCAAATGTGGCACCAGCAAGCAAAATATTGTCAGAAATTTTGAAAATTGATATTTCCATTCCTTAATAAAATATATAAGGTAAGCTTTGTAAAACATGTGTTTTACGATATTTTGGTTTTCGAATAGTCGTAAATTCAACTTTGAGAATGTAAAATAATACGTAGTTTACACAATTTTTTTTCGGAAGTACTCCAGACTAAAATGGCAAATTGTACACATTTAACCCCAACTCCCTAGGGTGTGTGGAAAATCATATTGAAATTGGGGGATTCAGGAACGTTAGGGTTAATGTTCTGAACACGAAAGCAAACCAGGTACAGGTACATGTATTTTGAATTAAATATGCTTTAAACTACAGTATTTTGACCAAAACAGGAATCTTGATTATTTTATTTAGGATTTTCATGTAAACGTGGTAAATTGCAATTACTAAAAATGCCCTGGTTTCACTTTCCATATACCGAAAAAGTAAGAAAGCTGTATCCGAAATATGAAACAAGCCTCTATTTTGTACCCAAATCCAGTGGTTCGTATACATGTATATATATTGTATTCAAGAAAGGTTTTAGCCGTATCAGTTGTGCAGACCTGCCAGGTTTTCAAGAATTTACAATAAATTGCAGCTGTATCATTTTTCATCTTTTTGTACCGCTTGTGTAATGAGTATGGTATATAGCCGGCAACATATCTTTAAGATTTTCTTCTGGTGATATGGCTGTAAAAGCTTCTTTGTTTCTTCCAGCAAATCAACTTTATTTCGCTCCTGAATCAATAAATGAAAAAGAGGCAGTAATAAATACTGATAAACCATTAGTGTTCTTTGGCTTTCATCGTAAAGATTCAATGACAACAAAAAGTTCTTCCATGTTTGTCCTCCATGGTTTAACCATCATGCAGATAGCTAGGGGGTATCTTGCATTAATCATGGGATGCACCTTCATCTGCTGAAGACAGTCCTTTGCAACAGCATCCTGCCTTGTGAACTTCGGCTGTGGTCGTTTAATAGCTGTAATGAGGGAGGAATAAGGAATCTTGTAAATACATAATGTACATTTCTTTTTAAAGCTGACATTCACTCCCGATCCCAAACGAACAGTTTAAGTTTTTTTTATTACTTGACATTCTAAATAAATTTGACTCGTGGTTCAGATTTATCAAACCACTCAGAATAATATGCAAGGATCTTATAAAAAAAAAGAGGATTAAATATACCGGTGAAGAACTTAAATTTGTCAGCAAAATCTATCTTGTTTCAAGGAAAAATTTGAAACTCATTTTTTAAAAACAGGTTCACGTACAAGGTTTACAAGTTTTCTTTCCTGTTGTTTTCTTTGATGGGTCGGCCACAGTTTCCCTGGCTTTTGCTTCCTTGGCGGGCTTGCTTGTGCTTGGCAATACTTGAAGACTCAAAGTTCCATCTGTTTGAGCTGCTGCTGTATAAAAAAAAGGGAAAATTTAAAAATATAAAAATAAACGAGCGGAAATATATATGCAAAAACCCCATCAACAAACCCTTTTTAATGTTGATTTTGGGGAAACCAGCCTGCTTTATTTTTAACCCCTGCTTTGCTAAAAACACTTTCCAAAACACTTCAATATTTACAAATTTTGCGTGTAAAGACAAAAGCCAGTAAAAATTGTCCCCTTTAAATTAGGCCTATATGTATTGTTTCTCATGAAGTTACCAGTATTATTTCCAGGGTGGCACTGACTGTTCACAAACCCATGTCTTCTTCTGTATCGGCACTTCCATCCGAAAGTTCGCTAGGGTTCATAATTTCTTCGCAAAAGTCGCTAATGTCTCTCAAATCAGAACCAAACGAAATCATCCTTCTCATGAGACATGCAAGGCTTTACAGTCACTTCGCCCAAAAACCACATCGCCCTCAACCACTTCGCCCTCAACCACTTCGCCCAAACGCCACTTCGCCCAAACGCCACTTCGCCCAATTACCCCTTCGCCCAAACGCCACTTCGCCCAAATGCCACTTCGCCCAAAAACCACTTCGCCCAAAATCCACTTCGCCCAAAAACCACTTCGCCCAAAAACCACTTCGCCCATGCCCGATCCGTATGCCCTTTTTTCATTTCATTAGTTTGTTACATAAATTGTACATCATCCCTTATATCAGTTAAGATGTTAGAATATAAATGTTTGTAAAAAATTACGTTATAAATTTTACGAATTTTTTATAAAAACCTCCGGAATACCGTACCACCAGCGCTCTATACAACCATGATACTACCAACTAATGAGCTATCTTGCCCTATGTTGGCGGTCTCCCAAATTGTCAGTATCTTTGTTTGGGTGGGCGCTAGTCAGATAGAAGTCATAAAATCGTAATAATTTGAATGACCACTTGATATTGACCTATCGCGGTGAAATCGCGTCAACGCAGCTTATGAATTATTGTCCAATCACAAAAGTCCCATATAGGGTTGTCTAAGGGGCGTGGTTAACCCGTAAACGGCGACAGGTCAATTGCCTATAAACTAATAAGAAAAGAAAAGCATGGTCACAAAAAGGATGTCACAACGCAAATAAAGTTTTGAATGCACCATCAAAACGAAATAGAAAACGAAAACGAACACAATGGGAACAAAATCTTGGGTGCTTAAAAATTGGGCGAAGTGGTTTTTGGGCGAAGTGGTTTTTGGGCGAAGTGGTTTTTGGGCGAAGTGGTTTTTGGGCGAAGTGGTTTTTGGGCGAAGTAGTAATTGGGCGGAGTGGTTTTTGGGCGAAGTGGCGTTTGGGCGAAGGGGTGATTGGGCGAAGTGGGATTTGGGCGAAGTGGTTGAGGGCGAAGTGGTTGAGGGCGAAGTGGTTGAGGGCGAAGTGGTTGAGGGCGAAGTGGTTGAGGGCGAAGTGGTTGAGGGCGAAGTGGTTGAGGGCGAAGTGGTTGAGGGCGAAGTGGTTGAGGGCGAAGTGGTTGAGGGCGAAGTGGTTGAGGGCGAAGTGGTTGAGGGCGAAGTGGTTGAGGGCGAAGTGGTTGAGGGCGATGTGGTTTTTGGGCGAAGTGACCGACAACCCATGCAAGACGCCATGAGCAAGTTCGATCAGGGACCAATGGTTAACTAGTGGTTGGTTCGTGACGTACGTCGCGCATGAGCACTGAAGTTGAAGTGCGAACGACTCTAGTCGAACTATTGTCATGTCAACGCGACCATGAGAAAATGGCGGTGGCCAGTTCTTTTTACGTTTTTTACGAGTTCATAGATGAAAGCGACACGGACGATATTTGCTCAGTATATCAACAATGTCACAAGTGGTAACGTGTGCATTATTTTAACATGTTAAAAGAAAGACAAAGTAACAAAAAACGATCGTTCACTGCTGCTGAATATTAACGTTTTTTCGCCATTTTTCTGATAACTGGTCCTCTCTGCACTGTGCTATTAAAACGGCTATTGGTAACCAGCGACGCGACCAACCTCGGTAGGCTGGTCGCGAATCGTTGACTAGACTAGTCCAACCATCGTCGACTAGCGTGCGTTCGATCAGGGTTAGTCGAACTATGGTTAACTATAGTCCTTGATCGAACTTGCTCAATGTTGACCAATGGAAGAACGTACTGCGCACGCGCGGTGCCTGTACATCCGGGAAATCCCGTCCTTGAACAACAGCGGGCGCTCGCGCTAATGCGATGACAGATTTAGCCCACGGACCCGCTGTGTTTACGACCGCGGCAGCCTACCCTGAACCTTTGATGTACAGTTCGTTCAAACATGGAGGAAGGAACAACAGGAGTTTGAACGGCCCGCCAACCCCCGCAAGGTCATTAATAGCCCAATTAGCGACCCTCACTGGCCAGTGGTAAATGCATGGAAGCCTCCCGCTGAGCGCCCACTGACCAACAACTTTACGACCGGGCGGCAAGCAAAAGATCGTTCGTAGCTCAAGAGTTAACAAACTACAAACACATGATCAAAAGACAATCCGCATGCGCAGTAACCCCCCAGCTGTTTTTTTCATGCGCCATCTTTTACAACGAAAGCGCTCAGAAATTCCCGATCTGCTGGTGTTTCAACGTCCTCAATCCGATTTTCCTGAGGGGAAATACGACGATTTTTCCTTGGATGATATATTGAGAGGTAAGGGAAATATGAATACATATTCTGATGATATTTATGCTTTTCCGGCAAGTTCCAACGGCTGAAATTCGAAAGTTTATATCGGAAGATTGTGTATCAACCATTCGTGCGTTTACTTTAGGTATGCAGTCCCATGCACAATTTTTACATGGTTCGTTTTGGACCTTCTGATTTCGTTTTTTGGTAATTATTTACGCTTGTCTGAATGCTATGTGGCGGTTAAGAGATGCATTATTCTACCCTCAGTCATAAGTCTGAGGTTATTTTTGAAGACCAAAATCGAAATAAAATAACATGAATGAGCATGAAAACCTCATGATATATTCGACAACATGTTCAACATGTGCAAACGTGATTATTTTATTTTTTTCCGATTATTTTATTTTTATTTTGGATATGGATGTTTACTTTCTTTGTCTTGTTATATCATTGTATATGATGTAGCTCATTCGTTTTTTGCTATTTTTTCTTACTGAAACTTTTTCCAGTGCCCTAACCTAAGCATGCTATTGCTATAAAGTTAATGGTTTAAAATTTATATTAGGCTACATATTTTCAGTATTTTTAATTATGAGCTTAAAATTATGAGAATTTTTATTGATGGGGGCCACAATGGAAATAAGTTTTTATAAACAAAACTTTGTGTTATCCCACAATTATTTCTACATTTTCATTTGAGTCATTTTTTAAATTTTATGTTATTTTGGTTTTATTTTTATAATACATGTTTGTGTTTGTTAATTTTTTTCGAATGAATGTACAGTTTTTGGACGTTAACCCTAACCCTCCAGGGTGTGTGGAAATTCGTATTGATATTGATGGATTCAGCAGTGTTAGGGTTGATGTATTTTGTTGCAACTGTTTGCGAATAGATCAAATTAAATCAAATAAAAAATCAAAGCTGGCAAGTCGCCAACATCTGTACTTGAACTGCAATCATATATTAATTTATTTATTTGTCTTTCTATGAAATTGTTTCAGGCAGTATTTTAGTTTTTAAATATGCAAAAAAAATAATAATAATAGAATTTCCATATAGAATGATCAATTTCAAATGTTATTGGGAATGTAAACGATATTACTTGATTTTGATTTTAACGGTTCAATGTCTGTTTTTTTTACCTACAGATGACAACTCAAGAGGTTCTAGAATTGTGTAGATTGTGTGGAGCTTTGAGGCGTTCAGAACCAAATCGTAATCCTATACGGAAGGAGGATGTATCCAAGATGATTAAGGCCCTGCCCCCAAAAGTCATGTGATTATCAGGCCAAGTAATCAACAGCTAATACTAGTCGGAAGCAAGAGATGCCACATGTGAGTTTTGGCTGGTAACCTGATTTTACCAGGCAAGGTGTTTGTGCTTTATAAGCAGCTCTAAAAAAAATTGTGATGCGATCAAGCAAAATCAGTCTGAAGTAGGCCCTGGTCAATTTTGGGATTTTTACATATTCATTTGTAGCATACTTCGAGCTCCATATTAGTGAAAACCCCATGTGAATACGACCTTTGGTTAAAAAAATACAAATATTTTAACACCGGCACATTCACATATCTCAAAACAAGGATTGCCGAGTTCCGACTGATTTTGCTTGATCGCATCACAAATATGGCAACAGCAGTTTCCTCGTTATTAGGAATTTATAATGGCTGCCAAACATTAACTCCATTGGCCTCTCTACTATCAGAGAAAGTACATGTAATGTGATATCTCATGTATGATATAACAAATAATTTTCCCCTTTGGGCCAACACAAACCACTCCAGCAAATGATTGAAATATTTCTTTTGTATTGTACGCGTTCATTTATTTCAAAATGATCAGCTTGCTTGTGTAATGTTAATTATGATGATGGATCCCAAAGCATCGTGGCAATAATTTGAAATACTTTATCCACTAGATTAACTTTGGATCTAGTTACATTTATGCCATAAACCTGAAAAATAAAGAATACCGGTACTTAAATGCTTTTTATTTTGTAACTTTCTGCAGAAGTTGGTACAACTTATCACTTTAGTTTTCATACTTAATAGTTATAGTTGACCACTCTACAAAACTGTAAATGCAATGTATTTAAAATATCTGCCAGGGTAAGGAGACGGTGGAATGTACATAACAACCAAGCCTATCAAGTAATTATAAATGTGCTGTACTTTTTACAGGGTTTTTTAAGTCGGAAAACATTTCTATTCATGTTTAAGCAGTGTACTATAATATCAACACTTCCGGCACATTTGAATAAGCAATAGTTGCTCCATGTTTCAAGACGAGTTAACAAAAAAATGGTCCCTGAATGTTACCGTTTTACTTAATGTGTACAGTGTCAAACTTGTATAGAAATGCACAGTATTACTGAAATGCAGTCAGATGTCAACATGGAGAATGCAATTCCTGTTAACGGTGAAACCTTCAACAGGTATCCTCACTACTTTTAATTCTTTTAAAATGACTAAAGCCTGCAGATAATTGGTGTCACATGCTTAGAATCTAGTCCTTGATTTACATGAGGAATTGCAAGATTACAGATCCTTGCGTAGGGCTTTCTCTGCTTTTTTCCCTACGTTTCCAAATGTTGCCTTTTTCAAGTTAAAGTATACATTTATAAAAGCCCTTGCTCTGATTTTAATCCACTTCTTCACAATCATGTTCAGTAAGTTTGTTGAAGTGTCGCCATTTATTTTTCCTTGTTAAACTGCACCAATAGGTTTGTACCCGATGACTACCTTTAATGTTGTTCAATAGAGTGCTCTGAATGTCGCATCCCGGAAACGTTTTCAGATTATTCTTTGTTAAATATTTACACGTCTCTTGCTCCATGGCTCGGAACAATAAATACACCCCATCAGTCACACGGAATAACCCACCCCGATTTTGTTGATCAATCCATTCATTGGTGTATTGAAGAAATGTCCTCGCAGTCTCCTTAATACTACAGTCTACCTTCCAGGATTTAAGGAATTTACAATATGTCATCGCAGTGTCATTTTTTTGTTTATTTAAGCTTTTGTATAGAGAAAATGGGATATATCCTGATACGTATCTCAAAACCTGTTCCTCCTGAGGGCTTAAACTCTCGGACTTTTGTTCAACTGGGTCATCTAGAGGTTTATCTTTTTTGTGTCTGTCTTCAATGATAGCCTGCAAAACGGCCTGCAGTAAAAATTGGCAAACGAGGAAAACATGCTGCCCCTCTTTGTACAACCCTATTGCTTGCAAAAGTTTGATCCACTTATCATTCACCTCCAGTCTATACTTGTGAAAAGCTTGCCAAAGATTCTCATATCCTTCAGGTTTAAGGAATTTGGAGTCTCCTGCTTTTATAACCAACCACAATCCACTAACTGTTGCTAAGCAGAAATCTTGAAATTCTTGAGTGTTTGTCCTGCACATCAAACTTGTGGGGTAGGCTCCAAGGAAGCTTTTGTATCTGCTGTAGTCCAACTTGGAAGTAGTCATTGGCTTTCAAACGAGCATCAGCTTCACAAAACTCTGCATCAGGCCGTTTTACAGCTAATACAAAAGAGATCAGTGAAAAGTTTTGTTTAGCATAAATGAAAACCTATGGCACAGAATCTGCAAGGTTTTGAAAATTCCAAAAATTAAAAACATTCTCATTGCTGTTTTTCAGGAAACAGATTTTTCTGAACACATGCGTAAGGGTGCTTTTCATTTGATGACTAATTTTCAGCATTCATACAGATCTATTCAACAGAAAATGTGAGTTTTAAGCATTTGTCATAATCTGTAGGGGAGATCGGGGCAAGTTGATACATTGAGCTGTGAAAAAAAAAATCACAATGTTCCAATTAACCCCCATCTCCCCTACTCGAAGTTGTGTGCAAATTAATGTACACAGTTCAGGAGCAAAACAAACCTGCTTTAAATCAATATTTCTTTGCTGAAAGAATCTGATGGAATCCAAACTTGAATCAAATTGTTTCTTATGGCTTTCTCTACAAAACAAATTTATTTGCCTCCCAAAACACAAAAAAATGTATTTCAAATAAGGCGAAGTAAAAAAAAAAACCATGTCGAGTCTCCCCGTCCGCCTGGATTAAAAAAACCAAAAGTGTCAGCCGATCCATCGGAAAATACATGGGAAAGAGTTTTTAGAATTAAATTACATAGCGCCCTCAACTGGTCAGAAATATGGACTATTACCAAACTCCCCCACCAGTTCCCCTTCAAAGTCTATGGGCCATGACAAAAAAGTCAAACTCAAAGTATTTTCAAAGAATAAGTTGACATTTTTTTCCCTCCTAAATTCGTGTTTCTTCATCAGATTTCCACTTTTTGGTAGTTTTTAAGTCATATTAAGGGAAAATAAGTGATGTCCGGATATGAAGTATGAATATATGTATTTACCCGACTTCCGAGCTTTGTTGCCTTTTTTGGAAGATGACTGTGCAGTTGTGGATCCACAAGTCTTCTTTGCCATGGTTGCTGTTTCTTCCTCCATGTTCTGACCGACATTCTTTGGTGATCTTGAACATGCATCAGGAGGGGATAATTCTGTGGGGAAAAAAAATTTGAAACGCGTCTTCAATCAAAAATTTATTTAAAAAAAACTCCATGTGTTCCTTCCTCCATGGTCCCTGCAATTCCTTTCGCAAGTCCAGTCAGAAGTCCTTTCATAAAGTCACTGGATGAACAATGACAGGATAATTCTACAAGAGTCCAGAGAAATTATCCCAATTTTCAGACCTATAGACCCCAGAAGAGTAACTTCCACCGTCGGCGAGGCCAACTCACTTCCCCCTATAATATTATTGACGGAGAAGAAATGGTAATCACGTATTTCCGACTTGGAAAGCATGTTTTATTGTTATTTACTCTATCAACATAACTGAATATTTATAATCCTGTATTTTGGGATTACTTTCTTGTTTGTGTCAATTTCTAAACAATACCATGCCTTTGTCTCCCATGGCTTGTGCATACATGTACGTTGGAATAAAGTGTGCATTGGATGCATTTTGTGGAAAGATGAATTTCGGCATCGGTTGATTCTGGTTTTTGCTGTGGAAGCATTCATCATTCAATGATTATTTGGAAATATCGGCGGTTTCCAAATTTGAAGGCCAGGGGAACTGGTGGGGGAGTTTGGTAATAGTCCATATTTCTGACCAGTTGAGGGCGCTATGTAATTTAATTCTAAGGGTATACTTGTATCAAAGTTAGAACTGGTGTCATCCACAACATTTCAGGCGACACCGGAAAAGGAAACATGTATTCCAAGTCTGAATTCCAAATTGCTTCTTTGGAACTCAAAATATGAATATCACTTTAATAAGAACGTTCACAGATGTCTATCCACAACAAATTTTCGATATACATAAGTAAAATATACTTTTAATGAAAATTATAACCTTTCAACAGTCCAAGCTGCTTGTAAAGAGAAAATTCGAAAGGACCCGATGTGTCGATCTTATCAGAATCGTCCTCTGAGAGTAAAACAAAATATTTAATTGTACATTTTACAATTCTCAAACTGCTAAAAAAAAAAAAAAACCTACGTACAACCAAAAGCAGAAATTGTTCATTTGAAGCAAGAAATGGGGCAAAGGGACCCCCCCCTCTTTTGTGTTGGTCATTGTGTTCCTGGAATCTCAGGAATTCATTTCAGATATCCAGGGGGGGGGGGGGGTGATGTGTTGGGTAACAATAGTCTGTAGTGTGTATATGGACAAGAGGGGGTACCCATGGTCCCATATCTTGCTGGAGTATACAATTGTTCACGTACATAGAGTACGTGACCTAAAGAGGTGACGTGATATTCATTTACTAATCTACATAAACAACTCATAAAACCAACCCACTGCACTACAATCAATACGTTACTTCTTATTCATCATTATTTCAAATCTACTTGTAGCATTTTTCTAACGTAGATTTCACCGAACTTATTCAAGCGAATAATGGAGGAAAGCTATTTTTTTTACGAAAAGAAAAATGCTTATTGTACTTTGCAATCTACACGCGTGTTTGGTCTTAGCTTTACGTGACCGTGATAATTGCCCAGTATATTAACACTAAGAATAAGAGCATCCCGGTCATATTGCAAACATTGAAACCTTTTAACTGCATTACTTATCTTCTTTTTTTTTCTTTTTTTAGGAATGTCTCATTTGAAAGCTTATAATGTATCTAACGCTAACAAATTAGTAATTCAATTTGAAAAATTATTTGTCAGGGTGCCACGCCCCCAAAGCACGGACACTTCATCTCTACAGGGGTGAGATTGGCCAAAAATGAAAAATCCACAAAATCCATGCAAAATCCTAGAGGACCCCAGATCAACATATAGTTTTGTATTTACCTAAATCCACCCCCTTAAAATATCTGTTTTTATTGGTCTATATCCACCTTCACAGGTAAAAACCACCTTTAGGACATCACCTCAGGAATTCCAGATTGCAAAAGAAATTCTTTAAAAATTCTGAAATCCTAAAAAAAATCCTGAAATCAGGAATATTCCTGAAAATTTCACCCCTGACATGGGTCATTCTGGAATACAATGTATACACTCCTTCAGGATGTAAAAATGGTGTTTTAAACATACACCATGGCTGTTGTTACAGTAACGAGTTTGCCACAGGCTTTTGTTACGAGAATGGTTTCGGATTTTACTTGCCTTTAAAACATCCTCCAAAAGACAAGATTCTCTCGAGCCATAAATTCATTTACCGATTGGACATTCAGGCTTTATTTTCCTGTTAAAAAAATCTCCTTAAAAAATGGGATTGTTCCAGGGTCCTCGCACACAGCAATCCTACACGTTAAACACGTGGACAACAGCAACAGCTGGTTTCGAAATGAAAAGTAATATGCTGTATACATGTACATTGCTGCCATCCATTCAACTACTGACACTCCCATTTGTACCCAGTCGTGCTTCTGTAATAGCCTATAGAAAAGAAGTTACAATTACCGTAACAACAGCCACTACGATTAAGATAATCTACAATGATTAAATCATTACAGATAGGTATTGAAGGTAGCACAGTAAAGTCTAACAAGAATTAAAACTTATTTTCAAAGTGAACAAAGAAACTGGCAGGAGCGGGATTCAAACCTGCGACCTCCGGGTTACCTTCCCGGGCTCTACCAACTTAGCTATCTTGCCCTATGTTGGCGGCCTCCCAAATTGTCAGTATCTTTAAATGAAAGCTAAATGACAGAATGTTAATTTTAGCTCGTCTTTAACCCCTTGAGTACGGTTGTTTACAGGAGGTGCCGGGATGTCACACCGGCCTTTGTAGCCAAGCAAAACGGCCACAATGTGCTTGTGCAGTCAAGCGTAACATACACAATAATCCAACAATGGATTGAAACTGCGCAAATAGCGGCAAATGGCATAATCCGGCCTGGTGCCACTGTTTTTTTTTGCGCCATTTGGCGTCATCCGTACACAAGGGGTTAAAATGCTACCTTCCAGGGATGTAGTCAAGTCCATCACAAGTAGTCCCTGCAAGTCCCTGTAAGTCCATCACAAGCCCCCCAGTCCTAATCCCCATCACAAGCCGTGGAGAAGGGGGGTTTAAACCGTTCGGAAGAGTGCCTGTTGATGAGCCTGACGACCAGTTACAAGATCCAATCATTGCCAAGCTCGGCACGAGGGGATACAAGAGTTAACAGACACGGAGATGACGACAACAGAATAGACGAACGAACCAGAGTTTATTTGCCAGAAAATTGGAAAAATGATATTTATTACTAGTAGAATAGAATTATCGAAGAATATGGACAACAGGAATTTAGGAGCAGACACAGAGAGGAGGATATTTTTTAGAAGGAATATTTGGAGAAGACTAACCCTCACGGTGAGGAGGATATTTTTTAGAAGGAATTTTTGGAGAAGATTAACCCTGACGGCGAAGAGGACATTTTTTAGAAGGAAAATTTTGAGAAGATAAACCTCACGGTGAGGAGGATATTTTTAGAAGGAATTTTTGGGAAAGACTAAACCTCACGGTGAGGAGGATATTTTCAGAAAGGATATTTGGAGAAGACCAACCCTCATGGTGAGGAGGATATTTTTAGAAAGGAATATTTGGAGATGATAAACCTCACGGTGAGGATATTTTTTAGAAGGAATTTTTGGAGAAGACTAACCCTCACGGTGAGGAGGATGTTTTTAGAAGGAATATTTGGAGAAGACTAAACCTCACGGTGAGGAGGATAATTTTTAGAAGGAATATTTGGAGAAGACTAACCCTCACCTTGCAGGGACTCGACTAGAACTCTGCTACCTTCAATATTTATCTGTATATAACAGCACTGCTAACAATTCCGTTCGATAATTATTGTAATCATTACACTCCAGTATATACATGTAGTTTTAGAAAACGAGATCCTATATACATGTATATATACATAGAAAATGTTACTGCGTTGAGGTGTTTATTAACAAAGACAATTAACCATGCAAATCCATGTGTGAGATGTCTCCGCCAGAAAAAAAGAAAAGTATATTAGGAATCCGAGACGGACATCTCCGACTGGCTTGCACTGAATATCATCACATGACCATCGACGACATGGCCAAGTAGGGTTATCATGCCCGGAGATAATGCACTGCTGTCATTGGCCTTTGCGATTGTACACGTCTGCAGCTAAACAAACAGATCAATGGATCAATGAATGTTGATCACAATATTGCGTAAAGCACTAGAAAGATGTCAATGGTACTGCATGTATAATTATGGGCAAAATCCAAGATTTCAAAAATTGTGGGGGGGGGGGGGGCTGTGATATAGGGGTGTGTATGTCAACTTATTCTAAGACGGCTGCAAAAAAAATGAGCCTGGCACTTACCCGATTGCAATAATTCTCATCACATGTCCTCATCATTTGTGACGTGGACAGTATCGCCCAGGCTATGGGTGTCAGTGAGTTTGAATTTGTTGCTACTACGATGAAGCTCAAAGATGATAATCTAAGTGGATAAGAAATTTGTAAAAAAAAAAAAGCCAATAACTACATTGTTTCTTTCAACCATGCTCATATATCCGATAGGCTCTCGAAAACTCACACTTCTGAAGGAAACCAACATTTCTTCTAGACGGAGAAAACATCTAAGAAAAGACAGAAGTGAGACCAACTCGCCCTCTCCATTTATGCTGTTGTTTTTGCTAAAATAAAACCTATTTTCTATTTTCAAATTGTTTTCCCACAAGCACTTTTTGTCACATGTTGACCATAGCTGGGTTGGGTATGAAAAAGTTTTTCAAAACGTGGTTCGTTAACAGAAAAGTACAAAACCACCTACCTCATTTTTTCCTTGCTGCAGTAGGGGCCCGGGAAGGTAGTAGGTTGAAGTGGGCCCAATATTCCAGTAACGACCCAAGTTGAAGCCATTGACAAATATCACTCCCTTCTCCCAACCCTGAGATAAAGAAGGAGCAATGATTGATACAAAATTCTGTAATACATTTCTGTGCCCCCCACATGTTTGTTTCTTGTACGACTGTCATTTGCCTTTGAGAAACAACTTGACCCCTTTAGCCCAGATGACAGCTATTGCCGCGGCGTGAGGCGAGGATACAGGGCCGGTTGACATCTATAGCCGCAATTCCGCACTACGTACGTAGGCCCATGTGACCAATGGGCCTGTTTACGTGTATTGTACATGTACATTCAACCATGTACTGCTCTATACATCAATCAGCTGTGGCTGGTGTGGGTTTCACGGTGAATAGAGTTCGGTAAACTATATTGATCTTGAATGGGGAGTGTAATAAATGGATGGCCTTTCTATTCAAGATACTTGGACGCACCGCCCTCAAAATCCCCGCATGCCAGCACTCTTTCCCACGGCCTGCGTGCCCACTCACTTGTCCGGTGCTCCACACCGCCCTCTATCGATAATACCAGCCAGGAGTACGCACTCTCGATAACAGTGCCCTGGACTCAAGGGGGTTAAGTTTGAAATGTTAGGCCAGCTAATTTTGTTGATTTGTATATTTCAGGTTAATCCAGTCAGTTTGCAGTTTGCAGCAGTTTAATTCATTTTCATTTAGCCTTTCAGACAGATTCTGCTAGGATCAAAATGTTACCCCCCCCCCCACCGCAATATTTCAAAAATAATCACACTGAATCCCTCATAGGGCTGTTCATTTTCGAATAATTTAGTATTCGATTATTCGAGATTGGGCTTGACCGAATATTCGAATATTCGATACTCGCCGATCAAGTCTTTCAGGCGTCTGCTGCAACTGCATGCAGCGACGGTAAAAAGTTGCATGCAAAGCACTCCGGTGTTTTATGCGGCGATAGATAATAAAGGCCACCCGGTGGACATTTTTTGCATTGTATCAAGATCATTACGAGTACGTATAACGTTCTGATAACACGAAACCAAACTCCAGCCTGAGTTTTTTGCAATAATTATTTTGGAAGTGTCAAGGGTTTTACGGTCGGGAACAATCAACCTCTGTCCATAAAAAATATGTGTGACACTGCTATTAAGCGCCGTAACTTTTCTATTAAAATAGCATCAGAGTCGTATCTGTACGTGCATATATATATATATTTTTTCCGAATATTCAAACCGGCAAAAAGCTATTCGAATATTCGGTTGATGATCGAATATTCAAATATTCGGTATATTCGGGACAGCCCTAATCCCTCGAAAATAAAATATTTTGAAGACCACACACCGTCATGTCCACAAAGGTGTCCTTCGGCTGGCTGTCTTTAATCTCCAACACTGCTTTGTAGAGTGCCGGTCGTTGACCTTCCACGGCTTTGTACTCCTTCCATTTGGTGGAAGATGACACCCTTAAACAAACGAACATGAAATTTGCAACACGCATACACTGTCATTTTCATGGAAAATTTGCAAATACCTTCCATTTAAGCCCACATTCTTGAGAAATGGTCGGCACAATCAGAAGGCGCTCTTTTAAAGTTGTGTTAAATACGAACGGGTTTACCCACACACGCAAGTTTGTAAACACCTTCAATCGGACACCTCCTATTTTCCTCCTATTGTTTGGACCCTCATTGGTTTTGTACATGATTTTCAACCGTGGACCTTGACTCAACTGTGGACCCTATTGTCCTCTTTGTTAAAGGTCCACGGTTTGAATAGCTATACAAACTCACAAAAGCCCCTCACATTGTACCCACCGTATCCCAGGAAGTCTAATCAGGGTTCACACAGTCACAGAAAATCCTGGAATTTAAAGTATCATGGAAAGTCAAGGAATCTCACAAGCAATACACATGGTCAGTGTACTGTTAATAGACCCTTCAAAATCCCAGAGTTGTAATCAAGTCAATCACAAGTCACTTCACAAGTCACTTCACAAGTCACTTCACAAGTCACTTCCACAAGTCACTTCACAATTCTGGTCTCAAGCCATGTAACAAGCTATTCAAACACACACTATATAACAAAAGCATTCCTTTGTAATTGTTCATCCCATGTAGCTTGTGAGCTGACTTATGATTGACTTGTGATTGACTTGATTACAACTCTGGAAAATCCTTACATTTTTTTCCCCGGAAAGTCATGGAAATGTCAGGGAATTTAAGACTTCTGTCGGAACCCTGCTAATAGAGTGATATGGAGGTTTACATTTTCAAAATTTTGGTCTTGGATATTATCCACGGAAATCCCCCCACGATGTGAAAACCAGAAATAAAACAACTCTGAGGCAATAAATTACCCAAAATTAATACAGTAGAACGCCATTATAATAACCACCATGGGATCCACAAAAAATGTTCACTATAGCGATTATTCATTATAGTGAATAATGGTATATATAGAATACAATAATCTGGGAGCCAGGCCGTTCGTGGTTCGAAATGTTTGGTATAGCGGTGTGCGCTATTGCGAAGTTCTACTGTAATACAAGTACCAATATTGAAACTTCTCTAAGTATTAATACATTCTATTCCACTCGGGTCATTATCAGCGACCAGGCCCCCAAGGCGGTTTTAAACGTACTTGTTTAAAACCGACCCAGCACATTTATTCCCTTAATATGAATGCTAATATTTGACATTTGACGTGTTTTTAAAATGAAAAATGAAGGATGGAAACATCAACAGACGTCGATGAACTTACGCATCTAGAAAAGGCTTTTTGAACTCAAACGGCAACATGTCCCACTTCAGTTGAGTTTTCCCGTCAATCTGAACACTTCCCAGTATTCCTGTAGGAAACGGTTAAAAACATTGAATAGTATGTGTTCCTGAAAAAAGATTGTGAGATTTGGAGTCATCAAACATCAAGACCGAGTCTCCACTCCCAATCTAAGCCGGAGTCCAAAAATCATGCAGATCGAGTCCTAGCCTGATTAATAAGCCACGAAGGCGACCGAAATGGATAGTCAAGTACCGAACACTATCAAGCTTGTATTCAAGCAATATCAGACATGGATGATTGGGTACTTGTTCCGATATATTGATTTCTACCAAGCCGGCCACGGCAAGTGAGTACATGGCTAGCTGGATGTAGATTGTTGGACACAATTCCTCTACATGGACTGCTGCTAAGGAAAGACATTTTTGAGAATTTTTACTAGGTGCGTTCGAGTAGCTCACCCGGGTCGACTCGGGTTAGCCCCGTGCCGTTCAATTAGCTCTGACGTCATACCCGGGGCTCACTCGGGGTCAGCCACCACATACCCTGCTCGCGGACCAGAGTCACTGGTGGAAATACGTCACACGCAAGTCGGATAATCTCGTGATTATTCAATCATTCAAGCCACCTGGCTTCCCATCCATCAGCAAGGTTTGAGGTAAGGACTGCGGCGCCACAAAGAAAAACAGAGGTACCGCAATCAATACCACATCTGGACAATATACAAATACAGCATGGTTTGATGGGAAGTAGTGGGAATTACTGGTCCCGAGGTGTAGGTCAGCTCGACTACCTCCCGACGCGAAGCGGAGGGAGGTAGTCGAGCTGACCTACACCGAGTGACCAGTAATTCCCACTATTTTCCAGAAATAAACCATGCTGTATTTGTTTTACTACACCTCATAAATATGACGGAAATCAATGACGGAAATCTCACGTTACTCGTAGACGGCATTGTTGTTTCTGAGCTCAGAGTCCTTCCGTGTGTCATAATCATGGCAACAGGGGTGAAATAGTCTGGTGCCAACACTCTTTAATGTGCCTTTACTGCAGTATTTACAAGGACTACAAACAACAGACTGGTTCCGTAAAGATTACATGCCATAAACTACATATTTATGCGGCGGGTTCCAGAGGGAATTTTTGGTGCTACCAGAAACAAATACCGCACGGCAGCAAGCTGGATACTCACCGGGATGACGTCACCTAGCAGCGTATCATTTTTACTTCCCGGATGCGCGGCGGAATCGGCCAATGACGCGCTCCAATTTGCTCATGAATATTTATGAGGTGTAGTAATATGAAATACTCCCGGTTACCTTTTCTTTCATGGTCCAAGCTACTTCCGTAGTTGACACGACCCATATTTTCCACAAACAGTTCCAGGGTGTTAGGCCCATTCTCCCCACCCTGCAGAGCAAATACATGCAGAGAAATGCAAATTTAGAAGAGCACACGTTTATCCAACAGACATGAAGTCAAGAAACCTGTATAATGCTGCAAGAAAGTGCTACATTTTGGCTACAAAATGCTACAATTTGGTTGGCGAAGAGTTGGGCTCATCCATACAATCACTCTCTCACCGGAGATCTGTTGCTACTCTTAATCTGTTCTACAGATTGTTTTCATAGCAAATGTTCCACCAGCTTGTCCAGCTTGGTTCCTCCAGTCAGGGTGTTTGAGCGTGAAACTCGGCTTTCCACCTGTTCCCATCAATATACTCCAGCTGTACCTTAGACGTAGAATGAAAAGCTATGCCAATAGCTTTTTCCCTCGTTCTGTATCTCTACGGAATTCTTTGCCTGGTGCGTGTTTCCCTTCATCTTTCCTGCTTCAAGAGGAATCTGAAGTCCTACCTCTTTTGCATATTTACTTCTTTTTCTTTTTGTAGCTCTATACCTGGAGTGGCTTTTTTAAGCATTTTTCGGGGGGAAAACTTACATTAAAAATACACAACCTAATAGGCATTATTGCTAGGAACTTTTAAGTAGTTCAAAGTTCACCACTGTTCAGTAACTCTAAAACACACTATTTAATAAACTTCTTAACCCTAACCCCTTAGGGTGAATGCAAAATCATATTAAAATCTGAGGATTTGGGACTCTTGGGGTTAATGAAACTTATACATGAATTCGCCGACGCCATTTTTACAGTGGTGCCGCGCTCGCGTGCAGGTTGCGCGCTTTCTTTAATTTCAGTCACGCGTGCATTTTGGCAAGTTGTAAACACCCTGTTGGTCGAAGCTGCATCGAGCGCGTGCGTAAAATACGCACGCGAGCGCCTCGCCACCGCAGTAAATGCTTCTAATTTTGGTCGCCGGATTCGTCTATAAAGCAGTAGTTCTGCCAGGTTCACTTCAGTGGGGGGAGGGGCGAAGGGAGGGGCGAAGGGAGGGGCGAAATACGGGACGACAAGGCTATATTTAAGTTTTTTATCCAGATTTTAAGGACCAACTTTAAAATCTTTCCTTAAAAAAAAAAATGATGCAAAGTATTGTGAATTGTCCAAACCGACATTATCTTCCCCGAAAGGCTTTCAATTTTTTTGTCAAATGGCACTAACCGAGAATGTCAGAGTTGTATCTTTACTTGGGCTGATTCTTGCCATGACGCCAACTTGCTTGGAGTTGAGAAACACCTACATGTACAATACATTATCAAAATGGAATCCAGCATCAATATTGGCAGGACCACTAACAACAAATTAAGCAATGCCTTTCAAGACAACCTGAAGAAAATGTTCTGTGTGAAGGCTAGTTCATAATAAGCAAATTCGACAACAGGGTTAACATGGGCAGGGTTAACATGGGCAGGGTTAACATGGGCAGGGTTAACATGGGCAGGGTTAACATGGGCAGGGTTAACATGGGCAGGGTTAACATGGGCAGGGTTAACATGGGCAGGGTTAACATGGGCAGGGTTAACATGGGCAGGGTTAACATGGGCAGGGTTAACATGGGCAGGGTTAACATGGGCAGGGTTAACATGGGCAGGCTTAACATGGGCAGGGTTAACATGGGCAGGGTTAACATGGGCAGGCTTAACATGGGCAGGGTTAACATGGGCAGGCTTAACATGGGCAGGCTTAACATGGGCAGGCTTAACATGGGCAGGCTTAACATGGGCAGGCTTAACATGGGCAGGCTTAACATGGGCAGGCTTAACATGGGCAGGCTTAACATGGGCAGGCTTAACATGGGCAGGCTTAACATGGGCAGGCTTAACATGGGCAGGCTTAACATGGGCAGGCTTAACATGGGCAGGCTTAACATGGGCAGGCTTAACATGGGCAGGCTTAACATGGGCAGGCTTAACATGGGCAGGCTTAACATGGGCAGGCTTAACATGGGCAGGCTTAACATGGGCAGGCTTAACATGGGCAGGCTTAACATGGGCAGGCTTAACATGGGCAGGCTTAACATGGGCAGGCTTAACATGGGCAGGCTTAACATGGGCAGGCTTAACATGGGCAGGGTCGAGGGGGCAGGCTTGGGGGGAGGGCTTGGGGGGAGGGCTTGGGGGGAGGGCTTGGGGGGGGGAGGGGGGGGGAGGGGCTGGATCAAGTGCTACGTATTATTACTTTAAATTAATCTTTACCTGTGCTCTATCGTGTGGAGGGTGGTCCAACTTCAGCGTTTCAGGTCTGTGGTCAATGGTCGTGCGATAGAGAAGGAAACCATAGCCCTGGCCGCCATCTTGGTTGACAGGCAGCTTCTCCATGGCAACAGGATTGTCCATTTTGATTGGTTCCTAAGTACAAAGATTCTGATTAAACGAAAATGTCTCTGGTCTCTGCGGAATGCTCCTTTTTGTTAACACGGTGTGTTCTGTTGGGAAAGTTTAGTATTCACTGCATGTGCAGGGTGACTTTTGCCAATACACGCATTTCACGTGTTCATGCGCATGTCCTTTTTTGTTAGAATGGACGTGCTAAGTAATGCAACATCCTTTGGAACATCTCTGATGAAGATTACTTCACAATATCTGATTGGTTGGCATGAGGCATCAGATGTTTGTATCGGAGCACAGCTCCGTCTAACGGATGATACTCAGACAGGCATGCAACTTGGAATTAAAAGAAAAACGAGGAAATTCCAATATTTACAAGACTTTGTACAGTGTTTTTCAATTTTCAATGGCATAAGTGTGAAGTGAAAAAGTGAGGAAATCAGCTGATCCGAGGAAAAGTTGCACGCCTGCTCGGACTACCCCTAGCCTCCATACGCCACTGAACACAGAATCTAACGACGGCTAGCACTCACCCCGACAAATGGTGCCGAATCCTCCAGCGTCATGTAATGAGTGACCTGGACATCACCGTACGCCATCTTTCCTCTCTGAGTCGGAATGCTTGGAAGCTTATCAGGTACTGCATGTCAAAGGAGAAAGCAGCCACATTTACTGCTGCTCTTGTTGTTCAGTAGTTTCAAGACATTTTCAAAGTGAACAAATAAAACTTGCAGAAGCGGGATTCGTACCTGCGGCCTCTGGAATACCGTACCGGCGCTCTACCAACTCGGCTATCTTGCCCTATGTTGGCAGTCTCTCAAATAGTTTCAAGACAACTTTAGTAAAGATTTTTGCCGTTCCCAGAATGGTATTATGCACGGTATGCTCACTGCTTTTTGAGAGACTGCAGGAAAATTTCACTGGCTTCCTCAGGTGGGACTCGAACCCACGAACTCCTGCTTCCTTACTGCAGAGGTTTTTAATGATGTACTAACCCTAATCCTGCTGAATCCAACAAAATCCAACACTGGTAAAAAGCTGTTGTAATTTGTTGGATTTAGCAGTCAACACAAACTACATGGTGTGTTGGACATTGTTGTATTCAGCAGGGTAGCAGCTAAATATACCTGTTGGATTTTGTCGTAATTAAAAGGGTAAAAACAAATTTTTTGGTAAAATTTCAGTTGAATTTTGTTGAGTTTGGCAGGGCTCATACAAACACCCGTTGTATTTTGTTGGATTCAGCACGGTAGCTGCAAAATGCCAAGGCTGGTATGCAGGTGGTACACCTGGCAGAATCCAGGCTTGTCATTTCAGTTTTGTTGGAAATTGTTGGATTTAGCAGGGCCATGTGATGAAAAATATTGAAAGGGGTAACGACTAAAGCACAGATCACCAGCACAAGATTGAATTAGTCACCTACAGAAACAAATGGAAGAACTAACAGCTCAAAGGAAAACAAATATATACAATTTGAAAATGGTAGCTCTTAACTAAAACCTGGATGTTAATTTGACAATTTACTGACCTGTGCCACTCGGTGTATTTGCCTTCAGAACCTCTTTGATCTTGTAGTACTTCTCGGTTAAATCACCAGCTTCGGACAAAGGAGCATCGTAATCTAGAGGGGGGAAGTAAATTCATAAAACTCTCATAAAAGGTAGGAGTTTCTTACATTGTATATATCATCAACGTTAGGTAACTCCCAAGGTGTCGGTGATAACAAATTCAATGAATAAACCCTTTTCT
The DNA here is from genome assembly GCA_037893225.1 of Hippasteria phrygiana. Classification (NCBI taxonomy): domain Eukaryota; kingdom Metazoa; phylum Echinodermata; class Asteroidea; order Valvatida; family Goniasteridae; genus Hippasteria; species Hippasteria phrygiana. The sequence goes on from JAZGUH010000262.1 coordinate 535,697, forward strand.
TTCCTTTTTTTTATGACAAACACTGGTGTGAGGGGAGGAGATAACATCAAGAAAGACATTAAAGGGACAGAACGTACCATAACTTGTAACATCTGGCGCATATTCACGTTCCACATCGACGTTAATATTTGCACCGTTCATGAAGCCGAAATTTGTGCCGCCGTGAAACATGTAGAAGTTGATGGACGCGTCCAGATCCAATATGCTCTTGACACGATCAGCAATGCCTGCAGGTCCGGAGGGTAGTGGGTGGGTGGGTGGGTGGGTGGGGGGGGGGGGGGGGGGGGGGGGGGGTCAAAGGTCAAGGTTCACAAAAGGCAAGGTGAGGCTCAAAGTCACAAGCTACAAGTAGAGTAGTTCGACAACTTAAGTATCTTTTTCTTTACCTTCTTCATTTTAGAAATTATTGTGATTTTTTAAATAACGTTACACTGCGTTTACAAATTTAAAGTTAGTATACAACATTTGCTTCTGCTGTACCGTAATTTTTGGAATATAGGCCGCGGCTTATACGTTGATTCTCACGCTGAAAAATGTCCCTGCGGCTTTTACTCGGGGCGGTTTATACGGCAACAGTTGAAGAATAAAATCAGTCACACAAGGTTCGAAATTCACGACGGCCACGGCGGCCAGTGCCGTCGATGCCCTGAGGCTTAGTTGCCGTGATGCCCCTTGTAAAAATGCACTATTCACGGCCAGTTGTGCTGTGCTCCATTAATACTTTGGCCGTTGTGCCCTTCTTGCCGAACCAAGCCCTCAAATTGCTCAATTTTTTAGTACCAAACCGTTGCCGGATCCTACAAAATGGCGCTTTTCGACCACGCTGGTAATTGCCCGTGCGCGTGATGAGCGATCATGCTAGAGCCCGCACGGCACGTGCGCCCCATGTAAAAACCTTCACAAAACCTCGATTCCCCAAGACTGGTTCCCGTCCGTGCATTATTTTTCTTCTTTCTCACTGGGGCGGGAACCAGTCACAGCCTAAAAACAAGCTCTGAATCCGCGGCCGAATCTGCGGCTAGCTTTAGCCAGGTAGCTCTTACTACAGTAACCCGAACCCCCCTAAGCCGGCTAAGCCATGTGTGCGGTTTAGCGATGGTCCAGAGGGAGTAGCGTTGCCTGTTCAACTTAACACAACGAACTCCCCTCGTGCAAACGATCGTGCATAGTGCATGTGTGCTGCGATGACTCGGACACGTGGAAACCGAAGCGTTTTCTGTTTGCGATTTATTCGACAATTATGCCTTGCATCGCTTAATTAATTAATTAAAACGTTCCAGACAAATTGAACTCGACAAAGTCGGCTATTAAGTGCAAGAATGACATGAATCATGATAAAACTCATTTCTGCACCACGGAACCAAACTCATTTTTACTGGGTGACTTGGAAAAGGAGATCGACAACGTTGACGCTTTTTCCGCCAGCGATATAGCGCACCGTGATTTCCCGAATGGCCCGTGCGGGGCGTGAACGCAACGTGGCCGGTGAAGATGGCGGCAACGCACAGTAAAACCACTCATGCCGTCGCGCGGCATGCCCGGCACGGGCCGTGTTTCCTCCATGACTATACAACTTAAAAGTTCAGGCAGTGATGGAAATAAGAAAAAAAAATGATTAGCAAATTATGCTAATCATATTGTCATTTGATTAGCAATGTGATAAAATTGACTAGCAAAAGAAAAACCGCGACAAACTCAATGTTATTATTAATATGAATCATTTTTTAATTAATATTGATCGATGGGTGTGCTGAAGATATTAAAGCAACGTATTTAACAGTGCTACGCATTCCTTACTCTTTAATTTCTAAGTGGTTAAGAAAATAAATACGCAAGCCGTAAGCTCAGTTTTCAATTTCATTGTTTCTTGGCACCTTCCACATGTCTAAAAGTTTCGCTCACTGCCGTGAGAGACTAATTGTACAAATACACCAGTGTGCAAGCAAGACCTTCATCTGGCCTTCGTGCCCATATCAATTTTTGTCATTGGCCTTGGTGCCCCAGGAAATTTTGACGTCACGAAGGCCAAAATGGCCTTGGCCCCCAGATTACGAATTTCGAACCCTGGGTGCCGTTCACGTTCGCTCTACTCACTTGTTGGAAATAAAGGAAACCAATCCAGAGGGACCGAATAGACTTGCAAATGTACCATAAGTACCGTTCACACCTCACAAATCGTGTGGTGCGTCTGTTCGTTTTTTGTCTGTTTTATCGTTGTGTAATCCATGTTGTTGATTATTTCACTGGTCAATTGGCGACTGTTGAGCTCAGATTAGTGGTTAAAGTTGTCATTGTCTTTTTTATTCCCCCCGCCCCGTCAAAAAAAAAAAGAACTGCCGCGCGGCCCACCCAGCCAGGACGCTCATCCAGCCCGTCAAAATTGGTAATTTCGAGGACTTATGAAAGTTTATTGGGCTCCGTGCGCGTCGAATGAGGGCGCTGTCCACAGATACTCGTATACCACCAGTGGGATTGCTTTGTCTGTTTGCCGACTCTCGATAATTGCGTTTTCAATAAGAATATCATAGCGGGAACCAGACACTTAAATTGAAGTCAGGTAAGATGACGTCGATATTGAACCCAAACCCTTTTCTTTCCGCCTATCTCGTTCTTGCGCTGCTTACACTTTAGGATTGCATGTGATTTCGATAGTAGAACCATTTTACATACGAGCGCTATGCAGCACGATGACTTTTGTGGTCGGTCGCCAGCGCCGCGGTGCGGTTTATACGCCGGTGCGGCTAATACGCCAACTTTAAATCTCAATTTGCAGATTTTTGCGTGCTGCGGCTTATACTCCGCGCGGCCTATATTCCGAAAATTACGGTAATTTTCAGAAATGAATGGATTTGGGGGTGAGTATTTTATAACTAATACTGTAACACTGACCTGTTTAAAGTTTTTGTGTGCATAGATGGTGGGAAAACAAAGCAGTTCTTATAATCTGGTTCCCTAACCATACTTCAAATAAAACGGAGCAATTTATAGACCTCGGGGAATTATCAGGTCGAGGAACTAGACTACTTCCAACCGACCATCACTAGAAATTGATACAGAAATTCCACTTTTCTTAAAAAATGACAGCAACACCAGGTGCCATGATTTCACAGGAAGCTTGAGACTAATATTTACTTACACTCCAAAAGTTTAGGACGTCAGGGTTATAGATGGGCATTTTTTATTTAGGAATTGATTTCTTACCACCGGCACTGAAGATGTGATGTTTTTCTCCCCAGTGGTCAAACCAGCCTGACCAGAACTCCATCACCATCAAGGGTTTGTCTGGGCCCTTGAAAGTTTGAGGGGGAGGGGGAATAGTGGAGAAAGAGAAACGTAGAAATCAAAATATCATTGCTTTTTCATTTCTATCATTGAGCCAACAGTGTGAAGATGATAGCAGAATTAGGATCAGTTGATTCTTACCCCCCCCCCCCCCCAAAAAGTATGCAAGGATTTTTTTTTGTAATTGAAATTACCCAATACAGGGATAAAAGCGGTCGAAACAAAAAAACGGCCTTAACTAACAACGCCCATTGTGAAATAGAGTACCGAAGTCAGTTGGAACGAAAACTGGCTCCAAACAAATGGAGATTTCGACTGTTCCTTTGTTAACAGCCAGTCATGTAAACACATTGTCACAAAATAAAAGTATTCTGGTTCCACATTGCATTGACATCACTTTGTTACTCTATACAATTTTCACAATTTGCAATGCTCCATCAGTTTTACGATGCCCCACATGTTGTGCAACGCTTCATCGATTTCATTTGCAACCAAGTACTATATTACAGAGCTCCAGCCACATTATCATAATGTGCATGTTTACCACTTGCAATTGTACAAATTGTATTTGCTACAACAAACGGACTTGTGTTAGGGGCCATTCAAAATGTTCAATGTTTTTAAATTTTTTATTCAAATTTTCTTTTTAACCACCCACCCACCTCAATTTTCGCTCTTAAAATATTGATTTGCCATTCAATAAAAAGTCATAAAATGTCCAGTTCAGTTCATTTCCTTGTTATTATATCTGACACCTGAAAAATCCGCCAAATGTTGGAAGAATCTCATCCCTGATGTATACCCCTGGCACAGGGTAAAAGAAAAAAAAAATGAATCATACAAATTGTTTTCCTTTCTTTTTTTATTGAAAAGTGAATTTAGATTTTCAATAATTTACCTTCACCCACCCGCCCACATTTTCCAAAAAAATATATCAAAATTTAAAAACATTGAAATTTTGTATGGCCCCTTACACCACTTAACCAAAATTGATACAGTGTTGTAGTCAAGACCACACAAGACCCTGTAAGACCAGCACAAGACCAGCACAAGACCAGCACAAGACCAGCACAAGACCAGCACAAGACCAGCACAAGACCAGCACACGACCAGCACAAGACCAGCACACGACCAGCACAAGACCAGCACAAGACCAGCACAAGACCAGCACAAGACCAGCACAAGACCAGCAGTCTTAATCCAAGTCTTAAGCTATTCAAATGAACTGTAACAAAAGCATTCCTTTGTCATGGTTTATACCAGTTACTTGTGCCTGTTACAAGCTGGTCTTGTAAATGGTCTTGTGCATGGTCTTGTGCATGGTCTTGAAATGGTATCGACTACAACACTGTAATGATACCACTGGCCTAACCATGACACATCCAACAATAACCAACAGATGGGCTGTGAAGAAAAGATCTTTTGTTCCAGCTGTTGGATTCTGTTGGATTCAGCAGGCTTATAGAGGAATCCCACAACGACGAGTTTAGCGCCGATCTGCACACTTCCGCGTTTGAAAACGAGGATCTCAATGTCACAGTAAACAACTTTATGCTGATCGTGCGCCTGCGCTTCCTTTTATGGCCTGGTTAATTCATGCATGAACGAATGTGCTGAAAAGCGTTGTTTTGTTTGCCGCTGACACTCTCGCTTTCAACCCGGAAGTGCGCAGAAGGGGCTAATGTGAAATTTATCTATTTTTGTTGTTGGATTCTGTTGGATTTAGCAGGGTACCTTAACCCTAACCCCCTAGGCATTTTTACTAGGAAGCTTCCTCAACCTGTCAAAATCCAACACTGTGCAGTATACCTGTGGCACATTCTTTGGACTTGGACAAATTGGGGCATCATAGCTCCATGTAAAGTAATGGTGCCAAGGCCCTGCAGTACTGAACCCATCAAAACTTGACAAAACCTGCTGTTGGAGTTTGCAAGGCTTGGGGTAGTTAGGATTAAAGAAAACGTGAAGGGGTTGGGGGGTAGTATCATGATACTGCATAATATGCCAGACACCAGTTATATCAAAACACATTCCCTATTTCCATTCTAAGCCAGTCCGTCAAAACACTGCCAAAAATATAGAAATTAGGAAATGTTTCTTAGTTTCAGAAATTCGCTAAGAAAAAGTAGAGAAAAAAAATCTGAAAATTGTCAATATCTAATACTTATGGAAAACTTTTCTGTTAAGATAATATCTCAAGAAATTAATTTTCATATAATTTTTCACAAGTCATTTTGTTTTAAAGTACAAACAAAAGAGGGACAAAAGGAGGTCTGCGATTGACGATATTTACACACTTGGGTGAGTTAGGTAACAATAGTCTGGAGTGTGTACATGTATAGGGTATAGGGTATAGGGACAAGGGGGTATCCTGCTGGGTATAACAATAGGAGCTGACTGGACTTGACCATTAGTGGGCAGTTTATTGTGTACAACCAGGAGATTATAGAAGCCCGAAGGCCCGGGCGTTCCCGGGGCCTGGCCCGACCATGGGTTAAGGCAGTGCTCCCTTAGTTTTGCAGCCGACTCAGTAGGCTAGTTACCTGTATATTTTTGACATCCTGAAAATGTCTCTCTGGATCAATTTGGAAGTTTGCTGTCAGCAACACTGGAATATAAATAAACAAGAGAAAATTTATTGCAACAATTTTCTTTTCCAGGCAAAAAAAGAGACCAAGAAGATTTTGCGAAGGGGAAAAACAAAATTGGTTTTTCACTACAGCTGAAAATGTATTAACATGTAAACTCTTCACAATGACTGCATATCAGGTCATAAGATTAGATTATCAGCAGTCAGTTCAACATCAGTGAGATATATTCTTTACCTTCACATGTATCCATTTAAACTCCTTGTTCAAATCAAAAGACAAAATGGATACATCATCGTTTCCAACTTCTTGGATAAATCTTCACACGTGCTGCGCATGTAACCTTGCATAAGCTAGGGATGTGCATTTACGCGTAGTACGGGAATCGGGTACCCAGGTGCCCGTTAAAGAAAGCCAATCCCAAAAATTATATCTCGGAAATTGCTGTTTATATTGTTTGTAAAGGTCCGCACGTTAATACTATTATGTCGGTGAATCAATGCAGCAAGATGCAAGTGTGTGCAGTGAGATCTACAGCTTGACGCTGTAAATTGCATTTTCGCAAGTTAACGCCTAGTGAGAGCATACCAGTGTTGTAGTCGAGACCATTTCAAGACCAGGCAAAAGACCATGCACAAGACCATTCACAAGACCAGCTTGTAACAGGCAGAAGTAACAGGTATAAACATAAACAAAGGAATGCTTTTGTTACAGTTCATTTGAATAGCTTAAGACTTGGATTAAGACTGCTGGTCTTGTGCTGGTCTTGTGCTGGTCTTGTGCTGGTCTTGTGCTGGTCTTGTGCTGGTCTTGCAGGGTCTTGCAGGGTCTTGCAGGGTCTTGTGATGGTCTTGACTACAGCACTGGAGCATACTGCTCAAAAGCCATGGGGGTGAGGTTGACATCTCACCTCCTGGTACATGTCCCTTCTTCATGAAGTCCTGGCTACTATCAGATGTCAAGAACATCTCTTTAAGGTTACGTTTCTCCATCGCCTACAAGACAAGAAAACACAGAGAGATAATTCCACCATCACTAACGTTTACATTTATAGACTGTCATGTCACTTTCATCCGTCACAGCTTCAAAGCCTATTGACCAATCCAAGACAAAACTGCCACGACACAAAATGGTGGTGAGGCCTACCATGAGATACAAAAAACAACTCAGAACTTTGGTTCCTGTTTTCTGAACATTCAGTTTATTGGTCGTCACTAACGTTACCAAAAAAAGGGCGTGGTGTATTTTAGGGTACTGTTGACATCGTTTGTCTTCTAAACCGGTTGAACTCACTTCAAAGGTACCTGTCTTTTTTAAACACATAGGGGTCAGAGCTGAACATTTAAATTAACATTAATTCAAATCAATTAGCAATCTAGGCAAGACTTGCATCAAATTGGTACTAGGTGACATCACTTACGTTACCTCACTAACTCTGCAGAAATCACACAAAAAGTCTTCCTACAATCAAAAGTATTTTACAAAATATTGGGAGCTAATTTAGCAAAACATATTTGTTGTCCACAATATATGCAGAATGCAATCCAAAAATTAAAATAAAACATATCAAAGTGTTTGAAGTTTCAGTTTTGTCCCCAATACAAAAACTGGAGGGACCTTAATATGAATAAAACATTTGCAAACATCAAAAAACAAAACTACTGAATTATTACGAAATGCCTTACTTGACTGTAAGTAAGTAAGACGACTGTAAATCAAAGGGGAAAGGATGCATAAATGCTTCAGATTAAATTAGGATGTTTTATTCACCGGCCAAACAGACACCTACCTCTTTGATGTAATTCATGTACTCCTTGCTACTGCCATAGGAACCATATTCGTTCTCTACCTGTAAAGCTATGATTGGTCCTCCACGATAATACTGGGAAAAAATAGATGTTATAGGACATGTTATAGGACATGTTATAGCACATGTTATAGCACATGTTATAGGACATGTTATAGCACATGTTATAGCACATGTATACATGTACATGTAGGTTCCTTGATTAGAGCTAGTATTATGAAAAAAATATAGGTCCCAGACCACACTGTCAATTTGTCGAACATGGTAAATTTTTTGATAAATCTTATAAAAATTATTTAACTTATAATGTGCAAATGCCACAAATTTTGTCACTATGTTGTGTTGTATTTTGATAGGTTCATCAGGACTGTAGAGCCTTGGCCCCATTATTTTAGATGGAGCTACAATGCCCTAATTTGTCCGAGTACAAAGAATGTGCCATAGGTATACTGCACGGTGTTGAACCCTAACCCCTGTGGTACTTTTACTGGGAAGTGTCCTCAATCTGTCAATTACAGTAAAAAGAAAATTAATTGCCCCCCCCCCCCCCTACTTTTCCACTTGGCGGATATGACCCCCTCCACTTTTGGCAGTTCCCACAAGAAAAACATAGAAAAGGGCATTAGCCAGCCGGCACCGGCACTGCTTATTATTCTTGTATTTGTGTAAATATTAATTTTAGTTAAAAGATATGCAGGGCCCCAATGGAAACCAGTTTTAAACTGTTTGGGCACACCCTGGGTAAAGAAATGGTATAAATAAATTAATACAGCTGCGATCGAAAATTTACACTTTAGTTTTCTTTTTAATTGTTCCTCGAGCTGTTTTGCTTCTTGCAATTTTTCTATTGTTAATTCTAAAAATATCACTAAAATTATATTTCAAAAGTCCTTCCTCGTGCATGTACATATAATCATTTAAATCAAATTGTTTATTTTTTTAAATGGCTGATTTCAATCACTTTTTTGTAAAAGTCTTATTTTAGCAAAATAAATCAGGGCTGCCCAATTTATTAAAATCACAATGAATTTAATCAGCCAACCCTGTGCAGCAACACACGATATGTGACGCGGTATGTCAAAACCAGGCACAATTGAACAAGAGGTAAATTTTGAGTTATTGGTACATTTGTATATTAGTAAAATATTGCATTTACAATGCCGCTTTCTTTTGTCAAATCGGATATTCCAAAGTGAAGTTAAGATTTGAAATCGGACTGTCCGAAACATCAAAACTGAGACAAAGCACTTTCAAGTTTGAGAAATAGCCCTTTAAGGTTTGGGTTTAAACAAAACAAGTGAGTCAACAATGTTACCTTAGCAATGGGAATGGAGGAGCAAAGAAACTGGTCTGTAGTTTCAAACTTTTTCGGTTTATATGAAATTGCATTTTGCATTATTTACCAAAGAAAGCAATATTTTATTTAATTATGGCCATGCCAAAAAAAGTGTTTAAAAAATACTTTGTCGACGAAATTTCAGTTGGAAACTTTTACAAAACATTTTAAACATTTGTAGCGTCATAAATTTCCAAAAATTACTTCTATCTTATTTCTTTGTACTTCTTGTGTTTAAAGGCCTATATCTCTGAACGCACTTCTGTTAAATTGGGAAAATAGGAGTATACAAATGTCAAGATATCTCGAGAACACAAAATGCCACAGGAGTCAAACCTACACCAAATTAAAGCTTAGGGTGTGACAAATTCAACTATGTATATAACTCATTTTTCAAATTTTGCGACATAATAGTCCTTTTTGCAGAGCTGGTCACATTTATCAAATTAAAGCTCATTGCGTGTACTTTCAGGAAATATCAGAATCTTAGTTTTTAACTTCCCACCCATTTCGTGGCGACAGGTCAGAATTAGACCCTTACCTGTAGATGCTCCACGAGTGGAAATAACCTGTCAAAGTATTTGTCCACGGCATCAATAAACAGTGGGTACATGGTGCGGAGCTTCATCTCATCATAGCTCAGCAACCAACTGCAGAAAGCGGGAAAAATATGGAGGGAACTTGCTGGAATAATTGAACACAAATACACAATATATATTTATTTGTGTAAATATTCATGTATTTGTGTAAATATTTGTGTAAATATTTGTGTATATATGTGTAAATATTCATTTCATATATAAATATTCATTTTTAATTAAAAATGCATGCAGGACCCAATAGAAACCAGTTTTAAACTGTTTAGGTACACCTGGTGTAATAAATGTAAGGAATGTAATGCATGTACATGTAAAAAAAAAAAAAAATACATGTACATAGGCCAAGTGGACTTTCCTGAACAGCTAAAGAACAAATTTGAATGCTTGGCGCGCGCAGCTCAAACATGGCATGAGCTCTATGTACACATAAACTAACGATTTTCTGTTTCAAAAATGTCACGTGTGTTTGCGAAACCAGATGGAACTGGGCATCCTTTCACTGTTGCTCCAAAGGCTAGTACAGTGAGATAAGTTTTTCCCTCGTACAGCCTTTCTTTGGAACTCCTTATATACCTAACCTGCTTCCCTTCCACGTGTAATCTTTCACAATTCAAACGAAATGTGAACAGATACCTTCTATCCCTGTAATTTCTGTTTTTTCTTGTCTTTTGTAACCCACACCTTGAGTGGCATTTTGGCCTTGTGATGGGCGATGCCCATTAAAATAAATAGACTGAAGGTAAATTTCTTTGTGGTTGTAAACCTACTGACGAGAATGAAAACGGCATCCAATTCTTATAAAACTTGAGGAAATTATTACGGCCCTTGTGCAGATTGGGGGCCAATCAACAGCACCATATCTGTACCGGTTACCGGTCCAAATATCTAGGGGCAGGAGCCAGTCTAGTAATGTTGTTACCTTGGCAAGCCGCCAAGATCCCACTCCGCACAGATGTAGGGCCCCGGCCTCAGGATAACATACAGTCCAACCTTCTTGGCAAGATTCAAGAAGGCCCTGTAACCAGCATAAACGACAAATACAGTTGAATGCAATGAACCGTTGTACTTCGAGTAGACTACATCGTACCTTTCAGGGTCAACATTCTTTCAGAAATTCATACAAATTGTCAAAAAGTTGACAATTTAACCGAAAAAAGGATTAATCAATAAGAAAGCCTTTAACCCCTTGTGTCAAGCTGTTATTGATGGGGCGCTGGTACGCCAAGATCGTAAAGGCAAACAATAGGCATTTTTCGGAGTCCCCCTTTCATGTGAATGAAAGCTTTGTTTGAAAAAGCTCCATCTATTCATTACAGTCCCATTCACGAACAATACAGTTCAAAAATGAATGGATTGAGTAAGCCCAGGAATGTGCCTATAGACGTCAACCGGCCAGGTGGTCTTTTTTAAACCGCGGCTATGGCTGTCATCCGTATTCAACAGATTAAACTGGGAATTGTCTGACAGATAGGAGTTACATTTGATTTTTTTTTTTTTTTGATTTTGGGAAAGGAAAAAATGCCGAATATATAAAAAAAAATTGTTAAACATCATTGACATTTGACAACATCCCTGAACTTAAATATTCACCATGGACATTGCAAATAATCTTGCAACCAATACATTGTTTAAGTACCCTAAAGCTCACTGTGAAACACGAAAAAATTTAGTTAGTTCGGCATGTGAAACAAACGAGACACAAAAATGTCAAACTCACACGATATCAAGCTGGCCAGTAAAGTCAAAATCACCTCTGACCTGCTCATGCATATTCCACGGCACATACCTGTAATGCATGGGGTACAAAATTAAGTATACCTTTAACTGGTAAAAGTTGAATAACACAATTAACATTTAATAGGGGTGGAGGGGTGGGGTACGGTTTAGGGTTCGCATTTTATTAACACTAACTCCCTACATCATTTTTCAGTAACCTGAATCCTCCAACATCCTCTGATTTCAAAGTGTTCAAGCTGCATGTAACCTGAATCCTCCAAAATCCTCTAGAGAGGTTTTCGTAAACACCCTAGTAACCTCAACCCTCCGAAATCAACCAGCATCAGATTGGCCCCGATGCCCTGGATCCTCCATTTTCCTCCAGAGGCAAAATCCTCAATCCTGCAAAAATCCTCCGATGCTTCAACTTCCAAAGACCCTCAATCCTCCAAATTCCTCTATTTAGCAAAGAAGATTTTGGAGGGTTTGGGAAGGTTAGGGTTAAAACTGTACCAGGTTAATAAAGACAAATTGCACACATTCATACATAGATTAAAATTAAATTAAAATGTTTACTGCACATACGTTGTCACTGTGTTGAGTCCGCAGGCTTTCATTTTAATGAGACGGTCTTCCCAATACTCTGGTACAACTCGGAAGTAGTGGAGACTTCCAGAGAGGATGCGGAGTTTCTTCCTCTCCCGCCCAAGGACAAACTCTGGACCGACATTTTGAAGAGAGGGAACCTGTTCAAAAAATCACAAGTACGGGTAGTCTAACTTTCTCTAGCTGTATACTGTACATGGATTTTGGTCACTCATGTTGCCATTGTTTCCCCATCATCAGAAGTTAAAACCATGAGGTGGGGGTGCCCCACCCATGTATGTCGGGGATTGTCACTAAAATTTTGTCCCAGGGGGTGGGGATTTGGTCACTTCAAAAGTGAAAATCCCCACATCTTGGGTGGGGCAGCCCGGGGGGTGGGGGGAGGGGTGGGGGAAGTAAGATAGGCGCATACAAAAAGAAGACTTAGTTTACTTTTACTAAGACTAAGCATGGAGGAAGGACTAACTAAGCATAGAGTAAGAGAACATGGAGAACAGGGCCCTAAAAACTACACTACACAATTGCCCTTTTTCCTTCCCACAATCCCTTTTGATCATTGTGACGACTCAACCAGGCAGTATTTGCGATAAGGCTTATTCACCTGCACATCGCTGGCCTGCAATAACTGAAGGTTCCAGCGATGCCAAAACCAGAAGTAGACCACTGCCACCAACGCGCACATGATCAGCAGCCATCTCAACAGGTGCACGGAACGCACAGAAATCTGCGACATGTTAAAAATAACTGACGAGCCTTTACCGCTGGGCCCAGTCGAGCTAGAATTGCCTGGTGCGACCTGATGATAGCGACCCATGGCATCGGCTCATCAGACCAGAAGCTGTCTAGGGGTAAATTTGCAAGACAAAAGGGCCTCACAATACATTCATTCAAAGTCAATGAACCGATCATGTACACACGTTGGATGAACCTTGTATTGTAGAAATTTCGTACACGTACGTACGTACCTGATGTACTGCCATGATGTCGTCACTTGAGGGCGGTATTAATAACTCTGGGGAAAATCGTGATCTCTTCCCTTCTTGCTTGCAAAACTGCTCGGATAGAAGCCGGCGTGCCAGAACTTAGCCTACTCAGTTGGGAAATTGTTCATGAATGTCCAGCTTGCACAGATCATTCGATGTAGGCCTACACCCTGCGCTCCCGATTCTCCTGACGCTCAGTGTTGGCACTGCTGGTTTAAGGCCAAAATAATTCCTGCCAGAACTGGTTTGACAACGCCCACTTAGGCGAAGTAAAAAAAAAACATGTTCAGCGTCCCCCACTCCCCGCCCGCTTCCTGTATGAGGGCCGCCTGGATTTTTAAAAATGTTCAGGTGGAAAATGAGGTGAAACCCCAAAATGTCAACAGATCCATCAGAAAATAAAATACTTGCGATTCAGAACTTCTAAAACTCTTAAAGCTAGAGTTGTAATCAAGTCAATCACAAGTCAATCACAAGTCAGATCAAAAGGCAGATCACAAGTCAGATCAAAAGGCAGATCACAAGTCAGCTCACAAGCTACAGGGGATGAACAATGACAAAGGAATGCTTTTGTATAATGGCTATAAATAATATATAGTGTGTTTGAATAGCTTGTTAAATGGCTTGAGGCCAGAATTGTGAAGTGACTTGTGATGACTTGTGATTGACTTGATTTAATACAACTCTGCTTAAAACCACTGTAGGCCCTAAACATGTTCAATTCTCTTGTCCAACATATGTCTCTTTCATTTTTGTGTCTTTGAACAGTTGAAAAAACATAATGGTTGTCGGAAATTTAATGGCGGCCATACAAAAAAATGAAAAATATAATACCCCTCCTCCTTCCGTTTAAAAAATAAAACCGGACGCAAAACATGTTTTTATTTTTACTTGGCCTTAAGTGTTATTATAAACGTCAAAGTTCAGTCAATTCGGTCAATTCACAACTCAGTGCGCCGCCAGCGGCAAGCCAGGAAAGGCCAATTTCCCACTTTCGGGGTCGACATGGCCTGGGCTGGGTTCGGGCGGTTTGTTCTTGACACGCAAAACTTGTTCTTGCAAAACCCCGATGGATAGGTGGTGTGTGATCCTGTTCCGAGTGCAATGTTCTTGGGTCGAGTTCCCGCCGTTCGAGCGCGAGAACGAGTTTCGCATGTCAAGAACAGACCGCCCGAACCCAGCCATCGCGTCTATCGCATTGTATTAGATGTGGTCAGTACAGTATGGATTTCGCGCGAATGCGAGTGGATGAGTTAAATACATTTTTGACTAATCGGGGAATACTTTGTGCGGGAAAGAAGAGAGAAGAGTTGATAGATTTAGCGAAGAAGGGGTGTAAGAAGTACGGTCGATGCATTGGCAATACCCACTTCCGGTTTTGCGATGTCGACTTTTTCCCATGATGCACTGCATGATTTGGCCTTTTCCCGGCTTGCCGCTGGCGGCGCCCTTGTTGTGAATCGACCGAATTGGCAATACTCTTCACGCGCGCGAGCAAAATTAGAAGCCATCTTTGGGTACCCAATCGAGCGGCCCCATACACGCGCGCCCGTCATACGCGCGCACTCAGTGCGCCTTTGACCAATAGGATTGCCAAAGTAAACATGCGCCTCAAAAGTAAGAACGTGTATGACGCGCGCGCGAGCGCGAGCGCAGTACCGCCCGATTGGGTACGGGTACCTAAAGATGGCTTCTAATTTTGTTCGTCGGATTTGTCTATAGTGTCCATAAAATTATGTAAGCTAGCTGGATGCTATTTTTTGTAGACCAGAATTTCCATCACAAAATCCTTAGTTACGGGATGTACGCATGCTCAGAAGCCAAATTTCCCCGCTAATGCGTGAAATACGCTTGCCGTAAGCACAGAATTTTCTGCTACAGTAAGCGGGGATTTTTCGCTAACGGTAAGCAGAGCCATGAAATTGGGCCCAGGTCTACCAAAAAATATCGCAAACTGGATAGCTCAAAATAGCCTTTTTTGAGATATGACGGACACAAAAGGAGGGCGCTACTCGATTTGGATTTAAAAACCTTTTGTGACATACAAAAGGTTTACCCAAACCGAATAGCCCCCTCCTAGGCCTCCGCCATCTCCGGCTAATGGCCGCCCATTGTGAGGTATTGAAAAACCCTGCAGCGGCCATATAATTATCACTCCCATAGTATATGGGATCGTTTTTTTCTATCAACGTGATTAACGTGTGGGGGTTACCAAAGAAATCAAAAAGGATTTCAAAAGTGACAGGTTCAGGTAAAAAAAGACAAAGGATAGGATTAAATATCGCATTATAAATGAAACCTTAAATTGATTTCCGAAAGAGTTATTAAATGTTCACTGCGAATCCATGAAAAACCAGAGTGAAAACTATGCTCTTTGGTCATATTTCATATATTGTCTGAAAATTGCTAAGAATTATCTCAAGTAGGGTACCTTCATATACAAGCTCGGAAAAACTACGTTACAATAACATTCAAAAGAATCACAGATAGTGTTGAATTCACCTGTTTTTGGCAATTTTTTTCAAAGGATGAGAACATCGCAATGCATTAGCCTAGGTATCCGTGATGGTTTCAAACCAGCTATTGTCTAGTTCCCAACCTGATAATTGTCTGACGTATATAAACTGCTCTCTTTTGTTTTAAGTAGGGTCAGAAAACCAGACTACCCAAAAAAAAAGCCTTTTTTTTCCTCCTTGTTTTCCCACATCTAAGCACATAAAACTTTCAACAGGTCAGTGTTACAGTATTTGCTATAAAATACTAACCCATCAGCAAATGCTTTCCAGTATTAAAAGCATTTGCTTTATTTTTATTCATACAGATGCTAGTAAATGCTTAAAAATTGGCAGCAAAAGCAAATGCTAGTTTTTATTCATACGACCCATCGTCTGAAAATTGCAATGATTTCTCTATCCTCATATACACCCACCTCTAAAACATGGATTAAAAGACCTTAAACTCCATTTATTTTAATAAATTGGGCAATTAGCCTCATAAAATCCACCGTCACAAACATTCAGAAGAATCATGGGAACATTTATTTTTGTTGAATTTACGCGTTTTGGCAACTTTTTTTCGGACGAGAACATTGCAATGCATTATGGGTATCAATGTAGGGGTACGCCATAAGGAGAGTCGGCCCCATTCTTAAAATAGGACGAGCCCCAAAACAGGAAAAGGAAAAGGAAAACCACTTGAAGAACACAGCATAGTTATAATTCTCGATTTGAACTTGATTTATTCCTCACAAAATCATCTACAGAAATCAGCTACTCAAACCCAGCTAAGAAACAAACCCTCAGGAAGAAACTGAACTTGAACCACAAGATGAAACCAAGGCTTCAAGAAACGGAGCTTGAAATAAACCCACATTGCCTGGAATATTAAACAAGGTAGTTCTCGAACCACGCGTCTCGCCTGCTTAAACGTTTTTCATGTTCTCTGCACATTTTGACACCTTAATCGGCACAATAGCACAATGACCAATTTACAATTCCAGCCTCTTTTACAACTTGACCTCACATGACTTTTGACCCAAATACTTGACCTTTGACATGACCATCATATAAAGGTTACAATAGTGCATGCATGACCCAAGTTTGATTCCAATTGGACTTCCAGTTTTCAAATGAGATAAGTTAGACAATTCCAGCCTATTTTAGAACTTGACCTCAAATGACCTTTGACCTCAGTACTTGACCTTTTTACAAAAGCATCATATAAAGGTTGCAATATTGAATGCATGACCCAATTTTGATTGCAATTGGACTTCAACTTTGCATATATATGGTCAATTTTACAATTCCAGCCTATTTTACAACTTGACCTCAAATGACCTTTGACACAAGCATCATATTAGTCGAAATCTAAATAGTCGAAATCTAAATAGTCGAAATCTAAATAGTCAAAATGAACTTCTATTTCAATACAAAATTAGTAGAAAATTTATTTGCTCTTTTCCAAACCACCCCTTAACGAAATGTTTGAATCCAGCTCTGTAGCGCTGGTACTTCGGAACAATATGCGTTACGCGCAACGCTCAACGCGCACACCCACATGCATCTGCACACAGATACCGCGCCATGGGTATAGTACTTTGGTTGCTAATGGTATAGTACTTTGGTTGCTATGGCACAGGAAGACAGCGAAAATAGAAAATGCCATGTGACTCGCTCTCAGCCAATCAAGACAATCTGTGGATGAGGTGTTATAATACCCAATACAAAAGACGTTTCCAAACAATTACTCATCAACATGTTATTTGACTAACTTGCGTAACAAATAAGTACTAGCACAAGCATTTTTCAACCACTGTTGAAAGTGTTCACCCAAAATATCACAGTGGGGTATCCATGATACCCAACTTTGTTTCCATGTAATTATGTACAAAAGGGTCTGCAACAACGAACAGGAAATAGCTTCCAATGAAAGTGAATTTGAGTGAGTACATGTATACTGCAAATACAAGGTCCAGCAAAACACATTTCAAAGGTTAAATTTAACATGGCAATGTCATTTCCAATGACTTATAAAGCAGGTGAAAACTGATCCATCGCTAAGAAAATAATGCATGGCCAAATATCAGCACGAGTATAAAATCTCACATGGCTTTACACAAATATCCACTAGTGAGAACAAAGAGCTAGACACTAACCAGCTACACAAATCCTTATACTACCTCTGCACTAAAAGCCCTTACCCTGCCAGACGCAGCACAGTGCATCTGTGGTGACAGCTTGACCTTGCTGCACTCTGCACACAAGTCAATGTGACAAAGTATGCAATCTGATGTGTCTGGCAGGGTTCAAGCAAAAATACCCTGGAGGGTTAGGGTTATTAAGGAAAGGAAAAGGATATAAAATGTTGACAATTTCTCGACAAAAAGCTACACCCAGGGGAGCATCACCAATCACATAGGGCACAACATTTGGAATTGGAAAATAACCAACATTTCCTGGACATGAAATGGTTCCATAACATACTGCATGGTGAATAGGGCCAAACAAAAGTCTCACTTGTGGGGTAACACATAAATACCGTCTAAACAGCAAGAATCAAAGCTGGAATTAACCAACTAATATAAAAGTGTTGACTTGGCAGCTTTACCAGAAAGAACCAAGACCCATCACTAAAAGTACTTAGGGTATACAATTTGGAAATGTAACAATTACAACATTATAAAATTCTTGATGAACAATTCTTTCTCCTACATTCCTCCATCGACAGTATATAGTTTCTATTGAAAGTGAACCAATAATGAATACATGTATACAAATGTATAATATAAACCGTACATATATTAAACCTCAAAGCAAACCCAAATTTAGCTAAAATACAAGTCAGCAAGTACCTATAAAGTACAATTAATTCAAATTTACAACAATGACAGGGGCTTAAATGTCCTGCTCAGCACAGGCAAACCCCTTTCTCAGTTTGGCATAAACCTACTTAGCTACAATCTAAGTCATGGCATTGGGCCAAAGTCCCGAATGCCTCTTCACCTCATGGTGCCGTCAGTTTTTCACCCGACACCACTGTTGGCCATGCCTTCAGGGCTGTTCATTTTCGATTAATTTAGTATTCTATTATTCGAAACTGGGTTTAACCAAATATTCAAATATTCGATACCGGTACGGCGCTGATCAAGTTTTTCCACGGGTCAGCTGCAATTGAATGCCACAAAGGTAAAAAGTTGCACGCAAAGCACACCGGTGTTTTGTGTGCACAATTACTGGGTTTTTGCAGTAAATTATTTAAAAGTATTAAGAGGTTTTACAGACGGGAACAATAAACCTCCATCCACAAAAAAATTCTGCTGACATAAATGTGGCATTTGACACTACTAAGCGCCGTACCTTTTCTTCCATTTTTTTTCCTTGAATATTCGAACCAGCAAAAAGGTATTCGAATATTCGGGACAGCCCTACCATGCCTCAAATCTGCAAAGAACAATTCCCACTGGTTCCTGGAAGTTCCCTACTTTTTCTACTGCCTTCGTGTTTGGCAAACTCATTGAGTGGCACTCTAAATATGAAGGGAGCCCTTCTTGAGAAAGAGGTAGTAATAAACACTGTGTTGAAATATCAGGAAGTGTACAATACTCCCTTGGTTTGCTACAGAATGACTGATTATCCACGTCTTCACACACAGGTGCAAACACAATACATGTACAAGGCTCTTCAATATGCCTATCATCAACTACATGGTGAACAGAATCTTCCAAAATATCAATAGGATTTACTCAAATTTGTTCCGACACTTCTACCTCAGAAACCTACCTCACATGAAGCAGGGACAATAACCAATGGCTCAGAATCAACATTGACCACACTAACTGTGCTGGGATTTTCATTAACGGCATAGGAACTATCCACCGGGAGCAAATTCTTAGTACTGTTTTTCTGCTGTTCAACAAACTCGAGTAACTTATAAGGATGGGACGTTTACACATTTAAACGAAAACAATTTCCAATCCGTTTAGAAATTTTCCCAAACGTTTAACCCCATGAGTACGGTATTTTACGGGAGACGTCTGGGTGCCGCGGCGGCTCTGGCAGCCAAGCGAACCACTACAATGTGTTTGTGCAGTCAAGCGTAACACACAATAATCCAACAATGGATTGAAACTGCACAAACAGCGGCCAATGGCGTCATCCGGCCTGGTGGCACTGTTTAATCCAACAATGGATTGAAACTGCACAAACAGCGGCCAATAGCGTCATCCGGCCTGGTGGCACTTTCTTTTTGCGCCATATGGCGTCATCCGTACGCAAGGGGTTAAACGGAACTAAATTTTTAAAAATGGGACCATGTATTTACTCAATCTACACTCCAGTTTTATTTACAAAGAATCTAGGATCTTTGAAAATATATTTAATTTACAAAGAAATACAAACGCCTTTAGCACTACAGTGTATACAATTGTTTGTGTTTTGACAGTTTCGCTGGGCCACGATCAATGCTGGACGCGGACGGCACACCTCTCCTACGTCCTACACAAATACTGGGATGGGCGGCAGCCTTTTTGCAATTGTTGACTAAACGTTTAAACGCTACGGGAAAGTTTTGCTAAACGTTTATCAAATTCCCATCCTTAGTAACTTAACACTATAATTTGAGTGCTGTCTCTATGGTTTTATACATGTACATCTAGTAGCTCACCACTATCTACAGACTGGCAAGGCTGGTCATCAAATGAGTGGACTTGATTATCACAGACCTCATCTTGCAACAAATTTGAAAACACATTGACAATAGTCTGTGCTAAAAAAATTGGTGTGACTTCCCAATAGCATCCAGCAAAACCAGGGTTGGAAAATGAACCAATTCAGGGCCAATTACATGTGTACAAAAAAAATGACTTCAAAATTCACAACCAAATCTGCACATAAACAGACGGTTCACAGGAAAAATCTATTGTCCTACATAAACATTCTATATAAACATTCTATCCCTATATAAACGGGATACAATTACACAATACATGTAGTACACTAAACAATCCAACCAAATAGCAGCCTAACTGTAGACTGAAAAATGCAAAAATATGGACAATATGATATGACAAAATACAACAATTCATACACACCTTCAAATACACAACAAACTTATAAATGTCAAATATTGAAAAGAATCTGCAAAAGTCAGTCAGCACAAATGGTTAATAACAACTAGGTCTCAATATTAGGTCGCACTCACTCGCGTGCGGTTCCCTACATCAATATAAAAAACGTATTTAGCATACACTTACAAGAATTCCTCCAGATGTGTGCTTCAAACCGTTTCCTCATTCACCAGTTTACCCAAATCGAATGCTCGATAATGAAGGGACCGGGATCCAGTCTATCCCGTCCAGCACCTTCCTGATTGTTTGTCAGGTGTCAGTTTCCCCGGGGGTCATTCTTGGGGATACTTTTCCAAAGAAATGATTGATCATCTCCATCATCCCCATTATCAATCCCGGATTTATGCTACGTGGTTGCAACTTAGTACATCGGATCGAGGAAGGACTATCAAGACGTGTGTACATTGTACATACAAATGAAGGCTTCAGGCGCAAAAGCCACTAAACGGCAACAACAAATATTTGATTATTGTATACTAGGAACTTGGAGCTTTCACTTGATATTGTTTTTTTTATTTTTCATGGAAGTGGCATTTAGCGGCTTTTGCGCCAGAAGTCTTCAAGTACTGCCTTGTGTGGAATTGTTCCCTATAAAGTCTTGGAGTTTTTCACTAATCCCCACCTCGACCTTGGGTACATTGATTATTGAACAGCGAAATCCAAAAAATCAAACTATTCTAAAGTTGTGACAACTTTACGACTTGATGTGTCATTCTGGAATCAAATATACTCTGAATTAATCGGTCCGGGAGATGGGCCTACATGTTAAACTAACAATTAACACTCAAGGCAGGACTGCCAAGAAGTGTGTATGTGGGGGGGGGGGGGGGGGGGGGCAGGAGGCAGCAGTGTCCACTAAAGATATTATACAGGGTGTCCACAAAAAAATGTCTAGGCCAAACCACTAGGCAACCTCAGAATCTAGATTACGACAGATCCTGATGCAGGAACTTCTTACATGAAAAATAGTCTTTATTTCATCAAAATCAGTCAAGCCAATCAGAAGTTATGTCATTTTTTTGTGCATCAAGGTCAGCCCCCCAACTAGAAGTGACTGACTGACTTTTTAACATTTTTCATTCCAAGAAGCTGTCCATCTGTGGTTATAGCAGCCCAGTCATGAAGGGAATCTCTCTGATCATTTTTTGAGTCTGAAGTAAACTCCCTGGGTGATGGTCTTTTGCTGCATAGGCTCTAGTGTTCTGTTTGTTGATGCACCCGTTCAGAGGAAACTTTGCCTCATCACCACAGATAAATCGTTGTCGCACAGCAGTGAACCATCTCGAATACCACATCCTCCGCTCTGGATCACCTGGAGCTAAGCCATGCCTGGTCTGGACTTTGTAGGGATGGAATTTTACCTCTGCTGCCATTCGTGTTGGAAATTCCCACTCACCCCAACCATCCCCACCTTGGGTACGCCGATTAATAAACAGCGAAATCCAAATGTCATCAGTCCAACTTTCCTAAAAGTTGTGCGACAACTTTACGCATTGATGGTCATTCTGGAGTCGGATAAAATTCGGAATGGATCGGTCCAGGAGATGGGGCCTACATGTCAAAGTAACAATGACTAAATAATGCTAGCATGATGCTTCATTTAAATGTCATTACACCTCGTGATACATCCTGACTGAGAACTTCTCTGCCACCAAAAGCTGCCCATCTGCTGTCAATGCAATACCTTTAGGGTCGGTCAGATCCTGTACGATGCATTTAAGAAAGACGCCTTGAGTGTCATATTGGTGGATATGACCAGTGTCTCCAAAAGGTGATGGACACATTGCCACATAGATATCCGAGCCATCAATGTATACATGTACACCTTTGCATTTGATCATTGATGTACCTTCAATGGCCGGTTCGATGGTGAATACTGTAGCACCAGTGCTGTCAGCAACATGAACTTCACTCGACAAGTCGCTGATGATTACTCTGTCTTTCTTGTCAACAGCCAGAAAACAAGGCATCATCTTCACTGGTATGGTGCTTAGCAGTGAACCATCAGCGGGGCTGTGCTCGGTCAATACCATCCTCCCGATATCACCCACGACGATGGTACCATCAGTCTTGACCGCTACACTGCGGAGGAACACCTCTGTATTACCAACCTCACTCGGTGGCACTGTGGAGAACTGAAAAGCCAGCGTGTTGTCGTTGTTGAACACCTTCACATCGGGTACACTGCCGGTAACAACCACCAAGCGATCGTCGACACGTGTAGCTGCAATGGCACATGGCTCTGTGAGTAATGAATATTTTCAAAGTATTAATGATACTTTTCAACTTGCAATTTCAAGTAGTTATTTAGAACAGAAGGTCGGTGAGATCGTGTACAATAGACCTTTATCATGGTACAGCCATCTTGTTTTTCTCCTATTAACCCTCCTGTTCTCAAGGCCAAAATGGAGCCAACTACCCTATATATCAAAACCTATCAAGTGAGGTTGAAACACACAAACTGTGAGAGACTGAGAGTTGTTGGGTAGAATAGGCTGTGATAGTTATAATCATAGGAGGGTTAAAATTAATGTAACCAAACCGAGGCTGGAAGGAAAAATAGTCTGGCACCTTCATTCAATAATTGGAATCACTGTTCATAATTGCAATTAGGGGTGTGCATTTACGGGTATTAAAAGAACCGGGTACCCGATTGAAAAAAATACGGGTACCCGGTTACCCGTTAAAGAAACCCAACCCAAAACTTCCAATCCCGGAAGTTGTAATAATATCTTTCTCTGAGATTCAAAAAAGTCTGAATTCAGACAAAATTCTGAAAATCTAGTCATGCCTGTCCAGTAAACATGGTCACTTCTCCACCTTTGTGTGTGCCGGCACGCGCATACACCGGTATCATCACAAAAGACTTGTCCGGAAGCTTTATACAGTTGTATTTATTGTGGATTAAGGCATGCTATTATGTCTCGTCGAGGCTCTTATCTATACCCAGACTGCAAAAACCACGACCAGTAAATTCCCTTTATTGTCAACTTTCGTGAGCGTCATAAACATGAAATCTGTGCTGTTTTCCCACATAGTCCGGTTTTAATTTTGAAAATACCTGACAAATAACATTCAAAACCTTTCTTTTTTTCATTGTCTGGGAAGTAACTATGCGATAATGTAAAGTTGTACGGGTACTCGATTCCATAATCTGAAACCGGTTCCTAACATGAACGGTCAGGTACTCGGGTACCCGGTTCCGATGCACACCCCTATTGCTAATGCATACAGGGAACAAGACAAAGATGGTGACAGCATGATAAAGGTCTATAAAAACATTTTTGTCAACCATGAAGTTCGGGGAAGAGCCCCAGAAACAACAAATGAAGAACAAGTGCCCGCCATTTCATTTTTTTGTACTTTATTATGACGGCGAGTCTACTTTTCCTGAAAGAGTAGTTTTCAGTTCCGATGGTGTGCATTGGCCCCGAGGCAAGGCGGGTACTAAGGGCCAATGCAATGGAGTAGAAGATGGAAGTGCTCTTATTCCTCTCACGTTCTTCTCATTTATTTTTCTTCCAAGAATTATATTTTTTTCTTCATTTTTTAACAATTATTTTAATATCCATGTGCTATGAGGTATATCTTCCTTTCATGTCTTCATGTCTGCCGGGAATCTATGTTTGGCAATTTCGTTGTATTGGAAGTATGTTTCATTTTACCAAAAACTAGGGGTGTGCATTTACGGGTAGTCAAAGAACTGGGTACCCGATTAAACAAAATCCCGTGAGTACCCGGGTACCCGTTAAAGAAACCCAACCCAAATCTTCCAATCCCGGAAGTTGCAATAATTTTTTTTTCGCTGAGATTCAAAAGTCTGATTTTAATATTTAACTTACTTTTGATATCAATCACGCTTTTGTGGATTCCATCGATGCTGCAGGTCACCACACGATGGCTGAAGGTGTCAGCCACTGCGATCTCACCAGGACAACGGACAGCAACATCCCAAGCTTCATAAAACTCATTTTTACCAAACTCACGACACAGCTCCCACTTGCTAACCACCTTACCCAGATTGATCTCACTACCACCCACACTCTGCTTGAACTTCAGATAAAACAGCCTCTGGTCTATTCTGGGAGTATCTGCACTCGTGAACGACTGCAAGTTACTGCCAATTATGCGAACGAGTGACAGGAAGTTGGCATCTGATGCGTTCTTTGTCACATCTCTGGCTGTCTCCAGTGAATATTTTATTCTCCCTGAAAATATACTTGTCGTTTTCTCATGTTCGTCCAGTTTTTTAATACGATCTGTCTGGATGTTTTTAATGTCATCAATTAGGCGATTCTCCTGGGCTGTTATTTCTGTCGACCTCAACTCATCTGCTCTGTTCCGCACTTCTCTGGTGATTTGATCGACGGCGATTCCAAGTTCGTGTTTCAAGCTTGAAACAGTCTCCCGAGATTCCTGGAGTTCCTTTAGAGTTTCTTCAAGTGGGGAACATAGTGCAGCCAACTCTTCTTTGCATAATAACAGGGCCTCATTTCTATCCATGTAAGCGTGTCCTGGTTTGCAGTGGTCAACGATCGTGCAATCTCCGCAAATCAGCATTTGACACCTGGTGCAAATAAACCTTGCCACTTCACCCTCGTGCTCTGGACATTTTTGCTCACGTTTTCTTTTTGGGGTTACCTTTCCATTGCGAATGTCCTCCAGAGTAGCAATCGTATGACTCGATGACACAGCAAATCGGATGTGCATCTTTTGGCAGTTGGGACAGATATTCTGCGCGCAGTCTAGACAGTAATGCGTCGCATTTTTTTCCCCATCACAGATCTCACAGAGCAGCTTCGTGTCACCGGAGCAGGCCACCTTTTCCTGCAGTGCAATCTCCTCGACCAGACCAGCCAAATACAAGTTGGCGTGCAACTCCTGAACTCCTGTCTCTGGAAGTTCCGTCTCTGGAAGTTCCGTCTCTGGAAGTTGTGTCTCCTGACGACACACAGGGCAGGGAATCTGTGTACAGCCCTGATGTTTCTCGCTGTAGTATTTCAGCAGACATTGCTCGCAGAAGCTATGCAGGCAGTTCAGTATCTTGGGAAGTTTGTATCTTTCCTGGCAAATGCTGCATTCTAGATGGTGCCTGCTGATCGTGTCGAGAGCTGTACTCACAGATAGATCGGTCGCCATTTTCTGTTGAAAAGAAAACAAAATAATTACCTTCATTTATTGTTAACTACCGATTTTGTAAGGGAATGCATTGGGAATCCATAACAAAAAAATAACAAAAATAGGTAGAGAGTCAGAAGAGATCTATTTCCTTTCTCGACCTGGGTTAATAAGTCCAGTAAGAATTGACGAGGACCCTGACATTTTGGTTACTGGAACAGGCACATTTTAGTAGCAATGTATTTATTTCAACTCTAGCTGCCTCCCAAAATCAACCTTGGGGAAATATGTTAGTTAATTGAAAAAAACAAAAGGGATGCACAATTTATATTGAAAGGCATGTATTTCTGACACCTAAAGCTAAATCACACCCTTTGAAAGATTGGGAAAGGGTCCTCGCAAATGTTCAACATAAATTCATACACAATGGCAAATGCGAAAAGTTAAACCTCCTATTCTCAGGGCCAAACTGGACCCAGCTTTGCTATAGATCAAAGCCTATCAAGTGACAGATTGAAACACACACAAACTGTGAGAGTTGGTGTTTGGAGTTTTTGATAGGCTGTGATGATAGTTATAAGTATAATTTTTATGAAGATTATGACCAACATTTTCATGAGAAAAGAGTATTTGAGGATGTTGTCATCGTCATTGCATAATCATTGTCATTATCAAAGTATCAAACGGTTTCTGCCCTCAAAACTCAAGATTTTCGGGAAGAGATGGCCCTAATAATAGATATTGAAAAATGTATTTAAATTACCGTTTTAGAGTGGTGTTATTGGTGCAGGGGGGCATTGTGTCACCCCCCCCCCATTGAGGCCTTCCCCCTCCACCACTTGTGCTCCCCATCCTACCCCCATCCCATGGGAGAGAAAGAAATGCACAGCAGCAATAACAGTGATCAAAAAATAAAAATAACATAGGTTTTACATGACATGACCTATTGCCCATAATTGGAATCTGACCAACTTATGATGAGCCTGTATTGGCTAATCATTGTTCCAATTTGGGCATCAGTAATTGGATAATAGCACACTCGCATGTAGAAATCGGCATTTTTAAGAGCTTAAAAATCACATTTCCCCCCAAGAATTGGTTGAATTTTTTAGTGTGTTCAGGGCAACCATATTTGACCCGCTATATTATGTCGCAAAATATGAAAAATGAGTTCTATTTATGTTTGGAAAGCCCACAATGTAGCCTTTCATTTGGTACATGATAGAGCTCCAAAGCCCTTTCCGTTCTGGAGATATCGCGTTTCTGCATATTAATTAGTTCTATGGAGTTCAAATTGCACAACAGAAAAAACAGGCTTTGAAATAGCTATTTCTAGTACACTGCAATGGAACAATGCACTCTAAAAAAGTGATTTTTTCACTTTATTCACTGAAATCAACATTGTTGTGCACCAAACCTGAAACTTGAGATGTTTAAGATGTCATTAAAGACAAAAAACAAAAAATGAATTTTGACGAAAAATTTCACCCTCTCAACGTTGAAAGGGCCATTACACGGGTCGTAAATGCATAGCGCGACTTATATCACCTTTTTCTGGAGCGGGTCACATATAAGGTTTCCGAGTAGAAATTCAGTTAATTAAAATGTCAGGGTTGGGCATTTTCCATATCAATTCTTACTGGATTATACTTTATAAGCACTGTAGGCCTATCCTTGGTGCTTTCCTGAGAGCCCAAGAAACTCAAATATTCGCAGGCAATACATGTACATGGACAGGACTCGAACCTACCCCTAGAACTATGGGGCTCCTACCGGAGTCCCATAGAAAGAAGCCCATTTTTCCCATAGGCTACTACTAGTACTAGTTACAGCAAGAATAAGAAAGTAATTTTCATGCACCGTGCACACAAAAACCGCTGCAAAGTTTCCCCAAAAATCCGTCGGTTACTTATTTACATCCTCACTGCACCAACCAAAAGACTGCTAAAATCGGTTCCAATTTAAAAAAAAAAAGTGAAAAAAATCTCCATTCCGTACCGAAGCGATTCGACACACATGACATGCATTAAGCGGCTGTTGGGTACCCCAGCATGCATGGGGCCAGTTCAGGTGCGGGTCGGACAAGCTCATGATTATTCATGTGAAATCTGAAATACGGTAAACAACATTGCGCAAAATACGTGTAAATGACGTTGCGCATATAAATCCAGCGGACCCGGCGGCTGTTGCTAGGCCTACTTCAGATTTCACATGAATAATCATGACTTGTCCAACCCGCCCTGACCCGGTCATACTCGAAATAAAAGTAGGCCTTAAGCCCGGTTCATACTTCATGCGAATGCGTATGCGAAGCGAATTCGTTAAGGTAACGGAGAACGTCACAATGAAACGTCAATTGTTGACGTCATGAAATTCGCTTCGCATTCGCATTCGCATGAAGTATGAACCGGGCTTTAGCCTTAGGCTATCATGGCTATGGTCATTTGTAAGTAAACAATCACATTGACTCAAATGATGACCAGAACTTCCAGAAGAGTTCTGGACTGGAGGGTTGTGTCTTTGGGACAGCATAACTTCCTACCCAACGGAAGCACTAACCCTTCCTCCATGCACTAACTATGGCAATGGTATTTGCACCATTGCATTTCTCCCATCAAGACTAGAGCTTTAATTTGATGTATAACAATAGGCCTAATTCAACAACATTGAAAACAATTAAAAAATCATTTAGCCCCAGCTTCAAAATTCCAGCTCTAGGCTCTCTCACATGTCACTCATGAGCATAGAGCTGAAATTTTCAAGCTAATTTAGCCCCCTAAACATTGCTAAGGGGCCCAATTTCATCCGAATTTCACAGTAGTACTACTACTACTAGTAGTAGTACTAGTACTAGTACTAGTACTAGTAGTACTACTGGACCGTACTACTACTAGTACTACTCAAGCCTATTATTTATTAAACACTAACAAGTACTAACAGTAACACAAGCTGGAAGTCCTGTCAATGCCTGTGCACGGCTTCCATCCTTCTCTTTTACAAACCCTCAAGTCTAGTCCCAGTAACAAGGACCTTACTTATCGCTTTTTTAACATCCGCCAGATCATGTCCAAATGTTAAAAAGGCGATAAAGGGTCCAAGTTACTCGGACCATGGAGGAAGGAACTTCCTCCATGCTCGGACTACCTCAAGTCCATGGCCCACACAACAATGCTCTAGTCTTACACTACAGCAGATAATATATTTTGAGGGTTCGCAAATCGTGATTTGGCAGGCGTAACGTTAGGCAATTTTCGGCCCATTTACTGGTCTGCACCCATGACATCGACAATGCATGACATGATGGATGAAAGTCAATGCATATGCCATATGTATGCATTCCATGATGATGATTAGCCCAGATTGGACTACAACGCGACGATGCAATGAAGACGTCGTCCAACCTGGGCTAGATGATGATGATGATGTGAGCATCCTTCCTCCATGATGTGAGCTATGGCTATGGCCTATGCCTTCATCATGTACGTCCATGGAGGTAAAAAAGTGGTCAAAAATTCATGTTCAGAGCCTCTTTAGACTGTCCTACCTGAACTTTCACACTCCTTTGTGGTGCATAGGAATCATACTCCTCCTAATCAACAACATCGTAGGGTGGTAAAAAAAAAAAAAGAACACCTCAAAATAACAGAAGTTTCATGAGCTCCAAAATCTCAGTTCTTTATCCCGCCCATGCCGCGCCCACATGCCGGACATGCTATGGGCGCGCGCACCGCATGCTAAGTAAATAGGCCAAAAATGGCTGCGCCAAACTGATTAGCATAAATTGTAAACCACAACTTTTTTGAATAATAAATTTTGGGGGTTCACGCAATTGATTGATTGTGTAATTATGATCAGCTATCATAACCTGAAGGTTCTGTGCTTCAACTTTTGTGAAGACTTGATAAATGTTGGCTTTAAAATTGGTCCTATTTGGCTTGGCAAGTGGAAGGATGCTGTATGAAAAATGGCAGCTAGCCGGTTTGGGAAAAACCACATTTTCGGGGGTGGTACTCCCTATCACTAAATATTAGCAAAAATTCTCATCGGCTGACCTGCCAAAAAATTGAAAATAATTTGACAGATTAAGATTCAACCTATAATTTTCAGTTGTGTCACAAAAACTGAGAGACTCCTGGATAAGGATTTTTCACTGTGAATTTGATGGATTTTACACTATAAAAAAGGTCAATGGGAGTTTATTTTAGTGTGGTGCACGGGGGGGGGGGGGGGGGGGGGGGAGTGCTCATGCGTTTATCGATACTAACAAACTTCCACAAAGTTCCGCATCACCAGTCAAACTCCAACTTTAGTCCTCCGTTGATGTTACAAAGTCTATGAAAAACCCACATAATTTAATTACGATAACTTCAAAGGCTGCAGATGTATATTATCTTTGAATAGGGTGCGCACGTCATTCCCCCCCCCCCCCCCCCCCCGGCCCCACCTGCACCTCAGACTGTTAAAATAATTATATAAAAGTGCACTCTCTCATCGTGGGGTATTATGCAAATTTAGGGGGGAAATCCCTATACCCTACATGCATATATGACCAGTAGTTCCCCTCCCCCTCATACTAGCACATCCTCTTCACGTATTCACCAATCACAGACGATGGTCCATCCGACAAGGTCACTGTACGTATATGATGAAGAGCGCGCGGCTTACAAATTTCAAGGTCCAATATCATAGGGTTGCTTATAGGCCGTGTCCGAAATGGGCATCTAGAGCTACCGTGGCTACGGCTACGTCACGCGTAGTTGTAATGGACGAACACCTAGACAATATCCCTAGACAAGCGATTCGGACGCAGCCTTATAGACGAATTCCAAATTGACGAAAATAGCGCCGAACTGCGCACTTCCGGGTTTGTAAAAGAGGCTCTCAGTGCGACGTACTAAGTAAACAACTGACTATAACGTGCGCTGCGCTGCCATTCAGTTGTGGCGTGATTCATTTATCATGCAAACAACCCGGACGTGCGGAGGAGACGGGGTACATGTGAAATTCTCCTATAACGCGATTTTTTTCCCCCCAAACGACATCCAAATGAGGTTAACGCTATGAGATTTCCAAAGCCACGAATTAGAAGAACAAAAATGATTCCGAACGTAATAAAATTTCGGACTGTATTTCCCTTTAAAAAAATCCTCCAAAGCTGGAAATTAGGAAAAACAAATTTATAACGTCGAGGTCTCGAACCCACAAACTCCTATAGACGAATCCGGCGACCAAAATTAGAAGCATTTACTGCGGTGGCATCACGCTCGCGTGCGTATTTTATGGTAACGAGGTTGCGCCCGATTGGCTACCTAAAGATGGCTTCTCATTTTGTTCGTCGGATTTGTCTGTAGTGCAGAGTGTCCATATGTAAGCTGGATGCTATTTTGTGTAGACCGGCAGACATGCATATTCATGCTGGCGTGCATTGAAGGTTGAAGAAAACGGATTTGTTGGTTAAGCTGCTGTTAATGTTGTCGCTAAGTTGGTATAGTGCGTAAGACTTTGAAGCACGGAGTTCTGGGTTCGAATCCTCTTCCATGTTTATATTTCTTTTTCTTGTACTAATTGTGGTGTGGAGGATTTTATTTTAAGGGAAAACAAGTCTGGGAACCTGTCTTTCAGCTCACATAGCCAAGCACTCTGGCAATTTTGATCTGGTCTACCAAAAAATATCGCAAACTGGATAGCTAAAAATAGCCTTTTTGAGATATGACACACACAAAAGGAGGGCGTTACTCGATTTGGATTTAAAAACCTTTTGTGCCATACAAAAGGTTTACCCAAACTGAATAGCCCCCTCCTAGGCCTAGCCTATTGTCTCCGCCATATCCGGCTAATGGCCATTGTGAGGTATATGAAAAACCCTGCAGCGGCCATATAATTATCACTCCCATGGTATATGGGATCGTGTTTTTTTCTATCAACGTGATTAACGTGTTGGGGTTACCAAAGAAATCAAAAAGGATTTCAAAAGTGACAGGTTCAGGTAAACAAAGACAAAGGATAGGATTAAATATCGCATTATAAATGAAACCTTAAAATGATTTCCGAAAGAGTTATTAAATGTTCACTGCGAATCCATGAAAAACCAGAGTGAAAACCATGCTCTTTGGTCATATTTCATATTGTCTGAAAATTGCTAAGAATTATCTCAAGTAGGGTACCTTCATACAACCACCTACTAAACATGGATTAAAATGACAGAAAGTTGCCAGGCTGAAACTCCATCTATTTTAATATGTCAATCAATTAGGCTCGGAAAAACTACGTTACATTAACATTCAAAAGAATCACAGATAGTGTTGAATTCACCTGTTTTGGCAATTTTTGTCAAAGGTTGAGAACATCGCAATGCATTAGGGTGTGGTTTCAAACCAGCTATTGTCTAGTTCCCAACCTGATAATTGTCCGACATATAATAAGCTGCTCTCTTTTGTTTTAAGTAGGGTCAGAAAACCAGACTACCCCAAAAAAAAAGCCTTTTCTTTTCTCCTTGTTTTCCCACATCTAAGCACATAAAAGTTTCAACAGGTCAGTGTTACAGTATTTGCTATAAAATACTAACCCATCAGCAAATGCTTTCCAGTATTAAAAGCATTTGCTTTATTTTTATTCATACAGATGCTAGTAAATGCTTAAAAATTGGCAGCAAAAGCAAATGCTAGTTTTTATTCATACGACCCATCGTCTGAAAATTGCAATGATTTCTCTATCCTCATATACACCCACCTCTAAAACATGGATTAAAAGATCTTAAACTCCATTTATTTTAATAAATTGGGCAATTAGCCTCATAAAATCCACCGTCACAAACATTCAGAAGAATCATGGGAACATTTATTTTTGTTGAATTTACGCGTTTTGGCAACTTTTTTTCGGACGAGAACATTGCAATGCATTATGGGTATCAATGTAGGGGTACGCCATAAGGAGAGTCGGCCCCATTCTTAAAATAGGACGAGCCCCAAAACAGGAAAAGGAAAAGGAAAACCACTTGAAGAACACAGCATAGTTATAATTCTCGATTTGAACTTGATTTATTCCTCACAAAATCATCTACAGAAATCAGCTACTCAAACCCAGCTAAGAAACAAACCCTCAGGAAGAAACTGAACTTGAACCACAAGATGAAACCAAGGCTTCAAGAAACGGAGCTTGAAATAAACCCACATTGCCTGGAATATTAAACAAGGTGGTTCTCGAACCACGCGTCTCGCCTGCTTAAACGTTTTTCATGTTCTCTGCACATTTTGACACCTCAATCGGCACAATAGCACAATGACCAATTTTACAATTCCAGCCTCTTTTACAACTTGACCTCACATGACTTTTGACCCAAATACTTGACCTTTGACATGACCATCATATAAAGGTTACAATAGTGCATGCATGACCCAAGTTTGATTCCAATTGGACTTCCAGTTTTCAAATGAGATAAGTTGGACAATTCCAGCCTATTTTAGAACTTGACCTCAAATGACCTTTGACCTCAGTACTTGACCTTTTTACAAAAGCATCATATAAAGGTTGCAATATTGAATGCATGACCCAATTTTGATTGCAATTGGACTTCAACTTTGCATATATGGTCAATTTTACAATTCCAGCCTATTTTACAACTTGACCTCAAATGACCTTTGACACAAGCATCGTATTAGTCGAAATCTAAATAGTCGAAATCTAAATAGTCGAAATCTAAATAGTCGAAATCTAAATAGTCGAAATCTAAATAGTCGAAATCTAAATAGTCGAAATCTAAATAGTCAAAATGAACTTCTATTTCAATACAAAATTAGAAAATTTATTTGCTCTTTTCCAAACCACCCCTTAACGAAATGTTTGAATCCAGCTCTGTAGAGCTGGTACTTCGGAACAATATGCGTTACGCGCAATGCTCAACGCGCACACCCACATGCATCTGCACACAGATACCGCGCCACGGGTATAGTACTTTGGTTGCTAATGGTATAGTACTTTGGTTGCTATGGCACAGGAAGACAGCAAAAATAGAAAATGCCATGTGACTCGCTCTCAGCCAATCAAGACAATCTGTGGATGAGGTGTTATAATACCCTATACACAAGACGTTTCCAAACAATTACTCATCAACATTACATGTATTATTATTATTTGACTAACTTGAGTAACAAATAAGTACTAGCACAAGCATTTTTCAACCACTGTTGAAAGTGTTCACCCAAAATATCACAGTGGGGTATCCATGATAGCCAACTTTGTTTCCAAGCAAGTACATGTAATTATGTACAAAAGGGTCTGCAACAACGAACAGGAAATAGCTTCCAATGAAAGTGAATTTGAGTGAGTACATGTAATTGTATACTGCAAATACAAGGTCCAGCAAAACACATTTCAAAGGTTAAATTTAACGTGGCAATGTCATTTCCAATGACTTATAAAGCAGGTGAAAACTGATCCATCCCTAAGAAAATAATGCATCTCTGGGAATAATGCATGGCCAAATATCAACACGAGTATAAAATCTCACATGGCTTTACACAAATATCCAGTTATCCACTAGTGAGAACAAAGAGCTAGACACTAACCAGCTACACAAATCCTTATACTACATCTGCACTAAGGAAAGGAAAAGGATATACAATGTTGACAATTTCTCAACAAAAAGCTACACCCAGGGGAGCATCACCAATCACATAGGGCACAACATTTGGAATTGGAAAATAAACATTTCCTGGACATGAAATGGTTCCATAACATACTGCATGGTGAATAGGGCCAAACAAAAGTCTCACTTGTGGGGCAACACATAAATACCATCTAAATAGTAAGAATCACAGCTGGAATTAACCAACTAATATAAAAGTGTTGACTTGGCAGCTTTACCAGAAAGAACCAAGACCCATCACTAAAAGTACTTAGGGTATACAATTTGTAAATGTAACAATTACAACATTATAAAATTCTTGATGAACAATTCTTTCTCCTACATTCCTCCATCGACAGTATATAGTTTCTATTGAAAGTGAACCAATAATGAATACATGTATACAAATGTATAATATAAACCGTACGTATATTAAACCTCAAAGCAAACCCAAATTTAGCTAAAATACAAGTCAGCAAGTACCTATAAAGTACAATTAATTCAAAGTTACAATGACAGGGGGTTAAATGTCCTGCTCAGCAAAGGCAAACCCCTTTCTCAGTTTGGCATAAACCTACAATGGCGTTGGGCCAAAGGCCCGAATGCCTCTTCACCTTGTGGTGCTCCGTCAGCTTTTCAACTGACACCACTGTTGGTCATGCCTCAAATCTGCAAAGAACAATTCCCACTGGTTCCTGGAAGTTCCCTACTTTTTCTACTGCCTTCGTGTTTGGCAAACTCATTGAGTGGCACTCTTAATATGAAGGGAGCCCTTCTTGAGAACGAGGTAGTAATAAACACCGTGTTGAAATATCAGGAAGTGTACAATACTCCCTTGGTTTGCTACAGAATGACTGATTATCCACGTCATCACACACAGGTGCAAACACAATACATGTACAAGGCTCTTCAATATGCCTATCATCAACTACATGGTGAACAGAATCTTCCAAAAAATCAATAGGATTTACTCAAATCTGTTCGGACACTTCTACCTCAGAAACCTACCTCATATGAAGCAGGGACAATAACTAATGGCTCAGAATCAACATTGACCACACTAACTGTGCTGGGATTTTCATCAACAGCATGGGAACTATCCACTGGGAGCAAATTGTTAGTACTGTTTTTCTGCTGTTCAACAAACTCGAGTAACTTATAAGGATGGGACGTTTACACATTTTAAACAAAAACAATTTCCAATCCGTTTAGAAATTTTCCCAAACGTTTAACCCCATGAGTACGGTATTTTACGGGAGACGTCTGGGTGCCGCGGCGGCTCTGGCAGCCAAGCGAACCACTACAATGTGTTTGTGCAGTCAAGCGTAACACACAATAATCCAACAATGGATTGAAACTGCACAAACAGCGGCCAATGGCGTCATCCGGCCTGGTGGCACTTTTTTTTTGCGCCATATGGCGTCATCCGTATGCAAGGGGTTAAACGGAACTCAAATTTTAAAATGGGACCTTGTATTTACTCAATCTACACTCCAGTTTTATTTACAAAGAATCTAGGATCTTTATAAATATATTTAATTTACAAAGAAATACAAACGCCTTTAACACTACACAGTGTATACAATTGTTTGTGTTTGACGTTTTCAATATCCCGCTGGGCCACGATCAATGCTGGACGCGGACGGCACACCTCTCCTACGTCCTACACAAATACTGGGATGGGCGGCAGCCTTTTTGCAATTGTTGACTAAACGTTTAAACGCTACGGGAAAGTTTTGCTAAACGTTTATCAAATTCCCATTCTTAGTAACTTAACACTATCATTTGAGTGCTGTCTCTATGGGTTTTTACATGTACATCTAGTAGCTCACCATTATCTACAGACTGGCAAGGCTGGTCATCAAATGAGGACTTGATTATCACAGACCTCATCTTGCAACAAATTTGAAAACACATTGACAATAGTCTGTGCTAAAAAAATTGGTGTGACTTCCCAATAGCATCCAGCAAAACCATGGTTGGAAAATGAACCAATTCAGGGCCAATTACATGTGTACAAAAAAAATGACTTCAAAATTCACAACCAAATCTGCACATAAACAGACGGTTCACAGGAAAAATCTATTGTCCTACATAAACATTCTATATAAACATTCTATATAAACATTCTATATAAACATTCTATATAAACATTCTACATAAACATTCTACATAAACATTCTACATAAACATTCTATATAAACATTCTATCCCTATATAAACAGGATACAATTACACAATACATGTAGTACACTAAACAATCCAACCAAATAACAGCCTAACTGTAGACTGAAAAATGCAAAAATATGGACAATATGATATGACAAAATACAAAAATTCATACACACCTTCAAATACACAACAAACTTATAAATGTCAAATATTGAAAAGAATCTGCAAAAGTCAGTCAGCACAAATGGTTAATAACGACTAGGTCGCAATATTAGGTCGCACTCACTCGCGTGCGGTTCCCTACATCAATATAAAAAACGTAATTAGCATACACTTACAAGAATTCCTCCAGATGTGTGCTTCAAACCTTTTCCTCATTCACCAGTATACCCAAATCGAATGCTCGATAATGAAGGGACCGGGATTCAGTCTATCCCGTCCAGCACCTTCCTGATTGTTTGTCAGGTGTCAGTTTCCCTGGGGTCATTCTTGTGGATATGATTGATCATCTCCATCATCCCCATTATCAATCCCGGATTTATGCTACATGGTCGCAACTTAGTTCATCGGATCGAGGAAGGACTATCAAGACGTGTGTACATTGTACATACAATTGACTTCAGGCGCAAAAGCCACTAAACGGCAACAAAAAATATTTGATTATTGTATACTAGGAACTTAGTGCTTTCACTTGATATTGTTTTTTTAATTTTTCATGGAAGTGGCATTTAGCGGCTTTTGCGCCTGAAGTCTTCAAGTACTGCCTTGTGTGGAATTGTTCCCTATAAAGTCTTGGAGTTTTTCACTAATCCCCACCTCGACCTTGGGTACATTGATTATTAAACAGCGAAATCCAAATGTCAATCCAACTTTCCTAAAGTTGTGACAACTTTACGCATTGATGTGTCATTCTGGAATCAAATATACTCTGAATTAATCGGTCCGGGAGATGGGCCTACATGTTAAACTAACAATTAACACTCAAGGCAGGTCTGTCAAGAAGTGTGTATGTGGGGGGGGGGGGGGGGGGGGGGGGGGGCAGGAGGCAGCAGTGTCCACTAAAGATATTATACAGGGTGTCCCCAAAAAAATGTCTAGGCCAAACCACTAGGCAACCTCAGAATCTAGATTACGACAGATCCTGATGCAGGAACTTCTTACATGAAAAAGAGTCTTTATTTCATCAAAATCAGTCAAGCCAATCAGAAGTTATGTCATTTTTTTGTGCAGCAAGGTCAGCCCCCAACTAGGAGTGACTGACTGACTTTTTTACATTCCAAGAAGCTGTCAGTCTGTGGTTATAGCAGCCCAGTCATGAAGGCAATCTCTCTGATCGTTTCTTGAGTCTGAAGTAAACTCCCTGTGTGGATGGTCTTTTGCTGCATAGGCTCTAGTGTTCTGTTTGTTGATGCACCCGTTCAGAGGAAACTTTGCCTCATCACCACAGATAAATCGTCGTCGCACAGCATTGAACCATCTCGAATACCACATCCTCCGCTCTGGATCACCTGGAGCTAAGCCATGCCTAGCTGGTCTGGACTTTGTAGGGATGGAATTTTACCTCTGCTGCCATTCGTGTTGGAAATTCCCACTCACCCCAACCATCCCCACTCACCCCGACCTTGGGTACGCCGATTAATAACCCTAACAGTCTTGAATCCTCCAATTTCAATATGATTTTCCACACACCGTAGGGAGTTAGGGTTAAACAGCGAAATCCAAATGTCATCGGTCCAACTTTCCTAAAAGTTGTGCGACAACTTTACGCATTGATGGTCATTCTGGAGTCGGATAAAATTCGGAATGGATCTGTCCAGGAGATGGGGCCTACATGTCAAAGTAACAATGACTTAAAGCTTGCATGATGCTTCATTAAAATGTCATCACACCTCGTGATACATCCTAACTGAGTACTTCTCTGCCACCAAAAGCTGCCCATCTGCTATCAATGTAATACCTTGAGGGTCGGTCACATCCTGTACGATGCAATTAAGAAAGACGCCTTGAGTGTCATATTGGTGGATATGACCGTCTCCAAAAGTTGGACACACTGCCACATAGATATCCGAGCCATCAATGTATACATGTACACCTTTGCAATCGACCATTGCTGACGTACCTTTGATGGCCGGTTCGATGGCCGGTTTGATGGTGAATACTGTAGCACCAGTGCTGTCAGCAACATGAACTTCACTCGACAAGTCGCTGATGATTACTCTGTCTTTCTTGTCAACAGCCAGAAAATAAGGCTTCGTCTTCACTGGTATGGTGCTTAGCAGTGAACCATCAGCGGGGCTGTGCTCGGTCAATACCATCCTCCTGACATCACCCACGATGATGGTACCATCCGTCTTGACCGCTACACTCAGGAGCTCCACCTCTGTATTACCAACCTCACTCGGTGGCACTGTGGAGAACTGAAAAGCCAGCGTGTTGTCGTTGTTGAACACCTTCACATTGGGTGCACTGCAGCTAACAACCACCAAGCGATTGTCGACACGTGTAGCTGCAATGCCAACCGGATCTGTGAGTAAAGAATATTTTCAAAGTATTAATGATACTTTTCAACTTGCAATTTCAAGTAGTTATTTAGAACAGAAGGTCAGTGAGATCATGTACAATAGACCTTTATCAAGGTACAGCCATCTTGTTTTTCTCCTATTAACCCTCCTGTTCTCAAGGCCAAAATGGAGCCAGCTACCCTATATATCAAAACCTATCAAGTGACAGGTTGAAACACACAAACTGTGAGAGTTGTGTCAAGTTTTTGATAGGCTGTGATAGTTATAATCATAGGAGGGTTAAAATTAATGTAACCAAACCGACGCTGGAAGGAAAAATAGTCTGGCACCTTCATTCAATAATTGGAATCACTATTCATAATTGCTAATGCATACAGGGAACAAGACAAAGATGGTG
The DNA here is from genome assembly GCA_037893225.1 of Hippasteria phrygiana. Lineage (NCBI taxonomy): Eukaryota > Metazoa > Echinodermata > Asteroidea > Valvatida > Goniasteridae > Hippasteria > Hippasteria phrygiana. Next base: position 575,070 of record JAZGUH010000262.1, read on the forward strand.
ACAGCATGATAAAGGTTTATAAAAACATTCTTGTCAACCATGAAGTTCGGGGAAGAGCCCCAGAAACAACAAATGAAGAACAAGTGCCCGCCATTTTATTTCTTGTACTTTACTCTGACCGCGAGTCTACTTTTCCTGAAAGAGTAGTTTTCAGTTCCGATGGTGTGCGTTGGCCCGAGGCAAGGCGGGTACTAAGGGCCAATGCAATGGAGTAGAAGATGGAAGTGCTGTTATTCCTCTCACATTCTTCTCATTTATTTTTCTTCCAAGAATTAGATTTTTTCTTCATTTTTTAACAATTATTTTAATATCCATGAGGTATCTTCCTTTCATGTCTCCATGTCTGCCGGGAATCTATGTTTGGCAATTTCGTTGTATTGGAAGTATGTTTATGCTTTGCACATGCTCTTCAACAAATTACTTTTTTTTTCCTTCTACAGATGTTTCATTTTACCAAAAACTAGGGGTGTGCATTTACGGGTAGTAAAAGAACCGGGTACCCGATTGAAAAAAATACCCGGGTACCCGATAAAGAAACCCAACCCAAAACTTCCAATCCAGGAAGTTGCAATGTCTTTCGCTGAAATTCAAAAGTCTGATTTCAGACAAAAGTCTGAAAAATCTTATGCCTGTCTATTAAATATGATCACTACTCCGCCATTACATGTTCCAGCACGTGCATGTGCCGGCATATCACAAAAGACAGAAGCTTTATACAGTTGTATTTATAGTGGAATGAGGCATGCTCTTACACATGTACATGTATGTCTCGTCGAGGCTCTTTATCCATACCCAGACTACAAAAACCACAACCGGTAAATTCCCCTTCGTGAGCGTCATGAACATGAAATCTGTGCTGGTTTCCCATGTACATGTAGTCGTGTTTTAATTTTGAAAATTCCAGACAAATAACATTCGAAACCTTTCCTTTTTCATTTTCTTGGAAGTTACTGTGCTATAATGTAAAGTTGTACGGGTACTCGATTCCATAATCTGGAACCGGTTCCCGACATGAACGGTCGGGTACTCGGGTACCCGGTTCTGATGCACACCCCTACCAAAAACTACTATTTTCGATTGGAGCATCTGCAACCCTTTAAAAAAAAAGCTTTCATTCTTGGTTGTTTTTGAGCATCTACAGTAATGCAGACAAATATCCCCCCAACTTAAGCCCGGTTCATACTTCATGCGAATGCGAATGCGAAGCGAATTTCATGACGTTACAATCGGGGTAAAACATAAAAAAAAGAAAATCAGACGGTATTTTTTTAATCGCATATTTGGTCAAGTTAATTCCTGTTCGGATTTAAATGAACGTTCTCCGTGAATAATTTTGACAATTTTAGGAGAGCTTTTTAAACCAAATAATTTTCGATCTCCAAGTGGCAAAGATGAACAAATGAACATGAACAAATATAAACCATTCAATGACATGTACAATAAACCAACGAAAATCACTTCACACTATTTCTCCTCAAAGACACTATGCATCTGTTTCTTGTTTGTACTTCCAAGATACGTGCAGCTTGACTAATATTTAACTTACTTTTGATATCAATCGCACTTTTGTGGATTCCATCGATGCTGTAGGTCACCACACGATGGCTGTAGTTGTCAGCCACTGCGATCTCACCAGGACAACGGACAGCAACATCCCAAGCTACATCAAACTCATTTCTACCAAACTCACGACACAGCTCCCACTTGCTAACCACCTTACCCAGATTGATCTCACTACCACCCACACTCTGCTTGAACTTCAGATAAAAAAGCCTCTCGTCTATTCTGGGAGTATCTGCACTAGTCAACGACTGCAAGTTACAGGCAATTATGTGAACGAGTGACAGGAAGTTGGCATCTGATGCGTTCTTTGTCACATCTCTGGCTGTCTCCAGTGAATATTGTATTCTCCCTGAAAGTATACTTGTCGTTTTCTCATGTTCGTCCAGTTTTTTAATACGATCTGTCTGGATGTTTTGAATGTCATCAATTAGGCGATTCTCCTGGGCTGTTATTTCTGTCGACCTCAACTCATCTGCTCTGTTCCGCACTTCTCTCGTGATTTTATCGATGGCGATTTCAAGTTCGTGTTTCAAGCTTGAAACAGTCTCCCGAGATTCCCGGAGTTCCTTTAGAGTTTCTTCAAGTGGGGAATATAGTTCAGCCAACTCTTCTTTGAATACTAATAGGGCCTCATTTCTATTCATGATAACGTGTCCTGGTTTGCAGTGGTCAACGATCGTGCAATCTCCGCAAATCAGCATTTGACACCTGGTGCAAATAAACCTTGCCACTTCACCCTCGTGCTCTGGACATTTTTGCTCACGTTTTCTTTTCGGGGTTACCTTTCCCTTGCGAATGTCCTCCAAAGTAGCAATTGTATGACTCGATGACACAGCAAATCGGATGTGCATCTTTTGGCAGTTGGGACAGATATTCTGTGTGCAGTCTAGACAGTAATGCGTCGCATCTTTATCCTCATCACAGATCTCACAGAGCAGCTTCGTGTCACCGGAGCAGGCCACCTTTTCCTGCAGTACAAACTCCTCGACCAGACCAGCCAAATAAAAGTTGGTTTTCAACTCCTGAACTCCTGTCTCTGGAAGTTCTGCCTCTGGAAGTTCTGTCTCCTGACGACACACAGGGCAGGGAATCTGTGTACAGCCCTGATGTGTCTCGCTGTAGTATTTCAGCAAACATTGCTCGCAGAAGCTATGCAGGCAGTCCAGTATCTTGGGAAGTTTGTATCTTTCCTGGCAAATGCTGCATTCTAGATGGTGCCTGCTGATCGTGTCGAGAGCTGTACTCACAGATAGATCGGTTGCCATTTTCTGTTGAAAAGAAAACGAAATAATTACCTTCATTTATTGTTAACTACCGATTTTGTAAGGGAATGCATTGGGAATCCGTAACTAAAAAATAACAAAAATAGGCAGAGAGTCGGAAGAGATTTGTTTCCTTTCTCGACCTGGGTTAATAGTCCAGTAAGAATTGACGAGGACCCTGACATTTTGGTTACTGGAAAAGGCAAATTTTAGTGGCAATGTATTTATTTGAACTCTAGCTGCCTCCAAAATCAACCTTGGGGAAATATGTTAGTTAATTGAAAAAAACAAAAGGGATGCACAATTTATATTGAAAGGCATGTATTTCCGACACCTAAAGCTAAATCACACCCTTTGAAAGATTGGGAAAGGGTCCTCGCAAATGTTCAACATAAATTCATACACAATGGCAAATGCGAAAAGTTAACCCTCCTATTCTCAGGGCCAAACTGGACCCAGCTTTGCTATAGATCAAAGCCTATCAAGTGACAGATTGAAACACACACAAACTGTGAGAGTTGGTGTTTGGAGTTTTTGATAGGCTGTGATGATAGTTATAAGTATAATTTTTATGAAGATTATGACCAACATTTTCATGAGAAAAGAGTATTTGAGGATGTTGTCATCGTCATTGCATAATCATTGTCATTATCAAAGTATCAAACGGTTTCTGCCCTCAAAACTCAAGATTTTCGGGAAGAGATGGCCCTAATAGATATTGAAAAATGTATTTAAATTACCGTTTTAGAGTGGTGTTATTGGTGCAGGGGGGCATTGTGTCACCCCCCCCCCCCCCCCCATTGAGGCCTTCCCCCTCCACCACTTGTGCTCCCCATCCTACCCCCATCCCATGGGAGAGAAAGAAATGCACAGCAGCAATAACAGTGATCAAAAAATAAAAATAACATAGGTTTTACATGACATGACCTATTGCCCATAATTGGAATCTGACCAACTTATGATGAGCCTGTATTGGCTAATCATTGTTCCAATTTGGGCATCAGTAATTGGATAATAGCACACTCGCATGTAGAAATCGGCATTTTTAAGAGCGGTTCATACTTCATGCGAATGCGTATGCGAAGCGAATTCGTTAAGGTAACGGAGAACGTCACAATGAAACGTCAATTGTTGACGTCATGAAATTCGCTTCGCATTCGCATGAAGTATGAACCGGGCTTTAGCCTTAGGCTATCATGGCTATGGTCATTTGTAAGTAAACAATCACATTGACTCAAATGATGACCAGAACTTCCAGAAAAGTTCTGGACTGGAGGGTTGTGTCTTTGGGACAGCATAACTTCCTACCCAACGGAAGCACTAACCCTTCCTCCATGCACTAACTATGGCAATGGTATTTGCACCATTGCATTTCTCCCATCAAGACTAGAGCTTTAATTTGATGTATAACAATAGGCCTAATTCAATAACATTGAAAACAATTAAAAAATCATTTAGCCCCAGCTTCAAAATTCCAGCTCTAGGCTCTCTCACATGTCACTCATGAGCCTTAGAGCTGAAATTTTCAAGCTAATTAGTAATTTAGCCCCCTAAACATTGCTACGGGGCCCAATTTCATCCGAATTTCACAGTACTAGTACTAGTACTAGTACTAGTAGTACTACTACTAGTAGTAGTAGTAGTACTACTCAAGCCTATTAAACACTAACAAGTATAACAGTAACACAAGCTGGAAGTCCTGTCAATGCCTGTGCACGGCTTCCAGCCTTCTCTTTTACAAACCCTCAGGCCTCAAGTCTAGTCCCAGTAACAAGGACCTTACTTATCGCTTTTTTAACATCCGCCAGATCATGTCCAAATGTTAAAAAGGCGATAAAGGGTCCAAGTTACTCGGACCATGGAGGAAGGAACTTCCTCCATGCTCGGACTACCTCAAGTCCATGGCCCACACCAAGTCCATGGCCCACACAACATACTCCTAGAACTATGAGGTTCCTGACATGAACCTCATAGGAAGACGCCGATTTTTCCCATAGGCTAGTACTAGTACAGCAAGAATAAGAACGTCATTTCCATGCAACACGTTTCTACATTTTTCGCCGTAAATTACTTCATGGCTGCCATGGGGGGGCAGCCATGAAGTAATTTACGGCGAAAAATGTAGAAACGTGTTGCATGGAAATGACGTTCTTATTCTTGCTGTACTAGCCTATGGGAAAAATCGGTGTCTTCCTATGAGGTTCATGTCAGGAACCTCATAGTTCTAGGAGTACACACAACAATGCTCTAGTCTTACAGTTACACTACAGCAGAGAATATGGAGTAATTGCAGAATACCCCGCCACCCGGAAGAACCCCCTAAAAAACGCGGATACGCGGATACGGGGTGGGATGGAGTCTGACAAGACGAAGTGGGCAATTTCTAAGTCCAATGTATGTCCGCGGCCCGGAGGTGTATACGCCGATAACCTCTGCGCAATTGCAATGCGAATGGGAAGCTCTGACAAAAGGTCTAAGTCCAATCCACCTACCGGGAGGTGGATACGCGGATACGGTGATACGGGGTGGGATGTAGTGTGGCGGGGCGATAGAGGGCGCCATTTTCCCTTTTAAAAAAATCCTCCGAGGGGGCTGGAATCTGACTAGCGCGCGAAGCTCTGACAAAAGGTCTAAGTGCAATCCACCTACCGGGAGGTGGATACGCGGATACGGTGATACGGGGTGGGAGAGAGTGTGGCGGGGCGATAGAGGGCGCCATTTTCCCTTTAAAAAAATCCTCCGAGGGGGCTGGAATCTGACTAGCGTGCGTAATGCGAATGGGAAGCTCTGACAAAAGGTCTAAGTCCAATCCACCTACCGGGAGGTGGATACGCGGATACGGTGATACGGGGTGGGATGTAGTGTGGCGGGGCGATAGAGGGCGCCATTTTCCCTTTTAAAAAAATCCTCCGAGGGGGCTGGAATCTGACTAGCGCGCGAAGCTCTGACAAAAGGTCTAAGTGCAATCCACCTACCGGGAGGTGGATACGCGGATACGGTGATACGGGGTGGGAGAGAGTGTGGCGGGGCGATAGAGGGCGCCATTTTCCCTTTAAAAAAATCCTCCGAGGGGGCTGGAATCTGACTAGCGTGCGTAATGCGAATGGGAAGCTCTGACAAAAGGTCTAAGTCCAATCCACCTACCGGGAGGTGGATACGCGGATACGGTGATACGGGGTGGGATGTAGTGTGGCGGGGCGATAGAGGGCGCCATTTTCCCTTTAAAAAAAAAATCCTCCGAGGGGGCTGGAATCTGACTAGCGTACGTGCGTAATTGGAATGGGAAGCTCTGACAAAAGGTCTAAGTCCAATCCACCTACCGGGAGGTGGATACGCGGATACGGTGATACGGGGTGGGATGTAGTGTTGCGGGGCGATAGAGGGCGCCATTTTCCCTTTAAAAAAAAATCCTCCGAGGGGGCTGGAATCTGACTAGCGTGCGTAATTGGAAGGGGAAGCTCTGACAAAAGGTCTAAGTCCAATCCACCTACCGGGAGGTGGATACGCGGATACGGTGATACGGGGTGGGATGTAGTGTGGCGGGGCGATAGAGGGCGCCATTTTCCATTTAAAAAAAAAATCCTCCGAGGGGGCTGGAATCTGACTTGCGTGCGTAATGCGAATGGGAAGCTCTGACAAAAGGTCCAAGTCCAATCCACCTACCGGGAGGTGGATACGCGGATACGGTGATACGGGGTGGGATGTAGTGTGGCGGGGCGATAGAGGGCGCCATTTTCCCTTTTAAAAAGAAATCCTCCGAGGGGGCTGGAATCTGACTTGCGTGCGTAATTGAAATGGGAAGCTCTGACAAAAGGTCTAAGTCCAATCCACCTACCGGGAGGTGGATACGCGGATACGGGGATACGGGGTGGGAGAGAGTGTGTACGTGTGCCCAGTCTAATGTTTACCCCGTATCCGCGTATACATGTGTACGGTGTGCCCAGTCTAATTGTGAATTGTTTATTGAGGGCAATGAACAGTGACCCCGTATCCGCGTATCCGGACAAGAGGTGGAGATACGAGTGGCGGGGTATTCTGCAATTGTGCCGAGAATATATTTTGAGGGTTCGCAAATCGTGATTTGGCAGGCGTAACGTTAGGCAATTTTCGGCCCATTTACTGGTCTGCACCCATGACATCGACAATGCATGACATGATGGATGAAAGTCAATGCATATGCCATATGTATGCATTCCATGATGATGATTAGCCCAGATTGGACTACAACGCGACGATGCAATGAAGACGTCGTCCAACCTGGGCTAGATGATGATGATGATGTGAGCATATCCTTCCTCGGTCCATGATGTGAGCTATGGCTATGGGCTATGGCCTATGCCTTCATCATGTACGTCCATGGAGGTAAAAAAGTGGTCAAAAATTCATGTTCAGAGCCTCTTTAGACTGTCCTACCTGAACTTTCACACTCCTTTGTGGTGCATAGGAATCATACTCCTCCTGATCAACAACATCGTAGGGTGGTAAAAAAAAAAAGAACACCTCAAAATAACAGAAGTTTCATGAGCTCCAAAATCTCAGTTCTTTATCCCACCCATGCCGCGCCCACATGCCGGACATGCTATGGGCGCGCGCACCGCATGCTAAGTAAATAGGCCAAAAATGGCTGCGCCAAACTGATTAGCATAAATTGTAAACCACAACTTTTTTTGAATAATACATTTTGGGGGTTCATGCAATTGATTGATTGTGTAATTATGATCAGCTATCATAACCTGAAGGTTCTGTGCTTCAACTTTTGTGAAGACTTGATAAATTTTGGCTTTAAAATTGGTCCTATTTGGCTTGGCAAGTGGAAGGATACTGTATGAAAAATGGCAGCTAGCCGGTTTGGGAAAAACCACATTTTCGGGGGTGGTACTCCCTAGCCCTATCACTAAATATTAGCAAAAATTCTCATCGGCTGACCTGCCAAAAAATAGAAAATAATTTGAGAGGCTCTCAGTGCGACGTACCATGGACGTACTAAGTAAATAACTGACTATATGCTAAACGTGCGCTGCGCTGCCATTCAGTTGTGGCGTGATTAATTCATAATGCAAACAACCCGGACGTGCGGAGACGGGGTATGTGAAATTCTCCTATAACGCGAATTATTCCCCCAAACGACATCCAAATGGGGTTAACGCTATGAGAATTCGGACTTGACTTCCCTTTAAAAAAATTCCTCCAAAGCCACGAATTAGAAGAAAAAAATGATTCCGAACGTAATGAAATTTCGGACTTTATTTCCCTTAAAAAAAATCCTCCAAAGCTGGAAATTAGAAAAAACAAATTTATAACGTCGAGGTCTCGAACCCACAAACTCCTATAGTCTGATAACACCGTATCGACTGAGCCATCGGAATGCTCGGCAGACAACAAGAATTCATTGCATTTTACCGAGCCCTATAACTATATGCGTACGTATATTAAAAATATTATAGAGGGCGCTGCAATGCATCCATTCGGATGTCGTTTGGAAAAACATATTTCGCCCCGGGCTGCCTCTCCCCCATTGTCATTACTGAAATGACCACACCCCCTTGTAGGTTTCCGAGATAACATTATGTTTCTCTGAAAATTATCACTGAAATCGATGATACTGGGTGAAAGTTTCCGTGTTTCCACGATAAATTATCCCAGTAACGCGGTAATTACTTGGATCATGGAGGAAGAAAACACACTCCTCCATGCTTGGATGGTCATACGCTTCCGTAATACAGTGACTTTTGAGAGCTATATTTATCGAGTCCCCTCTATCTAGCGCAGCACATGCCCGCTGGTGCCATTTGTCTATCGCTGCGGGCAGCAAACAAATCGACGTCATTGGACGAACTCCCCTTTTAAGTGCCAAGACACAAAAGGGGAGTTCGTCCTATGACGTCAAATTGTTTGCTGCCCGCAGCGACGACTTTTAGACAAATGGCACAAGCGGGCTATAGAGGGGACTTGTTAAAAATAGCTCTCAAAAGTCCCTTTTTTGTTATTTCATGGCAGAAATAATTTGCTGTTTGAATTTACAATATACAATCTACATAAAAATGAAAAATGACTCCGACTTCTCTCATCACTGAACTTCCTCTTTAAACTCACCAAAGAGATGACATTTTTGGGGTTTTCAGGACAGTGTGCGAGTTGAAGCTACACTATGAAATTGAACCCAGTTCACCGGTTTTCACATTTGACCGCTCCATAAGGAAATACACATTCTGTGATGCTGACCATTTTATAGCAAAAGAGACGTGTTTAATAATATAGCAAAACGTCTACATTCTGAATACAAGTTTACACATAAACTTTAATATTAAAATGCTTTAGAAACGATAGAAAACTGCTATAAAAGTGAACAGACAATAGATGGTTTGAATTTGTTGTCAGGATTCTTTTTTCAGGTGGTTTTATATCAATGCACCATATTCTTAGATCATTAATGATCGTCAAAGGAACACATGTTAACCAAAATTATGTAACTTCATGCATACTTGGAATTCGGAAACGAGCGAATGAGAAATTGTTGCTCACACTTGCCTCTATCTGAATCAGTTTATACAACGTACAAGTATATCCCATCATAGAATATTTATCAAAAACGAGAACACTTCCATTCTAGTTAGTATCTATATGATCGTACAACACAATGTTAATGAATACAAAAATATTTTTGACACAGGACCACCTTGAAAAAGTTTCAACATCAGTGAGTCGAACTCATGACTGTCAAAGTGAATGCAAACTTGGTGCTAATTTCTACATAATTTCGGCAACTTAACTTACACATCGATAGCAACTAAATTTAGAAGGGGAAAATCAGTCCGAAAGAAAATACCTGGTTCAAAAGATTTAGAAATGTTAAACAGACATGAAAAATGGCAGGCATTTAAATCTCGGGGAGAAAGGCACTGATCTCCATGTAAAAAAAATCATTGGCTGTGCGAGTTGAAGCCATCCCGTCTGCCATCTTACCACTCCCAAAGCAAAACGCTTTCCAGTGGTGGCGCCAGACTACAATTTTTTTGTTGGGGGGGGGGGGGGGGATTTATAACAAATGTATCAAAACATTAGGCCCAAACTGATTGAAATAAACATCTACAGCTAGCCTACATGTGTGGAGTGCTTTGTCTATAATTATGTTTATATAATGCTATGGCACAACTGTGTGCACAGAACCACCATTTCACTCTACTTTCAACACTACAGTTATGAATCTGATCAGCGAAGGAAATCAACAGAATTAATCTTTTTGTAGACAAAGTGTTGGGGGAACTGGGGGAGGGGGTGGGGGGCAGAGAAAAACTTGGGGGGGGGTATTCTCTCTCCCCCTCCTGCCACCACTGACGCTTGTCAACGTGAAATGGGACAAACATATTGACCATATATACCATAAAGCTAGCGGTAAAATGTTTATGCTGAAGTTGTTGATAAAATTCAATTTACCACTTTTAGATTTGCTAACAATATATAAAGGATACATTCGTCCACTCACGGAGTATATGCTACACAGGCTTGGAATGCAGGGTTAACAAAAGTTCATGTTGATAAACTGGAAAGCATCCAAAAGCATGCCCTCAAAATTATATTGGGATATAATTATTTAGATTATGAACATGCTTTAATGGAATGTAATTTAGTACACTTAAACAACGTAGAAGGGATTTATGTTTCAATTTTGCTTCTAAACTGAAACATTCTAGCAGGTTTCAGGAGTGGTTACCTCAGCCGAGATCTAGTCATGTGCAATATCAACTTAGAAATTTATCCCAAATTATGTGCAAGACTAAAAGGTATCAGAATAGTCCCATCCCATATTTTGTTAATCTTTTGAATCATAAATGATGTTTACTCTTAATTTTACTTAATTATTAACATTTTTGTGTATGTATTGTATTTTAATATGAGTGTGTTTTTATTGTATGCGTTGTGACAATTTAGCCTTCGAGCTACAAACACAATGATTTAATAAACCAGAAATATATATATATATATATATATATTGCTATTTCCTACGGAAAGGGGAAACGAAGTTGTGTAAAAGTGAACGTTAAGGGGAAAGGTGACGTTAAGGCGAAAAAGTCGTTTCGCCTTAACGTCACAACTACCTTTTCTAGCGAGAATGTCTTTATATCGTTCTTTGGGGTCTAAATAGAATGATTCAACTTGTTTGGTCGAAATAGGTAAAGTTTGGGTTAGGTTACAGTAAAAAGAAGTTTGTGCACAAGTCTATGGGATTTCGCCTTTACGTCGGACATAGCGTAATATATATATATATATAACCTTGCCCCATGTTATTACCTGCATTGATACGGAAACAATCCCATACGGTGGGAGTGGTAATAATCCAGATTCTTTTACATGGAGATCAGTGGTGGAATAGCATGCACGAACCAATATAAAATTAATTACTACAGTTGCAAAAATCATTTAAAAGTAGAATAATATACATGATCCCCCCTTAAAAATGCACCGTTCAATTGTCTGAAAAATCATTGACGAAAATAATTTCGGGAACGCCAGTTTGGTTTAGAAAAATTGGACCGTTGGATTTCAGACCGGTGCCCTTGGCGCTGTGGTTCAGTACAGCCTGCACTATGTGAGGCACCAGTCTGAATGTCCGGAGGCCGATGGTTAGGTTTGTTCCTAATTCCAGATTTTCTTACACTTAAAACGTGGAAATAGATTAGGAAACTAACTTAAGGGTAGATTTGGGGAGATTTCTGGGCAGCGTGTGCCTTGGAACTCATTTTTTTTCTTTAGGAATACACTTGGAAACTTAAATGTTGACCTATTGTTTGTTGACCCCTTGCGTACGGATGACGCAAATATACGCAAACAAAACAGTGCCACCAGGCCGGATGACGCAATTGGCCACCGTTTGTGCAGTTTCAATCCACTTTTGGATTAAACAGTGCCACCAGGCCGGATGACGCCATTGGCCGCTGTTTGTGCAGTTTCAATCCATTGTTGGGTTATTGTGTATAGGTTACGCTTGACTGCACAAACACATTGTAGCGGTTCGCTTGGCTGCCAGAACCGCCGCGGCACCCCGACGTCTCCCGTAAAATACCGTACTCAAGGGGTTAACAGCCCTGGTTTAACAATATATACACAACGTAGCTGTACAGACTTCCAATATTATTACAGACAGGACTCAAGTTATATGGGTAACTTAATACACATTACTATCTTTAAAAAAATCCCTTCACCAAAAAAATAAAACAGAGTAACAAAATCTGAATGCTGCTTTTATTAAAAACCTAAGTACACAATTGTGAATTCCTTCTTGACATGGAAGTAATATAAATTCCAGTCGGGTAAAAAGTAGAAACTGGTTCAAGCAAAACTATCACATTGCACACTCATGTACTAATGGTGTAATTTTACATGCTCTAGTCCACTTGTCACATGTTTCTTTAAAATGAGTTTCTATTATAAAGGCACAAATATTTAACAATTGTTGATTGCTGTGATTGTGGGATATGACGTTTTTAGCGCCCGAAGCCAAGGGTGCTATGCATCCCCGAGGATGTTAAAAACGTCATATCCCACATCACAGCAGTCAACAATTGTTTTGTTATATTGGCAAACCCAGTTTTTTAAAAGTTCAACTTGCCTTGCTCGGTGGAAATTAATTCAAACAAATCACGCGATCAAAACAGCTGATCGTCTGCTAGTTCGCTGCTCCCATTATAGTTTACTACCGTCAACATGTGTAGGTGAAAATTGCGCGAGTACCAATGATTTTTTTTTTTTATGCAAATCGCCCCCTAACAAGCCCTAGGGCACTCGAGGCGTGAGCTACAGAGGATTATGTGGAAGAACCAGCCCCTCACACTGAAAGAAGACCAGCTAATCTCTTCACAGTATGAATAGGGTCGGGATGGGTAACTAGTCCACTGCAAGACATTAATAATGCCTCTACCCATATTAAGCGTAGAAGTGCTATAGCCCAGGACTGGGCTCGAACCCACAACCTGCAGAATTACCCACAGACCTTGAATTCAATGTGCCAAACCACTAGGCCACAGCACTTCCACGTATGATACAGCTCAATAGCTAGCTACCTAGCTGGCTGATGTGATATCATGCTTGGAGTGTGCCAGTCGTTTTTATAGACCAGACACGTGATCGTTCTAGGACAATCAAAATACAGTATCCTGATCGAGTTGACTCCTGAAAGGAATCACCGTAGCCTTATACCAACTGTTCTCAAATCTGATTTGCTGCTTTGAGACTAATAAATGAACAAAATGGGGGGGGGGGGGGGTTCCTGTAGCACCCCAATGTCAAACATGTCACCTTTGTGGCTTTCTCAATCATCAGCTTCTGGATCCAGATCCTTCTTGGGCCCTGACCTCTGACCTTTGATGTGCTTGTCGTAGTACCTATACATTGCCCGGAAGTGTTTGTCCTTCATGATGATGTGGTGGCGCTTGGTCTGGATATAGACCTGAGCTTTCTGGGGGGTCCATTTGTTCACCTGCAGTGCATGATGGGAAATGCAATATCAGTGACAAGAGCCAGCGGAGAATGTGTTTGGGTGAGGTGAGTTGGTCTCACCGACGGTGGAAGTTACCCTGCCTGGGTCTACAGGTATGAAAATTGAGATAAATTTCTCTGGAATCAGTTGAAGAATTATACTCTAGACCAGGGGCCAATTTTATAGAGCTGCTTAAGCACAATAATTTGCTTAGTAAAATCAGGTTACCAGTCAAAACTCTATGTGATTGTCATGCTACGAAATCAACAGCTAAATACCTGTCGCAAGCAATATACACACCATTTATTAAGCAAGTTTTTTTGTTTGTGCTGTAGCAAATTATGTGCTAAAACAGCGCTATAAAATTAGCCCCTGGTCCCAGACAAACTATAAGGGTGGTAGTTTGGTAAGTCAAAATGTCGCCAACCCAACCACCTCTAAAATCGTTTTTTTGAAGGCTTGTATTGGGTGATCTAAATACAAATAAATTTTACTTCTAGCAATATTGCCTACCACCTCTAACGACTGAGCTAAATCATACAACAGTTTGGTAGTCAGTTTATACTTGACTCAAATCACTTGGGGCGGCATGAATGCACCAATGTCAGGGCGGGAACATATGTGACCCGCTCTGGAAAAAGGTATATTATGTCGCAAAATATGAAAAATGAGTTCCATGCATGTTTGGAAAGCCCGCAATGTAAGCTTTAATTTGGTACATGACAGAGCTCCAAAGCCCTTTCCGTTTTGGAGATATCGCGTTTTTGCATATTAATTAGTTCTATGGAGTTCAAATGACACAACAGAGAAAACAGCTAGTTCTAATACAATGCAATGGAACAATGCACTCTAAAAAGGTTATTTTTTCACTTTATTCACTGAAATCAACATTGTTGTGCACCAAACCTGAAACTTTAGATATTTAAGATGTCATTAAAGACAAAAAAATAAATATAATTGACGGAAAATTTTACCCTCTCAACGTTGAAAGGGCCATTACACGTAAATGCATAGCGCGACTTATATCACCTTTTTCTGGAGCGGGTCACATATATTCTCAACACGTCCGCATGTAAGTTTTTGCCCAAAATTTGGACACCATAAGTGCTGAAACACGTTTCAATACGTATGCAGTGGTGTTATTTGCACAGAGTCAATCTCTACATGTAGCAGTCACAATTACTCACATGCATGAGATAGCAGCCAACCAGCGTGGCGCTGCGCGTCCTCCCCGCCTTGCAGTGGACGTAGACCGACTCTTGCTTCTCGGCGTGCTGCAGGATGAACTGGACGCCTTGCTCCAACTTGTCCATGCTGGGAGCCTCGGTGAAGTCCACCGTCGCCAGTTGGAGAGTGTCGACTCCAAGCTTGGCCCACTCCTGTTGGTTACAAGCAGTCGTGTTGACTTGACGGGCAGATTCAAGAGGCAATATGTCGGGTGGAATATCGCCGACTTAACAGGGGCGGATCCAGAGGCCGTGTTTTGGTGATCAACCCCCCCCCCCCTCCCCATTCAATTTAATTGCAATTCAATTTGAAATTTAGTTTATCAGGGTGCTATACCCTAAAAGTACAGAGATTGCAGTTTTATACAGATGTGGCAAGCTTGGGGAATTATTCAACTGTCCACTCGGGGTATTTACAATGTATGAATATTTACAAAAAGTTTCGGCTAAAGGATCAAATAATTACATTTTTACGTTCCTCATTTTGGGTAGCCCCACCTGTCCCTATTTAAAGCATTAACCCTAACCCCCCCCCCCCCCCCCCCCACGGGGTATTCTCTGAGCACCCTGCCAAATGCAACAGAATGCAACACAGCTGAAATAAGAACCCTGCCAAAAGCAATGTTGCACTGTGCAGTGAACTCATCTGTACCAGCCTTGTTGCTGGAGGCTTATACATGTATAATACTAAATACAAAAGAATGCATCAGACCAGGAGATATGCCTTGACTGCTAAATGCAACAACTTTTTACCATTTAGCAGGGTTAAGGTTAATGGAAGGAAACTTATGGCAATGGTAGACATGAATGTCGAATAACATTTTGTACATCTAGCTGGCAGAAAGAGTACCACCCTCAAGTGAATGATAAACGTGACAAATGTTCTGTCCGTAAACAAGTTAAATTTAACTAATAAATGAAAAACAGGAGTCGGCAACAATTTGGTAAGATAATATCACCTCGTCTGTTGTGACGAATCTCTTCAGCTCAAAGTCCTCGTTCAAAGCAACGACTCCTCTAACATTTTCCTTTTCAACAACCTGTAAAAACCAAAGAAAACAAATTCCAAAGATTACTATTTGAAGGGAAATTGTGTCGTTTTGCTGTGAGCAAAAAATCATGGAAATAAGAGGTACATGTAAGTACAGGTACATGTATGTGACTATTTTCTGCCGTATTTTTAACTTCCTGTACTTACATTTATTTGGTTTTTTAATTACATGTTGTTTTTTCTAGTGTTTATATATATTTATTTCTAATAATTGTACAGCGCTTTGAGATGTCATTGTGACATGGAAAGCGTTTTTTAACCCCTTGCGTACGGATGACGCCATATGGCGTAAAGAAAATAGTGCCACCAGGCCGGATGACGCCATTGGCCGCCGTTTGTGCAGTTTCAATCCATTGTTGGATTATTGTTTATGTTACGCTTGACTGCACAAACACATTGTAGCGGTTCGCTTGGCTGCCAGAACCGCCGCGACACCCCGACGTCTCCCGTAAAAAAACATACTCAAGGGGTTAAAAATTCATTATTATTATTATTATTAACACGAAAAGGTCTTCCTTGGAAAAAAAAATAAAATTGACACTTTTCGGCATAGACACATAACATTGTACACATAGACTTTTTAACCTTGGCAAGGAAGGCATTTCAATGTTGGATCAATCTATGGAGATATAACTGCAAGTCTGCAGTATCCTACATATGCACTGTACATTATGAAATTATTTTTAAAAAATTAACGGCCGACTTGGGAAACTACATTTGCTATAATGTGGTCCCCTAAAGGACAAAGAGTTATTTCAATTTACAGCATTTGTATCCTGCAAATTTATGATCCAAAATAATAAATGAAAATGTTGACATTAACTTTGATCAATCTGACATTTACACTGCTACAGGGTAAAGGCAGACTTAAGAGTCCGTCACTAGACTAGTCAGTCACACACAAAGTGATAAAAAGTAATGGTGATAAGTAGTGGGACATGCACATTTATAACGGCACATGGGGATATTTCAATCCTTTTGCAGGTTCTAATTGCTCTTCCATCCTCCTTGCCAGATCTAAACTAAACACGGTGTATGACTTGTTGGAGAATGGAAAGGATTAGCATATAACAGTGTTGTATAACCAAGTAATTTTTTCTCAAGTCAAGTCAAGTGGCAATTAGTCAAATTTTCCCAAGTCAAGTCAAGTCCCAAGTCAATTTTGTTCAAGTCAAGTACCAAGTCTTGAGTCAATTGTTAGTAAATATAAATTCCAATGACAAAATGACAATGCATAGGCTAGCACGCATGCACTGTACAAAATCAACCTGGTGTGCCATTTCGACAATTCTCCATGCAGCTTGGCCAGCGCTGCAGCCCTGCATACGTATTGGACACCCAGCTTGCTATGCGCTAGGCTTGTTTTTTAACTGATACAGGTATGTTTGTGTTTATTTTAACAGAAGTGTTAATGTCAGCAGGTCAAATTTATTTAAGTCAAGTCGAGTCACAAGTCATGTTCTTACAAGTTAAGTCAAGTCCCAAGTCATTTTTTTTCCAAGTCAAGTCAAGTCTCAAGTCAAAAGAATTGCGACTCGAGTCCGATTCAAGTCAAGTCAGCAAGTCAAGTCAACAAGACTGGCACATAACCAACCAGTTTTCATCCCTCCCTCTCTCCGTGCCAAAATGGAGCCAACTACCCTACCTATTAAAACCTATCAAGTTTCAGGTTGAAGCAAACAAGCTGTTGGAGAGAAAGGTTTTAGGTTTTTTGATAGGTTATGATAGTTATAACAGTAGGAGGGTTAATACTTTTGGCAACGTGTACTCCACCACAACCTCCGCCAACTTTTGATGACATTAAAAAATATTCACATTCAACTGGTCTGGAGTTAATACCAACCACACAACAAGTTTCTATTGTGTGTATAACATTTTCCAGCAGACTTGGATGTCCATTGTTAAAATTTTCTGTTTGTGCATCATTTATTTCCAGTCAAGGGAGCAGAGTAAACCAGGGACTCCCATGATGGTCAACACTATAGATTTGGTTGCGTCAACAAGATTGAGGAAGAACCAGCCAATAGAATTGTAAATTGCCAACAGAGCTGTGATTTCCTACAGTAAACGGGCTCACTGAAGCAAACTTTTAAAGTTTGTGTACAATGCACACTGTACATTGGTCTCATTCACAAACAATTGTTCCCAGTTTACGACAGGTTGGGGGGGGGGGGGGGGGGGGACAACAGGGTGATTTTGAAGTGACAAACAAAAAAGGGGGTGGCTTCTGGTTTTAGGTTTAAAATAGAGTACATGTACGTAAACATGTACAAGTACCATTCAGTCTGTAAACAATTTTAAAAAAAATCTACATGTAAGTAAAAAAGTGTGATTTGTTTTCCTATCTGACATGTTTTATTTTTTAACAAAAAACACTGTTTATTTCTAATTTGGGCCTCTCCAACCGAATGAAAACAGGTTTAGTTTTATTATTGGTTGCTTTCGACGTGCCTCGTATAAAAAGGGTACTCTAATGGGAAATGAATTATTGTTGAACTGCAAATAATTCAACATTTGTACAGTCTGAGGTTTTTCCGTTTGTTATATATCAATGAAAAGGAATAACTGTTGTCATTATTTGCATGGTAGGAAAATAGCACTTTAAAAAAAATATATATATTTCGGAGTAAAACTTACATGTAAAATGAACACCGAGATCTTTCAAAAACACTTTGATCATTCAAAACAAAACAAAATTAAATAAGCTTCATTCTTTGAAGTAACATGTATGCTTTGTGGTACAAGTAATTCTTCAGTTTCACAGTGGTCTAAAGTAAATTCCTAAATAATCTGAAAGGTGTAAAATAAAAAGAGGTGCACCATGCACCATGCACCATGCACCATGCACCATGCACCATGCACCATGCACCATGCACCATGCACCATGCACCATGCACCATGCACCATGCACCATGCACCATGCACCATGCACCATGCACCATGCACCATGCACCATGCACCATGCACCATGCACCATGCACCATGCACCATGCACCATGCACCATGCACCATGCACCATGCACCATGCACCATGCACCATGCACCATGCACCATGCACCATGCACCATGCACCATGCACCATGTGTACCATGCAACATGTGTACCATGCAACATGTGTACCATGTACCATGTACATGTAACCATGTACATGTACCATGTACATGTATTTGTACAATGATTCAGCCCAGGATACTCAGACTACAGTGCAAGCCTGCAAGGCCCGTAAAATGTGATTTAAATTCACAACAGACTTTCTACTAGTTATATGATGTATGCAATTTTTTTATAATTTTGTTGTATGGAATCTAAAAAGCCATGGATTTAAGTAGGTTTTTTTTTCCTACAATGCATGTCTTTGTTCAGTTTTGTTTTCAATAACTCGTAACCGAGGCCACAAAAGCTGAATCACACCAGTGTATACAAGGCACGCACAGGCCCTTTTGACTTGAGTGACGCACTTCCACTGCATGTGGATGGAATTATGTCATTCAGTAAAACCATTCAGGCACGACAACATGTTATCCCCCAATTCTCTCAAACCAGTCATGGCAGACACACGAAAAAATATGACCCGACCTGCACAGAACAGACATTTTTAACTGAACGCAAAAGAAAACCTCCAGTTTTGAAAACAAAAATGATGAATTACCCAGTTTGAAATTAAGTTTGTACAACAGGTTACCATGCAGTGCTAAAGCTACGCCGGTCGGCGGCCATCAATCTCAGCCGACACTCAGTCCCAATGACTGGCATGAAAGGAAAAATCCATCCTCTCCAAACAGCCCTTAAATTGAGTAATCTTACACAGCAGTATGTACATTTCTGGTTTTTCTCTTACTATACAGAGGGTAGGATTGCAAAAGGGTAAAAAACTAAATTCAGAAATTTTTGACATTTTTCAGGGTAATATGGAAATTTCAGCAGGTCTGGAATTTTCATTTAACTTAATCATAAAATGGTAAAAAGTCATTTCTATTCAAAAGAAGCAATGTTATGTTACAAAGTACTTCAGAAATATGTAAACAGAAGAGGTTTTTTTGGGGTACTTTTATTTTTGCTTATCTAATACCATTGGATGTTTATGTACATGTATGTAAATTTCACTGTGAAAAATACATTGTGCAACCCATGGTAAAACGTGCAAAAGGGCACCAGACTGTCTGATGATAATCATCCTGGCATTATACATGTTATATGTATAAAAAAAAAAATCTGCTTGAGTATACATACGTTTACGGCATAAACACCTGTTGCATGCACAAAACACAATGTTCCTTCATGTTTAAAGGATACACTGTCACAAGTGATTGCCACACATGGATTATTTAACAATTGTTGACTGCTGTGATGTGGGATATGATGTTTTTAACACCCGAGGGACGCATAGCACCCGAGGCCGAGGGTGCTATGCGTCCCCAAGGGTCATTGTCCCACATCTCAGCAGTCAACAATTATTTTGATACATCGCCAAACCCATTTTTTTCAGTTCAACTTGCCTTGCTTGGTGGAAATTAACTCAAACAATGATACAATTGTACAGCTGAATCCGCTGGCTGGCTGGGCCGGTGTATATCATGCTTGGAGTGTGCCATGCATTCTTATAGACCGGGCACGTGATCGTTCTAGGCCAATCAAAATACAGTATCCAAGACGGGGATATAACAAGTACTATTATCTTCAAGCAAACTTGAATCCTCGGAATATGGGACACGGACGCACTACATTATTCCGTGTTCCACTCGGCGCTCGTGGGATAACTTATATTGTATACTACAGGTACAGTGTAATATTCCTCATATCATGCATTAGAAAGGGGTAAGAAGAATTGTGCCTTTTGCAAAATATTCTTTAAATTAATAAATTTTTCCTTTTCCTTTTTAAGCAGCATCGTTTTGTAGACGACAGGAATATGTATGCATGTACGTATTTTGACATGATAGTTATTTCAGCCGAGCAATTCTGACTATCAGCCAATCTTACAATTATGGAACTTTTAAGCACAATATTTTACTATTTACTGAGCTCAAAATGTTGAGCTTGCCGAATGGACAGACTCTTGGACGGAAGTCACTTGCTTTTAAAATATAAAAGTAAAAAGCTTTCCCCTTGAAGAAATTCATAAAAATGCTAAAGGAAGAAAGAAACTTTTCGCAATCCCTAACCCCTGTAGCACTTCTACTTCGAAGTCTCCTGAATCCGTCAAAATCAAACATTCTTGTGGATTGTTTGACAAAATTTAACAATGTGCAGTGAGACCCATGGCACATTCTTTGTACTTGGACAAATTAAGGTATCATAGTTTCATGTAAAATAACAGTGCCAAGGCTGTCCTGAAACCCATCAAAATAGAACACAAAATGGTGTTGAATTTTGGCAGATTTGGGATGATATGGTTAACCCCTTCCGTACGGATGACGCCAAATGGCGCCAACAAAAAGTTGCCACCAGGCCGGATGACATCTTACACACCATTTTCTGCATTTTCAATCCATTGTTGGATTATTGTGTATGTTACGCTTGGCTGCATAGGCCGCTCCGGTACGCACAGCACTCATGTGTACTCCACTGTTGGAGGTACATGTGTTGGAGGTACATGTGTTCATGTACATTGTACCATAGCCATATTGAAAAAAAAAAAAAAAAAAAAAAACAGTCATCCTTTTCTTTTTCCCTTTTTAACAAAAGTAAAGTTTTTAGTCTTTTGGGTAATATTACCTCCTGAGCGATGTTTTTACTTCTTAACGGCAAGGCACCAAGCAGGACTGTGGCATCGATTCTATCGTACCATTCCCGCGACGATACGCTCTTCATGAAGACATTGTAGCCTAGGGTAGGGTAGAACAGAAACCGTGACCCCATTCCCATAATATCGGCCTCAGCAGGCTAGCAAGTGACAAGGAAATTTGTTTGGGGCTCCTCTCTCTTCACTTCAGATTTCCTCCTGGGTAAAGAAATTAGCAATTGAGCTGTTTGATAAATATGATTTGAAGCTTTGCATAGTGGGTAATGATACGAGAAAGACTGAGATTGCGGGTAACACCATGTGAAATAAATCTCTTCTAGGAAGATGTGTGGTTGTGAAAAGAACCGGGATGAGTGTGTAACTCGACGTTTCGGACAGTGTACTCTGTCCGTCCTCAGGAGTTGTTCGAGTGCAATAGCTGCTTTGAATTTGAGGGGACTAGGGGTGATTGAAACTTGGATTTAGAATTCATGCAATGTTGTGATGGGTTGCAAACATTTTTCCTTTGGGATAAAAATTTCAGTTACAGGAAGTAAAGTTTAAGAACCACTTGATATTTGCTTATCTTTGGAAAGGTAACTGCATAAGCAATCCAAATTGGTCATTATTATTTATGCAGGAGCAATTTGAAGTTTGATTTACCTTTTGACCTTTACTTTGACCTATTTTGACCTTGTGGATCACGTGACCTTGAGATGAACTTGGGTGAAAATTATACCCCAACATGTTTTCTACATATCATGTACAATATTTCTTGTTTACTTTCTTGATGCAAAAAATGTGATATCCCTAATTTACTATAATTCTATGTAAATGTATACACAGATTTATAGTAAATTGCATAGGAATATCTTTGGCATATCAAGGTTTTGCTCACTTCCAAAATGGCCCACACTGGGGTGGGGCAGCCACAGGAAAGGGGGGGGGGGGTTAACAAAGGTGGATAAGCAATTTTACCACTTGGCCATTTGCCAACTCGACAGATGGGGCAGTTTATTGTTTATATTATAATGACTTCTTTAACCTAGACTCTCAATTCCACTGACATCTTTTTTTGTAATTTTGAACAGAAAATGCAATTTTCTTACACGCTTTACGCGGTTTTGCGTGTTTACTGTGCATCGGGGTGATCGCCATCTTTATTTTCACGTTGCATTTTGTCATCTTCATCGTTGCTTTACCTCGAAATTTCCCTCAAAAACTAAAACCCTGCCCTTTGCTTTATCTATGGCATACCTGTTGGTTTGTAATGACACCAAATACATTTAGGCCTACTAGTATTACTAAGTACTAGGTCTAGTTTGACAATTCCAATTAATCTTAACATTAAAAGTTAATTTGTTTTCACTAAACATGCTATAGTATAAAGTTATACTAGCTTAAACTCCCACTTTTATTATACTTAAAGTTAAATGTACATCCAACACCATGAACACACTCACTGATGTGAAACGTTTATTTGAAAAATGTATTCCCTGGGTCTACCCATGGAGGATCTTCCCCCATATGGTCTACCCATGGTCTAGGCCTACCCACCATTAGTACGAAAAATGCTGCCTATCCGAAAACGGAAAGATTCTACTTTAATACCCCCCACCAAAATCGGTCAGGAATAGCAAATTTTGAAAAATAACCATCCATTTGTGTTCAGAATTGAATAAACACTTGGCACAACCTTTAAATTTGAAAATATATTTGGGAAATCTTCGTGCAATATATAGGGGAAAGCTTGTGTTTTCTATGTTATGTTCTTGGCACAGTGTATGGTCACTAAGTGTTCACATACAATACATGTAAATTTTTGCCTCAATTTTACACATTCGGCCGACATAAATCTTGAAATAACAGGTTGTGCCACACATTTAGAAAGTTGTTATCAAGGAGGGTTAATTATTTTCCAAGATTTTGCTGTTCCTGACTGATTTTGGTGGGGGTATTAAAGTAAAATCTTTCCCCGAAAACTAGGCAAACATAACTTTTCAAGGACTTTCGTTGCAGCTTTCATAATTTTTGCCCTCGAGATCGAGTCGATGTTTTTACGCATCGTTTCAGAAACAGGACTACAACTTACAAGTTGTACAACAACCGAACATACTCCCCTCCAAAACTCACCTGCGGGATCAGGCAATAGGTCGAAGGCTGAAATATCGTCCGCAATCTTAACCCCTCACCTCGTAATTTGTCGCTTTAACCATGTTGTTAACTAACGTTTAGCACTAGCAGTTAATGGCCAAAGCAGTGCAGTATGCATACACACCATAAATACATAAATAGAGCAAGAAAACGATACCGTATGTGTGGCGCCGCTGCATATCCATGATGACTAACGTATAATGCATGCACGGTACGGTTGAGCGAACACGTGCTTTTGTAAAAACAAAATGTTGAAGATCGATAAGAGGCGGGGCTCAGACTAATCAGACTCGCCACAAGTCTGTCACTGGCGGACACTTTTGTGGATACTTTTGTTAGACTCGGTACAAATTCAACTATTTTCCCAAAAAGGAAGGCGTAGCGTGAATTTCAGTCATTTGGTAGTGTTAGAGTGGCCGGTCACGTTAGAGGGTTTAACCAATAATAGGGCAAAGTAGTCCGATTTTCATAGGAGTCTAATTTTCATACGACATTATAATTAGTGTCATAGGAAAATCAGACTCCTGAAAAAATCGACGCCTGAATGAAACCAGTATCCGATGGGGGATGGTCTCAAGACTGTTGGTGTTAAAACTGCAAACAAGGGCCCTCCCCCCCACCCCCAAAAATATAAAAATGAAGAAAGGTCACTGATCAGAAATTGTCAACATAGACGAAATACACGTCAAACCACCCCGTAGACAATGGTAGAGGGAATGATTACTTATTTCGATTGTTGAAATCGAAGTAATTCAGCAAAAGCGTTTTTGGTATGGAGGTGATCGGATGAGATACAATTTCTCAAAGTCGAAGATGACAGCATTTGAGATTGAAATATTTTTCAGGGAGGATTGTTACTGGTATCATCCCTAGGTGTCCAATTGAAACTAAATCATTGTCATTTTTTATCATTTCCAACGCTACATCATCGTACATTTAATTGACAGTCTAACCCCAGTTCAGCCCCAAAAACATTGCAAGCAAGTGGCCATTGTATAGCAAGTGAGCATGATTAGGATAACAAGCAAGCAGGCCTTGTTCCTGACCTAGACTGACCTCTCAACAATTGAACACAAAGTACAATACCATTTTACACACACTGCTCATGTTTTTATTTTGTCAATCAGACTTGTACTTCCTGGTCGTCAAAGATCAAAATTTTTTACAATTTTAAATGGAGCAAAAGGCCTTCCAGATTTCATCTAAGGACAAAAATCCCCAGACATTATATAATAAAAATTACAAAAAAAATTAAGTGTTATTGTTTCATAACTTTTCAAAACATTCAATACTCCAATTATCCCACACTATGTTTTGTTCAGCTCCAAAAACCAAAAAGATAATCACATTTTCAAATTATTTTCAAAGGTTTATAGTTTTCAGATTTTCCGACAAACAAAATCAAGCACCCGAAATTTTGTTACATTCAATACATAAATGGGAAATAGTTCCATATCCGGACATCACTTATACCTCGTG